>CM069436.1:53831504-55031504 GCA_035610365.1 Aquatica leii
TTACATAAAAGTAAAAACGACAAGAAAAAGATTTGCTTTGTTCTGTCAGATGTTATGTTTCGTTTCTTAAAGCTTTACTGCTACTTTGACGAGAGAAAGTAACCATATATATATGTATACATATATAGGTCTGATCTCAGATTAAATGCTTTGAGCTTATAGTAATAAATGCTGCCCTTAAATGTCAAACAAGCTTGCCAAATATAGTAAAGGTATATACTGTGGAGCCTTTAGCATAAACTATACTAAAAATTTAGAAATCTGAACAGGTAGCGATTATTTGAAGAGGAATTTGGGTGTATTCCGCAGTTTATTCAAAACTTATTTGAATTACGCGGGTATAAAATCAGCTTTCAACGTTTCTATCTTTATGGCCCTGTTGCCTTTCTACATAATGTTTGTTACTCAATAAATGTTTTTAGGTTCCATTTATATGATATCGTATATGACGTACATGCGTGATCATGTTCTAAGACATTAGAACTGATGAATTAAACGCACCCTACAATTGCACGCTTGGAGGTTTTAATTTTATTAAATTATTGAAAAAATCTTCAACTGTAATAAAAAAACATTTAAAATATTTTCGATTAGCAGTTTACCGATGCGAATTAGTAATTATTTTACAAATATGTATGTATTTACTTATAAATTCTAAGCTTCTATTTCTTTAGAAAGCAAAAAATTGTTTATTACATTAAAATTATAATTCTACGCCTTTGATATAATACGATACATAATATAAAATAACCGGTATCAAGAAAAAGTATACCAGCATTTTTAATACGGCGTTTTTCAAAGTTTGAAAATTCACGGACGGATTGCGCCGCGTACGCATGCGCAACGCTGGGCTGGAAAGGGTAAAAACCAGTAGAAACAAAAAGAATGTTTGGTCACACCTTGGTTGAGCGAGATAAAGCAGTATAAATCGTATAAATTATGAGAGTAATTACAACTACTTAAAATATTCGACTTTTGTACTGAAATGTACCTATATGAGCAAGTAGTAGAATTAGTTTATGTATATTTAAATGAGTAACGTTATAATTATTTTTCAAAACTTATTTGGAGTACGCGGGTATAAAATCAGCTTTCCAACGATTCCATCTCTGTAGCTTCATTTACTTACTATTATAATTTTTATTCTAACACATATCAATTCCCATATATGTATAGTTTAGTCTTAATTCTAAAACACGTGTAATAATATTTTTGTAATTGTAGTTACGCATTACAAAAAAATGTGTTCCACTGGAGACAATGCGCCATATGTAGGAGAAAGATTCCGATGGAGGTGTAGCTTTAATGCGGCAGCACACATGTTTAAGCTTACCTCCAAGAAGCAACGAAAAGTTTTTTGGACTAATCATGAAAAGAAATGCATTGTTATATAATAGTCTTAAGAAAACACGAAATGCCGAGGAAACAGAGTCGGGTTTGGTATTTTCTATTGAAAGACGTTTTTTAAATCCAGTAAAGTAAAATAATCAGCTTTTTGATGATAAATGTTTTGTTTTTTACAGCAAGCTTACATTAAAAAAGCCTCTCAAAAATTAAATGTTATTCAATTTTCTCCTGACATTATAACCGTCGTTTGATTTTGTGCGATTTTATTTGTAAAAAGACCCGGTATTTGAGTTAGTTTTAATCGTTTCGTATACTTTGGGATCGTTTGAGTAATTTTACCTTAATTTAATAAAGATATTCCACGTTTTTTTAAAATTTTTGTCATTTCAAATTTGTAAGTAAATTCTGTATTCAAAATTAATTCGAGATTTAAGCTGCATATATATCCGTATTCTGTATTTACGTTGATTTTTGCATTTTTCTTTGTCTTAGTAAAGACTCCCTGGTGTTATGTTTTATGATGTGTAATAATTTTGATGCTTTAACAGAGTTTGTTTTTCTTAGGGTTTGTTTAAAAGTTCATTGTATTAATTACGCCCTTAATGCATTTGCACTTGATTCATGTTGAATTTTATTATATTACATTTAGAGTCTACCCTATAATTTTATTACTTCCGATAGACAGTTTTATGAGTGCAATTGAATATTTTGGTTTGGATGTTTTATTGACGTTGCATTTCTCTCCATGAGAAGGGCAGTCTTCGAACACTACTTATGCGTCTTAAATTAAATCTGTTTTGCCGTTTTCTTTCCACGTCTTTGTTTTACTGTTTTCTTTCACAAAGATTTCCGTCGCAGCTGTTTATGGAAGTGGTAATGCACCAGGATTTAGATAGATTTTGGGCAAGAGGTTCTTAATTTCATCCAAGCACAAAAAAAGTATCGAAATACAGAGTCAGGGTTGTAAAATGATCCCATAAGATTGAATTCGGCGGTTTTCCGTGAGAAGTTATAATGGAAGAGCAGAGTGAAGTGAATTTTTAGTTTCATAGTAAAAATAATTTTCTATTTCGTTATTTACAGTGTTTGGTTTGTCCTTTTAAATAATGCAACTATAATAACAGCATTAATACAACTTTCCATTCTGGATGAATTCCTGTGATGTGTTCACATACATAAACCAGCTTTAGTCACGTCACGATGGATAGCATCAGAGTTTGTTCCGGGCTCTGCTTAGGTGTCCACTGTGACGTGTGACGAAAGCTTATATTATGTAAGAACGGAATTATCCAGAATAGAAAAAATGGTATTAATAATGGCAACCCGTTGAAACCTGAATTCTCCTGTATAGACAACAGTATTTTTATATCATGATTATCTGTGATTGTCATTCAGCATTTATGAGTAGAAATTTTTGTAGTTTACATTCGTAACCTGTTTAAATATATATATATACGTTGATACATTTAGGTACGACTTGTCTCACCTATAACCTCATCCCCCATCTATATCTAGGGTCAGTTCTCCTTCCAAGTATTGCAAGCAAGCTCTCTGATGCATTGTGTGAGACCAGTGTTTCAATAATTGTAAACAGGTCATCACAGGCAAATATAAATTTAGGTAATTATAATTTTTTCATTTTTATTGAATGCCATTTTGATATATGATTTTAGAAGAAGTAGCGTCATACTTGGACAAAATTTACCAACAAAACAAAAGCAAATTTTGGCCTTTTGTACCAATTCTACGATTGATACGAGAACTTGCAAGAAACAATGATGTGTCAGATAAAGACACTTTAAAACTAATTCCATTAAAAAACAAAAAATCTAAAAAAATAAAAATCCTGTGTTCACAACAACCAGAGAAGCTGTTAATAAATTAGTGAGTCAAGTCTTGGCCTTTAGCATTTATATATCACTTGATTTAAATTATATATATATATATATAAGTATGTATTTTCTTACGTTGAATTGTTCATACTACCTGCTGCTTATGTTAATGTTGTGTTAAAAAAGTAATTAGTAATGAACTTGCATGTAATTACAATTACTATAGGAAACGAAAAAATTACATTTTCAACATTACATCTAAATAAGGTGATCATTCGTAAGTGTTCAAACATATAGTTTTAAGCATTGTTACATAATTTTTTTAGCAACTGTAAAGAAAAGGATTACCGCAATCTAAAGAAAAAGATATGCAATTAAAGTGTGATTAGAAACACATAAAAAGAAAAATTGCAAGCCCACACATGCATGAGATGCAATGAATGCCATATTTATCCATATAATATCCATTAATGTGCATCCGTAGTTTAATATCCATTGTATATGCACCTTATATACATTCATGGATATCTGTGAAATAGGATTATCTTAAGTGTTATAAGTGTTATGTTCAGGAAACATTTTTTTATGTATCATGTTACATAATTTTGTGAGTTGCTATTTTTTATCAAAATTATTTAGAAATAAAGATTATATTCTCTAAAATTTAACATTTGTAATGCAAATATTTAACATGCAACAACAAATTTAATGAAAAATTGAAAAGAGTAAAAAAAAAAATGCTTGGCATGATTTGAACTGGCTTTCTCCAAAATAAGTAAGTATTAAATTCAAATATAAATTATTTCTTAATAATGATATATAACCTAAAAACTAACACGTTTTCGAGAAAATATATAATGACTTTGGAATTTGTAATCTGAGAACCAGTTTGGCGAGTTTATCTACAATTTCCCAATTCATTATTCTTATTGCTGAGTTTGGTGAAATTGAAATTTTTTTAAGATCAAATTCAATCTACTTTGTTGGATGAAAAGATACAGCAAACGAGACATGTTTTAACCAAGTGGTGGTCTGGATCCAAGCAAAACAAAATTTGTAAAAATATTTTAAATTTAATTTATGGTAAGAGGCTTCAGAGTATTTTTATAGTTTATAAATTAAAACTTAAAACTTATTAACTTTATATGTATATTAACGTAATGTGATTTCAAATTACGTACTGCCAAACTTGACTTTCATGTTGTATTTTATTTCACGACTATTTACAAAAACTTAAAAATTTAGTTTAGAAATTACAAAAAAGTGCATAAGTTATTTGAGTAGCATTACAATGTAATTTTTATTTTGCTAGTATCCATAAGAAAAAATTCAAATTGTGGTATAGCTTTACAGCTTACGCAATAAACACCAGGAAGTAGTGGGTACGAAAGACCTTAATAAACATAAGCACAGAATAGATGTAAATAGGTTTTTATATTTTTTAATTTTTTCAGTACATATATGGAACATTGTATGTTAAGTTTCCAAATTGTTTTATTAATTAAATTAAAAATGATAATACCATTGTATGCATTTAATTTGTGTTAAAGTTGCTAACATTGCCAATGCTTTTAAAATTGCGCACACTATTTACCTGTGATGGCAAAAGTACATATTATATATTGCACAGATTTCACTGGCATTCTTGCATTTAACTTGTATTAATATACATAACTTGCCGATATTGGTTCGATGCAATTTATGCATTATGTAAATTCATCCAGCAATATATCGGCCGGTGTGTCACCTGGTTACCGGCAGTGTACTTTGATTTTAATACATTGCCAGCATTCTGGAGTGCCGGCTAAAGAGAGTACATTGCTAGTACAGACCCATTGATTTGTGTTTATTAGGTAAAGACAAGGTATTTTTTGCATATTTGAATTTACTTTGCTGTACATTAATCTAGTAAGTATTTGGATTCCTATAATATAAATAATGGATAAAGCTCTAGAAAAATGAAGAATGTGTAAAATAAAAAAATTCGATTGTGTTTTGAGTGAAAATGAACAAGTGGTCATATTTTCTGTGGACCAACCGGAGTTGTTGCATCTGGAAAATATCACTATTGACATTTTGTATTGACTTTATTTGACGTGTGGCCATATTTTTTGTTAATATATAGATATGCACATATTTTACCTACATATGAAGGTTCTATAAAAAAAAAATGAATATTTA
The DNA here is from genome assembly GCA_035610365.1 of Aquatica leii. NCBI lineage: Eukaryota > Metazoa > Arthropoda > Insecta > Coleoptera > Lampyridae > Aquatica > Aquatica leii. The sequence goes on from CM069436.1 coordinate 53,836,865, forward strand.
TTATACTTTAATTAAATGTTCACTGAACACTCCCACATATGTATGTATTTTGTAACCGTTCATATGACTGTTCAATATATCTCCATATGGATGTAAAATGTTTATCCACCTGGAGGAGTCCTATGGACATACTATGAAAGATTTTTCCGTGACGGAATGATATATCCAATGGACCTCCATCCTTGCTCCATAATATTAAATATGGATGTTCGATGCACCTCCATTATCCATAGTTGGTGTGTACATTTCATATCCAATTGGATATGCTTGTGCTGTGTGGGAGCTCATTGTAATAAACGATATAAACGTGGCAAAGAAAAAAATTTCTTAAAAATGAAATGTATGTCTTTATTTTTAATTTATATCGTCTTGAGATTTTAGTAATTAGCATTAATCATTTATTTAGTAGGTATAAAGTATCACTAACAGTAAACACAGATCAGAAATCAAAACATTTGAATAAACGCCAAATGTAGCGACAAATATCTTACCATAAAAAAAACTAATATCAAGTTCTTTAAGTGAAAATTAAATACGGGATATAAGTATATGTAGCACAAATAGTTTCCAAGCTTCAAATTTTACAATGAAGCAGTAGCTATAACAGTACCAGCAGTAATCAGTCAGTAAATGACCAACTTGCGAGTGCTTGCCAACCTACTTCTATTGTTCATTATGTTGCCAATTTCCACACACTCTTTCACATAAGTCAGAGATACAGAAGGGCAATTTAAAAAATCAATATGTAAAAGATTGAGCTACTACAGATTTTGTAACTCATCAATCTGTAACAAATATTCTTCATATTCTTAAAAACCCTATCATTATGAATTACCACTAGATAGTAGCACACTTTTAACACACCTCTGTTAACTTTAAATTGATTAAATTAGTTACCTGAGATTATTGTCATTTTTGATATGTGTTAAAAAGATTTATTAATTGCTTTCCTGATTGTAATTCAAATTTAAAAATTGACCTTCCTTTTATTGTAATAGCGCCAATTTACTATTGTGGCCAAAACTATTCAAAAGAAAACGTAAATTCCGACCCATTCCCGACAGGTATTTTTTGTGGTACGTCTAAACCGCAGTCCCTTGCTGCTTATTTGAAATCCTTTCTGAATGATTCTCAATCGTTAGCTGATGGTTTTATTATAATGATAAGTTCTACACAATTACAATGAATAAGTTTTATCTGTAATGCTTCTGCTTGAAGCATTTTCTTCACTGAACAATGTGTGGCCGTTGGTAAATATGTTAGAGAAAAGAATAATAATTGATACATTATCTGCACCAAAACGGACCAATGAATCTTTTCGACTTCTGATAGAGGATCATACTGCCATTTCTCCTCTAATTAATCTACAAATTGGATTAGTTTCAGATTTTACGATAGATTACACATACGCATAACGTATGTATAGATATCGTTAAAAGTTATTAAACACGTGACTTTCAGGTCAGGTGATACATGTGCGCATAAGCACATTTATTAAAAAATGAGATGTCTGATACAATAGTTACACTAAAGCCTTTTTTCCTGCAGAATTCAAGGTATAAAGTTAAAGGGAGTTGGAACGAGCCTCCTCGCTGGAAGGCAACAGAATTTCGTTCTTTTTTGCTATACCTGTAGGTCCAGTTATTCTGAAGAATGAGTTGTACAATAAAATCTATTAAAAATTATTATTACATTTTGTTGTATCTACTTTTACATCGAGCAGTCATATTAATAGAATTTGGTTGTGATATAGGCCGCTGACATCTTAAAACAATTTATATTAAGCTGCGAGGAAATCTGTGAAAAACAATTTTTATATATGTAACGTGCATTTGATTTATCATTTGGTTGAAGCGATGTAGAGAAACAACATCCGTTAAAAGAATTAACAAATCGTTTGATTAAAAATAATTTCTTTTTCGACTAAGAATTTGCATGATTTTGAAATTAGGTCCTGTTTAGAACATTACTCTGTGCGAACTTTTTCCAACTTTTTATTATTGGCACAATTTAACAATTTAAAAGTTATATTTGAAGATTATCTATCTACAGTGCAGCTAATGCCTTTTTACTGTCTTGTAACAGGGGAGTACAATAGTTAGCATAGACAATATTATCAACATAATAATCACAATAAAACAATACAGTATTTTATCATTGGTAGGCAATTTTTAACTAAAAGAGATCTTTTAGGTAATTTGTCCGAAACATATGGCAAAATGGGACATTAATTAAATACTTTTGTAATTGTTTTGGTATACCAATATGTTACCCAATGCATATACTAATAGAACCCCCATTAAGTTAATGACGTCAAAATTGTCTGGGAAATTTAAAAATTTTGAGACATCTCTCATTTTTAACACGTCGAAATTGACCACTTATCCCGCCACGTTGTTAAGGTTTATAATAAAAGGTGTAAGTTGCTTCATATTTGTGAAGTTATTATAACAGGAAATAAGTGGCAAAGGGTCTTGGGAAAATGTTAACCACAGAAAGCTTCTATTTTGTGTGTTAGAAAGAAATTTTAATGTAAAAAGACACACAATTCTTTTAATTTCGTATTTACGATAAGCATGCAAACCACAAAAATTCAACTTAGTTGCACATACATACGTCAGCTTTGTTATGATTTTGTATTCATTAATCTAATAAATTAGTATAAAACAATTAACAATGAAACGACAATTTTAATAAAGGTAAAGAGCTTAGGAAATACGATAATGGTACAAAGGAACGAAAACAAGTTGAGAATTAAAGTAGTATTGGGAGGTTATCATTAAGTCCAGAAAGCACCCACGCGAATACCAGGAAATCCATCGCTCAACAAAGCGAGCGTACTGGCGTAACTAAGTTGAATTTTTTGTGGTTTTTGCATCCTTATCGTAAATACAGAAATTAAAAGAATTGTGTGTGTCTTTTTACATTAAATTTCTTTCTAACACACAAATAGAAGCTTCGTGGTTAACATTTCAAGACCCCTTGCCACTCATTTCCTTTATAATAACTCCTGAAATATGAAACAAACTTCCCCTACCACCATTATAAACCTTAACAACTGTGTGGCGTGACAAGAAGTCAATTTCTCGACGTCAAAATCATGAGTTGTCCAAAATTTTAAATTTCCCCAATTCTTTGACGTCATCACCTGTAATAGGGTCTATTGTTTTTATTCAATTCTACATACTATCTAGCATGTATATGATATTCAGACAATACTTATACAGAACTTTTTTTACATATGTATGGATTAAGTTTCTTTTTGATACCTAAGGAATTTAATATATTATAAACTATAATATATGTCTTTTCACGTATTTGACAAACGCTTTTATTAATCCCACAAACGTTCCAATCTCGTCTATCAAATTATTACACGTCTCTAACACGTCATTATTTGAGTATTTTTGACAATACTGTAGACGTCTTCTAAGGTCTCACCCTGGACTGCACAAAGAAGACGTCATAAATATAACGTAGTAATGATGTGAGAAATTTTACCGTTTTGCCCCTACGGTAATAAGACTGACGCCAAACACGTAAGAAAATGACTTTTTTGAGAAGTACGACAATTTGACACGTCCACGTTTGCTGGGTTTTTATGTCGCACACCATTGACAAACCAATCCATAAACGACAAATTCTCCAGAATTCAAAGGTTCACGAAAACATTAGTACGTCTCCAAAACCTGTATATTACACTTAAAAGATTAAGCCACAAAAGCTAAACAAAAAATATTTAAATATCGAGTAAAGTTATCTGTACGCTTGGCTTCTAAACACCAAACAAGTAATTCATCAGATTCCGACAATTAAAGCACATAACAACTTATTTTGTTTACATTTAACTATTAAATTGATGTAGATTAATGTATATCAAGTAGTCATAACCTTGTGTTTTTGAAATAACAGGCTTTTCTATTACCGATTAGTATTTTACGTGATTCATAACATACAAACAAAATCTTATTTATGTTTTAAATGTTTTATTATTTTATTATTGAGATTTGTTAAAGCGTGATTGCGGATTAAAAAAGTTAACTTTATCTTTGTTTTATTTTAATTTTCACTTATGTAACACTTTAAATACAAAGGAGACAGCATTCCACACTCGTTTTAGAAGAGTTGTATGTGGTTATGTATTTTTGAACTCTACTTTATATATAGGGTAGACACATAATTGTCATATCTCAACATTTATAATGTTTTGTATCATATTGAATGTGAAATACAAATGTATTTTTAGCATTTTAATAATCTCATAAATGTATGTCGTGAATAGTACCTGTACCCCTAAACTCCTAAGGGATTAACACCAATGTACATATAAAACCAACACCACCTAGAGATGATTGAGATGAATAAGAATTTCGTTAATGGAGAAGTTAATTAATTAACACAGGTAAGAAATTATTGAGAAACTGTTCATCAATAATGCATAAACTTGTACATATAAAAATGGGTAGTAAATTTGTTAAAAAAAATTGTTACAGACACTTGTTACAGCGTAAGGCAATATAGTACGTAACAGTGAAGAATATATCTACAACCAAGAGAAACAGTTTTTGCAAAGCAATAAAAATACCCAAGAAGTCGTTAATTAATATGCAGTTTTAAATTTTTTAAAAAACGTCTAATGAATAATGATCAATTGTAACGTAACTACTATAGTAGTATAGCTTTGTGGTCCAGTAATTTAGTATGTTTTAAGTTGTGTTATAGTAAATTTATTAAAAATACGTAGTAAACCTCACAGTGCTTTGTAACTAAGTTTCTATCCTGACGTTCCGAATTGCTCTAAAGACTTCACATTGTTTGTATGTTCATGAACTTTAGAATTTATAAACCCAATAAAAAATGTATGTAACATCCAGTAACATTTGGCGATTCTTTTTATATTTGGTGCATTTTATATAAAGCAACGTCACCTACTTAACATATTTCACAGTAATTTTTATCTTTACATTTCAAATCCTGATAAATATTTTTCAGTTCTAAACACAAATTTTAGAACCGATTATTTTTAGATTTTCAGACACTAATATTTTACCCATTGCATTGCATTCTTGACAGCATTATTGTTCCACAGGTCTAAAGGATAAACAAGTTTTACTTACATTACTTCGTGCTGATAATGATTTGACAACTATTTCTTTGCTTTAAAATCTCTGTTTTGCGTGAAGCATCTGACTAAATTTGACTACTTTGATTCTCAAAATAATCACATAACCCACCCGATACTAAGCATTTTGACAAAAATGTTGAACAAAATAAAGTAAGAAATACACTTAGCCGCACAATAATTTAAAAGTAAAAAGCCCTTACGGAAGAATTTTATCCCGGTCGGGAGACGATCTGTTCAGTCGATAGTGATTTATACCATTCATAGTTAACTAAAAAAGAGATAAATGTAAATCGCACTTAGCATTTATTGCTAAAAACATTTTCCAAGAATTTTTATGATCCAGATTTAAATGCAGTTACAGTAGAGGTCAAACAATGACAGAAACCCATGAAAAGTTTAAAAAATGCTTCGAAGTATGGTTAGATCCGAAACTCACCTGATACCACCAGTCAATAGCAGTCAATAGTTCAAAAGCAGTGAACTCCAAGGATGGTCGAGTCTCCACAAGTAATTTAGAACGCGAAAAATAAAAAAATCTATAGTAACGCATAAAGAAACTGTTACTATGTCAATCTAACCCAACTAAACAGCTTCAAACCCAGTAAATAATCAACAAATAATTAGTATTACATATGGTAGTTAAATTATAATATAATATATTCCAAATCAAAACAGTTCAAAACGAACATAGAGACACATTCGGATGCCAAAGAAATCATAATTCCAAGAAAAAGAGTTATAGACAGATATGAAAGTATCATAATGACACATGAACACTTTTCAGAGAATTTTAAAACCGGATTAACTAGATTCCTATTGATTAGATATTATTTTTAGATTCACTAACTCGGAAGGCCACGAAAAAGATGATCGTTTAGCGCAAAATCTAAAGGAGCCTATACACGCTTTGTGATTTTACACAGTATTTTCCGTGCGGTCTTTCCTGTAGTTTCAAGCGTACAGAATTTGTAGCAGTAGCACGCAAACTGATAGTACCCCACACACGCTTGTGATTTTACAGTTTTTCCTGCACGGTATTTCCTGCTACAGTTTTCACTGAGACAGTTAAAGAAGAGCGTGTGTGGACAACTTAAAGAAGAAATAGATAATAAAAAGAATAAAGTTTAAAAATCGAGCTTCAAACATTGTAGAAGTGAAAGTATGAAGAAGCATCAACTGCAGTTTAGATTCTTGAGCGTGATTAGACGATTATGTAAATTCCAGCAATAATTAATGCAAATTAGACAATTATGCGGACCAGCCTAATTTTTGCACAATAATAAAACACGTAATCTATTTCTTACCCCAGTCCCAAACTCTTTAATAACCCCTAGACGAGCGTTTATGACCTGAATTAACCCTGATAATCACGCTTACTTTCTACTCACTCAACGAAAAATAACAGAGAACTGTGAAATTTTAATGAAAGATGAACTAATAGCGGAATTAATAATAAAAATCGTAGGAATTGGATAATGAAATAAAGAGTTTATTATGAAGACGAACTAACGAGAGGAATAAACGAGTTCAAGATCCGATTGATCTCGTGACGACCTCCACCTCAAGCTGCTGACGTCACACTTCAAAATCGATCCGTGTTTGTCACTTCAACTATGAATTCCTCTCTCATTCAAACAACTAAAAAACGTAGAATGGGCGAGTATAATCTCGATCCAGAAATTTAAACGGATCGTTTAATCGTAGAAGGTGCGTGCGGAACGCGCCGAAACCAAATTAAGCGCCGCTCGGTTAAGAACATCAACGGGGGCCCTACTTGAAAAAAATGATGCGCAACGGTGAATAAACGTCTTTCATTCGTTGTTGTCTTGTCACGCGTCAATGCGAATTAATTGAAGAAATTTAAAATTACAAATAACTTCATCCTGTTCCATAATATAATAAACAATAATATAACGTGTGTCGGGGGCGTATTTTTAGCAGGGCGCCGATCGAAAGTGTCTTGCTTTGTTGTTAGGTGTTTTTCGCGTTTCACGTAAACAGGTGCGTCAGTACGAATTTCATTTACGCGAGCAAACTTTGTAGTCAGAACCAGACGTCAATTTTAATTAAACTTACTGGGGTCAACAATCTACAGCAATTATTGCTTGTGCAACATTCTATCTTAAGTTCTGGCAAGGAAACAACACGAAATTGGGTTTGTATTTACATTTTATTCACGTCGAGGCTTGTATACCACGACGCGTTTATTTAAATGACCATTTTATGAAGGATGAAAATTCTTAGAGAATCATTTGTAATCACACATATTTAGAACAATAACAATGGTCTCTTTTGGACAAGTAAGTTGCTTCATAAAGTGGGAAAAACAACTTTATCTTTATCTATTGGAGGTATATTTAAATACAAATATTTAAGCCAAATTTATTAGAAAAAAATTATTTAAGTGCGTGTACACACAATTTTTTCTAGATTCCGTATCTGAAGCTGACATCACGGAGAGAGGCTTAAGGTAATGGTGATGGGTTTAAGGGATGGACAAATGAACAGCCCCATCAGGAATTGGTGAAATGTGTCGTTGTGGGTGATACGGCTGTCGATTAAACACGCATTGATTTGTGCCAGAGCCTGCAACCAGCAGGTGTCTTTGAGACCCAACTGTTGGCAACACATGTGCCTACTGTATGGGCCATTGACCAATATCAATTTACAAGGATGTAAGTATATGCATTTTTTAAATTTAAAACTATGTTTAACTACTAAACATCACTTTTGCAACATACATTTTAAAATATTCAATGCTAACACTTACTTAAACAAAAACGTCAGTCAAATTCTTCTTTGCACGCACTCAATGCGTGCACAAAAGTAGTTGATAAACTAATTATTACTTCTAAAATCACTCTCTAACATTCAAATAGTCGTTAAAAATTAAGGTTACGACAGAACTGTCAGTCCACTTCCTGTTTTTACCTGCAGCAATTAAAAGCTTATTACAAAGATACAGGGTAGGTGCAAATAACTTGTATATCCGCATTTATAAATCTATTTATTGAGGCGCTAAAATAAATCTTTGTAAAGCATGTATGATATATGCTGAAGATTGAACCGGTTAGTTTCTACTGTTTCTCAATTAGAATGGTAAAGATAAGCATTTATTAAAAAGAAGTAGATTATCCAACTTGTTTACTTAATCATAAAGTAAAAAAGTCTGACAAAGATTTATTGCAACTTGGGTTATTAAACATTTTAAGAAAGAAAAATTGCTTTTATAATATTTAATAAAAACGTGCTGATCGGAATTTTTAGAAAAATCCATTTATACATAATTTATTTTTTAGAAAATAACTCATTAATGTCTGTTCTAAAAATACTGAAGTCCATTTTCATACTTTCATTTCCATACATTGGGAAAGGAATCAGAAATTCCAGTTTAGAATTTTTAATCTTGGTAAACATCTAAAAATATGAATTACTTATATATTATTTTTAAATCTCTTGCTTGTTATAACTTTTTAATTTTAAGTTCTACACTTTGGTTACAATCTAATTTTATCTAAAAATAAATGCCACGAACTTTATTAAAGATTCAAAGTCCAAACTTTGATTATGTGAGTTAAACCAGGATGTTATAAGTATTTTTACGGTAATGAACTATTAACTAACATTTTCAAGATAACCTATCTACTGTAACATGTAAATTGGTATTCATTGAAATTAATTCCTATTAGTATATTGTATATTTCTGTGCTTGTAAAGTGCTGAAAAACTTCAGTGATAAGTCATTACTTAAAAACACTAAAATGACGAAAAAAGGTTTCCCACATAATTTGCACCTATTATCACTTAGTCTTTTTCTGATTATTAATACAAGCGATGTTCATTTTCTTCTAACTGTTTCAGTATTACCTATGGTGTAAGTGTAGAACTAGTATCATTCTATGTCTGAAAGAATTGCTTGATTTGTGTGTTTTATGTGGTATGCGTCAGTTCAGAATTATACAGTAACATTTTGGGTACTTCAAGCATCTCTCAGCTCACATAAGCATATACGTAGATAATATTTCACTAACACATCTTATAGTGTAATTGTAGTTATACATACATATGTGGTACCAAGTTTCTATTCACGTAGTCTACAAATATCAACATTTAGTAATTCTTTAAACAAAACAAATGTATTAACCCAATCTGCCATTTTAACATGTTAAAGTTCAGGTCAATGTTTATTTTACTTTAAAGCGTTTACATAAGAAATGTTTAGTACGTTAAAGAAATAATCTTGGTTTTATTATAGTTTTATCTCAACTGGATCTTTTACAGTAAATTGTACTTCATTTAGAGGATTGCCAATATAGTAATTAATAAAGATAATTGCTTTATTTTTTAAGTCTTATTTTTGTGTTCTTGAGTAAACAAAAATGTATTCAGAATTTGTAAGAGAATTAAACCATCGTTTAGATTAGGCCTATATAAGTGACAGTGCGTAATTATAAAATCATAATCGTATTTTTTAATTGAAAATCTTGGTTTTATATGTTGTCACAAAGACTAATTCCTGAAAGCATAGCTTTATTCCTGGTGTTAGGTATCTTTGCAAGTATATAAGTTCAATGTTATTTTCGACTCGATTTTTAGTTCACACACAAATTAAATGTTTTCATTTTTAGCTTATTATTTCCGCTAGTAGTCCATCGTTCATATACACTATTATTATAATTTTGTTTACCCCTAATTTGTACAAAAAGCGCTGAGGGAGTTTGCTTAAGCCCGTATATGCTCTTTAACTGGCACAGAGTATTCTCTCCCGGTATGATCTTCAAAATCTTTCAAGTTGCTTCATAACCAAAAATTCATCTTGAAGTTCCCCACAGAGAAAGGCGGGTTCGTAAATACTGGTGGCACAAAATCGTCATTCTTTCTGATGCGGCCACACTAAGAATGAAACGTACATGTGATCATCCAAACCGGTCAAACCTTACCACAAGAATTAACGTTTTTGAGTAGTCAATTCAATGTTTTTATGCGCATAGCCTTTCGCATAACAGATCTTGATTTTAATATGTTTAAAAAAAGGGACGTGTCTGCTACTCTAGAAACCAGACGATCTAGAGTTAGATGACCTATAAACACATTGAGCGACAACCAGCTGATTACCGATTCTGCCAATCAACTGTCTGTAATACGCGCTCATTACACCATTTGTTTGAATATTTATTATTCATTTTTTCATAAACGAAGTACTCACAGTTCCACAAATACTGCAAAAGTAAATGTTTTAGTTTGTGTTTCTATATTCTACGGTCCATGTTTTTTTGAAATTCTCACGCAGCTATATAAGGTTTTCAATCTACTATTAGATTTAGAATGTAACTAATAAATAGTAAAATCATATTATTTCCAAGAGGAACATTATACATCAAAGTATATTACTTAGAGTTATGAATTCATGTCAATTTTGTCATTAATATCGACATTTGAAGTTTTTGCTCTTGTGCGATGTACAATACGTATTAGCGGTTTGATCAAGTGTAAAGTCTAAGAAGAGTTTCTTTGTTACAGGTTTTGGAAAGATCGTGGGAGGTAGTAGACAGTGTGAACGTTTCTCTTCGACTATGGGATACATTTGGAGACCATGAAAAGATCGAAGATTTGCTTACGGACGTTCTGATGTTGTATTACTTTGCTTTAGCGTTAACAATCCAATATCATTAAGAAATTGTCGTTTAATGTGGTATCCCGAGATTAGACGTTTTTGTCCAAATACTCCCGTACTTTTAGTTGGATGTAAAACGATTTGCGTTTCATGTATCGCGATGAAGCGTATCTTACTTTCTTTAGAGATAGAAGTTCGTTTGTACGAGCCACGCGCAAATGTGATTTGGTGATGCCCGACGAAGCTCGGGATGTTGCTCAAGAACTGGGTTTATACTACTACGAAACGTCCGTGTTAACATATTTTGGAGTTAACGAAGTATTTGAGAATGCCATCCGAGCAGCTTTACAAGCACGCAGACAACAACGTTTTTGGCAGACTAATTTAAAGAAAGTACAGAGGCCACTTTTACAAGCACCGTTTAAACCACCCCGCCACCAAAACCCGAGGTTAGTGTCTGCAATAGCTCATATACAGAAGATTTACATCAGTTGTGGGTTGGAAAAGATCATTCCGATGTTGTTTTAGTAACTGGATCTATAGGTTTTTCTGCTCATCGTTATGTCTTGTCAGCGGCTAGTCCCGCATTTTATAGATTGTTTACGTTAGAGATAAACGCAGATATGACACGTAGTACTAGTGATTCAAGCATGGTTAGTTCATGGGAGATTTTAGCGACGATAACGAAAGTTTATTACGAACTGAACAACGAACTTGGCGACGACGCGCCAGTTGCCAAGCTTTACCGCCACCACGTGAACTCGATCATCCAGCTTTTCAGTCTATACGTACTATTCAATCGGAAGGACAGACTGTAGTAACACTTGGTAAATTAATTACTCCCGCTGCCATACGACAGTGTCTACAATTTATATACACCGGAAGTATTGACCAACGCCAAGTAGATCTACAGGTAATGATTTTTAAAAGCGAATCGTGAAAATTACAATAAAAAAATTTATTGTAGGAAACGCGTCAGGCCGCGGAATTTTTGGAATTGCCACAACTTTTGGTGTTGCTAATTGACATACAGCAATGTGGTAATGTAAGTGATGGAACTCGTTTGCAGGAAACCCACGAAGCGCACTTGAGAAGAAAACTACAGGATTTATGCCTCGATCAGGGTTTATTTGCAGATATTGTGTTCGAACTGGATGACGGTGCTTCTACCGCTCATAAGGCAATGTTATCTGCACGGTGCGAAGTCATGAAAGCAATGTTTGGTGGTGATTTTCGTGAGAGTCAGGCGAAAGTGGTAAGTAGCCAATGGCGTTGTTTAAGATTATAATAAAATTTTAGTAATTGTTAGATCGAATTTCCTGGGGTCCGGAGTATACATTCCATAAATTATTGTGCTATTTATACACCGATGACATTCCTGCAGTATCTGCATCCACGTTGTGTTAATTTATTGGAGTTAGGAAATCGACTGTGCCTACCGCGTCTCGTTAACTTAGTGGAAAGACGTGTTATAGAAGATCTTGAAAGGCTACAAATGTCGGAGACTGTTGAGCAGTGTCTGCGTTTACTAGAGCCTGTTAAGGTATAACTTTTATTTTTTAACAAAGCTAAATTATGTATAAATTTTTCAGTTACATAATGCTCATCAGCTGGCTGATTGGTGTATGAACCATCTGTGTGTTAACTACAATAAACTGTGTCGAATGTCTCCTCGTAGTCTACGCCTTTTACATCCCGATAACCAGGCTTATTTAGTAGAGCATCGTTGGCCTCCTGTATGGTATTTAAAGGATTACGATTATTATCAAAAATGTCTAGTAGAGCGTGATCGTGAAAATAAGCACGCGCTTAAATCTAGTTCGGGTTGTTTATGCTTTTCACGCAAGTCTGAATCTGATCCAGCTCTCGCTGGTCATCTTTAAAGCATATGCTGTGACTACTTTTATAAAAAACATGCGTTTTTTCTTTTTTATCAATCGCTCGATCGTATATTCGTGTTCATAATGTTAATGCTGTACTTTGCGAATTATTTAGGGCCATAACGCACACATACTAGCATCGAATAGATTTTTTAAAGAGCCATTTTTATCTTGTCGCAAATATTTTTTACACACGTTGCCAATTATTCCACCATTATTGACTTCAAAAGGATAACCAAAGCGACAAATAAAAATCACTCTTTTACCTAACTTGCTATACATGTTCTTGGTGATGGTAGTCGTAGGGTGGGAATATGTCCAATTTATACCTACCCATTTGTAAATTTTATTATCATGAACGAAATAACACAGCATTCAAATCCCACTAACCATTTATTCTTTAAGCACATTTTATTAAACACAAAAACAAAACTATTTTATACGCAAATTACGTACTTTAGATAGAACTCCTTAAAAATTGTTCAAAAACAATAGAACATATCTTTAAAAACCTCATTTTTTTCCTCAAAAAAGTAAATTGTCTCGAAAGCTTTTTGATCATTCATAATCAACATTGTTTTATGGCATTTTAATTTAGGACCAATTTTTATGAACATCGTAGTCAATTAGTGATGTGAATGTACCAAAATAAAAATGTACAAGTTTATTTTATCTTTTTGATTTTTTTTTAATTCATCTAATAGACTGGCGCGAAATTTTAAATTGTGAATTTTTACATCAATTTTGACTGAAACATTAAGTTGAGCCTTATGTAAGATAATAGCGCTCCGTAATTATAGCGCTTTCGTTTCTTGAGTGTTGTGATGTGCCAGTCTATGTATGTTTGAATGTAATTTTAATGTTCATTATTTTCAACTAGGTTACTGATGTACGATAATCTATAAATTACTTACTTCTTAAAATAGGATTACGAAAGTCTATATAACAGCACTTTTCGTTTACACATTTGTTCTGATATACTTTCGTGGTTTCTTATTCCCTCCAAGATTTTGTCCTTAAAAACACAAGAAACAGATTTTCTTGGGATTAAAATCGGGCATTATATAGGACTGTGTGGTAAAGAGAGCATTAGCAGCGTAACTATGTTCATAATTTATAGTATTAATGTTGGGAAATGTCGATCAATTTTTGGTAGCTGTAGATTTGGGTAAGACATTGGAAAATTATGCGAAACCAATAGCAACCATTTCAATTCCTTCTTTTGTTTTAAAACCATAGGAATGTCCTGTGAAAATATAATGAAAGCGCTAGTGAAGTGGTCATTTATCAGCTCATTGTCTATACTTTATTTTTATTCTCCTTGTTACATAGTTAATCATAGAATCACAATTTACGATTAAGCAACATTTGATAAATCATTGTTTTGTAAAGTTCCTAGTAGAATAGACCTTACATTCCTAACCAACACAGTTTTTTATAAACTGCCGTTCATCATCAATTCTAATAAACAAGTAATATAATTTATAGAGTAAAGTACAAAAGCAACTAAGTGATTATTTTAAGAAATAGGTTTAGTGGGCTCTGAAATACTTCTTAGTACTGTAAAGCTGAAAGTTCAAAACCAGTACAAAAACATTTGTTTTTAATTACACATAGCTAAAATATGCATTCTAGCCTTGCAGGGCGATAATTAATTAACTCTACACAGAACATAATGCCCACTAAAAAATCCTCATAAACCCAGATGGTACATTTTAATTGGGATCTAAGCGAAACCCTAAATTTTAGTTATACTACACAAAGTAATATCTCACAGTTTTAGGTTTTTGCAATAACACAAAAGGTTTCATTTAGATCCCTTCAGTTGTGTTCATTGACAATCGTCGTGGGTCAGTCAATAATCAAAATGATATTTCATTGTGTAATTATTGTCAATGTAATAATGAAATATGTATTTAACAAATTAAAAAATAAACATTTTATATATATTTTATTTATAATTCTACCGCTAAATTTGTAAGTTCCTGTTTCCAGTTCATCAAACAATTCTTTATAATCTTCTTTTCCCTTACTAAAGCTAACAACAGAACCTCTTTTAAGTCCTAATGCAGCACCTAGATCTGCCGACTCGGTGTATAACAATATGGTATATTTTTATCCTCACATACACCAGGTAGATGCACCATTATATCAATTGGCGACACATCCGCAGCAAAAAATACAAGTCCATGTTCGCCTTTACGAATCCTTTTTTGAACGTCTTTTAAACCATTACGAACAAAACTCTTATGCTTGGAAGCTAAAACAAATGAGTAAATTGAATAAACCTCATAAGTAACATACCTTTCTTAAGAAGTTTGTAACACTTTTTCGTTAGTTTCTTTGATGCCATCGGTTTAGCAATAACACAAGCGTTTTGCAATTTTTGTTCATACGACATTTCTCCAACCTCGTCCTTTTCTTCAATTTCTTCGGTAGATTCTTTTTTACTTTTTCCCATATTTATTTATTTTGATAAATAAGAAACACGCGGTTAAAGATTTATAGGTTAACTTTGGAACTTATGGTAACATAAATCTAGTACCAACCAAAAAAGCCATGGATTTTACACAGGGTGGTCTTTAACTATTTGTCTCATATCCATATGTGCAACCAATAAACACAAATATTTTGTTTAGCAGTTTTGTTTATATTATTTACTATATCTATAAAAATTCTGTTTTCTTTTTTTGGGTTTGGTGTCATTAATTATAGTCAGTGTTGTGACAGGTACGCATTTTTTGGTACCCAGGTACAGGGACAGGTACATTTATTTAAAAGTACCCAAGTACAGCAGCAGGTACAGATTTGGCAAACGTGCCTAGGTACAGGTACAGGTACAAAAAAATGTACCTTAGAATTTTAGGTACTTTTTAGGTACTTATTTATGATCATAAAAAATACAAATTTAGTAAACCAACTCTTATTTGTGCAATCTCATTTGAAAAACGATAGAAATCATTACAGCTATGAAATTATTGAAATCAATCAACGACGCTACTATATTAATCACTGTTGATGACACACACAGTAGCTGATGTGAATCTCAGTAAAGATATTAAAATTTATACAACTTTTGTAATTGCAGTTTATTGAGCAATGCTATTGTTGTTTATTGTATGAAGTGCATTATTTAATAATAAAAATAGGATTACTTGTTCTTAAATGTTTTTCTTAAGGTTTTGGGACTAAATTATAAGATACTGAACGGGAAGGGTAATGCATGGCAGTTTAGTGATACAGTTGACGTCGGTTAGTAAGTACTTCAAGGGACCGATCATTTTGTACTTATCCGAAAAGACTTAGTATTCGACGTACACGACACCTTAATTTTCATTGAGGTCGTGCTTACAGCATTTATGTTATACCGTTGGTTATACCCGTCTCGGCTATGTTTATGTAATTTAGTATAATACAAACCCAAATATGTCGTTTTTAGAATAAGTCATTAAGCACGTATTGTTTATATAAGCAGAAATACGATTCGTAATAAATTTTATTGTAATGTCTTTGTGTTATATAATCAGTTATAATTGTTTGCTTTTTCCTAGATGTCGAGTTCTTCGGGTATCATTAAGGAAAAATTGCGTAGGTCATGTACTATTTTTGGAAGGTTTTAGTAATTTCAAATGTGATTAAGTCCGAAACAAATATATCAAGTGTACAATACATGTACGCTTAAAAGTACCTATTTTATTAGGTACTTGGGTACAAAGGTACTTTCTAAAAAGTACCTAGGTACAGGTAAAGATACATAAATTAAAAAGTACCTTTCTAGGTACTTAGGTACACAAAAATTACCTAGGTACTTGTACCGAAGAGAGAAATCGTAGGTCAGTTATTGCTGGAATGCGAATACAGCAGTGTTAAGAAGATTATCAAGTGGAAATAAATCGTTAGCACGGGTGTGTCTACATAAATATACCGAGAATAATCGTGTACGTGATTTTTAGTGTAAACAAGTGTGAAGCTACCCAAGGACGTTATCTTATCTCGTTGTTAGTGATAGTGTTATACAACGGTTATACATAAATTAGTGTAAGTGTTTTTATTAAATATTATTAGATTTCATTAGTTCGGTTAATTTAAAAGTGTACATATTTCTAGAATAAGTAAACGTATTTCTAATCGTTTAAATAAATTAGTTTTTAATAAATAAAAACGCAACAATATCATTTTTTCATTGAGCACCTTAACAGTACAAGCAATGTAAAGTGAAATTATTGTTGCAAGACCAGAAGAATAATAAACCTTTGTACGTTTTTATCACTAGAATCAAAACGCCGTTTAATAAACATTAAAAATTTATTACGTTTTTTTATGTAAAATGAGGAATGTTATTACATTGTAAATAAATCACAGTTTCAATTACATTCATACTGTAAAATAAATAATTTATTTTTTAATTATCTATAATTATATAAATAAGGTGATTAGAAACATATATCACCAATTATAATTTGCTGTTAAATATAATATCTATACAGCAATAATTTAAGATTTACTAAGTTTTGGCATTAAAATTTATGGCACCAGTACAACCGTACCTGTACAAACTTTACTTGGAAAATGACATGTCGGATTTTGATAACAGACAGCACTAGCATGTCCGGAACGACCCGATGTTAATGGTTCGCCTTCTTCCCATACGTCTGTTAGCGGGTTGTATACTTCAACGATAGATAGAAAATTCTGTCCATCATACCCACCTGAATCCGATTTTTAATTTTAATAAAATTAATTGCAGCTATTGATTTGACTTACCCATTGCGTAAATTTTACAGTCTAAAACGGTTACGCTTAATGCACTACAGGCTATTTTCATACTAGACATAAGCTCCCACGTGTTCTTTTCGGTGTCATATCGTTCGACGGTGTTTAACTGCCTAGTACCATCATATCCGCCAATTACATATATGTATTGATTAATTGCAGCGACTCCTATAAAAAAATTAGTATGGACTAATATATTTTACATTTGCGTTAAATATACTATTAAAGTAATGCTTTATATTATAAAAGTAATGCTTTATTCGTGTAATAGTCACTTTTGTCAACCGTCAGTGACTTCTAACACAAAACGCATGTGTGTAATAACTTATCATGCTTTATATAACTACAAACTTCCATCAAGCTTATTTGTAGTCTAAGCTAAACCATAAATTTCTGCATTAAAATCCTACGATGACGAAGCTAATCCCTAGGTGGTGCAATCACGGACAAATATGCGATGACGCTGCAGATAATAATTACATAAAATTTATTCATTATACGTTTTCCTTATAGCAGTTTCTTTGTTTTTTTTTGATACTCAAGCGGAAATAATTCTTTTCTTAGTTATAGGTAGTTAGTTTCACCCTTAAAACTTCTAGAATTAAAATAAAACAACAATCAACACCGATAAATTAATATCAGAAAACTTAAGCATAATAAGTGCAATACAAGGCATTACAGCTAAAGAAAACATGAATTTCATTCAATGCTCCAACAGCATTCTTACATCGAAGTGTATATAAATTATCACAGTTTTTATAGGATGCTGGAATAAGAGATTCAGTACTTGTTTTAAAGCAGCAAGATTCAGTATAAGCAAAGCTAATCCTTTTCTGCATATTAAAAGGAGTAACAATAAAAAACGCATAGTACTTATGAGATGAAAAGAGAATACAAAATTACCGTTATACTAGTACATCGTCCTTCTTTGGTCTTGAAATAGAACGTTTTGAAGATGGTTTGAATTAAATTAGCCAACAAAAATATGCAAGAAAATTATTGGAACGCTTTAATTTTAATGAGCGTAAACCGGCGTCAACTGCTAGGATTAAGTTGGAAGACTATTGGGGATAAACAATACGAGGAAAATGACAAAAACATAATTTTTCATACAGAAAATCTGTATCTGCGTTGATGTATCTACTGGTAGGTGCTAAGATTAGATTTAATCTACAGTGTTAGTGTTTTGTCAAGAACTCTAGACTGTTCAAGTGCCCAAGATATGAGATTATGAGAGTACTTGTAGTTTACGGTTATAGCACACAGTAGACGGCAGTTGCAAGTTTGACTACTACAGTGATGCAGGCTTTGGAGACAACAAGACTGGTCGTTGTCCATCTGACGTATGCAGGAGGGGTCGTGTCAGCGAAAAACAGCATCTATCTGCTACCTCTACAACTGAAGATGTAGAACGACCAGTCTTCTTGCAGCCTCCAAAGTCTGCATCACTTTAGTAGTCAAACTTGCAACTGCAATAGGGTTTAAGTCTGGGAAACGTTCTGAACATATAAGTGTTCTTGAGTCTCATTGTAACAAAACATGATAAGGTATTTCCCTCCATCGTTTGACACTAATTCAAAACGTAGAAAATGTAAATATGCAGCAGTCAAATTTGCGCTAAAACACGTCCTATAATTGCTACTAATATTAAGTGTACCTGGTCGTAAACTCTGACATTTGGGGGTCTAGTGGAGAAGTTCTCGAGACCAATATCTAGAATGAAGACAATGCACTGTTACATGTAGACAAAATCTATTATATTAGAAATTTGAATTCCCTTAACACACATACATTTTCCCTATTCAATTTCCAATTTACTTCTATTATTCCACCTTAATATTTGAAGTGGTCTGTTTGCTGAATTTGTTTGATCAGTTCGATGCAGATTATTTACAGATTCTTTTTCTGTAAGTTTGACATGCAATTTATTAACAGATCTGATGATCTGTCATGACTAATTTAAATATAAAGTTACCATGCTTCTACACGAGTCTAACCTGGCGCCATAACGGACTATTATTAAAATCTATATTTTTCTTGTTCATTTGAAGTCGTCATTAATGGTAATGACCCATTAATAACGACAAAAATAAAAGAAAATGCACGATTTCCATAAAAAGAACTATTATGAAGACATTGCTTGAGACTCCTTGACATCACACACCAAGTTTATGTCTGAGAATAACATTTTAAATACTAAAAGTTACCGTGTCATCGAATAAATTTTGTTCCATACTTATATATACGCTGTATAAATTTATGAATGATTATAAAATCCGTCTTGATCACTTGTTATATTAAATATAATAAAGCGTACATAAATAGAAGCAATAGTTAAATAAATTGAATACATATACATACCAGATCCACTTCGTTGTGTACGCATTGAGGAAACCATCGTCCATTCGTTATTTTCAGGATGGTAGCACTCAACAGTGTTAAGCCTATCTGCACCATCAAAACCACCGATAGCATACAACAACCTATTGACAACAGCGACGCCCACAGCTAAACGTTGTGTGTGCATTGATTTTATATTCGTCCATCTATCACTTTCGGGATCATAACTATAACATTGTCGATATGTAATAATAACGCAAAAGAAAATAATTACCATTCAACGCTACTGTGGTACCTATTTCCTTCACTACCACCAACAGCATACAACAAATCATCCATAACAGCGACACCAACTCGATTACGTGGAACGGACATCGGGCTACAAGGTCTCCATTCATCTTTGATAGGATTATACCTATCAACCCAATCTGAATCATAACTATTGCTGTGTGTGTTATTTCTTCCTCCCACTGCATAAAATGAACCCTGAATATTGTGTTTAATATTTACTTTTAGTATTTATACAGATTTTAACGTTATTGTAAACGTTGTTAATGTGCCTACCTTGAGGAACGCTCCTCCTAGCCCTGATCTGGGTACTGTAAGACTATCAAGTGTATGCCACGTTTTATCATCTACGTTGTAACCTTCTAGAATATTAAGAGAATGTCTAAAATATCCTCCAGCTACATATATAATTCTAGGAGTATTAGGCGTTCTTTCCTTAACTACTAATTTTTTGTGTAATGTTAAATCCTGTAAAAAAAATGCATTGTAAATAAGACCATTATTCAGAATTTGTGAAGTTGATAATAAATAATAAAACAAAATATTGAGTAAAATTGACGAGTTTTAATACCAGAGTTAAATAAAGCACATATTTAGGAATTGATAATGTTGTAATGCAAGTTACTAACTTATCATTCATAAGAACCGAATCAAACTTGGCGAATATATTTCTGATATTTGTCAATTACAAAAAATGCGAAAACAGAAGTCCCCAACAAAAATTAACAAACAATGATAACATTGCATTCCAAATTTTTAACAAGAAGACGTCCGTACGTACATACCACTCCTAAATTTTTTCTCTCGCAGTGCTCAACTCTGCCCTGCAACTCCAACCAGACACATCCCACCAACTTATTACTATGACCAACCAGTTTTACAAGCTACCAAGTAATAAAAACGTGAGATTTAAAAAAAATGTGTTTTGAGATATTTTTTTGAGAAATTGTAAAATATAATAGTTTAAATGAAACTGTAGGTGTGCTAGGTTTTTGATATATGACCAATAGAAAAATTTGTTAAATGCAAATTTAGTTAGAAGATTGCTACCACAAACCAAGTCTACTCAGAATATTGCCCTGAAAAAATATGATTTACTATGTTGTTCTCCTTGAATGCCGCCAAATCCGTTAGAAACTATTTCTTTCTTAAAATTTAAAGAGTCGAAACCCTAAGCTTTTTTTATCCCAATGGTAGATCATACAAATTTTTGATCCTCCATCATTTTCGAACCATGTTGATTACAACTTTCACATCAAGCGTTTCTTAGAAAATAGCAAAATTTCCCCTTCCCAATAAAATTTCTAACCTTATGATGCATTGTCTCCAGTAATGTTTTTCCCAGTGGCGGATGTTTTCCAATGCTGCAGGAGGGTCATTTCAATATTAAAACTTTCTTACTTAATAAATGATTAATATTTAGGCTCCATTATCTATCCTTAGAATAGTCAAAATGATTATTAACGTTTATAATTGTTTTAATATAAAGCAGCATTTTTTGACCAAATGACGTAACGGCGAAGCCGCCACTGGTTTTTCTCTACCACCCTTAGCAAAATTAATCAATCTCTTAAATAAATTGTAACTATATAGCAGTTTATAGCTGAATGAAACATTGCTGACTTCGGTTACGTTGACGCGGTTCAATCTCAAAAAATGTTCTTATTTTAACACAAAAGATAATTTTTTGCAGTACAAAGAGAAAATATCTTTTTCATAAATTCTTCAAACATTGCAAGCATTTTAATGTTTTAAAACTAAATTACCTTAAATATTCTAGCGAGATATTCTCTACAAGCAGGAGTCTTTTTTAAAACATCACAATTTGTCATTTGGTCATTGAGGAACTTTGGAGTAAGAAATTGACAACGAACTGCGCTAAGAATATGTTCCATTTTAGTATGCCTAGTATCTTCATCGTATTTAACCCATTTTAAGACAGCATTGTAAACTTCTTTTTCATCCTGCACATTTAACTCGTCTTTTTTAATCAATGTGATTAACTGGAAACCGTTAAGTTGAAAAAATTCTTCTTCTTGACAGATCTGTAAGAATATATTCGAATAAAGTATTGAAACAAAGATATTTTAGATAATTTTACCTGACTAAAATGCCTTTCAATATATTGATTAGCTTTTCTACATAATTCGTTGCAACCATGTTGTTCTGCAAAACTTGCTATTCCGATTGCATTGCTTGGATCCAATTGCCGTTCCAAAAAATCACAGCACGCTTGTATTACATTTGGTACCTGAAAAATAGAAAATAATCATTTTTTAACACAATCAGCGACGATGTAGCTTACTTGAAACATAGTTGCAGCAGGCAGTAATTGACAAACAGTATTTTCGGTTACTCTTATTCGTCCTGTATACATAAACTGTATGAGCCTAGACATTGCAGTTGCAGAAACTCCTTGTAATCGCACACGATTCATTTCACATTCTCTTAGGCCACCGGTAAACATTGCCTTAAAATATGGACTAGCGGCAGCTAATACTACCCTATGAGCGTGAAAAAGTTCCGTTCCTACTTCTAAAACAACATCAGTTAACATACGATGACTTCTCATCATGTCCATAGCCTAAAAGGTAAAAATTATTAAAGTTTATTAGATTAAAAGTTATATTACCTTCATTGCTTCTTTAATATAATCGAACATAATAAAACTCATGTCACCAAGATCCGAACTGTTACAATCACAAGTACGGGGTTGACTCATTTTATGTGGACATGAATCCCATCTGCCACTAATGTAACTGTAGCTACATTCTTCATCACCATCCATTCTATAATAAAAAAATACTAACATAAACTTACGAATAAATAACGAAAGATAACTAACAGTAAAGTGATAAATGAGTGGCGTTGATAGATAAATGCTAGATAATCTAGAGTAGGATAAACCACTCGATTAATACAAGATAGAAAATCGGATAATTCCGTTTAATCAATTACACTTAATCAGATCGTGCAACTTCAGAAGAGTGGTGATTCCCCAAGCGCTGGCATTTTAAAATGGTTAGGAACAATGTTTCTATAGCAAACCGATCAAATGATGGCAAGCGGTGTTGGTTATTTTTCCCAGGTTAAGTCTGCGCCCAAAAACTAGGTAATACAAAAATACCAATGCGAGTAAATACAAGGCGACAATGTGATGGGCTAAATGCAATCACGTTCACTGCGCATCCACTCGACTCGCCATCATTCAATCAGTTTGTTTTACCAATCGTAGATTTAGAAATAGTAAATTTAACCTTCAGTTTTATTACGCTTATTCAAAATTAACTTATACAAGAACGTTGCTTATAATTATTCATATACTAAATCGAATTAAATTAATTCAGGTACTTATATTAACGGCTATAAGTGAATTTAAGTATGATAAGGCAAATCGGTTTTCAAAGATATATAATATTGTGAGTCACTCTTGATAGACTATCGCCACCACCAGTTTTAGGTGGAGTACTTATTTTATAATTTTCTGCGTTACGTAACAGCATTCACTATTTCTTTACGTGCCTATTTGTTCAAGCATTTGCTTCTCTAATCCCCAGCAGTAGTATTGCTTAAATCTTCCGTCATTACATCCATTTATGTTTATTTATCTTCTTATTCTAATTTTACCCATTTAGTAATCTTATTAGTTTTTAGTATTTCTGGGATTGTCCACCCGTAACACTGATTGTACCAATGTTTTATATAACCTTAACTATCTGCAGATGTTTAAATATCTTTATTATTCCTCTATTGTTCATCGTCTATTGTTTCTTATTGCTTGATAACTGCAATACCGATATTTCTACAAAAATAATTCGAACTGCCAAACATAGAAAATAAAAGAAAACAACATGAAAACAGTGCTTTTCGAATATGATTGAAACTAAAATACAACAAGAAAGACTAAATCAACGAAACAAATTAGAAAATACCAAATAAAAAATACAAAAAATATATATATCAAAAGAACTAACAATAAGTTGAAATGAAACGCACACTTTTTGATATTGTAGAACGGTGCTCAACAGTTTCCCTGAAAATAGGTACCAGAAAAAATAACTTATTTTTTAAATAAACACATTATTAGTGATTAATTGTTATGATCTGGGAAAGAGATACGACAGTTGCAAGTTTTTTTTTTAAATAATGGCAGTTTGAACGATATTAAACGATAACATTTTGCGTAAATGATCAATTACGATTACACTATCGTTAAACAGTTACACTACTTCAAAAGTACTTGTCATTTATTCAAAATGTCAATAACGAAATACATTCTATATCAAAAATATGATTTTGCACTAATGATAGACGATAAACGTTCCTAAGTTAAGTAGCTTTATTATTGCCCATAATGCCAAAGAAACTAAAATCATATAAAACTGGCTCCCAGTTTTTGAAATTTGTTTATCCCACAAAACCGAGGGGTAGACCACTGGTGAAGTTTAGTGTACACCCGTGATGAAGTACATAAAGTCTTTATATGAAGTAGGTGAAGTACTAATGAAGTACATGAAGTAGCAGTGAAATACATGAAGTATAAGTGAAGTATACGAGGTATAAGTGAAGTCTATGAAGTATAAGTGAAGTTCGTGCAATATATGCGAAACACATAACGTTTGTATGAACATATTGTATCAATTAATCTTTAGAGAAAAGATGCAAAATACATTTAAACGAAATACAATAAATCTTAGTACTACCACAGGTACTACATTCTCAAAAAAAAACTGAACATATTCATTTTAATGTTCAATTATGAATTTTCATAATAACGAATCACATATTTCTTGAATTTTAGATTTCATAAATTTAATATCTGCCGGTCAGTGCGGTTTTTCACGAAACGAGAGGATTTTACCAAAGCTTAAAAAACAGGTTGACTCAATCCTTACAGTTTTTTAATTTCTCTAAATGCAAGATGATTGAAATAAATACATAACTACTAAATCTGCAAATTTAAAATGTTTTGTAAAGACGTATATAGGTTTGCCTACTAAGAAATATTAATGCTTTTAACAAAAAAACAAAATATCTAGCATGAG
This sequence comes from Aquatica leii, assembly GCA_035610365.1. NCBI lineage: Eukaryota > Metazoa > Arthropoda > Insecta > Coleoptera > Lampyridae > Aquatica > Aquatica leii. The sequence goes on from CM069436.1 coordinate 53,861,930, forward strand.
AAATGCAGTCATTGCACCTGTTATTGGGGTACAATGAGTAATTAGGTCTTGATTTTAAATAAAGTTTATAAACAAATGCCGACTCTGAGACACTTGTTATCGCTTGTTATGATTAGATAAATAAAAAATTCGGATTCATTCACATGATTCTTTTTTCTTTTATGCTAGGTAATTTAAACTGATTTTACTTTCGGTTACCATTTAAAAACTTTGACCTTGATTTTCCGGAAAACTGCACGATATAATTATTCATTATGATTCTCATGAAAAAAATTTACAAGAACCATATTCGAGATTTTTCGAAACTTTTTTTAATTTAAAAGTTATAAAAATTTTAAAACTGGTCGCGGCGAATAACTTATCTGCTTTCGTTTTAAACAGTCAAATTGCATTGGTTAGGAACAAAACAAATGATTACAAATAATTGTTGTTTTGTTTAGTTTGTAATAGTTTCTCTGTAATAATGGACGGTTTTCGTAGAATTGAATATGCTGATATGCATTTAGTATTTAGAAAAACTGAAAATATTGTAGAAGGGCGCAGAAAATTTACAGGAAAAGATTTTCAGATAGGTGTCCCCTCTACAGTAAGTTTTTATCAGTGCATAATCGTTTAGTTGAAACTGGCGGTATTGAACCACATCGTGAAGGCAACAAATACTACAACACCAGTCTTTGAGAAAGAAATTTTAGATCGTCTAGATGATATTCCATTTATTAGCACTAGATGATTAAGAAGAATCATGAGTTACAGTCATATGACCGTTTGGAGAGTTTTGCACGAGCAACTATTACACCCGTACCATCTGCAAAAGTAAAAGAATTATTATCCGATGATTATCCACCTAGAGTGAACTACTGCCTTTGGTTACTTAGGCGACTTTGTGTCTAGCTAGTTTTACACAGAACGATACTTTTTACTATCGAAGTGAGATTCATTAGAGAAGGTATTTTTAATAAAGAATTTATTTTAATAGACCCAATATGTCTAATAGGTAGTGAACAATTCACTATTAATAAAAACTACCCCAACAACATAAACAAGGCTTAAATAAAATTATGAGGCGAGCTATGTAGATGTGTTTCGAAATCTGTATTTTTAAGAAGCAATAAAAGTAACAACAATATTCTAATTTTATTTTTTTTATTAAATTTGATTGTGTTGAAGTTTGATTGTTTATTTCTTTATTTTATGATAATACTAATAACATTTTGACAATTTACGTGTATTTATTAAATTCCTTAAAACTTCATAGATGAAATATTATGAATTATTGAAGAAGTACCTGAAGTACTATGAATTATTAGTGAAGTGCAGGAAGTACAATGAATTATAAGTGAAGAATATGAAGTACTATGAATTATTGGTGAAGTACATGAAGTACCATGAATTATTAGTGAAGTACACGAAGTACTATGAATTATTAGTGAAGTAGATGAAGTATTACGAATTAAGATGAAGTATGAAGTATGGTGTACATGATTCCTTCCTGCGGTTAACCCCTCGCACAAAACACTACAATCGGCACGTAAGAGCTAAAAACAAGGACCTCATTTACTTTAATATTAAATTCAAGATATAAAAATCGTTATATCAAATCAAAAACGTATTAACCTGATAACTACCAACGTCTATAAAACATAATAACTAGTTCCAGTTGGTTTTTAAGATTGCATCTAAGTGGCACGACTGCCAAAGTAACGATCAAAATGATAATCTTAAAAGCAAATTACTCAACCATAAATGAAATGGCATTTTTGAGAAGATTAGATAAACAAGTAAATATTTAATATAATCACTCATCTAGTTTAATAGTTACATTCTCACTACAGATTTAAACAAATATGCAAGTAAAAATGCACTGGGTACACAGGTTTATGACTTGTTTATTTTTTAACGAAAAATCCACCTTATTTCCAGATAATTTTATAATGTACGATTTGCAAATCAAAACAAATTTTACAGTTTAGATGCTAATATAGTTTTGAAGTAAACGTAAGCATAGGGCACCCTGTACTCCAAATAATAAAAATAGTTGGTAATCCAGAAATATCGGATATAAATTGTATTAATGTAAGCTATATTTTTTTCAGTCCTCAATAAATATACACTGCGTCCAAAGTTAAACCTTCACCTTTGGTATCTCTGTTATTATTGGAGCTATTGATGTAATTTTTTCCGCTAGTTACAGAACAATAATTGAACGTCCCGTTTTCGAGATATTCACAAAAGCAACTTTTTTTTAAATAAAATACCCTGTATATTTTTACACATTTCGAAAGAAAATTTAATTTTGAACAAAAAATGTTAATGCATAACCACCCTAAACCTAAAAATAAACCAATAATAAGCTTTTAATGTTAAATGTTACAAAACTCACATAGGAAAAAATTTGATATACTTGAGGTGTGCAGAAAAATATGCAGAAGCACTACAACATTACCAGATTAGATTATTAACAAAACAAATGATGAACAAACTGAAATGTGATAGCGTACTTTGAAGTATTTCACAAAACAACGTCATACGAAATAATGATTAGGTATCTTACATCTCTATGAAAACAAATGTTCAAAAGCATTGCCTTATTGATCAATACATTTTTGAGCTCGCTCGATAACACTTCTCTTCATTTTTATAAGAGTTCTACCATCAATGTTATGTAAAGTGTTTGTAACTGCGTCCTCAAATTCATCCACATTTCTATACCGTTGTTTGTAGACCTCATCTTTTAAAAAACCTCAAAGATGAAAGTTAAAATCCGGCGACCGTGCAGACCCGTTTGTACCTATCCATTGACGGCCAAAGATTATTGTCAATAAGTTAACACTTTCAAAATGATTATGAGCAAGTGCTCCATCCTTTTGAAAGTTAACATGGAGGTAAGCAATCAACGGAATGTTCTCCAGAAAAACATTAATAATTGATTTTATAACGCGACGTATCTCTCGCCAATCAAATTTCCGCGATAGAAAACGAAACCAAACTTGCGAACAAAATTTTTAAGCTAAATCGTTGTTAGGGATTACGTGGATCCGTTATAAGAGGATTTGAAGTTATCTCGACGTTCATTAAAAAAATTTAGTAACCAGTTACAAAAAAATACTCTCCTTTCTGCATCTCCAGCGGTTAAAGTGTGCACCCATTTTAATTTATGGGGATGGAGTTTATGTTTTTGCAGAATCGTTTAATTGTTTTTTTTTGCATTTTTTTCACATACAACTCGACAGTATTGTCTCTGATCGATTTCTCAGAGAATGCTTCAAAGCACATTCTTTTCCGTTTGTGTATCAATTATAAACACCTTGCTTCTTCTTGTTTTCTTAAATGTAACTTCGACTGTACATTTGATGCTTGACGATTCGGAAATCTAATCTGGTAATACTGTAGTGCATTTGCAGAATTCTTTCTGCACACCAGATATGCCTCAATCATGTCACATTTTTGTAAATGAGTGAAAGGTATTTTAAAGCTGTTACAAACGAAAACATTGAGAAACAACTATTTACAAATTTAATTTATCTACCGTCTCATCCATAGCCTACCTAAATTTTGCAACACTTGACATTAAAAGTTTAAGTGCTTATTATTTGTATTTTTAAGTTTAGCGTGATTATGAATCTTTTTTTCAAAATTAAATTTTCTTTAAAAATGTGCAAAAATATACAGGTGTTCCATTTTAAAAAATGTTCTTTAGTTTATCGGTTTTACAAAGGTAACTATAACCGAGAGGTTAGTCCCTGTGAAAATTGCGAGACCAAAAACATCTAAACACCTGAAAACATTCATCTCTCCATTAAATATCCACGTACATCCAAATATATCCACGCATATCCATATATATCAACGTACATCCAGAAGTTTTATCATCCTTATTTTGTACAGGAGGTCCAGGGTATTCAACTTATTCTACATTTCGAGTTTCGATAATCCTGCTATAGATTGTACTACTAATCTGTGAAGAACTCTTGGATTAGGAAAACGACGTAAACATTGAATCCATTTTAAAACTGTTTTATTGCATTAGATATATATATATATAAGAAAATAATTATTTAAAAAAATGTATTTAGAGTTTTATTTAATAAAATAATAAAAAAATCTATTTTGAATTTATTTTAAAAGTTTCTTCAAATTCTTAACTACACTAAATTATGTAATTGTTGTTGGTCAAAAATAGAATTTTTGTACTCATTTAAATGAGCATAAATTAGAAAACTTTTGTACATAATTTGTACAATTAATGTATGTATTATCAAAATTTTGAAATAAACTCTTTCAAACTTACAAGTCATTATAAGTTTATTAATAAAAACGGGAATCGAGTCTTATTACTGAGCTTTTCAATGAACTCACCAATCACACTATATATGTACAATAATTTAAAACTGATAGTATTGACTCGAAAATGAAAGTTTAAACTTGATTTTTGCCAATTTCGTAATTAGCACACTATAACGTACTACAAACAAATATGCCTATATAGGTAAGCTGCAGTTTAACTGAAATTTTAAATTGTGCAAGCACATGCATACACGTCTCTTACATGTTCGTAGCTCTAGATACTTACTACAATCACTTTAGTAAGCATTTCGGTTAATTTTTATTAAGCTCACAACTGGAAAATACTTATAAAAGCAGTGTTTTTTAGTTGTTTTTCACTTTTGACTCCCAGAAGTCGTTTAGGTATCAATTTATTTAATGTTAAAATTTTTGTCTAATCTACGCCCTTCAACGCCATATCTCGACATAACCAAATTCGTCCACATACATCCCAATAACTCCACATGCATCAAAGTATATCCACGCAAAGTACATCAACATACATCCAAATATCCAAGTATATCTACGTATATCCAAACAAGAGAGACCAAAAACATCCACAGTGACCAACCCCTCGATATACACATACATACAAATATCTCCAAGTACATCCAAGTATATCTGCGTACATTTAAATATCTCGACATACCTCCAAGTATATCCACGTATATCCCAAGAAGAGGGACCAAAAACATCCACAGTGACCAACGACTCAACTATAACCCTAAAGAAATAGTAATTGGTACTTATTTTAGCCTTTGAATTGTATACTCTTAGGTAAAAATAATGTAACTTGGGTGTGTACTATAATATAAAATCTTGTGATTATAGAATATTCTGTCAAACTTATTTATTTAAGAGAAAGAAAATTACACGTGTACAAAAAATATAATTTTTTACAAATGATTCAGAAAAAAATTACAAGCACGCACAAGCGAGAGGAGACTTAAAAACCATCTGCGTGAGTAACATGTTTACACCCCTTAGTACACGAGACAACTATGACGTAGTTATGTTAAATAGTGATTTAATCATTGTTACCTCTTATAAACTTTCTATACAAATCTTTTCTTAAAAGCTAAGATTAAATCATAGAAGGCAAAAAAAAATGTTCAAAAACCCCTAAAAATTTCCGCCGAACCGTTAGCCGGCAAGGAAATAAAGAAGTAATAAATAGCTATTTATGTACCAAGAGCGTTATTACGATGATTACGTCCGGAGAGCAACTTAATGCAGCCTGAGGGCCTCTGACCGTAGGGATGTATGTTGCTTGATGAGCGTAATCATCTAGTAACGCCAGTGGTGCATACAAGACTTTATTTTTCACTTTATATAAAATTCAAAGTTAAAATAAACAATTATTTAAGTTTTTATTACAAGTGTATCTAATAACTTAGAACAATCAATAGTATGACGTTTAGTTATTTAATTCAAATTGATTATGAGAGGGCGTTATGAATTCATAATGCCCTCTAAATTCATAACGACGTTTCATAACGCCCTAGTTGCTATGTCTATGTTTACATATTTTGTATCCTAGGCATTATGAGTAAATTACAACCAAGTGAAATATAAAATAAGAAATGCTTTTTTTTTAATGAGACATTATTCTTACATTAGTATTTATAAATTCAAAGTTATTAACAGTGAAAAGAATTTATAAAGCCAAACAAAACAAGAACAGCAAATAAGGAATCAAAGAGAAGCATTCGTAATTTAAGTACAATTCATTCATTAACGCCGATTTGGCGGAAATATAAAAGGCACCAAACACCGATTATTAGTTGCATTATTTAATAATTAAAAGAAGAGGGGTTGATCACTGACTCAAATTTGGTACAAAACATTTAAAATATTTACCAATATTTACCAAATATTTACCAAATATCTACCAATAATTACTAAATATTTACTACATTTACCAATCGCGCTACACCATATTTGCTAGATGATCAACCCCTCGTTAAAAGTATATGATCTTATCTAACCGCTAACAAAACAAATACAATTATTTATATCTACATTAACACAAAATCTAAACATGTACGCAAATTATGATTAACAGAAAGAGTAATAAGATTAACGTAAAAACCTCAAAATCACAGAGGTCATCGTTCCTCATTTATGTCATAACTCAGAAGAAGTATTTTGTCACAATAAAAATCCTCAATTACGTCATGGTAGTTTAAATTTAAAAAAGTGTGTCATATTGGTTAAGAATTTAAGAACATCTAGACAGGGAAAATCCGAACGCATTTGTATGAAGTAAACATTCCATTGCCCCCATCAATTGTGTAATTCAATAATGAGTTTACAATAAACAATTCGGAAAAATTCTTGTGGTTAACAAAATTTTAAGACACACAAATAAAGCATTTTATTAATGCAGAACAATAACCAAAAACACTATGAACATTTAGCAACGCATTTAGTAACTCAAACCACGTGACCAGTAAGTAACCTATAGTTTCTTCTTAAAAAAGAAAACTGCTTCAGAACATTGGCAAATTCCGAGTTTGTTATTTATTACTGACGATCGTGGTGACGATGCTATTGTTCTACTACTCCTTCTTTATTTTTTTAAAATTGAATATAAAAACGTTAATTCTAGCAATATACATTTATTTTGATGTCGTTTTGTTTCCGTAGACGTTTAATTTTGACACACTTCTAAAATAATCTCCTAATTTTAACAAACAACTTTAAATATTTGTATTGCCAATTGCGTAGACAATTAACACTTTTCTTCTTCTATTATATCAAGGAAAAATAACATTCTACCTACACTTATATAAGTATTCTATTCAAATTGACGTTGCTTTAATTACATTCCAATAAGGAAAGTATAGCGAACGCAATTTTTTTGCAGAATTTTACGCTTCAATGTCTCCTAAAGCAGAAAAAACTGGTGTGGTTACCACACGACTTTCCTATAGGAAATGATGAAGGTGTGTCTACATATTTTTTTAAGGTTATGTTGTCATAAAACCACTTTGAAGGGATATGTACACGTTTTTATTGACTTCCTATCATGCTATAATTTTTATTGAAATTTTTATCCGCGATTTCATTAAGATATAACCGGAATATGGCAAATTGATCTTAGGTTGTCATACCGACTATTTGTGCGCCTCAATATTGCTTTCCCCTTTAGTAAATCAGTGAAAATTATTATTTTTAACGTATCTTGCTTTCCTTTCAAAATATGAAAATTTTTTCTAAAAAAATCGTGGCAGGCAGGATTCGAACCTAGATTATATTTGTAAATTCATTTTAAATTATAAATAAAATATCTAATAAATTACTAATGTTAATAAAATTTTTATTTGAATAAATTGTTAGGAAGAATTATTTTTATAAGAAACTAAAAATAATTCGAATAATTTACATACGCACAAATTATATAAGAAAATGGCGGATACACTTCCGGTTTTTTTCTCAGAGCCATTTTTTGATAGAACCAAGATAATATGAAAAGCCAGTTTCATACCAAATTTCAAGTTACTAGAACTTTTAGTTCGAGAGTTATGGTGGGTACATCGTTACACACACACAGACACCCAAAATTTGTTTGTCAAAAATACATGTTTCTGATTCAGGAGAACGTAAAATTATGAAAAAAGAATTTTTGACAAAAAACATTCGCCATTTTTAACAGTTTTTCTTATATAATTTTGTGTGTATGTAAATTATTCGAATTATTTTTACAGTTTCTTATAGAGATGATTCTAACAATTTATTCAAATAAAAAATGTTTCTAACATTAACAGTTTATTAGATATTTGATTTATAATTTAAAGTGAATTAATACCGAGAGTTCGTTCTCAAAGTCGAACATAGGAATCTAACATGGTATTAAACCTTTTTGCTAATTGTTGCTCGCCAATTTAACTTAGAGAAAATGCAATAGTATCAATAGAAAAAAAAAGTGCGAATAATTGTTTTAAAACACTAAATTAAAGTATGACAATTTTTAAATAGTATTTAACAATTTGACAGTAAATGTTTACACTGCTTGTTTGTCAATAATAATTTGACGTTAAACCACGTATTAAAGTTTATTTACGTAATAATGAATAATTATACTAACGAAGAAATAATTTTTATGGTGAAAACCTTTTATGGCGCGGTAGTTTCAGAAGAGTTCGAAATTTGTTTACCGTTAACTTTAATAGTACAATACCATCTATCAGTATTATTAAAAAATATGTACAATAATTTAAAAGATGTGCAATTACTTTGCAAGAATCGGACAGAGAGGTAGTATGTAATAATATTTTTAATAAAATAAAATATTCTAAAATAACAAGGATATCAGAAAAAATCGGCAAATTGCTGACCGAGCGTGTTTTGACGATGGTAAATGCGGGCTAAACATACAGTTTGTAGCAAATTTCTGTTGGTTTATGTTAGTCGCAACTGTGGCGTATATTAAAAAGCATAAATATTATCCCTATAAGCAACAATTCCATCAAGATGTTTTTGCTGTGGACGAAAAAAGTAGAAATACGTTTTGCTAAGAAATGCAAAAGCGCGCGAAAAATGAACACCTATTTCTGTCGTCAGCGTGCTTTACAGACCAGTGTACTTTTCTTTTCTTTTATTTTTTTTTTACATCTCAATACTTTCCTATTAAGTTTATTTTTAATTTTTTATTTTAATAAACGCTACATGTTTCGACTTATAATCATCCTCAAGCGTATACTATAAAATTAAAATTATAAGATCGAATCTTATTTTAAACATAAACTTAGTACATTAGAATTGAAAAATCAAACTTCAAATATTGAACATTAAAAATTGGATATTAAACTTTAAAAAAATAATTATAGAAATCAGTAATATAAATTAAAATAAAATCAGAAAATATAAAAATAAACATCAACATTTATTAATCAAATTAAATATTTGAATTTTGACAATTTCAAATTTGAAAAATACAAAATTAGCCTAATAATAGAAATTCCTAGATTACAACAAAATAATATAATAAGGTAAATAATCAAATAAAAATTAATTTAGAAAAACTAAATTATTATTAAAGTTAACTTCAATTAAGAGATAAATCACGATTTAAATTTCTAAAAAATGTAGTTTCAAACCTGTATTACAAAAAATGTGTAAAATTTAAAAATCTTTTTTAGAATTAATGAATGATGAGAATTTAATATATGATTAGCAAATGATGATTTAAATGAAATGTTATTATTTTTAATACAAGACAGATGTTCAGCAAATATAATAGAAAACTTGTCCTATAAGCTATATAGAATGCGTTGCAACGCGTTGCAATCACCACATTTTAATTTATAAACAACGGATTTATCTAAAATGTTAATTTTATCTTTAGTATTAACTAATAAAGATTTACTATTATTTTAGGACGAAAAAGAAATGTTAATGTTAAAATGTTTTAATAGATTTTGAAATTGAAATGAAGAAGGGCCTATACAAAGAAAAGAAAAATATATTTTTGATTGATTATAGAGACAGGTGTAAGAGATGAACAGTTTTTAATTTTAATAGAAATAAGACTCCATTTCATAATTTTAATTTTAAATTTAATATATAAATAAAAAAATTAAATAAATAAACTTTACTATTACTTTAAATAATGACCCAAATGTTCAAAACACGCGATATTGTGCTCAGAAAAACTCTAATGTTAATATTTCCACCAAAGCTCAACTTTTTTGAATTTAAATTATCCTAGTCCATATATTAATTTTTTGAGTGAAGCAATAGTTTACTTTACGTAATTACTGACAAGCAGTGGGCTAACGTAAGAAATTGTTGCTACAGTAGACTAATATAATTTATTGTTTCGTTACTGTTAATTTTTAAATTTTTAATAAAAAACATTTTTATACTTGTTACTTACTTGCTATTTTATTATAAACCTAATGCTAAAAAACCTAACTAAAAATTGAATATATCTGTTAATTGCCTATGTTCCACTTTGAGAGTGGACACTCTGTATATAATCTAGCTTCGAATCCTGCGTGCATCGATTTTTTTGAGAAACAATTTCCATATCTTGAAGGGAATACAAGATACGTTAAAAATAACAATTTTTACTGATTTACTAAAGAAAAAAGCAATATCGACGCGCACAAATATAGGGATTAGTCGATATGACAATATAACCTCAATCTACCATATTTCGGTAATATCTTAATGAATTCAAAAAAATTATAGCATGCTAGGAAGTCAATACAAACGTGTAAGTACATATCACTTCAAAGTGGGTAGAATAGAAAAAAAAATTAAATAAAAATTGTCTAATGTGTAATACTTAGTACTTTAACTTCTGAATTCTGTATATTTTTTTGACTTGAATGTTTTTCATGAATTTGAAAATAAAAAATATGTAGAAATTCCTTATAAGAAAGTCGTGTAGCGACCACATCAGTTTTTTTTTATATAGTTATCGCAATAGTCGTCTTTATACTCGATATTGCTACGTAATTTTACTCTAAACAAGTTTTTTTCCCAATGCTCAGCTTGAATAGACTTTTAGAATGCTTATTATTATTTTTCTCTAATATTAAAAACTACATATTAGTATAAATGATAGTAGTAGACATAAGATACAAACGCATTTACATATCCAGTTATTCATATTTTATCCAATCCAAGTCAAAAAACGTATTTCAATCGAGGGGTGGTTAACTTCTCCAAAATGTGTACACAGATTTGAAATCTTTCCAGATTTTTGGGGATTTTTAGGATTTCAAACGGTTTCTGAAAATTTTTGAAAATCTTTAAAGATTTTGGGGATTTCTGAAAATCTTTGTAGATTTTTGGCGATTCTTGAATATGTTTGAAGATTTTTGGAAATCTACAAGGATTTTCTGGAATTTTTAAAAATCTTTAAAGATTTTAAAAATCTCCAAAAGATTTTGAATATTTTTATGTTCTGAAAGGGATTTTTTAAAGGTTACAGGAGATTTGTTGGGAATTTAAGTGGCTTTAAGAGACTTTTTTATATTTAAAAGCTGGTTGCCCTATTTTTGACAACCCTTAATAAAAGGGTTTTTTTGTTTTGGAGTGCAATTGGGTTAACAGATAACTGAACTGTAAATCTAATTTTAAATCGGGCTTTCTACATACATAATAATTGTCAATTGTTTGTTGAACGTTTATGTCCTGCGTTATTTAAAAAATTTTAATTATTGACCATTTTATGTTTAATGTTTTATTTATTATTTAGTAAACACAACCTCGTAAAGTTGCCTATGTCCTTGGTCGGTGGATTGATCCACTTGATTTTATTCTTTGGCCTGATGAAGTGCTCGCTTTTAGCACGAAACGTTGCCACAAAAATTAATTAAAGTGGTTTTACATGCCCCTTCTAAACGAAGAATTCCATAATATTCACTCTTTTATTAGGACATAAGTATATAGCTTGTTACCTTAGCAAATTGAAACATTTATTACTTGAAGAACGATTTCTGTAAAGTAATGTAGTTCATTGAAAATAGAAATTTCAATTAAATGAGGAGTCCATGTCAAATCAACACAAGGATTTTTTTCACTATCTCACATTTGGTTGAAATTTTGCACACTTGTAGTCTTTGTCAAAAGTAATGAAAATACAAAATCTTGTTAAAAAATATTTACCCGTTTAGGATTTAGAGCTATGTAAAGTTCACAGAAAACGGAAAAAATGCTCGGCTGACTTTTTCAAAATAACTCTCCTAGTTGACTTAGAGAGGTGGGAGTGGCGTCATTTTGTTGCTTTTTTTATGCCCTTTAATTTGATATACAACACAATATATATTAAGAAAAAATATTTTTTTTAAATTTGAACTGAAAATTTTATTTTGAAATCTTAAAAAATGCGTGTTTTTGAAAATTAAAAAAAAACACATGTTTTTCATTGTGTTTTTATAAGTAGATTCTCAAAGTAATATATGGGATTCCAATGGATTCATTTGCATTTAAATTACATTGTGAACCCAGTTTTTACGAAAATGCACAAATAATTAGGTTTTTAGTCAAAATATACTGTTTTTTTTTATAAAACTAATGGGAAAAATTGGAACGCAATTCAGAAAAGTTTAAATAAGTTTTCATATACTAATATAAATTATAATATTAAACTTAAAGAATATAGATTTCTTTCAGAATCTCGTGAACTGTGGCGCTGTAGTCCGTATATGTCAAAATGTTGCTATCATGCGTCTTACAAACATTCGCCGATACATTTTTCATAACTTATCTTGATTTTGTTGTTGTATTTGTTATTAATAAGTCTTTAGGTATTATTATAAGTAAACAAATTTTTATTCAATATATAAATATGTGATTATTTTTAATTTTTATTAGTATCTGTGCTTTTTAAATAGATTAACGTTTTTGAGATTCACATAGACTTTCAAATGATTAATGTTTAGTTTAATAATTCCGATATTCAACTCAAAGCCACAGTTCACGACATAATGAAACGTCTCTACCTTACTTTTTACTGAAGTTTGTATAGAATTATTTCATGTTATTCAATAAACTACCTGAAGTTTTAGATTTACTCAATACCTCGAATAAATTGTATGAAATTTAGTAAGGATCTAAAAGTATTTAAAAATAACAGCAAAACATTTTAATAAGCACCATTTAATAATATTACTTGTCTTTAATAAAATATCATTAGTTTTGTTTAAGTGAGCAGTACCGACTAATCAACTTATTATTTGTCTAACTGCTTCAAGACTTCATTTGATTTTGCCGTGCCCTCCTCAGAAAGTCTGTGTTTTCTTCCTGTGGGAGTAGTAGGGTCAACTGTACACAAAGTAGCATTTAAACATGTCCACAAAATGTCAGAATTTCCACTTGGATATAAAAAAGATGGGGAAGGACCATCTAAGTGCAGAAATGTGACTTTCACTTTATCTTCACTTTTATTTTTATCCAACACATAAACTAGTCACCATTTAGTATTATATGTAACAGTTACATAACCGTTAACATCTGAAATTTTCCCAAGTAGTTGTGTGGTTGTCACTGTGCTGTAATTTGTGTCATACGAAAAAACTTTGACTTGGATTTGGGTCATGTTGTCTTTGATTGGTAAAAAAGCATGGAACTGTCTGCCTTATCAAACCGGTTACTCACAGTTAGTTTTTATGTATTCTTCTTGCTTGACAAGCCCAAAGTTAACAGTTTTAATATTTTGAATCGACCAATCAAAAAGTTGTTCATGCGTGAGGATTTGATTTTCATAAGGTCTCTGTAAACTTGCTTTTGCAGCCAACCTTTCAACTGTACCACCAACTCCATCACACGGCTCTTTGCCATGAGCTGTAGCCGAAAAGTGCCACTCTGTTTTTATTCCAAAATCTTGGTTATGGAAACACAGATTAGAAAAATTCTTTTTATTTTTATATTGAGCTGCACTTCTATCGGAAGTCATATATTTTCTCAACATCAAACAGAAAGTAATTTTTCAGCTGTTGTATTATGCTCCAGACATTCAGATATAATAACATAGCTGACATGTTTTACATTATCATCTTGTTTATAATAAACTACAAAAGAGTGTATACATAGTCACTTGACCAGTGGTTGCTTTGCGCTTCGTCTTGAACTACAAAAGCATAGTTTTTTGAGAAGTCTAATGTGACTGCACATTCATTTTCTTTCAATGCTTCTTTTACTTCATTCATAAACGATCTTTGTTGATTCGTTATAAAATCATGGCAAACTAACTGATCAAGTTTGTCACGTAGCATCTCAAGGAAGTCAGTTGAACTTTTTTGTATTATCTCATGATTACACCGATTCAACTGCAATCCATTGCTAAAAAGTTATATTTTCATATCATATTTTTCTCAAGAACATTCTCTAAAGATTCTGTTATTTGATTAGTTTCTGAATGGCAATTTCTCATGATACAATCAATGGGAGGAGTCTTGCATAACATTTGAGACAGATAATGTTTGTACGTTGCAAATTCTGAATTAGTTAATGTTCCTAAACGGGCATTCTCAATCATTAGTTTGACGTTTTGGTGGATTGTACAAACACAAACTTAGTATGTACTACTTTTTCTACCAAAATACACTGTTTTGGCCTTAACTCCGCAAACTTTGAAAATCCTAGTTTTATCTCAGGATGCTTTGAAAAGAATGTATGCTTCCTGCAGGTTACACAAAATTAATCTTTTTTGAACTGTACTTTTGGATCCATTACCATCTTTCACTGAAATACAATTTCTTTTGCCTGGCATTACTCTACTTACGTCATTGCTTTTGTAGAACAAACAGACTGTTTCTACTATATCCTGTGATAGGCTTTTACCCGGTTTTTGATCAAGATTTGCCAGTATTCCGTTTTATTTTAAAAGTTTTTTTGCTTGCCTTCCCATATAGTTAGGTGCATTAAGTTCTCGAATTATTTTACGTACACTCCATGTCTCTGCTAAACAAGTTATTATCATGACTTTTTTTCTATGTGCACCTGAAAAATTTGCATTTAGATTACTGAGTACAGAAAATTCCAGTTTTTTTGGCTCATAATCAGAAGACCAAGAGTCTTGAGAATGCGGAAATAATATTCGCCTCATTGAAGATTCTATCTTTTTTATTTTTTTACCGAAGTAATGCTTTGATTTTTTTTTTACATCAATGAGTGATTCACCAAGTTCTTTTAAGGTTGTATAAAGAGTCTCTACAAGATGTGAGGACGTAGTTGGGACATCAAAAGTTGGATCATTAACACAGTCTAGGTCAGGTACTACCTTCGCTTTTTGTTCTTTTAAAGCAGTTATTTCCTTTCAGGAAGCATCACATATTTTAGAAGTTTTAGGAAACTAGTTAGAACTAATTAATGCATCCATTCAGCAGCATGTTTTAGTTTTTTATGATTTCCTTCATTGCAGTTGTAAAAAGAACCGTTCCACTTTCTATGCATTGGAGACATTTGGGGTAGCTGGCAGGAATTATTGACCTCGACTCTCTGACTTGTAAGTTTGTCCGACAACAAATTTGAAGTGGTCCAGTCCAAACTTACAGGTCTACATTCGCTTGCTTCTGCTTATTTGAAACTAAAACCGATTGACTATTTTCACCTCGATTCTCACTTTCAGTTTCATGAATTCTCCGAGCACTCTCCAATTACAACGATATCTGGACTTTTAGGAGTGGGTGCTGAACTATAATTTGTAGATTCGGTAGTTTGTTTGCTATTCTGAAAAAACGATTCGATTGAATAGCTCGATAGGTTTTTAGATTTCTCATTTTAAAAGTTTGGTAAGGATTTTATGGGGTTTCTAAAGATTTTACGGATTTCCAAAGATTTTACGGGGTTTTTAAAGATTTTACGGAATTTTAAAAGATTTTATGACTTCCAAGAGATTTTAAGCGATTTTAAGAAGATTTCGGAAGATTTTATGGGATTTCAAGCAAATTGTACACAGATTTCTAGGAGTTAACTACCCCTCGATTTCAATTATTGCCAATTTTCCCGAATAAATTGTTGGCGCCAGCGCGACGATGGTATTCTAATTCTAATTAGTGATATTAGTCATTCTCATTACATTAACAAATTTACACAAATATTTAATGCAAATTGTAAATACGGATTAAACAACAATTAATTAATTTTGACACACTATGGCATTAAAAACCCCCTCTAAGCAGTAGAACAAGATTAATGAAGCGAACTAGTGGAAGAATTTCATTGACTACAACAAACGGAATTTGCAAATTACGTTGTGGTTCATTTTATACATTATTAAATAATTTGTTACTAAGAGTAATTAAAATCAAGATAGTGCTTTAATTGGTATTTACAATTTTATTTTTGAATTTGTTATAAATTACTCCTATGTCTAAGACTCAAGATATGTAAACATATCCGTAACAACCGGAGCATAATGAGAAGGCGTTATGCATTTATTACACATTCAAAAATGATAACAAAATTTCTACTTCTTTTTGTGCTTTTTTAGTATAATTTTTACACATTCATTATATAATTAAAGCGTTTTCAAAGTATTTGAAACCATCGCGACGATTGTCAAAAGGGATGACATGTTCTAGAATTAGATAAAGTAAAAATATGATATCCAAAGGAATTTTAAGTTTAGTCTATTCAGAAGTTGGTAGTGTTAAGAACACTGTGTCGGTCTAACTAAATAAAGTGTATCAAGTATAAATAAACAAGTGCTTTAAGCGTAGATAAATAAAAGTGAAAGTAATCCACGGATATTGTTTATAAATATATAGTGATAGTCATATATAAATTACGTAGTTATATTAATAATAATCATATCTAAATTACGTGCAAGATATTGCAGCTTGCATCTTCAAAGTGGTAAATGTCTGAAGATGCAAGCTGCAATGCCTTGCGAAACGTCTGTTTGTTTGGGTTCACGAACGACAATACGGCAAAGACTAAGTTTTACTTCTTGTTTTGGCTCTCAAGAAGAGACTAGGACCAAGCCTAAGTCTGGGTGTTTTACTACGACGCGGTCTAACCCGAAAGTCGCTTATAACTACTAGATATAATTATAGATTTAGTAAAATAGAAATTAAATAATTGCTCATTTCTAGATTTGATATTATATAAAGTAAAAAGATCAAATCTTGCATGCACCACTGGCGTTACTGGATGATTATGCCCATCGAGCAACATACATCCCTTCGGCTGTATCACATTGCTCTCCGGGCGTAATCATCGTAATAACCCTCTTAATGCTTAAATAGCTAATATGATTAAATGACCAAAAAAACTCTTTTTTAATGTTATAAACGATTTAAAGTGTAGTTTATAAAATTTATTTTAGTAAACTTTATATAATTTCAAGTTCGCAAGTCAACCTTCAACACTTTAAAAATTGTCTTTGCAAAATAGATAAAAAAATTTCTGCTCTATTTAAGTAATGCATTTTAAAATAAAAGGGTTTTGTCTCTTAAATTTTGCTTCTGAAATCAACGGTTCTTGCAAAAAT
The DNA here is from genome assembly GCA_035610365.1 of Aquatica leii. NCBI lineage: Eukaryota > Metazoa > Arthropoda > Insecta > Coleoptera > Lampyridae > Aquatica > Aquatica leii. The sequence continues at coordinate 53,879,205 of CM069436.1, forward strand.
TTGAAAAGTAATTTGTATTCTGCACCTAGGGTTTTTTAATATTATAACTAAAGAAAAAATTTTCCTTAAAGTTCTTCAGATATGGTGATTACTGTTTCAAAAAATTATTGTTGTACCGGCAATTTAAATTACGCTATATTCAAATATTCGCATTAATTTAATTCATATTTATATCGGCTATACCACTGTGCTATTTTACTTCTACCAAAAAAAAATACTCTACTAATTTAAATATCGTATTGTTCATTCAATATTTTGAAAATAACAGAATACATTGATAAATAAATTAGCAATTATTATCTGATTTTTTAATCAAATATACATAAACATGTATATTTAAGTAAACTGTCAATTTAATCCAGGGTTAAATCCATCAAAACGTTAGTATTATTCGGCATTATATTTAGTATTGAACTAAGTCATTTAATCCAGGATCAAAGCGTTTATGCAAACGAAATATGGCTTGAGCTTCGCTATAGTATACTACAATTGCAATATAATGCCGTCCTAACATTTAATACCAAACTAAATATTATTTATGCAATCTTAAAACCTTACTATACGTTTAGTACTGAACTATACATTTAATCCGCGTTTCTGCAATCGATTCTAGGTCTATCAAATCTACGCCACTGTTTATACAGTTCTTTGTTAATGGTAAGACTTTAGGATCAGGTCATTTAAAGTTTAGGGGTTAGTAAGACGCACTTACTGATGTTTTATGTGTTTCGATAGTAATATCTTACATGTTGTCGTGTTGAGTACATTTGCTTAACTTGTAATCCTCAATATTTAAAATCAGTTGTACATTAAAAAAACCATAAGCATTAAATGTTATGTTACGTCGGGTCTGTGTCTTCATCATCAAATAGCAATGTCTCTTTTCTATATGTAACCTAGTCAGTTTATTATTTTTATTTCTACTTAGACCGTTTATATTCCGCAGCAAAATACAGAACTGAGGTCCAATGGCTTTACAATACAATACATTGTTATTCAAACGTTTATTGTTGTTACTAATCATTGTGATATTAGAAATTTAAATAACTTCCTGTAATTAGGTAAGGAGTAAATGACAATGATGAAATAAGTAATAAATACAGAAAGGATCACTATCCTTTGAAGATAGGCTTACAGAAATTCAATACGAAAAAACGAGTTAATCACTAAACAGGAAGCGAACGGAATTGAATGATTATTAACAAAATTCTGCTTGCAATTCTTCTATCAGTTGGAAGTTACTGTCACGCACGTGAACAAATGTTAATATGCCAAAGAGAAAAAACCTATATCTGCAGCTTTAAACCAGTTTGCCAAAGACTACAATGGTTTTACAACAGATCGAAACATGTTATTTTACATATTCTGCAAAGCGCCTGTGAATCTAATCAAAAAGTTTCAAGTGGTTCGATTTGAACATTGTGAAACACGTGAATAATAAAAATAAAAAATCAAAGTAAAACACAGGCTCTATTTGCGACATTGTCGAAAACAGGCCCAAAACTTTCACCATTTTCGGAAAAATTGTGTATAGTTATATCGTTACCAAAATTAAAAATTAAACATTTTGCAAGTTTTGAAAAAGTATGTCAAACAAAATATTTCTGACAAGTACAATAAGAAAAAAATTATGTTCCGAAAGTATTTATCAAAAGACAAAAAGTGCCAACTATAAAGTTTTAGTCTTTGAATAAAATTATCGACGTAGAACAAAAATACCGAGCCAATATCGTTTTTGGAATTTTAGGGATTGATGAAAATAAAAAAAAATCATATCTGTTCAATTAGACAAGTGTTAGATAAATTGAACCATATATTGAACCGGAATATACATATATTATATACGAAAATGTTGTACTAGTGTGCACTGATACTGTGCCATATACCGTGTGATTGATTTCACGTGTCCTAGTATATAATAATATTGCCTACATCGATTACTACTTGTTGGAAAACTTGCATAGAAGCTTTAATTTATTATGTAAAAAAGGTTGAAACTATCAAGAAAGTTGCCGATAAATTGAACCCCAAAAAACACAGAGCATTAAATCATTTTAGAAAAAAAAGGAAACAGAAAGAATTTGATATTTTTCTATCTATGTCATGTACAGCAGTTACAATAAACAAACTTGCAGAAAAAGAACTTCCTTTATAATAAAACATTTCATTAACACAAAAAGTAGTACTTCGTTTAAGTGAACTAAGAAAAACGAATTTATCAATAAATTTAAAGAAATGGTATTGAAAAATACGCGTTATCATCAGCTGAAAAAGCAGAAGTTAGTGTTTGAGTTAGCGTACAGTTTGTCAAACGAGAACTTTCACTTCAAATTTGCAGAAATGTAAGCTGGACAGCTGTTTTGTCCCATTTGAACTCTTCAGCAGTTTCCACAACTATATAAAACAATTCGACATAGTTTTTTCCATTCGGGTGTTCATTCATAAAACTGAGGCTAATCGCAATCTCGTAGAAAGGGAGCTACGTACGAGTTAATCCACATGTAAAGAAACTATGAAGTTGTTAGTTAGATAGTAAATATTACAACCGCAAGTTTCAAAAAATGTATTTGAATTATAGGTGGCATAATATTCCTAACTGTACTAAGCAAGTGCAAAATATTTTTATTATACACCCGAATGGGATAAAACTCTGACGATTTTATATAGTATTCGAGTATTCCAGTGCTAAAGAGTCCAAATAAGACGAAACAGCTGGTCACTGGTCTCTAATAATGGTTTAGCAATTATATTTTTGCACTTGCCTAGTACAGTTAGGAATAATATACCGAGTATAATTCAAATACATTTTTTACGGTTGTAATATGTACTATTTAACAACTTCATAGTTTCCTACATGTGGATTAACTCGTACGTAGCTCCGTTTGTACAAGATCGCGATTAGCGTCAGATTTATGAAAAACTATGATATTCCTGAATTTTTAGCGCCATCGAAACTGTTTCGTCTCAGAAGAAATAAATATGTAGTAATCATGAAGTAATGGACGCACGACACTGGGAATAATCGCTCATGTGTTAAGAACACCTAATAAATATATATGTACTTCTTGGATAAAAGTATTCCTATCTTTAAAAATGTTCCGAACAAACTTTAATACATATATTTAGTAACTGTTATTCCAAGTTTAAACTCACCATCCAGGCTGCATATCGTTTAACAAGTTGCTCAGTTCCAAAACTACATAATGAAGAAATTCATAATCAAACAGCAACAAATTGAATATACACATTAACCTATCATTGCAATGGTAGATCCAATTTTCGCAGCGAGTACGCGTATCGTTTGGTTCGAGTCGTCTATAGCGTCGTGTAATTATTAAATGTAATCAAGATTTGTAGTTGTATATCGTGTATTAAGTAATATATTATATAAGAAATAAATAATAAATCTTAGAAAAAACGTATTATATTTTGAGTGTTTTTCGTGCATATAATTATCCAAAACCTAGCCGGAACATAACAGGGTGTTTCACTTAAAATTACCGAAAGTACGCCACCTTTAAAAATGGTTTTATAATGTATTATTTGTGAATGGAAACACATACATGTTTTTACGGGTAGTGGAGTAATAAAGAAAATACGTTGTACACCATCTGTTATTATTTTGATATCATATGTATAACGTAAATATTTTGATATTTTATCCAAATATAGCGACGTTTACGATCAACTAATAAATTTAGGATAATGAATACTATTTTATTAATCAAAATAGTAACGTCACTATTATGTATTTTAAGTAGAAGGCTTCAGCAGGCTTTGTTCAACTGATCTTAATGTTATCTATATATTCTCAATCTATGAATAATTACTGAAATTATTATTTCTAAATCATTTTTTGAATAAATTAAATAAATTTTAACATATAACCGTTATATAACATTGATTATCACTACCTACAAAGAGAATATTTGCTAATCTGAAAGAAACGCGTTAAAAATTCTGCCGCCTCTGAATTATTTAAAGTTATTTCTATAATTTTTAGATTTCACCCAAATAAATTATGCAAACCACGAATGAAGAAAGAAATTAGTATCATACCCAGTTATGCAAAATTTTCTTCTTTTAGAAAAACTGATCACCATGGCTATCTAGCACTCAAACGTCTACCTTCACCACCTTCACAAATATCAAATAATCTTTACCTCCACTCCAACTAGTGGAAGCACATTGCTGAATAATAGTGACTTGCATTCCTCAGCTACCGTGAGATGCGTACGACAAACTGCAAAGGGGCTAATAGTACGAATTACGGGATGTCCCTAGTCGAGCATTATTCATTTTTCAAGAACAAAAAATAATGTTTTGTAATTGAAAAGATGCCAGCTATTATTTAAGGCATCGCCTACGTTCGTTCTTTACATAATTCTTACGCCACGTCCAATTTCCTACTGTTGTAGTAAGGAAGCTTTGACCTTCCGTGCAAAAATAGAATCTTTATTTTCAAAACAAAAACTATAACAGGTGATTAACCGTTAATTATTTGGGTACAACCCCCTATACGCGGGTAGAACACTTAGAATGACTCGCTACTTTTTTATATTGTTAAGTACTCCAAATTAATGATAATGTACGTTAATTGTTTAAGCACGATAAACAACTTTAGTGGCTTGCTGAATGTGTAACAAGGATGGAAACCACTATCGACGATGACTATGCAATAAACGTTTACTTTAACCTTCGCGATAAATGCTTAAACATCATGACTCGCATTTCATTTTAAAAAAACAGATAAAAATATGGGTATTTAATAGAACATTTAACGAATGTACCCGCATTCTTTGGAAAACGCTGCAAAACAAATTAAATAACAGAAATTCAGTATTCTTGAAGTGTTTATTTTTAGATTATTTATGTCTTATCAGTGAATTTCGAGGCCATGTTTACTGTTATGTACGATCTTCAATTAGTGTGCGTTGCATTGCATTTTCGAGAGTACAAAATACCTTTGCGGGCATTGCACGTTACGCCTCTGCCTTTATTTAGGGTACTCAATGATTTACCCTTTTATTTTTAACCCAAATAAATGTAATCACGGAATATTTTGATTCCGGTCAAAATTTTCGAAAACTTACTTACTTACTTAGTAATATTAAAAGTCTGGTAAAACTTTTACATAAAGTAGCAAAGTCAACACCGAATATAAAACACAGAAACGGTTAAAATACGCATTGTTATTAATTTATTAAACACAAGAACACAAACTCATATTTGTACCTTTCACGTTCATAACGTTATTCACAATAAAATACCATTTTAACATATACCTTTCGGAAAAGTTCGTCTTATTTCGGAACTATCTAAAACACTATCAAAACAGAAAACCGATAAATCTGGTATTACAATTAACACCGATTTTCTAAAAAAAGCTTTACACTAGTTACGTATTACAAAAAAACATCACGAAGATTTAACCTATATTTTATAAAATTTTAATTTTTTAGATAAACATTGGTAGCACTGCATTTTATTGACATGTGTGTATTGTGAATGTGTCACTGGTGTCACTTGATTTACACCTTGAAATTATTCACTGAATGAGCAAAATAAACACAAAAAATGGGCCTGTTCGGAAAAACACCAGAAAGGAATCCTAAAGAGCTGGTAATTTTTTAACCACTTTTGTATGCTTTACCCAAACGATTTTTTAGGTAAACGAATGGTCACACAAGTTGCGAAAAGAAAATTCACAGCTTGATAGACAAATTCGATGTATGTATCCTTATCGTTACATTCTGTTTTTTACCTTTCTTTGGTTTTAGCTATACAACGTGAAGAAGAAAAAGTGAAGCGGTCTTTAAAGGAAGCCGCTAGAAAAAACGATCGTGAAGCTTGCACTATTTTAGCCAAAGAAGTTATAAGAGCACGTAAAGGTATCTCCAAAATCTACACATCCAAAGCACATTTGAACTCTGTGCAACTACAAATGAAAAATCAATTAGGTAAATATGTTAACATTTTGTTAAGTAATGAAATAAACTAAATGTAGCTACTTGGCATAGATAAAAACATCTTTATCAGGTTAAGACTAATTATCAATTCAAGATAATCACCTGTTGATAGTACCAAGTCTAGCTTACTTTTTACGATTTTAAAATTAGAAGAGTTCACTTAATTAAAGATAATTGATTCTGTGTTCTAATCACTCTTGTACAATGCACAATTTGCACATATGGTCGACATGGCTTTGCTTTTTGTTATATTTCAGTATTTTAAAACCAACATTTAATTGGTTTGACTGAAAGTATTTATTGCTCAATTTGTTCACAACTCCACATTTTGATTCATTGGCATCTTGTGGTCCCATGATTCTATCATATTAGTCAAGCTATCAATTGGCAGATAAAATGGTTTTTCAAGAACTTTGTGAAAGTATATTGAGTAATGAGTATTACATTTCCAGCACCTACAAAACTAGTCATTCTCTCTTTTGTTGGTACCTTGACATCTTTTAAACCTGTACAAGCAATCAACTTGGACAATACCTCTTGTAAAACCTATGTATTTTCCAAATTCCATCACAAACTAGATGAACTTTTTGGTAGTCAGCTCAGTCAGCCTCAAATAATTCTTTTGTTTTTTTGATATGTGCTCTACCACTGATTTCTATGATACTTTAATATTTTAGAAATACTGAACTTAAAAAATATTTATGACACAATAAAGTTGTTTCTCTGTTTCACATAAACGACTACTTTGTGCAACTGTATTTTTCGAAAAACAGTGTTACAAAGTGTAGCATTGTGCAATCGAAAGTAGGGGTTTTTGGTGTGCAATATACAAGCTACTAACTGTTACAAATGTGGAGCATTTTCAAATTTGCAATTAGAAAGTGCATAGTTGCTGATCACTTATCAACTATAAAATACAGTAGGACCTCTCTAATTCACACAAGCAAAAATAAGGCTCTTAGCGGATTACTACGGTGTCTGGATTATGGTCTGCTATATATACATAGTGGTAATTTGTGATGGCAACATCCAACACGCAAGTATGCGTGGCGTGGTGATGACCCGCGACACAATTAAAATGCCACCCGCTTATCTTAAACGCATCCGTTCATATTAAGGTGGGTTCGTATTTGACGCGTACGCGTAAAGCGTACTACATGCGCATACGCGTGCGTAAAATGAACAATCCGAACTTACTGCGTTTTCGCGTTTTGTCAAACAAAAATACTGTCGGAGAATATATACATTCGACATATTAAAGTTGTTGTTCTTATGCATATTTCAAAATGCGCGCGATTACACAGGATGCACTAAGTATGTACCTGCATCGAATTTAAATGAGAACATTGTGTGCCTTATATTTATATAACAAATATAAAAAACTGAACAATTTGGCGCAAAAATACGATTTTCCACTCTTTAAATTATAATTTAATTTATAGAACAACGTAGTTTAATTTAATTTTATGCGTTATACAAAATTATAGGTTATAACTAACAAGTACATTTGACCTAAAAAAATGAGATAGACATAACTAAAAAATGAAACGTCTGTATTGGAAAATAAACGAGTATTATTGGCTATCGGTAAAAGGCTTTACGCGTATGCGTCAAACACAGACACACCTTTACTGCAATCACCGAATAAGTGGAGACAGGGTTGCCAGATGTTAAATCTTTATGGCGATTTTCCATTTTCATATTTGTTACCACTTTTAGAATTAAATTACAAAGAATTTTTTTTGGTAGCGCACTTTGCTTCTCTTTGGACGAATGTTTGGCGACTGTTTTTCTTGTGGTTGGCGAATGATAAGTTAGAAACTCTGACAACCCTGAGTGGAGATCCGGATTAGTGAGAACCTACTGTATATCGAAAATCGCTGCTATAGGTACATACATTACAATTTGTATCAACAAATAATGTGAATTAAAGCGAAATAGGGACTCAATGTGAGAAACGTGTTAACTCGCCGTTACGTTCATTGCAACACACTTACTCGCATTATAATTGTCATTGTATTACTCGTTTTACGAGATACTATTATTTGCTCCACGTGTTTTATCGAAACTCGTGGGGGCTCGCAAGTACAATAAGCTACATTGTAGTTGTCCCTCAGTGACGACTAACGAATGGCACTGATCATTGGTTTAAACTCTAAAGTACACTCTAAAGGCAGGCAGACTACAGTATCAGCAATCTAGATTATATAAAAATCAAATCACTCTCTTTATACTTCATTATTTAAAATTAACAAACTCTTATGATTCACTAAGCATGTTGCTTTATGTATTCCTGGCGCAGTTGGGCGTTTATCACACCCGGTGGCGACTAATCGTAGCGCTTTGTTTTGGGTTTGTTGGGTCTTTTTCGTGTGTGACCATGTTGACTAAGTGTAGGTTATGTTGGGTCGTAGTAGTTTGTTTCTCTGCGCAAGGTAAATTTCAAATGGATTGAATTTAGTTGATTGCCTTTAATGCACCATGTTTGTTAAGTCTGTTGTTAGCTGACACTGTTGTTAACTAAATCTTAACTATTGATTTGACAACGACGTCAGCAAAACAATTGATTTTACAGCAATGACGACGCTTAACGATATGACCACATAGTTAACTACATAGTCAAAGTTAACAATGCTTTATGCAACGGGGCCCTAGTCATTTTAAAGATTTGGCGTCAACGAAGTACTGATATGGTTAACTAGGTCTGGCCCAGTTGGTCTTTCCATAACCTATTTATGTGACTCGCTTTTTGATGGAATGAATATTTATTTTTTATTTTTTGTCCTTCTTGTAGTACATGAGGTATCTTGTATTGAAACATTTTTTAAATTGATCTACTATTAATATTTTCATTTACAGTATTTTATTCTTTGCTTTCTTTAATAATTGCACTGAAAAAAAACCAATAAAAATATGTGTATTAAATATGGAAAATATTTTTGGCAGCGCCATATGGTAGAAACAATACCACGTACGAAAATTAGGAAATTAGTAATACTACAGAATTTAGGTCGCTTTTCATTCATAGGTTAAACCGTTGATTGATAAAAACGGTTAAACTCTAACTTAAGCTCTGTTTAGTTGAAAAATACTGTCATATCATTGGTTATTGATTCTATGCTAACCGATGCTAACTAATAATATTACATAATTTTAAAATTAACCGTAAGTAACTAATCAGGAGATTAAACTTTAATTGAAAACCCGGTTTTAGGTATCCATTAGTTTCTGACGTTCTTTCACAATTATGCCGACGGTACTCTTAACCAATTTTATAGTTGGGATTTTGACAACGTTACGTGTCAATAGATCATTGACTTTCACTGTCATTAAATCCAGTCTTCTACACTGTGTAGTTATTTATACGCGAATAAAATTTCTATACTTGATTTCAGCTGCGTTATGCGAAAAATCAACAGGTAATACCAGATTTGGTACTCATTTTAGGGACTTATCGTCTCACTCACCTAACTCATTTGTTAATCGTTTATGAACGTTTTTTTGTTTCTTATTTACGTGTTATTTTGGACTTTTTAAGATACATATATATTTTAATATGTTGCAAGTGGCTGTTAACTAATGATGTCATTCGATAATTGATCATAATCTCTAAACTACTTCATTAACTCGAGTATTGATATTTTGAATAATGTTTCTGGTTTAGTAGTGCTCGAGTACATCTTACAGTTAGCCAAGCATCGAACTCAAGTACAATAATTGTAGTAGTGTTCAAATCTAGTACTCGAGCTATAATAATGCGATTAATGTTTGTTTTGGACACGCACACAAGCGAGCACTTTTTGTATTGTTTTTGCTATTTTAACTCGAGCTCGTACTCAATTATTTTCTTAAGAGTATTGTTTTTTTTTAAATATCCTTATCTCATTAAACTTCATATAACGTATCTAAAAGCAACTAGCTTAGACGAGTATATAGATCTTCGGATAGTATAAAGGTAATATTAAAGCTTCTAATTTATTGTATTTTGACTCAATAAAGTTTTGACAAATTTTATTTGTTCTAATCTGTAATACCCTTTTATATTTGTTCATTTTGTTTCAACTGAAATTCTACTGTTTGTCGTATCTTTTTAATGTTCTTGAATTTTTTGTGAATAGTGTGGCTACGACATTAAAAGCCAAATTTTATGTTAAATCACTTAAATGAAAGTAAAAACCTTGATTAGTATGAAATAATACTTCGATCGCTTCAGAAACATATTTTGTTGTTTTTGTGAATTTTCGACTATTTTATCTACAATATTTTTTAAAAGTAATTATTTTATTAAGTATTAAAAGTTTTAAATATACAAATATTTCGTCGAATATCTAAAATTAATTTCTTTTAGCAAAGTAGTTTTTGAATTAAGGGATCAGAACTGGGATAATAAATGTTTTGTTGTATGTCAAACTACATTACTCACTTCTATTCTGTAGTCGCTAATTAATAAAATTATGTTTTGATATTAAGAAAGTTGCATTCATTGTGATGAACTTAACTCGGTGCGAAAAAAGGTATTTTCTTCAGCTTTAATTTATTTCCTGATTATATTTCCTGTTATAGTTCACGCAATTTATAAAGGATCTGACGCGTGATATGCGCAGTACACGAAATTGACACGACGAATCCATTCTCACGAATATAATACAATACGTAACGTAGTGATATGCCGTCTTTAGAAAGTCGCGCAGAAAAGCTCCGCTCACAGATTTTTTACAAATTACGCGATCACTAAGAGTTTATTGGACAATCTTTTCATTTCATGTTGAATCTCTATCTCTAAGCTTTCATAATAATTAGAACCTGAAAAGTAATTAAAAGTTGAAATTTAATTGACAGTTCAAGATTTATAATAGTAAAATCTATAAAGTAAATATTATTAATTTTTTTAATTGCCATTTTCAGCTACTTTAAGGGTTGCTGGTGCCTTATCAAAATCGACAGAAGTGATGCAGGCAATGCAAAGGCTAGTTCGTATACCAGAAGTAGCACACACGATGCAGGAAATGTCAAAGGAAATGATGAAAGCTGGAATTATAGAAGAAATGTTAGAAGAAACTATGGATGGCATGGAAGAAGACAGCCAAGAAATGGAAGATGCGGCACAAACTGAGGTGGATAAAGTTTTGTGGGAGCTTACTGAAGGAAAACTTGGGGAAGCACCGGCACCGCCAGTGACTGAAACAAAAGCTGCACCAGTCGTAGTTGAAGACGAAAATGAAGAAGAGCTGGAGGATATGCAGTCGCGTTTAGCTGCTTTAAAGTCGTAATAAAAATGTGTCTCTCTACAGTATGCTGCAGTAGGAATATGTATGCACTAAATGTTATTAAGCAGTATTTTTGGAAACATTGTTTTTACGCAATTAAGACAGCAGGCAGCAGCTTTTATCACACGCTACTAATATATATGTACAATTCAAATTTATACAATTGATCTGTGCTTAAATTTTAAGCAGAGGCATACAAACATTTTTGTAAATATGATCAATGAGGCCTTGGTTTTATACAGTTATAATTCATTTACGAAGTCTGTACATACCTACTACTAACAAATGTAAATTATATTTAAAGATCAGATTTAATATTAAGTTTATTAAACGTGCTTATTAATAGTGATATTTATGTTAATAAAATTTTAATTATTAATTCAGTTGTAGCTTACATAATGATCAAATCAAATTCCAATTTTTGTTATTTGTTGTTGAGACATTGAAAATTCGTCTCATCAGCATATTTCTATTGAAAGTTATTTTTTCTATTTTATCACAAGGTTTTTTCTTACGTAAAAAACTAATTAATTTTTATTTGAAAAATATGACATTTTATAAATTAGTTATCATAAACAAGAGAGATAAAAAAAATTGATGAGTTATATATTTTTTTCAAATTGAAGAAAAACATCCTAAATCAAAAGAATATAGAGAAAAATTGTTATATTTAACGTATCTTCCTTTCCTTTCAAGATGGAATTTTTAAAAATAATTGTCGCTGACAGGATGCGAAGAATTATTTCTATAACAAAATTATATAACAAAAATTGTTTAAAATGGCGGTAAAACTTTAAAAACGTATCCTTACTTAATAAAAAAATTATAGTTAAGGTCAATTTATCTAGTTTTGGAATATGCAAAATAAATATAATTTTTTAACATAAGTAGGAAGATTTTTAGTATTTTCTGGAGGGTCATTGACCAAATAACCTAACGGAAAAACCGCCACTGCGTATATATATATTTATTGTTATGAACAATGTTCAAATTACTTTTTACTATGGTAGTACCTACGTTTTCATGAATATTGACCGATTATTGTATTTCAATATAATCACAGTATTGCAAAATGTTGCATACTCATGATCGGACCAATGTTGATCAAGTTTTACCCAATAATGGCCCAATATTTTATTGCTGTTTGGGGATATTACCCAGTGTTATTCTATAGTTTTGTATTTAAAAAACAAAGTTTGATTTAAACAAATTTACATTTACTAATTCGATGTTTTGATTAAGTATATAAGCCAAAACTTAGTGTAAAACCTGAATTAGCTTACTCCAATAATAGTACGAACTAAGTACAATAAACTCTTACAATTGTAAGCTCGTGTAAGTAAAATTACAGTAATTACGGCTATTAGCTTCCAAATAATTTTTTCTGTAGCCTTCCACCGTGTATAAGCTTTTGAATTATTTTGTTTTTAAATTGAATTATCTTTATTGTTTTATTATCATTTACCTGTAATTTAAAACTTTACTTTGTTATAATTTTGTTCGCTATATGCACTTCTACATAAAAGTTTCCTCTTAAACGTTTAAAATTTGCTTCATATCTAATCAAATATTTTAAATGTTTCATTAGTGTACTACGTAATTTATTAAGATATTATAATTGAGATGACCTTAAAATAATTTACAAGATCCAAATTGTCAAAAGCTTGGTAATTAAACTTAATAAATGGTTTGACTATATGCTCGTAAGTAATTTAATTTATTTCAATAAAAATTGAAATTTACCAACAAATTATAGACTCTTTTTATTCTTTTTTGAACCATTATACACGTTTTCCACATAAGATTTACTTATTTATGAAACAAACTTACAAATAACATCAAATCAATTAGCACGAATATGCAATACTCCAATATGCATCAAATCATTTTGTCCACGCAAGATTTACAAGTCAAAAAATGTAACGTAAAAAATAATATTATTAAACAACTATTTAAAATCAAGGTTTTGTGATTACAGATACTCAATATATTGTACCCATTTAGACTCACCATTCAGAGTTACTTAAAAATAATTGATAAAACAAACTGTAATATTTAATAGTCAAGTATTGTATCTGATTCGCTTACTAAAATACAATTATATGTTTGATTAAATAGAATGTAATCTACATATATAATTTTTTTTATTTAATTCAATAGGTGGTTCGTCTAGCACCCCTGCACTGCGTTCTTCTTGGTCATTTTGACCATCTTCAGCAGTTCTGTTTTGTCAATGTAGTCCAGAAGTTTAATCCAAGAGGCCTTTTTCAACTCATCGGTTAGTTTTGGTTTGTCAAGAATCGTTGTGCGTTGCATTTGATATGCTACGCATTTACACAGCAAATGCTGCGGAGTCTTGTTGTCCTCTAAGCATCCACGGTATAGAAGGCTACTTTGCAGTCCCATTTTATGCATATGTTTGTTAAGGCCACAGCGCCCTGTTATTAGTCCCATAAGAGTGAGAGTTTTGTGTGCCTCATCCTTAAAAAGTTTTTCCATAGTTTTTTATGATCTGTTGGAAGTTTGCTGCGAATTGTTTCTTTTCCGGTGTCGTAAGCAATTCCGAAAACTGGTACAGGTCTGATATATGCTCCTGTTGTGTTCTTTTTAGCTAGTACATCAGCCATTAGATTTCCCTTTACATTCTGGTTTTTTGGTATCCAGATGAGCTGCACTACTGGTTGGCGAGTTGCCAATGTTTCCACACTGTTTATGCACGCTATAATTATCAGTTTAGATTTTATTAATGGCGATCCTAGTGCCAGTAGTGCTGCTTGGCTGTCAGACATGATCGGTATCGGACCATTTGCGTATGATTTCCAGTCTATAATGTTGATGACACACCAGTTAATAGCAGTAACTTCAGCTTGAAACGCGGACGCATAGGTCAACAAAAATTGCTTCTTATGGTACCTGTCTCCATGTACTTCCCCAACAAACACAAAGATGTCCCAAGGACGTCCCGGGGACATGATGTTGCGGATCACTGAATGTCCCAAAGTCATCCCAGTTTGGTTCTGTGTACGTCCTAGGGACATTCATGGGACGTTCTTTTGTCACAACTGTGTGCATCCCTACGATGTCCTAATAGGACATCCTTGTGCATCCGCAACGGGACGTCCCTTTTAGATGACTGTAGGATTTGTAGGAGGTAGTCATCACTCCCCTTTTCTACATATTGAATTGGAAAAATATTTATATATAGCATAGGTATATAGTAATTACCAGAGCTCGAGCACAGATTGTACTCTGTGGCCCGAGTGTGACTCAGTTAAGTAAAAAACAAGAATTGAGAAAAGAAATAGTAAGTAATATGTCGATCGACACTTTCAATGCAACGTCTGTTGGGCGAGATACGTTTTCTGATGTTTAATTCCTACGCTTTTAAGCAATGAGTTATTCGAGCTCTCGTAATTACTCTACTATATATGTATATTATATTTTTATCAAGAAAAGTACCATGTCCAGTTAAAGTACATCTACTTTTTAGTTTTTTCTATTGTTTTCTTTTTATTCAGTAAGGAGACTTAACGTACTTCTCTGCGACTTGACGTAATGAATAAAAATAACTTGATCAAATAAAATACAAATTATCCTTACATAAAGCTAAATTTTTAAATAATAATCCTAATTGTATTAAATTAAAGTAAATTTAGAGATTATTTCATTTTTTTATCTTCTCGATCCCGGCGTTTTTTGACCCTCCTTAGCGAGTTTTTTATACCTCTTTCCGATCTTTTTAAGTGGCGCCTGAAACAATGGAACTACATAAGAGATGGTAATCGTCATGTAGAGTCGATAAAGAAGTTAATACAAAAAACTTATTTTGGTATATCTGAGTCGTCAGAATTTACATTTTTCTAAATTAAAGAATTGATAAATTGATACTTCTTTTGTAGAATTATTGATTGATCTTTTTGACGATTCTATTATTGATTAAATCATAAGAGATGATCGATTATAATCAGTTAAAAATTGTTTAAATCGTTTTTTAAAAAAAAATTGTAAACAAGTCAGTTTTGCAAATTCATTAAGAATTTTTATACGTTTCGCATTTACATTTCATCAGAGGAATGTGGTAAAAACAAAATTATTTCTAGACTTGTTTTTAACCACCTAACTAATTATTGTGGAAATAGTAATACAATACGAGAAATCCGCACACTAATCATAACTATGAAATAATGTTACCAAGAACGCAATAACGTTATAGTTTCTTAGTTAGATTAGCGATTTTGTGCCTTATCGGTCATGTTTACAGGTAGTGGGTGAATTTTTGGATGACTTATTGTGAATCGCGACGATAAAAGTCGTGAGATAACGTCACGCTTATAAACCTTTAATACAAAGAAAACATTTTTTAAATAATTTTTTAAGTAATACAAATTTTTTTTTGCATAAAATAAATATTTTCAATTCACCGCATAGGTATGCGCGCGAGATGGGGTTTTAAATCACCATTATTAATAATTGTGATCTTTTAATTTCGATAAACTTTTTATTAATTTTTAGTAATTCAAAATAATAATTATAAATGACGATTTTTATACATTATAATTAAATACAAGGTACCAAAAACTTACCAAATAAATTTGTTTATACACTAAAACACCAAAAAAAACGTTAGATAATAAAATAAAGAATAGATAAATAAAGTAGTCAGAACACAAACAAAAAAAATACAGAGTGCAAACGGTGCAAACCAGTGCAAACAAAGTGTACCACTTTGATATACTAAAAGACCGTACAGGTGTTAAGTAGGCACCAGAGAACAAGAAGAAAAGAGGGCACGCGCACTATGTTTGCATTTGTTTTCCTGCATAGGACATCTCATCGTACGTTCTTTATTGACATCCTGATAACGTCCTATTAAAGATATCCTAAACAGGTCCGTTTTAAAGCCCAGGATGTAAAGACGTCATTTGGACATAAAACGGACATCCCTGGGACGTCGTGTGTTTACTGGGCAAGATTTTGTCTAGGCGTAGGTGATTTCTCTGGCTTTGGTATACTACCGCCTAAACAATCCATGTGCTGTTTGGGATATGCGAAAGTGGTTTCTGAGAATTTTGCATACTGCATTTCGAAGAGCAGCAAATCCCTTTTGCAGCATGATGGGATAAATTCCATCGACTCCTAGAGGCTGAAAGGGTTTAAACGTATTTATTCCCCATTCTAGGTTTTCAGCATACCCGTTTGTTTGGTACCTCTAGGTCCTGGTGCTTAGAAACTTCAGTTAACGATGAACCCGGGAAATGTTTTTGCAGTAGTTCTTGCAGAGTACCTTCAACCGAGTCTGTAAACTTTCCGCTTTCGGTCAGCAAAAAACCGATGTTTCTATTGCGGTTTTTGCTTAGAGCTTTTTGGAGTCAAGAACAGTACGTTCTCCAACAGTCTCTCTCTGCTTTTTTAATGTAATTGTTGTATGTTGTAAGGCTAGTTCTGTATTCATCCTAGTCTCCGCTTTTCTTTGGCTGTGTTAAATAGCCTTCTGGTCCGTGCCCTTGCTTTGTCAAACTCCCTGTGTGCCACCATGTTATCCTGTTTGAGGTTAGTTTGACAGTTTTTGGGCAGCTTGCTTCAAATGCGTTGATCTTGCAACTGTGGGACAGTCCCTGATTTGGTCAGCTAAAGTTTCGTCGAACAAATCTCAGTCGGTTTTCCTCGGGTTGCTGTATTCCATTACGAGTTTCTCGTCTGATTTAATATTGAATCGAACGTATCTATGATCAGATAATGAAGGTTCATCTGATACATGCCACATGTTTATCACCGCTCGCTTTTGGACTAGCAAGCGTAAGGTTAATAATTTCACTGCGCGACACGGTTATAAACGTGTCTAAATTGCCTTTTGGGATTTTGGAGTAAATTCTAAAAGGTTTTCATCTCTTGGATTTGTGATCTCTCACAAGGTGTGGTGTGCATTGGCATCGCATCCAAGATTCAGCGGTTTGTTAGTCCCACTGCAGTGTTGTGACGTATCTAGATACAAGTATCTTGATACAGTATCTAGATACTTTTGAAGTATCTAGTTACATATGTAGATACATTGAATAAAATGTAACTGTATCTGTATCTACATACATTTTTCGTAGTATCTGAGTGGTTTAGATACGTAGATACGTTTTCTTGCTCAAATTGTAAATTATACAAGTTTTTAGTAAACACCGCGGTAGTTTTTTCTGTCAGTTCATCATGTACATTACAATTTGAATTTGGAGACTTTGTATTCGGTGTTATGAGTGCAATTCTTTCAGCGTCTCCAATTATAATAGAATTCTACCAAATTTAGAGATTTTATGTAGTAGCGGGTATTTTTATAAACCGTTGTGGAATTTTGGGGAAAACCGTGTATGAACCTACATTTTATATAATCAAGTATTACTTGAGAAATGTGACGTGTTAGCATTTATGCCATCAAACCAAATTCATACTTTAAAAAAAAGAAAACAAATTTCAACTTTGTAGAACTATGAGTACAATTGTGGTCATTGTGGAACTTTTATAGTTTATGCAGGGAATCGCGACAAAGTCAATTGGCAACACTGAATTTCTTCATCAGCTCAAATAGAGCAAAGAAGTGGAGAAACTTTTTAGTGTTAGTAGTTCACTATTAACTCTACGTCGAAATATAATGACTAGACATTTAACATGCTATTAATTTTAAAACAAAATAAGATTTATTTGTAAATTTGTATTTTTTTATGTGATTAAGGTTGATAAGGTAATGTTTTGCTTAATGCCCAGGCAGCACACTGACGTCATATGACGACAATGACACGTCTTAATCAAGTCTCGTAATTTTGACGTCAATAAGACGTAATGTGCTGCCTGGGATACAGTTATTGTGTTTTTAGATGAACTAAATAGACAATTTTATAAAATTTTATTTTATGATTTTGTTAAAAATGTATCTGACATGTATCTAGGTACTCTCTTAAAGTATCTGTAACTGTATCTAGATACTTTTTTTGAAAAAGTATCTTATCTGTATCTAGATGCAATTTATGAAAAGTATCTGTATCTGTATCTAGATACTAGAAAAAAAGTATCTGTTACAACACTGTCCCACTGTTAATCGTCTGTAGATTTCCTCCGGCGGCGGTGGTTCTGTCTAGTCGTAAGAAAAGTAACCGGATCCGATAATGAACTCCCTTTGATGACTTCTTTTACTATAGATATTTTAGCTGCCACTAGACCTCTAGAACATAAATCTATAGTGTAGGGCAAATATACTGCTATAAAAATATCTAAGATGTAAATTTTTACCAGCAGAAGATAATTGAAGACTATTGCCACTGTAGTATCGAAGTGTTATCCGTATTGTGTGAATTTTTATAGAAGTCAACAATGTCTAAACTTTACGTTTGTTCAATGGTTATTTCATTAGACATTGAATTATTAAAATATGTCAGTTTTTTGCTTTGTTTATCTCAACACTGTTGTTTTAAATAAGTATTCGTTTCTTATGACAAAAAAAATGTAGATTAAAATTACGATTGGAAGACATAGAATATAAGAATTCATAAAATAAAAACATTTGTGTTTATACACGTATCTGGTTATATTTGTGATGTATTATTAGATTTGATTTAAAAACAATAAAATCATTAATATATTTAGAAACGCCATTTTTTACAGCAAATAAATTTAACAATTACGCTGACTGTTTTAAACTTGCTTGCAAACGTTTGCCGAATCAGTCAATTTTTCATTGTGCATTATGCTACGAGTAGAACTACGCGAAGATAATTACACAAATTTGGTCGAATGAAACTACTGATTTGTTTCATCATCATGGTAATATACCTACGCAAAAATCTAGATCAGTACTGTTAAAAAAACACATTAAAAATAATTGTGTTTAATTTCTTTTATTCTTAGCAATAACTAAATACAAAGTTACGATATGTATGCCTCTATACAATCATAATTTAATCTAATAGTACAATGACAGACTCTCCCGGCCACAAAGAAATATCTTTAAAAGTCAAACTTTCATGCTTTGAATTAGCTGTTGGCCCGACAACTATTTGTCCTGAATACAAGAGGGTTGATAGATCCGCAGAAATGTGAACAAAACCAAGGTTGCTAACAACAACGTACGATTTTCTTCTTGGATACCATCTTTGCATTACCAATAAATCGTTTTCTTTGTATTTGATTTCGGCATTGGCTTTATTAATGCCTTCTTTGTTTATGGAATTTATGTATATAGACGGTGAAGTTGCTCTTAAAGCTGCCATCTTTGCTGTAACGTTCAATTGAGCCATATTTATTGGAGTCGGCTGACTGTGCATCCAAGGCAAAATTCCTTTGCGGGTAAACGGTTTGTTTGGTGGTTCCCAAGCCATTGCAGCAAGTTGGTGTAAATGCTCAACAGTTTTTCGGTCTTCGTGGGGATCGAAAACTTGTTGTAAGCCAATTTCGTCTCCGTAAAACAGGCAGGGTGTTCCAGGAAGCATCATCTGCAAGAGAGTTGCACCTGAAGTAGCATTTGTATAAGGGAGCTTATTAGCTAAACGAATAGTGTTTTCGTTGGACAAAGACCAAAGCACCCAAGGGTTTGCAGCTTGCGTAAATAGCGTACTATTGAATATAGCTTCAATCTGTTCGCTTATTTTTTCAACGCCCCCAATTACTTCTAAACGGATATCAACAAGATCTATATGATTTAACACAGTGTTTATGATATGACTGTTAGCTATTTCAATTAAAACATAATCTGCAATTAAGATTTTGTTATAATCTAACAGTTTTTTCCATCTGCGTAAAGATACAGCAAATTTGGGATCATCTGCTAAAAATTCTAAACCTTTTAAGTAGAAACCATCAACGCCGTGTTTTGACCAATACATAATTATATCTTCAATCGGGTCGTCTTCTAAGTTATCAAAATGAGTGCGATTTTTATCAGTTGTTTTATTAAGATCTTTAAAAAAAGGCCAAACGGGTATATCTAGCACTAAAAATATATTTTCACCATGCAAGGTATTTACTAAAAGCTTAAAATCTGTCATGTTTCCTAATTGAGGTGCAATTTCAGTTAGCGACGTTACGTTGTTGTAGTTTTCAGGGTAATGCAAAGAAGCGAATATAGATGTCAGTCTTATACTCTGTACACCAAGATCGGTTAAGTAGTTTATTCTTGAAGCAATTCCTTTAAGATCACCAATTCCATCGTCGTTTGAATCGGAAAAACTTGCTGGGAATATTTCGTACATTAGTTTTCCTTGATACCATTCAGTGGGAGGATTGCAAGTCTTTGGTAATTTCCACACCATCGTAATTACAACAGCAACCATCGCTACAATACCTGATAAAAATAATCCAGCTGATATTTTACGAATTATTGGCCAATTCCACTTCATAAAAAAGTAATTTTCTGGAGGATTTCTAAAAGTCATTTGTAAATTTTGTGTTTTGCCTCCAGTTTCCTAAAAAAATTGTTAGAAAAGAAATACTAATAATTAATACTAGTAACCTCAGCGACCGTTTCTTCATTTTTGTTTATATGTAAATACGATTTATGTCCTGTAAGTAATTGTGCACAGGCCGGTTCTGCCAATGTTGAAGAATTTGACGATGCTGAGTCTCCGCCTTCCGTGTTGTCATCTAAAAATGCGTTAGATATATTAATTTAGTACTTTCAAAATCATTACCTTCAACTTGATGTAATTTTGTCACTAATTCTTGAGGAGAAAGAAAATTAGGTTCTTCTGATTCAGGTAAAGGATTCACTAATGCATTTGTTGGCGGCGACGGTGTTAATAATGGACATATCGACGCTACTTCGTCTGTTAAAAATGTAGCGTTTGTATCGACGTGTAACATACTCGCCATTTTATTACGTGTTTACATTTGAAATCTTTTAACGAGTTTAATTAATAGAAATTGGAGACAATGTTGAAGTCAGCTGATCGTTTATTAATAGTTTCGGAAGCGCCGCGACGTTGGCGTCACGATCGATTTTCACGTATAAAGTAAATACGAGAAGTTCACAAAAGTTTTTTAGAAGATCAACTATACGAATAAATTCGGTCACTGACTAATTGCACGGGCATTTGACTATCTTAAATAAACAAATTCTTTATTTATTTTTTCATTCGTTGATAATTAATTCTATTGTCAATAAAGATATAAACGTATATTAATATAAATTAATTTTCTTTGACATGCATGTTATTTTATCGTGATTATTTTTAGTTATAAATTATAAAAGTAAAAATCGGATTGTTATCGTAGTTTCTAAAAGGTGTATAGAAATTGCTAATAAAGTATTTTTATTTTTGGATAAGTCAGTAATAGGTATTTTTACTCAAAATCTTGTGTACATCTTTTAGTTTTTCTTTTTTTTGTATTCATTCGCTCATTGTAGAAGAGCAATAAAATAATTCAAGAATAGCACTGGTGTTAAGTAAAGATGAGTTTGCAGCTGTTAAAAATGGATCTAGGAAAGTTTACGGAAAACAGTTGACCGAAAATAGTTTACCGAAAGAACAATTCGCCGAATTACAATTGACCGAAAAACATTTTTGCCGAAGCACAGTTTACCGAAAGAGAAGTTAACCGAAAGTTATGGTTCATTGTCATTTCCCTGCCGAAAAAATTTCGCCGGTCAAGTGCGCTTTGAATAAAATGAAATATACAAAGATTTTATTGTGTTCAAATGATAGATGTCTACTTAAAAGACTTATTATAATTAATTTAAATTGTAAGCGATTCCCCTTAACCTTCCTAATGCCGGGTGAAATCCAAAACACAGAATACCAGGTGGGGTGTCTTGACACCCCGACCTTTTTAAGCTAAAAGCCTTAATATTTGAACTTTAATAGTAATATTTAATACTTCAGCTACTGAATAAGGGTGATATATGTTATAAGAATTGAATTGCCTTAAATTCGCTTTTACATATTTTATATTACCTCTAATTTCTTAATGCTTTTAGATATTCCGCAGATAGATTTTAAAATGTCATTTTTTTATTCTTGCAAGGGATGCATATAACTATTGTGTTTGAGTAATAAAAACCCAATCAACAAGGAAACATTTTTGAAATGTTTTTTTCAACGTTTTACAAAAGATATATTTACATTTTTAAAAACATTGCAAAAACGTCTTAATGGCCAGAATTACGTTGCAAAATCAATATTAGAAAAACATTCTAAAAATGTTTAAAAAACATTGTATTATTTACATATATTTGTAATATTTTACAAATGTTACATTAATGTATAAAAAATGTATAATTAACGATTATTTTTAATATTGCAATATGCTTAAGGGCAGTTCTACAATCATGGTATAAATGTAAGTTTAGTTATACTTGCTTTAATTTTAAAATACTGACATATTTGGCTGTTAGTTTTAGTTGTACTAACCAATAACACAGCCAATAACGACAGCATTTTACAATCAAACTAAGTATATCTTAACTGACATTTATACCATTATTATAGAACCAGTCCTAACATGCTTACAAAAGATAAATAATACAATCTTCTTATACTCGAAATACTTCAATTTCATGTGGCTGTAAACGCATTTGGTGCCTATAACAAAAATTAACACATTGACATAAAAGTAAAACAAATGTTATTTATGTAATTACTTTATATTAATTGAAATAATTATAATAATCCTCACAAAAGTTTCCAATTAATAATCAAAAATGTTTCTATTTTATGGATAGGATCCTTCGGAGTGGAAGAACGACAACAATAAAAACAACCTTTATCTATTGTTGAGGCCTGAAGAATAATAAAGGTTGTTTTTATTGTTGCCGTTCCTTCACACCGAAGGATCCTATTCATAAAATAAGAAAACTTGACTAATTATGCATGTACCTCTGTCTATAAACACAAAGCAAAACAACTAACAATCCAAAATTTTGAAACTTTGTACACACCGAATAATGCTGCATCAATATCAGAAAAAATTACATACCAAGATTAATTAGTTATTGTGCACGTTTTCACATCACAAAGAATGGAAATCATGAAGTACATAGAATAAGCGTTTAAGTGTACCACTGCTGCAACAAATATCATTATACTTTAGCAAAATTTCTTGCAAGAAAAACCAAAGAAAAACGTACCATCATAACAAATGCTGACAAAAGTATCTATTTGAGTTTCGCTAGAACGCAAATTAGAAAACAATTAAACTGATACACTAACAATACATTAAACAGCATAGCGGAGTAATACCATGGAAATAGTTGTTTCGCTAAAGCTTAAAATATAATGCAATTATAATATACAAAATCGCCATCTTATCACGCAGATACTGGTACTTTGCGCAAACGCGGTTATTAAGTACTTAATTCAAATTTGCAAGGAAGTTTTTAGAAAAACGAAAAGGTTTAACATGTATTTATTAATAATATGTAACAAAATTTTATATAATTGTGTTTTTGTTACAATATATAAAAGAAAAAAGTGTATAGGTGAAAGCAAGCAAAAGTATTATTTCTAATAAAGTAAAGTTTTTTATGTTACTAAAAAATGTTTTAGAAAACATTTTTAAAACATTTCAATATCAATGTTTAAATGAAATATTTTTAAAACGAAACAAAAATATTTTTTTAAAAACATTTTTTGTTTCGACTATTTTAAAACGTTGTAACGTTTTTAAAACGTGAAAAAAACGTTTCTTTGCTGATTGGGAAGAAACAGCTTTCTAATAGCTTGCTGATACAATTGTTACATTAATGACAATAAAACGATCAATTGTTAACAATATTGGCTATAGGTAATGAATAGGATGTCATTATTGCTAACGGGGTGTCTGTTATAAATATCCCTATACCTACTTATTGTTTCATGAACATAATGAATTATAATTAAGACCAATCAGGGCCGTTAATACACAATCAATCGTATATATACGGGAAAATTTTTAACCGGGCCATTAATTTCCTTGATAAATTAGGTGGAATTAGTTATCAAGTTGTACTACAGTTAACATTGTGATGGCGCTAGAGTAGATAACCAGTGTAAAGCAAGTGCAAACTGTTGGTTGGCGGTTACTTATTCCATAAGGGTAAGAAAGTGGAATCGAAAACTTATTGGTTATGTGAAAATTATCGAAAGGTGAAGTGCAATGTGCGTATCATAACGGAGGGTGACACTATTCTTAAAAACAGTGGAACGCATAATCACGTCGCTGACGCGGCACATGTACAACAAAGCAAGGTAATGAACACCATACGAGATAACGCTAGAGACACTCAAGATGCACCACATTACATCGTATCGAACGATACTGTTGGAATTACTCAAGCTGCATCAGTTAGGCTTGTAAAGGTAAGCAGCATCAAAAGAACCATATGTAATGTACGAAGTCGAAATCAAGCTGCCCCACCACTCCCTATTAGTCGCAGTGATATTGTCTTGCTAGAAGAACACAAGAAAACAAAAAATTGAGAAATTTTTTTATGTTTGATTTAGGGCGCACCGAAAACCGGCTACTAATTTTTTTCACGACAAGAAATCTTCGACTTCTGGCTGTGAGTGACAATTGGTACGGTGACAGTACTTTCAAAACTGTGCCACATCTGTTTTACAGTTCATGGAATAAAACACAATATCGCTATTCGTTTGATCTACGCCTTACTACCTAATCAAGCCAGAGAAACATACGTTAAATTTCTTCAAGCAGTATAATAACTTCTTCCAGGAACCTCACCGTCAACAGATTTTGAAGGTGGCATGATAAGCGCCTTTAATGAAGAATTTCCGCAAACCAGACACAGAGGATGGAGGATGTTTTTTTCATTTCTCGCAAAAGATATTCCGAAAAATTCAATCAGAAGGTCTTAAACAGCGGTACGAAACAGATGCTGTGAGTTTGCAATGAAACTGCGATTATTAGCTGCATTAGCATTAGTACCAATAGGAAAAGTTGTCAGTGCGTTTAAAACTCAGTTTCATGAAGGCGTGTTACTTCCAGAAGCAGAAGCTGTTGTAGATTACTTAGAGGACACTTGGATAGGACGTCCTCAAAGAGGACAGCGGCGTCGTTTATCCCGTTTTCTTCGTGACATGTAGAACTGTTTCGAAGGAGTACACGCTGGTTTGCCTAAAACAAATAACTCGATAGAAGGTTGGCATTGAGGATTCGAGCTGCGAATTTCCTGTGATCATCCCAATATTTGGAAATTTATAGAGGCCATTCAGAGAGAGCAAAGCTTACATGAAGTCCAAGTAGAGCAATATGTAGCGGGTATAGAAGGTACACCTGCCCGTAAGAAATACAGGGACTGTGCACAGCGAATTAAACGTCTTGTCGAAAATTATAACATTGAAAATGTGTTCGAATTCTTACGTGGTGTAGCCCATAATTTAAGATATTAATGTGAAATAAAGATTGGAAAGCTAAATACTGTAAATAATGGTAGCACAAAAAAAGAAAAACAAAAAACACCAAAAGACAAGAAAATACAATAAACAAACAAACATGACAAAGGAATTCGTTTCCGACTTTTTAAACACGCCAGCACTTTGAGCTGCAAGTCCTAAGCCTTGGTAAAGTGTGAAGGACAAGTTCGTATAAACATGTTGATATGTATAATCATAGTAGGTATTTTATTAGAAACATGAAAGTCGTAGAATTATACCTAATTTTCAGTTAATATTCCTTTCGGTAAAAATGTTTTCGGTCAGTTGTAATTCGGTGAATTGTTCTTTCGGTAAAATGACCTTTCGGTAAAGTGTTTTCGGTAAATTGTTTTCGGTAAACTTTCCGGGAGCGGTTAAAAATATGTGTATCCATTAAACAACAGTATTTATTAACAACTTACTTAAAAAGTGTTACAGTTTTCTCAACCCTACTCTTATTTTCTAAAAAAGTTTGTAGTCAGATACTTCACTTTTTGTGTATCTTCATAGCAAATGCGAATACAGTTATTTATTTAACGAGTTCCTTTTTGTAAATTGGGCGGTTTTAATAAAGGACGGTTTTAAAAATCTAATTTAAAAGTCTCAATTTAAATAGGAACGAGTTGAATACAACATTTTATTGCTCGAACAGACACCACGAGGTCCTTAAAGTCTCAAAATCTCTCAAAAATAGTTTGACGTTTATGTTAACAAGTGCGCAAAATGCCAAAAATAGTTTACAAAAGCGGAAAATTAAAATTTATGACAGTTAACAGCAATAAGTATTATTCATATACATAATATAATATAAGAAATTGTGGCTTCTGATTACTAATTCAAAAGTGTACAAACTTGCATTTTCTACACGTGGAAAATCATCATTTTCTAAATGACACATTTGTGTATAAAATGTCGATTACGTATAAGATGTAAAAACACAAATAACAACTTAATTAGAAAACTAAAGCCACAACGCAAGAGAATTTTGGAGAAGTTAGTTTAGTCTACCTACTATAAAAAATAATATATACGTTTGAAATTTCAAACGTAGATGTCTTTCAGGATCTCGTGAGTTGTGGCGCTGTAGTCTGTATATGTCAAAATATTATTATCCGTCTTACAGACATTCGTCGGTATATTTTTTCTAACAATTCTCAACTTTTATCGTTGTATTTGTTGTTAATAAGTCTTTAGGTTTAATAAATAAATATCTGATTGTTTTTATTTTTTATTAACGTGAGTGCCTTTTAAAGAGACTAACGATTTTAGAATTCAGATAGACTTGTCAAATTTTTGACTTTTAGTTTATTAAATCCGACTTTTGACTCAAGGTTCACGACATAATGAAGCGCTCTAAAATTATTTTTAATAAACAAAATGTGTTGTGATTTGACAACCTCACTTATAACCTAACCTAGCTCACTTTTAAAATTGTTTAGTCTGCATTATACTTGAGACTATAAATTCTTATGATGAATTTGTAGAACACTTCAAAAACTCCAAACAAGTAGAAGTGTGTTAATACCGATAGTTGGTGATATTACCCGATACTAATGAGTATATTATATTATATGTATTTACATAATAAGTATAGTACCTAAACTGAAATGTAAATATCGCTGATATTTTACTTCAAGCACGTTACTGTGACGTTATACCACAGGTTCTCAAACTTTTTTATGTCCTAGACCCCTTGCCATGTTTTTCGGTTTTGGGTAGACCCCCTACTTACCTGATATTGATTTTTTGTGAATTTTAACTGTAGTAAAGTTTAGTGTTAATACATTTATTAATTGAATTTAAATTAAAACTACTCAAAATAAAATTTTGTATCTGTTATATAAAATATACGTAACATAAAATAAACTAAGCAATAAGTAAATGTTTTTAGTGAGAAGAATGAACCTGATGCTTTAATAATAAATTATCAACATTTGGCGTCAATTTTGTAGGGTTTAATCCTAAATCTCATCGGCTAATGATGTCTGTTCCTTTTTTTCGTTAAAATATTGCTAACGGCGCTGAACCCCCTTTCCACTAGGTATGACGATGGAAAGGAAATTAAAAATTTCTTTGCTATATTTCATAATACGGGATAAGTAACGGGTATGTTGTTTTGCAGCCAGAACTGCTGATATCCGTTTTTAAACTGAACCCTAAGTTCTTCGTTTGTACTTAGTTCAGTCAGTTCCTCTTGTATTATGACATTCGTTTCTTTTATGTCACCATATGGGTTAATTATCCACGGTGGTATTACCATAGTCAAAACATCCTCAAACCTAGTTTAAAAATCTGAATAGAGGGCATTTAAATGTTGAACGTAGGTTGAAACGTCGTTTTCCTGGCAGTTTGTCTGTGACAAATTCGGGAACTGGAAAATTCGCCCCGTCCAATATTTTGCTTCATTAGTTTAACTCTGGCAAGAAACGCTGATAAGATGGACTTTTGTTTTAATCAAATTTTGACTGTCGCCTTGTAACTGCAAATTAACCATATTAAATTTAGTTAACAAATCTGTTAAATCCATTTCATTAAATTGTCTTTTAAAGTTTTATCTTTAGTATCCAGAAATTCTAAAATAGTCTCAAAAAGTGCAAAAATTCTTGCCAAACATAAGTCTTTCGACAGCCAGCGTACTTCAGTGTGAAGGAGTAATTGATACGTGTTCGTCATTTTCTTCACACAACTGCGCAAATAACGCGTTACAACCAATATTGCAACGAATTTGGTTTACTGCATCAATGACTAATTGAAGAGATTCATGCAATCTAACACTCAAATTTTTAGCAACTAAATGTTGTCGATGGATGACGCAATGTATTGCTAACACCCCTGACACATTTTGTTTTAAATAGCTTATAAATTCACGATAACGTCCAACCATGGCCGGTGCTCCATCTGTAGCTACTGATATTATATTTGATAAAGAGATTGCTTTTTCAATGAAGTAATTCTTCAAAACATGAAATATTAATTCACCTTTAGTGTCGGTTGTCAAAGTTCTTGCGAAGAACAGTTCTTCGTAGATTTCTTGATTCATTATAAAACGAACATATGCCAATAATAATGCTGCATTAGCAGGTAAAGTTGACTCGTCCAGTTGTACAGAGAAATGGGTCGTTTGCAAATAATTACACAAGAAGCTTTCAATATCAGAACTCATTTCATCAATACGTCTTTCAACAGTATTGTTGCTTAAGGGAATTCTTTTAATGATATCAGATGCAAGTTTGTGTAAAACAGTTTTTAAAACCTCTTCAACGACTGGCAAAATTAACTTCTCTCCGATAGTATGCGGTTTTCCGGATTTTGCTATAAGTAGCGAAATATTGTAAGACGCCCGCAAACAATAATTTTTGAAAAAATTTCAAATATTCATCTGTTTTATCAGGGTTACATCTTCTCAGATGATTCTGCAGCTTAGATAGTTACATAGCGTCACCGCCCAAAACTTTGTTGCATAAAAGGCACATAGGCAATTGTTTGTCCGACAATGATAGAATGAAGCCAAGTTTCAAATAATCAACACTGTACTGTCTACATTTCTTTTTAGATTCGGACATGACATCAGTCATCTGTGGCCAAAATTAATCTATTTAAATAAGACAGCAGAATGAGGAGGATTTTCTTATCAGCTAATTAGTCATCGCTAATTAACTGATAGGAAAACCCTCTAATGACCTCACTGTTGACCTCGGCGTGAACGTGCACAAGCATTTTTCGTTAAAGTTTTCTTTTTCTCTCACATTTTTCTTTTTCATATTTACGTAATTTTTTTTATGCGTCATAAGAATGACTTTCTGATTTACTCACCTTTTGACCTCGTCGCAAACGTAGGTGAAGGATTTTTTTGTGAAAGCATTTTTCTCTCTCTCACAATGAAATTTTTCTTTTCTCTCTTACAGCGAATTTTTTTTCTCTCTTACATTGTTACGTTATCGCATAACTGGTAATTTTTATTGCGTCATAAATTCTCATGAGAAGCGAGAAAGAAAATATTTTTATTAAAAAATGTTGTGGGTGTACCTGGATTCGAACCCGGGTTTCTTCGATTACGAAGCAACTATTCTAACCACTACAACAATCCCATGTTTAAACCGTCAATTGTAAATAAGATACTGAATTTAAAATTTAAGAATTATTTTATAAAAAGTAATACTAAAATAGCGGAATAATTTAGAGAAATGTGAAACTTCTAAATTACTCAACTACTAAAAATAAAAGAGTATAGAAAACAATTTTTAAAATTTAGATTTTAATGTGCAAATAATTTAATAATAGTACTTTTGTAACATAGACTGCAAACGTATGATAATATGATAATACTGATAATAAGTGTGAATTAATACATATGTACCTACTTCTACAAATCACAAAAACGTTTTTACAAATTTACAAAATAAACAATATTTGGATCATCCTCTAAATAAATATACCTATATCATATCAATTTTTTTAAATAATTTTCTCGTAACAAACAATTATATTATATTTTTAATTATTCTACTAGAAAATATGCAATCATGTCTAATGCTAATTTTCAACTTTGATAGGCAGTGTCTTTTTTATATTTTAGTTAATTATTACTTACCTATTTAATTTAAAGTCAAAACACTTACGATTACTTCTATAATTGGTCATATAGATTTCTATCAAGTATGTTTTTGCGATAACTTTATGTGTAATTTTCTTTGGTTTTTAATATGTAGTTCGTTTGATTTCTATTTATTTTAAGAATATGAAGTGTAAAAAATATATTCTAAATAAAGTAGTTGTCATAATAAAATAATTCAATTTCGCAGGAATTGATTGAACCAATTTTAGTACGCTATTGAATTAGCTACCAAGTTGAGTTCACCTGATACCACTTTATGCTGTATAAATTTATAAAAATTTCATGCATATAATAAGACAGATCTAGTTATTTCTTTTTATAAAAAGTGTACCCAAAAAATGTTTTTGTTCAGTTTTTTTATGTAATAGACTTCGAACTTGAAAATACTGCTGTTTGTAGTTATTTCAATTTGAAGAACTATTAGTTGTTAGCTTTAGCTTTAGTCAAACAATTATTAGTAACTATAATATCTCTGCGTTTACGATTGATAAGTGTTATCCTAAACAGGAGTATATAATTTTATAAACTCTTTTTTTATAATATCATTTATGTGGTAGCTTAGTAAATTTTGGCAATACTTTAATAAGTAAGTGGTTACATAACATTTTATCAGTTACATAACTAATAGTTTATAACTCTTTAGTAAAATTTAAAAAATAAATACATTAGATAGTGGTTGATACTAAATGAATGTAGAAACAGGTCAAATTTTAATGACGTTAAAAACCGGTATAAAAAAAATTGTTATTATAAGAAATTTTTATAACGGAGCTTTTATTGAAATACGTTTGTGAATGCAAAGAAAAAACTGACAAAACTATAAAAATAGACTTAACGACAATTAGTGAATTTACTAACGTTTTTTAAAAACTTTGTTATAATGATACGGTGCAAGGCCAACTTAAGAATAACATATTAATATATTGCAAATAAATCACCCCTGCTATTTTTAAATAAAACTTTAAGATCTAGTAAACTAAAAATGTTTATTACTTCTGTAGCAATTTAATAAATCACTAAAACTTGAGTACGTATTTTATGAAACCAAAACATCTGATAGGGTTAAAAGTCGAACAAGATATGAAATATTTAAAAATAATATACGTATCTTCTCAATCTATTATATGTACTATATAGTATGTTGTTAGTGTATGTTTTTTAACGCCAGTTTCTATACTAAAAGAAGCCTGTCGTATTAACGTTTTACTCACTTTTGTAAAGCAACTTTATCCAGGCGAGAAATAATACTAAAGAAAGGATCATCTAAAAAAATTCAAAAGACTCTTCTACAACTTTTCCAAAAAAAAGTTGTCAATTTGTTTAGACACCTATTTGGCAACAAGAATCGGAACAACTCTATATAAAAATTTTAATGTTATTGTTCTTCTACTCGACAAATATAATACTACTGTTGCTATATTAGGTTAAAAATATATTTGATTTTTGATCACGGCAAAGATTTCCATTTAGTAATCTTAATTGACAAGAATAAATTTGCTAAAAAGAAAATGGCCTAGATGTTCATTAGGTTATCGTGTCATAAAACCCTCGCGGTCTTGAAACCTTAGTCATTTGTACACCTTGTGATTGTGGCTATTCCACGGTATTTTAACAATGATTACACGCCGTGTATTCGATGCGGATACGCTGTAAAATTACCTTAGGTACGCCATGTACAAATGAAGCAAACATACGGTATAAACACAGCGTTACCAATCTAAAAAGTGTCAAGTTAGGAAATACGATTTCAAAAATTGGTAGTTTCCTACAAATCCTACTACGAAAAGTTGATAGACCTACCATCTGTTTTTTTAAATTGTTTTAGATAGATCACTTTTTGGTTAGATAAGAGAATTTTAACTGTTTTCATAAACAGGGAGCCAATAATAATTGAGATTTATAGATCGCCAATACTAAAAAAAAACATTTGTGAAGTTGTTGTCGGCGTCTAGATCGTTCACGAAATGATTTTCGAAAGATAGCGGAAACGTATAAAAGCAATACAAACGAATCATAGGTCAGTTATTCGAAGTCGCAAGTGTTAAGAAGATATTTAAATAAATAAGTAACTAACGCGTGTTCGAGATAAATATAACGGAGTATAATCTTACGTGACTTTAATATAAACAAGTGTCAATTTAAAGATAAACCGAAGTTATCCGCAGACATCTTTCGAGTGATTGTAATATATAAATTTTAGTGTAAGTGTTTTTCTTTAATATCGTTAGATTTAATTAGTTCGTGTAGTTTAAACGTGTAAATATTTTGTATATAAATAAATTAGTTTTAAAATTAACCTAAGTGCAGTATACATATATATTATTTAAAATAAATGATTTATAATTTATAGAATAGCTTAAATTTTATACTCTGTGGGAAAAACTTTTTTTATTTGTATAAAGTAAAATTTAACAAATTGAAAAATAATGAAAAGCATCATTTTGACAGCTTGTGTAGTAATCTTGTAATAAATCCACCAAAGCGTAAAAAAACATTATTCCGAAGAAAATATCGTTTCTTAACCGCTTTTCTGTTATGATAATTTTATTACTTGAATATAACTAGTTTTATACAACAATAGATTAGTACATAACAAAAGTTGTTAATTTGTTTTGACGCAGTTTTTGTTTTTTAAAAAATAATTTAAAATAACCTTGAACTTCATAGTAATTCAAGTGCTGTATTACAACATCGCTATAACATAAAATCAAGATTCTGCAGTAATCTACAACAATTAGTAAAGTGGTTAATAAATATGCTAACTAACAAATGGATCGACGCTTAAATTTCCTAGCGGCGAGCATATTTTTTCGGCATGAAATACGTCGTAAGGTTGGTTAGTAAAATATTACAATCAACGGTGAAACACTAAAAATTGGTGAATCTAACGAAAATTCGTAGAGTTGGTAACGCTGGTGGAACTCTTGTAAATTACACAGTGTTTCAACCGTGATATCAAATCGCGTAGAAAGCGTAACATAACAGCAACTTTTGTCTAGGTAACCAAAAAACCTAGATAATTGAGATAAACATGAAGATAAACGGTAATCTGCTTATCAACATAGTTTTTCTTTTTAATAAAATAATTTAAAAAAAACTGTTTTAGTATACCTACTGAGTCTCTTTTGTTTTTAGCTAGTTTTCATGCGTTTTTAATTTGCCTTAAGTGGTTAATATAATTTAACTTACTAACTAATTAATGCAATAAACGCATGTAACAAATAGTGTTTATTCTACAACTTTACCATCGAACACTAAACATTTGACTCAACCATTAAACTTGGCTATGCTTACCAATGAAAACTAAATGTGATACAATTTTAGATACTTGGAAGAAAGAAAGCAGAGTAACTGGATGTTTGCTTAAAGAACATTTTCCAGACTCTTAAAGAATTATGCGATAGCAGACACCGTGTCCAAAGATAAACGTTTACCATTGCAATCTCCGTTATTATTAGAGTTGTCGTTTTTTCCGCTAGTTACAATGATTTTCGAGATATTTACAAACACCATTTTTTTTAAATGGAACATTGTATATTCTACAGTAATGTTGATAACTACAGCATCTGAAATATATGTTTCTGTCAATGTGTAACGTATCAAGGACCTAATTAGGTGCATTGCATAACATGTCATTATTGGGTCTTACCATTGTCTTACTTACTTACTGTGAATGTCCAGTCTGCAAGAAGGAAGATTAGGATCAAGAAATATTTAATAATACCTACTTCTGTCTTTTGTATTTGTATCGGTAATTTAATAATTTAATCTTTCTACTTAGTCCATCTTTCGTCTTTAATATTATTTACGCGATAATATTGTTAGGTTCTGTACGTAAAAAAGTAGCTAAGGAAAAATAAATGAGATTTTTTCATGCTTTTAGTAAAATAACAGAAGATGTAATGTAATGATGAGGCGTTTAAAACAAAACATAAAAATTCTTGTTTTCGTTTTATTACACAGAAGAAGATTAGTACGTAATTAACTCAAAGAAGGTTCGCCTCCTGGTAATAGTTATATAGATTGTTGATCAAATTAATGATCCCTTCTTTAGGAGGATCCAAGGAAACAGTCACTTTAGTGGTTAAACAATACGAAACGTCGCATGAACTAAAGTGATTGTTTTCTTGGATGCTCTTAAAGAAGGGATCATTAATTTAATTAACAATCTATATAGTACATAGTATTAATGAACGGTATTTATTGATGAAATGATCGATTATGTACTCGTTGATTCTACGTTTCAGCAGTAATTAAATACATCAATATTCTTTCATTAACTAGACCTGTGGTTCCCAAGCTCTTTTGGCCTACATACTTCTCGTCATAGTCAAAACTTGCCCACGGACCCCATGAGTGAAAAAACTACATAAATGCATAATAGAAAAATTACAAGTTTAACTTTGATATCTTGAATGATAAATGGTTACGTAAAAATTAAATAAATAAATAAAACATTTTGTTGAAGAAGTATTTATTTAAATGATAACTTTTGTTTTGAAATACAAAAAAAATAAATGACTTGGATGAATCTGATGGGATGTTATAAGTGTATTTATGTCCGGCTAAATTTTGTGAGTTACAACTGTCCACAAGTATTAATTTCTAGTCGGTTTCTTTATATTGTGATGATGCTCATAACGGCACTAAATCCACGTTCTACCAAATAGGAAGACGGAAAAGCAATCAATATCTTCTGTAGAATAGCTAATAATGCTGGATATAAAATTGGTATTTTTGTAACCAGAAGTTGTCGTATCCTTGTTTAAACATTGCTTTCAGCTCCTCATTTGTAGATAATTCAATAAGTTGCTCTTGTATTAGTATGTATTCATCTGTACTTGTGCTCTGAGTTTGACTACTTGTAAAAAGGTTTAACACTCAGTCGGGAATACCCAAGCGAAGAATGCTTTCAAATCTTTGGTTAAGGTCCGAATAAAACACCGTTAAGTGTTGACAATAAGCAAACAAATCTTTATCTCTGTTTTACAATTTTGATAAATTTGGAAACTAAGAACATTCTCTTCTTCCCAAGTTTTGCTTGTAGAGCAAAAGTTTTGCAACAAACGCAGGTATTACACTTTTAGCTTTGATTAAATTTAATGTGTTACTTTGTAATTTTAAGTTAGTCTCGTTAAAACATTTTCTGAGATAACTAAATAGTGCAGCAAATCATTGTCTTTACTCTCCAGGAATTCAAACACAGAATCAAGCAGCGAATAAAAACGATCTAAACGTTCACTTTTAGATAACCAACGTACTTGTGTGTTAAGTAGTAAACGATTTAGCCATCATCATTTTCCAAACGAAGTTGAGCAAATAATTCTCATTTAAGCCATTATTATTGATTTTATTAACTGCTCTAATGACATAATGCAAACGTTTACTAAGGTTTTTTGCGACTAAATGATGTCGATGAATGACACAATGTACCAATAATACATTTGGTATAGCTTGTTCTAGGTATGCTAGAAAGCCTCGGTGTCGTCCTAACATTTCCGGAGCACCGTCAGTAGCAACGGAGATGATATTAGTCACGGGTATAGCTTTTACATCAAAAAATATTTCTAATTCAGTAAATAACGTTTCAACATTTGTATCAATTTCGAAAGGTTTAGCAAATAACAATTCTTGGGAAAATTTTTCTTCTTTTACAATAATCACACATAAGCTAAAAAGTAATGCTTTGTTTCCTGGTATTATTACTCAGTGGAATACTTTTTATAATTTTGTTTCTGTATAAACCTGTATAGATAGGCCTGACTCAACGCGATACTTGTTATAACTTGTATTTTATGCATCTGTCTACATGTATATTTTATTTAGGACGTAAAAATCGCTAACAATTTATTCATAGTTATTTATTTTAACATTCATATTAATAAAAATGTCTCACAGTTTTTTATTTTATATTAAACCTGATGTTGTTCAGAGATCTCCAAATCAGTTTTAATTTTTCATAGATTTCCTGAATGATCCCG
The DNA here is from genome assembly GCA_035610365.1 of Aquatica leii. NCBI lineage: Eukaryota > Metazoa > Arthropoda > Insecta > Coleoptera > Lampyridae > Aquatica > Aquatica leii. Next base: position 53,915,418 of record CM069436.1, read on the forward strand.
GGGACTCGTAGGGACCACTTTGGGAACCACTGAACTGGACTAACATGTTTATTGGGACAATTATTTTTTTACCTATACAATGAATCGTTTAATTCATTTAAGGAAAACGTTTATCAGTTTTTCATAACTGAGATTTTAGTTTATTTTCGTTACAAAGACATTAATTAATAAATTATTATGTTTATGATTATAATGATCACTATTCAGTAAATTTAATAAACATATTTTTTAATATAATGTAATATCAAGTACATTGTTTTAATGTTTAAAAATTGTCGCATTAACGTAACGTATCCATTGCATAACTAAATCTGTACATTAAACAAACACGATACACTTATTTTTTTTTAAATCTTAGATCGGACATAGAAAGTAAAATATACCATAAGTTTTGTAACTTATAAACAACATTTAACTCCACTTTTTAAGCATGTTTTAAATATTACACTAAAAAATCGTATCTGAAAATGTAAAAAAACTAAAGAAACGAGGTACGTTAATAAATTGGCATCAATATTGAGTTAATTATTTAGTTCAACTATGCACATCACATCCCATAAAAATTTTAATGTTTCTTTAAAAATTTAATTTTTTAGCTTATAATAAATGAAATATATAGAATAATAACCTTATTAATATAATATACAGGGTTATACAAAAGTATGGAAACATGCTTATAACTTGAAAACCGCGAGGATTAGCGGTTTGAAACTTTGAGGGAGTATGTAAGACATACTTTCGGACATTTTTTATTCTTTATAAAATTTTGATACGATGCTCCAATTACGAGTAATTGATATCTACTTCTGATTTTCAAATAGCATCATATCAGTTGACTGACATTTTTAGATTCTACATGAAATTCTGTATGCAACGGTGAACACAAAAATTATTTAATATGATAAATGTTATTAAAAATATAGTATAAAAGTTCAGATTAAATGTCAACAATTTAATTGTGGGCGGGTACCTAACGTTCTAAGTAGGGTATGTACCTACTTTGTTTGGGTCAACACAATAACCAATAAAAGCTTTTGTTATAAGGTAAGTTTATAATCTTTTGTTAGCAGTGGCGTATCTTTTTTAGGAAAAAAATAAAAATACCTGCATTGTGAATCCATTCGAAATATGTGTTTAATTTGATCCTCATTGGTTTTCTTCGATTCAAGTCTGTTGAATTGTCATTGCTAATAAGTTACGATTAAAATGATTGATTAATCAACATTAATACATTAGTACCAATGCAAGAGTTGTTTAATTACCTAGTAATGTATTATTGATTTGGTTAAATCTTTGGAATTTGTTTTCTTTTTAAATAATTTAATCATAATCGACTTATTAACGGTTTTCTTTAGCTTTCTCTCTAATAGCATTTCTTTATTGGGGAGTAATAGATATGTTTGTAATTCAAATAATCACTACCTACTTAATTACCTGGACAAAATCTAATTATCGATAATGCTAAGTAGATAGGTACTTAAGTGCGTTTAAGGAAAATTTTTTCCTATTATTCATTGTTGTGCTACTGTGTTATAGTTCGTAACAGTTTTTGCATTTATTAAAATGGAACTCACTGAAGGGGATCGTATCGAAATTTTGATTATTTTGGGTTACGGTGATCGAAGAAGAACGTATCTAGCTACCAGCGACATTTTCAATGCAAATCATCCAGAAAGGGAAGTACCAATTACAAAATCTGCCGTTCAAAAAACGTATGCAAGATGGTTTGAACACAGAAGTGTGAAAGATATTCGACGAAGTGGAAGGGCTAAAACTGCCACCGATTTAAATACGAGCATTGAGGTTATCCAGATTATTATTGAAGAACCAAACACTTCAACCAACCAACTGGCACTGAATCACGGCATCAGCAGTATGTCAGTGAAAAGAATTCTAAAAAATGCAAACGCAAAGCCATACAAGCTTCAGTTTCACCAAGAACTAGACGCCGAAGATTACAACAGACGGCTTCAATTCTGTGAAAGTTTTGAGGAGTTGCAGGATCGTGAAGATGTTTTGCCAAACAGAATTTGCTTCAGCGACGAAGCAACATTTTGTTTAAATGGACAAGTTAACAAGCACAACTTTAGATATTGGGCGTTGGAAAACCCACACTGGATGGTGGAATCTCATACTCAGCATCCACAGAAGCTTAACGTTTGGGCTGGCATCATAAATAACCGAATAGTTGGGCCTTTTTTTATCCAAGGCAATCTAAATAGTGCGTTATACTTAGATTTGTTGCAAAACCAAACTGTGCCCACTTTAAACTACTTGTTTGGGCTAGATAACAATGTTTGGTTCCAGCGCTCCAGCCCACTATGGTCGACAAGTAAGGGCATTTTTAAACCAAACGTTTTCAAATCGTTGGATAGGGCGAGGAGGTTTCATCGAGTGGCCACCCAGATCACCAGATCTCACGCCACTGGATTTTTTCCTGTGGGGTTATTTAAAAAATAAGGTGTATGCCAATGAGTCGATTATGATTAAATGATTTAAAAATAAAACAAATTCCAAAGATTTAACCTAATTAATAATAATACATTACTAGGTAATTAAACAACTCTTACATTGGTACTAATGTATTAATGTTGATTAATCAATAATTTTAATCGTAACTCATTAGCAATGACAATTCAACAGACTTGAGTAATTGAAGAAAACTAATGAGGATCAAATTAAAAACATATATCGAATGGATTCACAATGCAGGAATTTTTATTTTATTCCTAAAAAAGATACGCCACTGCTAACAAAAGATTATAAACTTACCCTATAACAAAAGCTTTTATTGGTTATTGTGTTGACCCAAACAAAGTAGGTACATACCCTACTTAGAACGTTAGGTACCCGCCCACAATTAAATTGTTGACATTTAATCTGAACTTTTATACCATATTTTTAATAACATTTATCATATTAAATAATTTTTGTGTTCACCGTTGCATACAGAATTTCATGTAGAATCTAAAAATGTCAGTCAACTGATATGATGCTGTTTGAAAATCAGAAGTAGATATCAATTACTCGTAATTGGAGCATCGTATCAAAATTTTATAAAGAATAAAAAATGTCCGGAAGTATGTCTTACATACTCTCCCAAAGTTTCAAACCGCTAATCCTCGCGGTTTTCAAGTTATAAGCATGTTTCCATACTTTTGTATAACCCTGGTATAAATTAGTACCAAAAGATGATGCAAATTGATTACATAAAAATTTGACAAATAGACCTTCAATATTGCCTCGGTGATATAAGATAATTAATAAATCATATCTACAATTTTTGGAGGTTTGTTTGTTTTTAATGAACACGGTTTCGTTGGAACAATGTAGCGGTTATGTTTAAACGAATTCATTTACTAGCTAATAAGCAAACGTGCATTAATTCAATAAAATGCGTTACCTTTATGTTATATTTTAATAATCACGTTGTTACATAAATTTATCAACATAGGGACGTAACCCAAGCTTCAACTTAAAAGAAAGCTTTCAAAAACTAAAATATAATTTCAAAATGAACCTACACAAAGACGTTGTAAAACCCAAACACAAAAATAATATGAAAACCAAATTAAAATCTACAGTAGCTATGTTTATACGAATTAATTAAACAAAATTTTAATTCCGATCAGAATCGATTCGTCATGACTACATTCAAACAATAATTGCTCTTAAAAATTCATAGTAAGATAATTAAACATTAGGCACCACAAGGTTAAAAAGCGTAAAATAAAACGAAAACTTGTACTGAAACGTCGTCACCTTGTAAATCGTAATTGCGTTTGTCGATAACTTTTGACAACTCTGCTCTGATAACTCAATATCGAGGGCAACGCGAACGTAAAACACCTAAAAAAAGTTTCGAATTACAATGAATATTCACAAAAAAATAAACTACCAAATGTTACCGAGAATTGTTTCGGTGTTTAAACTAAATTCAAGTATTATTAAATAATAATCCTTAGAAATGCATAAACGATAAACAGCCTGACCTGCGGAAACAAAACAAGGATCAATATAAAATGACGAAAATAAGGGAAGAAAAATAACTCTTACCGAACGGTAGATAAATTAAATCCTGGATATAAAATCCGATCAAGTCGTGTGTAGACTAAATCCGATAAATACCATTAGTTACACTTTAATTAGATTTTTGAAACAATATGGTTTCGGAAAAACCTAAACCTTATGTAAAAATTTGCTTTAGAAAATATCTAGGCAACTCTCTCATTTAAAAGTTCACAATCGTCTACTCAAAGTGTCCACGCTGTCCGACTAAGTTATCGCCAAAAGCCGTGCGAAACATGGGAAATAACTCACCATCAATCAAATAAATAATACATTTTTGAATGAAAATTAATAAATAATGAAATTAGAAGCTTTTGTTTCTCAAAAGTTTTAATAATTTACTTAATTAAGGTTATTAAAGCCAGAGTTGTGTTTTTGTCTTTCTAAATTTTTATCAAACAAATTATTTTTTTCAAATGGTTTTGGATTTGTGTATCTAAGTATAAGTATGTAGTTATTTATTTCATTTATTTAAAGACTGGAACTACCAATGTGTCTTTAAAGGTATCAAGAAATATATTAGAAGCAATACAATTATTGTTAAGGAGTCTAGTTGCGGGAATGATAAGAACATTGTTTATACCTATATCTTTAATTGGGTTTACTGTTAATCGATAAATATCTCGACTTTTTTTTTTAAATGAAATCATTTTATCCTTGACAATATTAAATGTTATTTGTTCAAATTGAAAGCTCAATTTTTTTACTTTTGTAGCGTTGACGTTAAAGTAAACTAATTATTGTAAAATTAGTATTCTATAATTTAAGTTTTCGTACAATTACATTAAACAATAATCATATATTCAAGTATTCATAAATCATAATACAGCAACAAATGTTAGTTAGGAAAGCTTGAACAAATAAAAAAAAGTTTTATTATTAACTAAAAACCCAAAAAAAGTTTTATACAATAATTTAAAATCGAATAAATATTTAATATTACATATATTGTATAGAAAACAAAAACTGGAATAATAGAAATATCTTAAAAGTAAAAACACGTAAAATAAATTCAAAAAAATAGTTTTTAAACGTAAAAATAGATTTAAAATTAAAAAATCAAAGAATTTGTACTCATATTGAGTTGTGGTCATTTTAATTCAAGTGTTTTCCTTTTGCATTTAACTGTAATAATTCCAATTTTAATTACTATTGTAAGACATTATCATAATAATAAAATAATGAGATTATTTTTGAATGCTAATCAATAACTTCATTTTATAGATTATTTAAAATAGCCGTCATTAATTAAAACCGTAATTACATATGCTATAACCAAATTTGTTTTTCTCATCAAACCTGGAAATAAGAAATAATCCTGTCAAAATTAAACGTCGATTGCTAACAAAAATTACTAATAATTTATAAGATACGTAAAGTACATTTTTGCCATAACACTGCAAATAAAACAATTAAATTTTGCTACTTACTTCTTGGTTATAATTAAATTGTTTAGCAATAGAACAAAAAAAGCTTTATTAATTTATTACTCCTATATAACATTTTATTTAACGTTCAGTAATCGAAACACTTCGAAACGTATAAACCCATGGGTATCTATCTATTTTTGACGTAATTTTGAAATATAACGTAAAAAAACAAAAAATGTGCAAATAGTAATATTTGTGTATCCAGTGGCGGCACTAAGAAGTAAGCTGAGGGGAGCATTACATTGCATTACAAAAAAATATTTAGTCGCCAGTGAAATGCCATGTTTTGCATCTTATTTTACTAAAAGGTAATATTTTTAAGATTACGTCAAATCGACCAAATACTAAAACAAACCGAATAATCCCTATTTTGAACCGTCATTATGTCAATTGTACATAATCTTTTACTAAAAACGTATGTCTAATCTTTTTTTTCAGACGTCAAAATAAAGTAATACAGAAAACAACGATAAGCAAAGTTAGCACAAAAACAACGTAACATATGGAATTAGAAAGTTATCGAAAAAAACGTTAGTTAATGTTAAATAATTGTAGTTGTACAATTACGTAATGTGATTACTTTAAAATAATATACAATTAAAAAAAATCAGATTAGCAGTAGTTAAGTAAATAAAATGTGTACTTACGTTGTTAATACATAAAACTAAAAGTAACAATTAATAAATAAAGCTGTATTAAAACATTGACTATAATATGTTGTAATACAACCCTCTGTTAAGAGTATGTATAATTCTATTTTAAAGGACGCTTATGGCAAAAGACAGAAAAAAGGTTGATTAGCGGTAAATGGCGACCATCGATCTTTTTGTATGCTAAAGATATTCTTTTTGATTTTGATATGTACTTATTGTATTTTTTGCAACTTTTTATGTTATACACATAAACAAACCATTACAAAAGTGGCGCCCAACGTAAACCGTAAGTAATTTTATTATTTGAATGAGCAAATGAATTTGGTGATGCACGAGCACGTGGTTATTTGTATTAAAAATTACATAGATTGTATTTAGTTTTAAACGAATTTATACCGTATATTTTTATGTGTTTACATTTTATTGATGCTATTCTGTAAAACTTCATGACTCTTAAAATGCTATACTAATTAGGTACCTATTTGAATTATTTCAAATTAAAAGTAAAATAAATAACTCTTTAGAGGAACATGCTCAAAGAGTAGGTTCCTATAATTTCTTTTGATGCTTTTATGAAAGAATTTGATAGACGCATAAACATTGAAGTCAAACGATTAGAAGACAAATTCAATAAACAGTTATCGCAGATCAAAGATTTTTACACACCTCAAATTCAAACAGTTAGAAACTATAATTGAACTTCGTAATACAGTAGAGTTTCTAGAAAACGAACTTGAAGATAAAATACATGTGAAACCAATACAAAAATAAATTTGTCAGACATTAACTTAACCAAGTTTACAAGAACTAATTTCAATGATGATAATGGTAGCCATCGTAAAACCTTCATCCAAGAATTGCATTCAGCAATCGAGCTAGATGAAATCGAAAAAAGCAACAGATCAAATCATAAATTATGAAATGTTTAAAACAGGAGTTTCTAAACCACTATTGCAATTTGAAACTGTATACTAAAAATATAACAAAAGCATGACTTTGTCGCAACACTTTTAAAACACATTTCACTAGCAAAACTAGTGGACAAAAACATTTTAAATGAAGAAACAATTATTAAAGCTATTCTTGGTCATTACGACGATGAAATTAGAAGTAACCTAATCTTTTCGGGCGTAAAATCTATAGATGGTATCCTTGAAATCCTTACAGAGTATAATAGGATGTTGAAACAAAATAACTTTCAAAAGTCTGGATTTAATCACAGTAATAGATTCAGAGCACAAACACGTCAGAATGGATATGCCTTTAGGGAAACGAATGCTACTAATTATAATAGGAATATAGCACACAATGAACATACAGATAGACATCCAACATCAGAAAGACACAATCGAGAACCTGTTAATGAAAGAAATGACCAGCATTTGGAAAACAGGCGACAAGCTTCCTAGATGATGGGCTGGGTGGCTTTCAAAATCAATTCCCATCATATCATAACCATAACGTAGCAGTTTCTGCTATAAGTAAACTTAATTTCAGTAAATGCTCATTAGTACCAATTCTTATAAATATATTTGCCAAGCACTAATCGATACTGGTAGTGAAGTAACGGTAATGTCAGAGACTTTTTATAATAATTTGTTGCACACGTGTCGCTCAATAAATTTCTTAACAACAAATTGTGTACAAGTAATAACTGCCAATCCAAAAAGCAAATGTAAGGTATTAGTGTTCCTAGAATTCAAAATAAGTGAACATTTTTATGAAATGCCATGTTTAATTATAAGAAAAATATTAACTGTTGTGATAAATTTGCAATTTATTAAATAGAGATTATTAAATTCAGTGGCGGCTTCTCTATTAGGTCATTTAGTCGATGACCTTCTGAAAAAATGAATAAGGAAGGTATTTTATCAGAGTTTGAATTTTATGCGTTCAAATTAAGAATTGAGATACGAAAACTTGCAAATCTACCAGAAGCTCACATTTACGTGTGCTTCAATATTATGCATGCGCATAATAAGCCGAATCGTAAATGATATAGTTATTGTAGTCAATAGTGAAACACACATAATACACTTATATGCGAGTTAGAAAAGAAGATAAGTGAACGCTTAAATGCTTGCTTGGGGTCTTGATCCCGGGGGTCATTCCGCCTACCCAGTAGCAGTGCACTGTTTACGTGACTTACGTCATAGATTATCTTCGCAGCACGTGTGTATAAAACACAGATGCTAGAATGCACGTTTCTTATCACTAAAGGGCAGAATATATGCAACAAAGCATTACCAAAATATGCCCATATATATGCATTACTTTTGCTAAAAATATGCAGCTATTTTTTTCTAAATTTTCTTAAATATGCAAATGCATATTTATTAAAAATACTCAAAAATAAAACAAGATATTAAATACACACCTTTATGTTTAATACTTATTTATTTTTCACATAAAAACAAATGACAAAAACTGATAGTAATTAATTAATTAAGAATCTATAACATTATAGTATGAATTTATAATTAAATATTTTTCAAAAACTTGTGTCTTCTATCACTAAAAATGTGTTTGGACACAGAAAAACTTCTTTCTATATCTACTGACGTAATAAGGCAATATTTTAATTTAGGCAGTAAACTAATTTGCCAAATAAGATTTTTTTCAGAAAAGTTGCGTTCTCAAACAATCAAAGCTCTCACTTTTTTCTAATATTTTTTCTAATTTATTTCTAATCTTAAACCTAGTCTTCCGGGAATTATTTTACAATAAGCAGAAAAAGTGTTAACAAGATTAACTGAATCACTTAATTGTAAATTTTTTTCCTCTAATGACTTTATTAGATCTGGCAAAAAACTAGAATTAACTTTTATGATTTTAAGATCTTTAGCAATTTGTACGTTACTTAAAAGTTCTTGACTTTGTTGTTGCACGCAACTTCTTTTATTGTATCAAAATGAGTTGCGTAGAAAATTGCTGCTTTAATCCACGTTCCCCATCTTGTAATTATGGGCTCTGAAGGCAAGCTTACCCTTGGTAATTTTTCTTTATAACATTGTACTCGCAATGGCGCTTTTAAAAATACTTTTTTCACGTTTGAAATTAATTTATTGACTAAATCAAATTTACTTCTAAATACTTCTGCTACTCTGTTTATGCCGTGTAGAAGAACAGTGACGTGTCCCATATTTGGATAAAATATTTTCAAATTTTGTCCTACTTTTACCATATACGCAGCAGCATTTGATAAAAATATTAAAAACTTTTCAGTTGTAATTACATTAGACAAAAAGAAGGCTGAGAGGGTTAGCTGAATAAAACAGTTTACAGTCATATTATACGTTTTCTCCAGTTGTTTTAACGCTATTAAAAAAGGTTTAAAAGTTGTTATCGCTGAAAGAAACTATAATTTTCACTATTAGTCTGTCATACAATGCATTCACATTGCATTTTTTAATTATGCTTCGTTAGGAATATTGAAGTTACAATATTTTGCAGAAATTGCTTAAAATGTGTATTTTACAGTTTTTTTAGAGGAATGTTAGCTGCTAACAGAACTTTACATAGGTTTTGATTAAACACGTATATTTTTTTTTATTTGTCTTGATCTTGAACATTTTGAAGACATGTACGAAACGACTGCTGAACGAGCCCATATCCATTTTTTTACCTTCAACTTATGACTCGCTGGTTTTACGTGTTGGTGACTTGAAACTTCTCACAGAAAACTGTAGAGGAAAAAAATGTTCAAGCACCAAAAAAAAATCAGTTTTCATATGAACCAAAATGGAATTGTCTACAATTTGAAAAATTTACTAAACTAAGCAGCAATTTATAAAGTCCGCACACAGTCAGACATATTTTTAAAAAACGTGAAATAATGTCACAGACTTGAACTTTCTTTCTGAAATTGCTCTGATGCGAAGAAACATATTATATAGAATTTAGATACCTACTTAAATTTTAAGATAATGAAATGGGAAAATAAATGTAACTTACGATTTTGAAACAGGCCTTGCAAAATACATTCTCTCCACTTAACTGTAACTCGCAAAAACACTTTATCCAACCACTTTTTTAAATAATAGACACATTTAAATTTAAAATATACAAAACACTTTAAAAGCACTATCACAATACTACGTTTACTTTTAAACAAATGTTTGTGGAAAATGGAAAAAATAATATTATACATAAAACTTTCACCATAAAACATTATTAAATTATTTTTTGGGTAAATAGTGTATATTTATTTAGAAATACAATTGCTAGCTTTCGAACTTTGTCTAAGTTCTTCGTCAGGCAAAAATTAAATTAATTTGACAATTATAAAAACTAAGGTAACTAAAAACAATAACTATAAGGGAGCTAGGGAACTGACGAAGAACTTAGACAAAGTTCGAAAGCTAGCAATTGTATTTCTAAATAAATATACACCATTTACCCAAAAAATAATTTAATAAAATAATACTAGTTCCTTTAAAAATTGTTTCTACGTAAATACGTATTTTAAATAGTAAGCTAATAATCTTTTTCTTGGAAACCCCCTCAATTTCAGAAACAAATTCAATGACATTGCAATGAAATCTTTTATTACATTGTTATTCAGGTAGAAACGGGAAAGTCCAGTTTTCGTTCATATCGTTTCAAGTTATAAAATTCGCCCTAATTTATTGTAAGACACTAAAATTTTAAAATTTCATATTAATTTATTTTCAGAATATGTAAAATAAATCGTGTTTAGATTAAATTGTTTAAAATAAGCAAAAATATGCAATATATGCATTTATATGCACTTTGCATATATTCCGCTCTCTACTTATTACATATGACAAACAGTCAATTTTCTTAGTTGATCTATAATATTTATTTGTAATAGACGTCTTATCGTTTTTGTTTTATAATGACGATGGTACAAAACATTAAAAAATTAATAGCTAATATTAGTTTATACGTTTAGAATTTAAATTTAATGCTCGTCCTGGGCCTTTACTTCAAATTCGTCAGCCCAGTAAACATAAAAGAAGTCCATAGTAATTTTAAAGCATGTATGTATGATTCGTCAGATTGGGTTTGTAAATTTGAAGTAAATAATAGATTTTATTGTTTTGTAGGTTTACTGTTTTTACATAATTTGTTGTGATGTACAAATAATGTTACCAATTTATAGCATTTAAAAGAAAAAGTAAAAAAGTACTCGTTATCGGCGAATCACATGAAACGTTGTATGAATTATGCTACTCTTGGTCGCGTTAATATTCGCTTACAAACACAATTGGACACAGCTTGTCGAAAGTCAATTAAATACAAAAATGAATATGTTTGTAAAAATGGATACATATGTTAAATAAAATAACTGATTGACTTTACCTACGACTACCGTGGAAAGTGACCGATGTTCCTCTACGTAAAAAAAATCATTTCTACATAATCGACAATGCTATAAAACAAGAAAGTCGTGCGTATTTCTATGCTAAGCATTGAAAAATCTTCCATTAGAAACAGTAAATTTTTATCGATCATTTTGGCAATCGTAAAGATATATTACTTATTATTAGATAGTTTACTACTTCTTTAATGTGCGATCAATCAGTACTGCACAATATTAAATCCTAATCTTAAATATAATTGATCTGAAATATAAATTGTGTTAATGTAAGAATGTTTTTTTAGACTTTGCGATAATTCCTTCGGGGCGCCTTTCGGCGCTCCTTTAGACCTGGATCTTGTGTGCGCCGCACACATTGCACACATGCACGGCGCGGTCTTGATTGGTGCTGAAGCTAATGTCACATACGAACTATTAATTAATATACTGCTACATGTAAAAACATAGACGTATATCAAATGACAGCGTAATCTTGTAAAAATAAATTTCTATAAAAAGTGATTTTATGCGAACGATTGTCTACTTTTGTTCTATTCTTTGAAACGACTCTTACAAGACAACTTATGTTATAAGACTACTTTTTGTCAGATTTGATATTTTAGTTACCTACCTACATGCAATAAATACATAATATGGAATTGAACCGTCTAAGTTTTTTGATTACTGTGGGAATTTATAAAATTTTTGAATACAAATCGCAGCAGCAATTCATACAAAAATAAACGTTGAATTAAAAATAAATTTTCCAGATTACAAGAACCTAATGGAACGTCTATGCACAAAGCATATAAATCTATAAGTATTTTTCATAAATATTTTATTAATGAAGACCAAGTAGTTAACAGGAAAGATATAATAATATATTAAATGCAATATTTAAAAAATCGTACAATATTATTAATTTATGATATCTTACTTCTGTCCGAAACGGCAATTTTTGTAGTCACATCAGTGTCTTTGCTGAATTAAGGTTATCCTTGTTTATTTTATAATATTATTTTTGCTCCTTTTCAGTGCGTATATTTTTTTGATTACAATAATATCTCAACGAAGTAAGTTTTACTGTGTTTCTCTTAGCTCCTAGATCTGCTTTTTTAAATTCGTCAGCTATTTTCTTTGAATCACATTCAAAAACAAATCCAAATATTACACAAAATGTTTATATTGAGTAAGTTCAAGCATGACAAATCATTGACCCAATACTAATTCAGACAGACGATTTGATACAACTTTGGATACAACACTCACTGCAACTTGCATCACAACTTAAAACTACAAATAAAACACATTAAGCATGCGTGTCTATGGCTGGTTTATCCTTAACTTTGCACGCGATATAATTTTGAACATCGTCACAAATTCTATACTCCGTTTTTTTCTTTTCAATTTATGTTTTAATTTTTTTGTTTAGTACCAATAAATTTATCTCTATTAGTAACTACTGTTTCCTCTTTGTTTAAATAAGTGCTGTAATTTTCCATTCTTATTGCACCAAATTTTTTTGCTTTTTAATTTTGTCGTCTTTAGTATCAGAAATGGAAACGTTTACTACTATAGTACTCATCCACTAAGAAACAGTGGAAAAGTAGTGATTAAATGCATCAACTGTACGATTGATAACAAATTTTAACTTAGTTGAGCTTTTGTTTACAACTAAAATATCAAAGACGCATTTTTAATCAACGTAAAACAAAATCTCTTTTGACTTAGTTATTTTTAAGTGCCGATAAATTTATTCCATAATTGGCAGATTAAATAAAAAACAAATATTTTTCTTTTTTTTTATCTACGATTGCGCATGTTTTCCTCTTTTAGTATTGGTTTCACACATAATAAAAGAAAATTTAAAAACAAATATTTAGATGATTTTATCTACTTTTAACTGCTTTCCAAATATATCTACAATGAGTGTTGCATAATAACAAAACGTTATATAGTATACGGCGACAATTTTTGAAAAAATAACGATTTAGTAATTTGGGTAAAAATTAAAGAAAATAACTATACTAAGGTGTTGAACGTGTGAATGTAGAAGTCACTAAGGACTAAAAGTTGAGAAATCGTTTTGAGATAATTTTGCAGTTTATCTACCACGACATTCTTTGTATAAATATTGTGAAAAATCTTTAAGTTCAGTAGTTTATCATTTGACACAAAATAACCTTATACATATTTTATATTTAAAGTACTTCAGTCCTTCCTTAGGTTGTAACGTCGATACAAGTTCCAACAAGATTATGAAGCAAAATTTTGCTTCTTAAAGGTATGAATCTAAGCGTCAAAAAAATAGACAAATATTTATTTTGCCCTTCTTTTACAGTTATTTTGATGGATTCGCTATTTTTACCTAGAAATATCGTTTTAAGTACTTTTATTAGTTTGAGTTTAAACTTAAACTTATTTTGTAATCTCGCAATTCCATCTTGTTTTGTCGACTGTTACCATACTGAAAGTCCTTGGATTTTATAATGGCGACAGATTTTATTGCAGGGTGTTTTGGGGGTAAGTTCAAAAATATGTAATCAAACAAGTACATTACTTGAATTACATAACTGCTTTTGTGAGTACATTAGAAAAAACCATTTCATCATTATCAGCAGTCACCGTTCCAAAGAATTATTAATTTTTGCATAGTTTGTAAACATTTATTTGTGCTTAGTTAAAAATTTAAAGCAAATTAGTATTTATTAACTTTTGCTAAAGTTTGGTTTGTAAACATTTATAAATTTTCAAATACTGCACAAAAATTCGAACATGTTTTTAATACAGTTATCTTTTATTATAAACTAAAATATATTTTTGTAGGTTGCGCGGGTATACTGGTAGGTCATCCGCTCGATACTATTAAGGTGAATTTGCAAACTCAAGATGCATCTTGTCCAAAATATAAAGGCACTTTGCATTGTTTTCGCAGTATATTCGTTAAGGAAGGTGTGCGTGGAATGTACAAAGGAATGTCAAGTCCTTTGGTAGGGGTTGCCGCAATCAACGCAATAATATTTGGCGTTTACGGCAATGCGCAACGATGCAGTTCAGATCCCAACTCATTAGTGTCGCATTTTTTAGCTGGTACCGCAGCTGGTCTGGCTCAAACTGGTATTTGTAGTCCTATGGAACTCGCTAAAACTAGAGCTCAACTTTCGGGCACAAACATGGGATCTTTGCAATGCTTAAAAAACATTTACAAAAGTGAGGGATTTAGGGGAATTTTTAGGGGCGTTACTATTACAGCAGCTAGAGAAGCTCCATCCTTTGCTACATACTTTGTTACGTACGAGTACTTAACGCGGTCAAATGACCACACCCAAACGTCAACAGGTACTATGCTACTTGCAGGTGGACTAGCTGGTTGCGCTTCATGGACTATTGTCTATCCAGTTGACATTGTAAAGTCACGTTTGCAAATGGACGGTATTAATGGTGTACAAAAATATAACGGTGCCGTAGACTGTTTTAGAAAAGGTTTGGCAAGTGAAGGAGTGTCGTTTCTAACACGCGGATTGGCGCCAACACTTATCAGAGCTTTCCCGACAAACGCCGCTTGTTTCACTGCCGTGACGTGGAGTATTAGATTATTGTCCGGTGATATTACCAATACAGATCACAATTCAGACACCTCAGTATGGACAATTGAAAATGCTGTCAGTAGCCTTGCACATACCTGTGAACAAACCGTAGTTGTTACTTAATTTATTTACGAATGTATTTTTATTTAAGTTTATGCAATAAATAGTCATCATTTTTATGTAAAATAATTTGTTATTATATTTTTTGTAATATACGATAAAAAATCGGAATTGTTTTTAACATTATATATGCTTAACCATAGGGTTAAAGTTTACAAAAAAACATCTTTACTAGAAATTTTTGAACAAGCATAGTAATTTTGTTTCTTATTAACAAAACTTAAAAATAAAAAATTACGACTGTTTTTATTATCTAAATATATAGATAAACTTTGACATAAGAGATATTTGTGTTTTGTAACGTTGTCAAAACAACAAGAAACTTTTTTGTTTTTGTATTATTTTAGTATTTTTTCGTTGCCTTGAAGACAGAGCAAGAGAAAAAAAATGATCGTTTTTTAATAACAAAAAGTATTTAAATATGTTCTTTAAGAAAACATTAATTGAGTAATATTAAAATTTCGTTAACCTATTTAACCTAACAATTGCCAATTTTGTTGTATACTTCATTGATAAAACGGTATTACGCAACTGTAAAACGTAGAAAACATTGGTATAAACTTTGATACATTTACGTGACAACTTTCATCGTAGTCTTAAGTGTTGCAATTTCTTTAACCTTAGCTTTTTTCTCGTAATTCATAGTTTGGCTCAGAAATTTTATTATGTAGGCGTCAACTATGCATTGGGTAATATTGTAAACAATTTAAAACAAAAATATAAACAATCGCCACCAGAATAATTCCAGATGAGATTTATATAATTATATTAAAAATCGTTAATCAATTGGACTTGGAAGTTCTGCCTAATAAGGTAGAAACATAAATGCAAACTTATTCATGTTCTATTACCTTTGTTTGCCATCTACTTATTTCTGATCGAATATTTATTGACAAATCACTTACTGATGGTGTTCTGTTCTGAAACGTAAATTAAAAAAAACTTAAAAATTTAAAGAAATTGAAAGTTATATTTGAAATGAAAGATAGTACAAAATAAAAATAGAAAGCTATAATACAAAAAACTTAAATTACAATTATTAACTGAATGCACGTCATTTTCAGATTCAACCAAAACTGGCGTTTATTTTCGGACATGTCCGAAAATAAACGCTATCACTGACGGACATGAATATAAAATCCCTTAATAATTAATTATATTTCTTGAAATATTTTTCGTTTCTCTGCGTTTATCATTTCCATTTGATGCTTCTACAATTTTGACAAATTCGTCAAAGTCATAGACATTTCTTCTTTGTGTAGTTTTTATACATTGTTAATCTTCTGTGAGCACAAATTCTGGTTCTAAACGTATCTTTTCTAAAATAAAACTCAAGCAATTTTCAGCTTTTTTTTCTACAATTTTGTGTTATAAAACACATTTAGGATTTCAATCCTCTACTATAAAAAAACTGGTGTGACCACACGACTTTCCTATAAGGAATTTCTACATATTCTTTGTGTTCAAATTGAAGAATCCAAGGCAAAAGAATATAAAGAATTCAGAAATAATAGTAAAAGTACTATTACACATTAGACAATATTTATTTAAAAATGTTTTCTTTCTACCCACTTTGAAGTGATATGTACACGTTTGTATTGACTACTGCGAAGTGTAAACTGTTTCGAAGCAATATTAAAGAAATGTGGAAATTAAAACAATATAAATAAAAAGGTGTATTTCGACAAACAATTGTTACAAAGAACAGGTCATCCATTTCGATCTGGCTGACGGTTTTCAGAAGCAAGTTCTATTTAAAATAACAAAGATCTAAGGCTTCCACAGTGATCGTACTTTTAAGTAAAGTCAATACGCAAAAGCGCACGTCTTTAACCAGGTTAGAGAAAAGTTAACTTGTATTGTTTGCGTTTCAATATTATTTTATATTTGTCGTACGAGCTCATCCGACGTCGTATTTAATATCTTTATATTTATGTAATAAAGTTGTCTGGGATTTGTGTAAAGAAGGTCAACATTCAAACTCCACGAATACCCTGATTGAGCATAGAGTTTTTATCTTATGTGTTAGAATCTAGCTATGAAATCAGGAAAGTAAAGTAAACGTAGGACATCAGAAAAAAGAAACGTTGCAACTTCTTACTTCTTTTGTTGTGATAGTTTTATGCAAAAATCTTTGCTGTATTCAGCTTTTTTTTTAGATTACTGAAACATTTTTCACAGTTTTTGATAACTGTGTTTTCTTTTATAACGAGTTAACCATCACATTTCTTGATTTGTTTTACAAAAACGCGTTTGTCAGATTTGGTGTTACTAATGCAAAATTTATAATTTCTCTTGTTGTGAGCAAAAAGTTGGCAGAAAAAAATGCAGACAGCATAAGCATGCTCGTTTTAGTCCGGAAATGTCTAAGTTAAGATCCATCTTGCATGTTTCCACTTTTGTTATCACGCCTTTGTTGCATTGCACTATATTTTGCAAATTGTTAGAAATTATATATTTTTTTCTTCTTGTATTGTTACTACGTATTTATTTTGGTATTTCCACAGAATTTTTACCTGATAACTGACACTGTCTTTTGCTGTTTAATTATTGAACATAACGTTTAATTAGTTTTTTTCTAGAAACTGTTACTGCAACTGTTAATTAAAAAAACTATTTGCGTCAATTTTGAACACAAATGTTATATATAATAAACACTAAATTCATTCAATAATACTCAGGCAAAAAGCAGTGTATTTGTAAAAAACTATATACGAATTATTCTAAATGGAAAATTGTAATACAAAAGTGAGCCTTGTAAACTTTAATTCAAATACACTGATCTTTTTGCAATCACAAAAAATGCTTATCTAAATATAAATCTTAAAAAAAAAGAACTAAATTTGCAATCATAAAACAACATTACTTGTGAATACAAGTGGTGTTACGATAAAGAATAGTGTCTAACCAAGAAGTTAAACGCTACTTTTTGGATTCACGTTGAATGTTTATTTTGTTAGTTACTGCTACTATTCTACAGCCAGTTTAAATATTTCAAGTGTTTTAAATACACTAAACCCTATACGAATGATTTATCTTTAGATTGCATGTGACGTAATAGTAAAATCTTATTTTTGATAAAATGTCACTAACTGCCTTTTAGTTTAGTTAAGCCTATTAGTTTGGCCTGCAAAATATATATGTACGTAACTCATCGACAGCAGAAACAAACTTACGGTGGTAGTGGTCACTTCTATCATTATAAATCGAAATTGTTGACGATGAGTTTTTCTTATATTATTTCTATAGCACTAACAAAATAACCTTTTTAATAATTTTCGAAAAAAAATTTGAATTATTATTGAAATAGTTAAATTTCTTAATGATGTTTCTAATCTTTATGTTTGATATGCTGTCGAAGTAAATATGTAAATTGTTGATAAATTAATTTTAAGCCTAATTTAACTACAAATCTTACCACGTCAAAATATTTGAAATGTTGATTAACTCTTATCGTTTTTTTCTTATTTTAATTTGTTGAAATTAAACGAATTTATATTTAATAATATTTATTTTTCCACTGTTAGTATTATTATAAATTCGTCAGTTGGCGACTCAGGTTGTTGGAAACGCAAACGTGACTTTCTACTTAAGCTATTACACAATAAAGTTGTCGTTGTTTAAGGTTTTAGATGTAAAAATCTCAAATATTACCGGTTTATGAAAATATCGTTTCTTAATTACTTTTTTGTTACGATAATTTTATTACTTGCATGTTACTATTTACATTAAATAAATGAGTACATAATAAAAGTTGTTAATTCGTTTTGACGTAATTTTTGTTTTTCAAAAAATTAATTCAATAAACGCTTGATAAGGTTTTTATAAACACTCGATAAACGAAACCTTGGACTTCATAGCAGTTCAAGTACTATAACGTAAAATCAATCAAGATTCTGCAGGAATGTACAACAATTAGCAAATTGGTTAGTAAATATGCTGACCAACAGATGGATCGATGTTAATTTCCTAGTGGCGAGTATACTTTTTCGACACTCGCAACGATACTACGTTGACTAATCCCTAACAAACATAACATATTTTTAAATAGCCGTAGAAAATAGTTAAAATAAGTGTAGAAAGCAAACTATTACGGTTTAAGAAATATTTCTTTACAGCTTTATACATAATTAATTTTTAAACAAACGCAGATGTTACTTTGTCGCTAGTGACTAAACGGAACATGCAGCAATTTTAATTTTCTCACGTCTCTATTAACAATTAGCGTATGAAAAAAAAATACTTACGTGCTTATCAAATTTCCAACGTTAGATGATAACTGAAAAAGCTAACTTTTTAAAGATGAAATTTTAAAAATTTAAGTGCGTGTAATCTTTAGTCGTGATTGAAGTAAAACTTCTTTGTCATTTCTAACAGATATTACTGAAAAGATTAAACTTAATTTAAAATAAATATCATTTTAAATTGTTGGTTTTTCTTTTATTTTTATTTATTGATAAAAGAGTAAAATGTTTCTGACACGCTGTCATTTTAAATTAAAAAATGTAAAGCAACTTGTAGTTAAAAACTGGTTTTGTATAACATATAGACAATCTTGATCATTGTACAAATATCTTGTTTAAATTTAATCATTAATTACAATTATGATAATCACAACTAGTCCAGTTTTTTAACAAATCTTTTATTGAAAATTTTATCTCTTATATATAAAATGACATACAATATGACCGAAGTCAATAATTAATTAATCAGTTTCCCGGTCGTCCTTATCTGAATCATCATGATTCACTGTAAACGTCAAACATTCCACAACTTTATCAACTAAACCATCTGTTTTCCACATTTCTTTACAAAGATGTAACACATTATTGCACTGCTTTTCTCATTCTTTGTTTGATAAATCATAAAATGCATTTTGAACTAACTTATTATGCAATGCAACTTTTTTTTACAATATTCTATATGGATTCAGTTGGATTAAGTTTACGCGTCTAACAGCATTTCTTGTAATAAAATCTATTTTTTTTAAACTCAAGGATTTCCCCATTACAGCAGCAGAAAATTTAGAAACGGTTCGAATTGGATATGTCTATTGAAAAGCTACTTGTTGTTTATCAAAGAAATCAATTACGAATAAAGTTTTGTTTCGAAATGAACAATTTTTGCTTTTCATGCATTACAACTGCAATACAAAAAATTACTTTAATTAATAATTCTTACTGATTTTGTACTATAAATACAATAAATAAAGTATTTTGTGTTGTAAATTAAGTAGAAACAATTTTAACCTAAAACCTTGGTAGTATAGTAGTCACTGTTTTTTTAATAGTGCAAATCACGTGAGCTGTGATGTAAGCGTTACTTCCGTTAGAAAAAAAATCTGAGTTACTTTTAAGTCGCACCTAAAGAAGTTTTACTTCAAAATAACTATTTTCAACTCTGCATCTTTGAAATTATTTGGTAGTATTTATAGTAATTGTTTTAAGATAATAATAATAATAATAAGTAAAGCAAACAATTACCGTTACAAAAGCTAACCCGGTCAACAACTTTCAACACAACAATACAAAAGTTTAATAACCGTAAACTTATAACGTAAAATGAATCAATTATTATGTTTACGTGCAGTCGCGAACAAATTAGTAAATACTAATTATGATTAATAGAAATGTTTAAATGAGTACAAATTGGAAAACTTACCCAACCAAAGTTCTTTAAGCAAGTAGCTACTGTCAGTTGCTATCGACGTTATTCTCAAGACTTACAATGTATATAAGGAAAATCTGGTTTTGACTACGTTTAAAACAACTAAAAAAATAGTTTAAAAAAACTAAAAAAACACGCTTTAATAAATAACCGCACTAAAAAGAAGAAAATAATTTATAGTTACAAACAAAATTATTAAATTCAGAGCAATAATATATAATTATAAACAAAATCACTAAATTCAGAGTTAAAAACGTGGGGTGCATCCGGATACACGGTAGTCTTTCGCGCCAAGTATCTGTTATTTCTTTTTTTTTGTAATTAATTATATCAATCATTGTTTTAACATGTATTCAGTTCGACTATTGCTGTCAATTTGTCATTTGACTGATATACATAATACTGTCACTAAACACGACGTTTGAATACATACGTGACGAGATATTCTACAGCTGCACTGTTTTTGTTAAATCTAATAATTTTTTTGTAAAGATCAGAGGGTTTTATTTTTTTATATTTTGTGTTCACGGAAATAAATTTATCATTGTTTGTAACAATAGTTTAACGTGTACTTGGCGAGACGTTATACAGTGAAACTGTTATTTGTAGGATTTTTCTATATTTTGATAACTCTCCCCTTATTGATAGCTGCCTTTAGAATAATTGTAACAATGATTATAGATGCACCCCACGCTTTTAACTCTGAATTTAGTGATTTTGTTTATAATTATATATTATTGCTCTTAATTTAATAATTTTGTTTGTAATTATAAATTATTTTCTTCTTTTTAGTTCGGTTATTTATAAAAGCGTGTTTTTTTAGTTTTTTTTTTAAACTATTATTTATTTTCTATTTTTTAGTTCGGGTACCTATAAAAGCGTGTTTTTTCAATTTTCTAAGCTATCAGTTATTTTCCGTATTTTAATTCGATTTATCAATAATCAATTTTTGCGGACATGTGATTATGAAATATCTTACGAACTAAAAACGTATTGGAAACAGTAGTTATCGACAGTAAGACCTTATTTCTCGTGGAGGGAACCTGAGAAACAGCTACCGCATCCAAGGCAGGCAATACACTGGAAGGATTTAAACGCGAGGCTTTGTCGAAATGCACGTTTGTGCAGTTCACGCGCTCTGTCTTTGTCACTCTCATGCAGAGGATCCCTAAAGAAATCAATTAATCCTGACGATCCTAATTAGGATAATAAAAATTTTTTAATGAATTATTGCATTGTCATCGGTCCGTGAAACGCATGCAAAGTTTCAAGTTAATCAAACACCTGGAAACCGCTGAAAATTAAGCTCAAAGATTCCGTTACATACATACATACATACATACATACATACATACATACATCCCGAACTAATAAAAGCGTGTTAAAAATTGAATGGAATACGGCCAGCGTATTAAAAACAACTTCATAACATAACGTTAAAGGCGTTTTACAACTGCGACTGAAAGTAAATAATTTAGTGTGATCTTCATTTAAATTCTTGATAAAGTCTTACGTAAGTAGTACGATATAACCAAATTAACAGTAAGTAGATAAAACGTTGATTCAATTAGAGATTTAAGAACAAAATCATTATCAGCAAAGTATAGCGAGACGCGAGTCATCTGCCGCTATCAGCAAATACTTAGCAATATCCACAGCGTGCCACGTTAGACTCAGATAACACAGATTCCGGAAATCATTAGATATCTATGTTACATCATTTCTGGGAAGGCTACTTTTTCCGCATCTTAATGATGCTTGGCTATGAATTGCCTCGACTCCACCAAACTTGCTAAAAAAAATTTCTAATTACTAAAAGCAACATGGCCGGCGCCTTAATCCCGCCAGTATACAAAACAATTCTTCATTCCACCAAAATCGCTTAAAGCGTAATAGAAATGACCAAATATAAAAATTAAATACCAAAAAGAATTATTTACTGTTAAGCGGACATGCGCTTTCTCAAAATCGATCATTCACAGCGACTTAGAACATGAAAGTGAAAGTGACAATGACCACTGACGCGATCTCCTCCTGTAAATGTCAAATAATCTGAAATCTAGTACAGTTCGCACTAGCTTAATTGCAATTACGACTTGTAAAAAATTATTATGCAATGACAAATATTTTAACACTTTTTTAATTTGGAAAATAATGGAAAATTCTGTTTATTTAGTTGAAAAACAATAATCTACCGTAGTTTTCAATTGATATGTTCAATTATTTTTTAAATATTTGTTATAATAACCAGTCACAAAATTACAAACAGAAAACATCTACACAGAGAAACATCATCTAACTTTATTGGCCATGAAGAAGTGCACACAATAGCGTTACGAAACGTCGCCTATAAAAATTTACCAAGTGCGAGTTTTTTGCTTCTCCTATCTGAAGGTGTAAATCAACTACTTAACAATTATTACTAGAAGAAAAAAGTTATTATACCTTATTGTTATAGAATAATCCAAACAATATGTGAAATACGTCATTAAAAAATTCGAGAATAGAAAAAAAACACGTAAGTATCTACAATCCAAATTTCATTAAATTTGAGTAAATACGTTACGAGAAAAAATGTAGCTGTTGTGCTAATTGTTGCTTATAACTGATGTTTTTTTTAAATATCTGCATAAAGTAAACACACTGTAAAGCCTATGAATTAAAAATTTTAATATGTTATACAAAATGAAATTCTTTATCTATCTATTTTTAGTGCATAAAATTCCAATTACTTTTTGAAATATAAGACTTCAAACTCAAGTGTCAGAACTTTTTATTTCGATAGTAGTACTGTTTTTTTGTCATTTTTACATTGGTTTGCAATTTATTCATAAATAGTATATTATATATCAAGGTTGAGAAGTGCATCATTATAACCTAAGCGATAGATTATATCGCGAGACGCGAAGCGTCGAGGGATATAAATCGCGCAGGTTATAATGAACTTCTCAACCGTGTTATATATACAATTTTTTCCACTACTAGAATTATTAAAACCTTTCTACCTGTTACTAAATCAAATTTAAAATTTAAGATATTAATTTTTAATTAAAAATCAAGTCAGTAACTCTGACAGTTGTCATTAATTTAATAGAAATAATTTTGACGTAATTCTTAATTGTGATTTAAAACACAAAAATAAACAGATAACGTAAGTTTTTATTGCTAAAGTTGTTTAACTTGTTTAAAAACATTATTATTTTAAGCATTGATTATATCTAAAACATGTTTAACTGAATAATATTCACATTTAATTAAGCGCGAACTTCAAATAACTTACTTTTTGAAATCAAATTAATTTATTAATTGAGCGATTTGAAAACTTAAACTAGCATTAAATAAAATCTCTTGCTCTTGGTACGCAGTTTGAGATAAAAATGTGCATTCCAGCATTTTTCTTTGAAACTGTTGTAGTATTATCAGAAAATGTAAATATGTTCATTATTAACTACTAGTTAATAATGAAATATTATTTACCTGCGCTTAAAAAAGTACAACTTCACGGCCTTCTATTATACGTAATAATGCAAGCGTATACAACTAGTAGTGGAAAAAACTTTTTATGTACTTTTAAAATGTTTTTTAGCGAAGTAAGTACAAAGAGTTCATTGACGTATAACTTAGAATACTCTATATTTTGGTAACCACAGTTGTATTGTTTGTAGAGCTCAATTCTGATATCTTTAATTACTCTTCAGTACACCGTTTTTTTGTTTTAATTAATTTTAATGTAATTTAGTTTTGTGTTATATGCAGAGATTATTCTTATTATTATAAAAGTTACTAATTTTTGCGTTTTTAAATCGTGACTAAACACAAGTTTAAATAATTTAAGACTTTTTAAGATCATCTTTTGTAAACACTATCTAACAAACCATTTGTTTCTTTAGGTTTTTGACACCATTTTAGAGCAAATAGGTAACTCAGGTAAAAATTATTGAGGTACAAAAGTTTGTAGAAATCGAACATTATTAGCGTCTGCATCTTAACACACTTCCTTCACGTAGATATTCTAACATGATCGAGTTTGCCAATGTTGTTTTTAATTTTTAGAAAGCATTATGACATATTACATTTCATTATTAAAGTGAAATTACTCTAAAGAAGCACATAATACGCATAAACGCGTTTTTATCGAACGAATTCATTCTTAAACTTTTAAGGGTGTTTGTTTTTAGTTTGCGTTATTTATGTAATTTATTGTTTGGACTCTTTCTATAATACACCGCAAGTCAGGTTTTGATAGCTATAGTTAACGAAATATATTTGGATAATAATTTTTTGCAGAACGGTAGCACAACATGTACTAAAGTGTGCATGGCCACTGTCGACGCAAAACATGATCAATGTGTCGATCATCCTGCCGTAGAACTGTAACACAACGGTCACCTTCAATATTCTCGGGCGTTCGAACTGTGGAACTACGCGGTTGTTTGGCTTCCAACATGGTGCCATTTGTTTGAAATTTTGCAACAGTTCACTGTCTTATTATGTTAAAAATTCTTTAGTATGATGTTTGTGCTCTGTAAGATTTATTCTTGGAACGGCCACTTTTTGTCGCACGGGTAGAGATAAATGTCAAATTTCTAATTCGATTACTCTTCCGGTAATGTTGGAGTAACGCAAACGTCATCTAGCGTTGTGTATGTTCATCAAGACTTGTTAATGATTCAGGCGCATCTATGCGAGTATTGAACACAATATTGTAGCGACATGTTTGAAAGTCTTTACTTGAAGTAAGCATTTGTTTTTTATGTTTGTAGTAGTTGTGGTTAGTAAAATTTTCATGATGACGTCACGTCACTGTTGTTAATGCTATCGACACATTCGAGCGATTCGAACAATTGTTACCGCATTAGAAACACTTACCGAAATTACAAAACTAATTTGAGAGAAACTCGGCACATTTTTTGTTTTTCATTAATCGTAAGAATCAAATGGGTTTTACTTGTGATAACACCGTATGTACGTCTTTGTTAGATTTCAGTTAATTTAAAAAAATTCTGGCACAATTAACTATAAAATCGTTTTGCAGTGTATCACATATTATTAGACGCTGCACTTTGATACTCAAAATTTTCGAGATTTGTATCTTTGTGTTATAATTTACAACATTTTTTTGTATAACGTGTTGCTAAATCAAAAGCTTATTTCATAATTTGTCTGTGATACCGACCTACGTGCTAACGTTTGATCAAACTTATTTAAATATATTCATGTGTGTTCTTCTATCGTTGAACTGCTGTCTGTAATAAAATAAATGTACTCTGTGTTACAACTTCTGTTTTGTAATTTGTCCTATTACAGCTTCGGGTAGATTTAAATGGTGTCTCCCACCCTAGTCTTTCATCGTTTATTTATTTTATCATTTAGTACCACAAAGCTTACGACTCAATCACCCAATAAACTGAGCTAGTCGTCACTCTTTAAGTTACGAAAAAATTCAGGTAACAAAATTTGACGCCCAGCGCGATTATAATTTGTTCGATTTTTATTAACTTTTCTACTTATTGGTTGTCTTTAGCGGGTTCGGTTTACTCAAAGTTTACCTCGCTTCTTTCGGGTAATTGCAAAACCTAGCTTTGTAATTGAGTTACTTATTTTTCTTTCTTTTAGTAGTACGTTGGCTTGCTTTAGTTATGGAATCATTTTTTTAGGTTAGTCAGTTTCTAGCCAGACACGTGTTGGTAGATTTCTGCTTTGATTAGTTTCTTGTTTTAGGTTTTTGTGCGTTAGCTATTTATTCTTCAGATAAAGAACCACCAATTCTTATTTCTTCCGACTCTGATTCAGAAATGAGAAAGTGACTTTTTCTGGTAAAGATGGTACTTATTGAGTTTCTTATTCGTGTTGACGAATTGTGTTTGTCTCGTGGTGTCTCGCATCACAAACTTTTTCTATCAGCGTTTGAGGTTTTGTCTGGCAAAGCTTTTCTTGTTTTTGGAACGAATCAAAGTTTGTTACGTTTGTGGAACGATGTTGCTGCTCTTTTGAAGTCGGAGTTGTTGCTTTTGGATTACGACGAGCGTTTAATGGATACTATTCGCAGTTCTACGATAGAAGCTGACAAATACATTAGTACTAACGTTACCATCATACGATATCTTTTTCTTCAGCTATCGGAACCGGTCTCAGAGCAAATGAAGCTCAAGATAATGCATCTAAACCTAATGTCGTTCTATCGACTTCCGTTAGCGTTGATTGAGGTCACATCTATCTTGCAGTTAGTATCGTTAAGTAGGTGTCTGAAGTCAAACATAAATTTTAGATTTTAATCAAATTAATGATTCCTTCTTTTAGAAGGTTGGATGAAAGCAACTACTTCAGTAATTTGCGACGTTTCGTGTTCTGGATGAACACTTCATCAGGCTCGCTCACACTGAGTCAAGTAATTTTTTTTCTAAAATGATTGAGTTGAAATTAATACATTTAAATTAAAATTAAAAGCGTGATCTGATTTCATACATCGTGCACTATTAAAACGTACGAACGATATCAAACATAAACTCTAGTAATTCTTTTAACTTCTCAACATCGGAGACCAATAGCATAGTTCAAGAACCATCTGTAGTCTTTGCTAGTAAGATTTCTAATTTCGTCCCTTCTGTTATTTCTGCTACTTGATCTTTTAATGGCTCTACACTTTCTTCTTCTGTATCTACTTTTACTTCAAATACTGTTGTTGTCGTTTTTAAGGCGCTAAGCTTTTACAGTCTGTTTGTTTTCTTCTTCTTCTTTCGTTTCCTTCTAATTTTTTTTCAGTTTCTAGGATTATTAGGTCTATTACCAATTATTGGTACTTAGGTTTAGTATCTAAAGTTACTGCTGCTCTTCGTCGGTTTTCTCTTTTATGTAAACCCGTACGTGTTTCATTTTCTAGTCTTGGCGTGTGAAAATTAGTTGTTTCTTAGGACCAACGCAAACAACTAATCCATGATCACCAATTTCCACCTTTGAGTAGTTAGATACAATTGCCACCGTATTGGAGAAAACACTTACCGAACTTACAAAACTAGTTTGAAGGAAACTCGGCGAATTCTTTTGTTTTTCAGTAATCGTATGAATCAAATGGGTTATGATGACACCGTATGTACGTCTTTCTTAGATTTTTTTAATTTTAGAAAACTCTCAGAAGCCGCATGCTTTGAAGAAAAACTAAATTGCAAGTATTATGTTTTCTATTTTAATTCTTGGTATTTTGGTGGTCAGTTAATTGTAAGAACGACTGAGCATACATACTAAGCTGTTAGCACAAGTAACAATAAAATCGGTTTGCTGTGTGCTACATATTATTAGACGGTGCTCTTTGATTCTTTAAATATTCAAGGTTTGTATCTTTGTGCTATCATTTACAAATGTAAATTCATTTTTCTTTGGAATGGTTAAGTTAGGCTGACAAAGTCATTTTGTTGTACGACGTGTTGCCCAATCAAAAGCTTATTTTATAATTCGTCTAATACCGATCTACGTATCATTGTTCGATTAAAATTATTTAAATATGTTTATGTATCTTCTTCTATCGTTGAACTGCTGTCTGTGATAAAATAAATATACTTGGTGTTACAACTTCTGTTTTGTCATTTGCTTTATTACAGCTTCGGGTAGATTTAAACGGTGTCTTCCACCTCTTAGCCTTTCATTGTTTTGGCGCCTTTTTAAATTTATTTTGTAATTTAGCACCACGATGCTTACGACTCAATCACCGAATAAACATTCTTTAAGTTAAGAAAAAAATCACGCAATGAGCACGAAAACGTCGCTGCTCTAACACCATACTCTTTAATTCTGCAAAAAGTAAAACTGTTTTCGTTTTTTGCTCGAATGTCAATCTTTTCTTTTCCGCCAATACATAGCCTTCTTTTTTCAAACTGAGGATATTTTCTGCCTAAAAATTTTTTATTAATGATATGCAATAGAAGACGTTTTGTTATCCATTTTACTGTACTTTACTTAACATTAGTGCAATTTTGTGTCATCTTTAAAATAGTATCTCAAAGTTTTGGAAATGTTTTTCAAGTAGTTTTCTTGTTTAATCATTTGATAAATTCATTTTATCACACTCTTATGCAAAAACAATAATTTTCAAGTTTTACAGTGAATCGCTGCTTTTTTTGGTACTACATGGTTCTATAAGTTTTTGAATAATAACCGAATGTTGAAGAATTGGTTATGCCTTTACTGTCATCTTTAATTAAACCCAAACACGTTTTTACATTCCGTAATCATATTCTCTACTTTTGATTTGATTCAAAGTTTTTTAGTATCGTTGATTCGATGTTAGTTGATTATTATAGCTACATGCAGTTTTTTTGGCTTACTACTGTTGTTAGAATTGCATTATTTTAATTATTTATTTCTCTGACTTATGACAGCATTTTTTGCAGATGTATATCTTTAAGACATGAGAAAATGCATTTACCAAAAATTTTATAGTGATAATAGCAGCTTTTGTTGAGTTTTTCAAAATTATTTGAGGTAGGATTTTTAAGTCTGTACTGGACCTACAAACGGGCTATCAAAGGATTATAATCTTTCTGTAGAATCTCGGGAATGTTCCAAGTCTTATAACATAAGCGATAGTAGTTGGTTATGGTAGTCTATACATGCGTTAAAATCTCTCAATATCTATTGTTTTTTTTATAATAAAAGTTATAAATAATTTTGTTAATTTATTTTTTAGAATAATATTTTTATTTCTTTCTTAAAACAATTTCCTTCTATTATTGCCCCGTCTTCAATTTTGTTTCTTCTTGTATTTTACATAGTATTGCTGTTCTTAATTTCTAGCAGTTTTTAAAATGTTTTTATTCTTCTTCATTTTGAATATCAATTAAAAAAAAATATACATACGCAAATTATTTATGCATTTTATGTTTTTTTTGTTAATGTGTGTTTTTCTTCCAAATTTTATGCATCAATTCTGTTTTTTGCATATTATGTTTGTAAAATGTATCTTTAATTCTAACCCCAATTCTTTCATTACATTTTGTTCTTACTTTACCTTGTATTGATTAATATTGCAAGCAATGTCTTTAAGTTTGTGTTTGCTTTTTTAACTTTTTTGTTATCGTGTATTATTTTTTAATAAGACTCAAAATTGTTTAATAAATTGTTTTATTGTAATACAGAATAACTTAACTTTTACTGATTATAAAAGGTTGCCAAATTTCAATTTTTTTAAATCCTTTTTTGTGTATTTGCATGCAGCAATTTTTTAATTTCAAGTATAGGTAAATCTAATAAAAAAGTTATTATTTTACAATATGTTTGATCGAATTTTAAAGCAATTTAATTAACGTAACGATGTTATTTTTAAGGTACGTTAAAACATAAAGATAATTGAGTGTACATCAACAAAATCTCGTAGTTAGAAAATTTTAAATTTGAAATTAAAAAACAAATAAAAAATTATTACAACGTAGGTTGCGTCAATGTAAGTGGGGGCAAACGTGGAAAAAAGGGATAGAAAATGAGTAAAAGGGTTTGCTTCAGTCTCATTCATCGTTTCGTCGCTGCAAGAACTGTTTGAAAAGGCGTCCCGGCGCTTCACGCAGGTACATTATTTACAAGCATTTTTTCCCCTAAATTTAAGACTGCAACAATTTTAGAATGCCAAAGTATTGGATTTTTTTAGTTCTAATTTTTTTGAATGTACTTGTGGCTACGGTGATAACCAAAGATGCTTGGCAAAAACCTGGATGTCATAAAATTGGTAAGTTGCAATTGTTTTCCCGCCTTTTTATTAATAATTAATGACAGGACATACAAGAAAAATCAGCATTCCCAATTGTGTAGAATTTCATATGACAACAAATGCGTGTCGCGGTTTTTGCGAGAGTTGGTCTGTACCATCTGGACCAAAAGCGAGTCCAACGCAACCGGTCACTTCTGTAGGACAATGTTGTAATATTATGGACACCGAACCTGTTGAAGCTCGCGTACTTTGCGTTGATGGCGTACGTACTCTTACATTTAAATCGGCCGTTACTTGCTCTTGTTATCATTGCAAAAAAGACTAACATCAAATTTAATCTGTGAAATTAATATAAAATTAAGATATATTTAAAATAAATTATGTGATCTATGTAAATTAATGTTAATTGTCTTGTAAAAACGAAACTGTAAATATAATATACTGACTGATGATGAAAAATCACTAATTTCGAGAATAAATTTTTTTATTATGCATTTTTTTAAATCTAATTACAACTGTTGAGTATTAATAATAAAAAAAAACAATGTATTGATAACAAACAATAAAGTGCATCTCGGATTCTTCTTACACTCCACTTTAAAAAGCTTTCCGGATGAAATTCTAATCTTTCTAGTTATTATTATGCAGAAGCAGGGTTCACCAGAGAGCGATTATAAACAAGAACTTGAAAATACTGTTTACCTAAGATTATTATTATTGAAATAAATTTATTGAAACATTAGTGTTTAAAATTGATATAATGTTTTAATATAAATACCAACACATGAAATACCAGTTATAATAACAGCATGTAAATAAAATAACGTTTTACATTTAGAAAACTTAACCATAATCAAAACTCTTGAAGTAATTTTTTAATAAACAATATTTGTTATCAATAATGTGAAAAATCTAAATGAATTTTTAAAAATCCGCTGTATCAAACGCTAACGTTTACTTTCAACAAGACAGAGTGCTATCGCAGACGACAATTTTGGCGAATAATAAATTAGCAGATATGTTCTAAACGTTTTTTATTTAAATATCTAAAGTAAAACAGTTTAAGTTTAAATGGTTTTAACAACTAGAAGTTACGTGCAGATAAAAACACTGTTAAAATCGAAATTCATCAATTAATTAAAAAACGACTAATAATTGTAATATATTTTAATATTTCTAAGCTCAATATAAACCTTAAAAATTTTTATTCAACGTTAATTTGTATATTAGCAAAGAAAAAGTATATAAAAATAATCTTCTCCAAAAGTTTTCTTATTTTGTTTAAGAACAATTAAATCATATTTACACTCAAGATTATTTTAAACAAAAAAATTTTTATTTATAATAAATGCAAAAGAATAAAATATGATTGTTAGAAAAATAATTGAAAAAGTTTTTATCTGAATGGAGACTTCGCTGTATAAGTAATACATGTTAAAACAAAATAATACTAGTACTATGTAATATATAATAAATATAATAGAATAAATTTTGCTTTCCTTTGAATAAAAATTTTAACAGTTATATTAGTGTACTAAATTCCAATCTTGTAAACTTGTTTTTAACTAAACTATTTAAAAAGTTATAACAGTTATTTTAAATTAGCTACGAAATCTAAATATTAAAATAATATTCAGATCTTATACATCTTATTTAGAATAATAAAATGGTGTTAGTTTTCAGTATACTCGTAGGTGTTACGAAACAAGAAATATTTTAACTAAATTTTTTTTTTAGTTAGTAGTATTACTTAGCAAATTTACAAACTCATATTTTGATCATTGTTGTGAATAAGTGTGAGATTTACTCAAAATTTTAACTGAAGTTTCTAGTCTTCCAGTTAAACTATTATACCGTTGTAACTTTAAATTTTCCGAAGTATCTGAAATACGACTACAAACTCAAGGAGTAGTTTCCTTGTGGCGTTAAATGAAAAGTTTTCCTTTAAAGATTTGGTTTAAAGTGGTCCAGTTTTGAGATATTTGCTACCGGTCCTAACTATCTAAACAAATAAAAATTGTATGTTGATTGAAACTATGCGGTGAATGATGGGAGTGCAAATGCTGTAAAATCCGTGAAACGTAATGATGTATTGTGTTAATTATTGTTTTCTTAAATTTTCCATCATCTATAATATCAATTGTTAATAAAATAATTAAAGCATTATGATTATAAGCGACTTTTGGCTTAGACCGCCTCGTTGTAAAACACCCAGACTTAGGCGTGATCCTAGTCTCTTCTTGAGAGCCAAAACAAGAAGTAGAACTTGGCCTTTGCCGTATTGTCGTTCGTGAACCCAAACAAACTGACGTTTCGCAAGACATTGCAGCTTGCATCTTTAGAGTGGTAAATGTCACTGAAAGAAAAAGTGTAAATGACGATATTTATACCAATAGCGATTAGTGTGATTAACGGACCTTATCTTTCCGTTACCGCTTGACTGACTTCGTTATTACTCGGAGTAAGTGTTTGTGTCCTTTCCAAGAAGAAGATCTTTATCTTAAAGGATATAATACTGGTAGCCAAGATTTGCTGAGTCTTAAACCGTCTTCTCGGTTTATAGTACATGGATGTTTTTCTATTTCCACAGCTTTGAGGATTAGTCTGGGAAAGTCGAAAGGAGTTCTGGCCAATACTTTAGTTTGCTCAAAGTTCAACGTGTGTCCTTGGTTCCACACGTGCTCTGCCACTGCTGATTTAGTAACTCTGCAGTGTTTGCTGTCAGCCATATGTTCTTTTACTCTAACTTCAATAGAGCGACCCGTGTGTCCTATATAACTTAATCCACAAGAACAAGGAATTTTGTAAACTCCGGCATGTTTTAGAGCCATTTGTTTGTCTTTAGCAGATGTAAACCAGGTGTTCAGGGTATCCTTAGTCGTAAAGACAGTTTTAATATTATGTTTCTTTAGCACCCTGCTTATTTTGTCTGTCGAACTCATACAGTATGGTAAATAAGCGGTGCTAGTAGGAGGTGATAAGTCTTTTTTGACATTTGGATTTATTGCTCTTTTCCATGCGTTTTGAATCTCTTTGAACCCGTATCCATTTTGTTGTAGCGACTCCAACAGTGTTTACTTTTCCTTTTGTAGATTTTCATTATCTGACACACGTATAATCAAAGCTGACTAAGATATCTTCTTTTGTTTTACGCAAGTTCTTAACTTTCTCTACAAAAAAAGCTTTAAACTTTCGTTTCGTCGTAGATTGGTTCATTCTCACATTCATAATCAAAATGTTTTTTTTATTTTTCGCTGTCTTAGACCTCTTTGTTTTTGAATTTAGGTTCTATGTCTAAGCTGGGTGCTATTTCCTTAGCATCAATCAATAGACCAATAAAACCTTTATCGAAGCGATTCGCTTTCAAAAAATTATTCAAATTATTTAAATGATTACAATACTGAGCAACATCAAAGTTCGGTTTTGGGCTAATTTTACTAACAATGGTAATTTTACTTAATACAATATAAGAATGCAAATAAACTAAAAAATTTGCAATTTTTTGGCCAACGATGCAGCCAAATGTTTTACGTTATTTTCAAAGTTTCCTTTGCTTATTTCAAACAGAGCATCATAAACTTCCCCAAGTACCTTAAAGGAGTTATTGCATCTATTTTACTAGACCATCGAGTTAGATAAATTAGATTTCAGAATTGACTAGCGCTTAGTAGAAGAAAAAAATATAAACAGTTCTTGAACTAAAGAAAAAAATGATGCTCCAAGTATTCGATTTTGCGGCATCATTGACGAATCAATTTAGGGTATGATTGCAACAAGAAACAAAGAAAGCTAGCGGATTAAAATCCAAAATTTTTTTTGTAGACCATTATGCCTACCACGCATATTTGCCCCATTGTCGTAACCCTGACCTCGCAAATCGTTGATATTTAAGCCTTCTTTCTCTAACCCCGACAAAAGAAATTTTGTCAAGCCTTCACCTGACACATCATCTATAGGACAAAATAATAAAAAATGTTTTTCTATACTAATTCCCGTGCTCTTTAAATTAACAAATCTTATACAAACTTAAATTTGTTCTTGGTGACTAGAGTCAGGAGTGCAGTCTAATAATATGGAATAATATTTTGCCTTTTTACATCTTTCGAAAGTTGAGTCATATTTTCCATTCTAGTAATTTTTGAAGGTGCGTTGATTTCTCATTATCAGCGGAACTAAAAGATGTTAATAAATTGCTTCCTAGAAGATCAGTTTCTTGTTTGCTGCTGATTCTTGTTTTAAGTACAGGTTCAGAATATTGGAATTCAGATGTATTATCGTTGTTATTAATATTTGGCAAAGAGGAAATGGGTTTAAAAAAAAAATGCGTAATTTTGACATGACTTTCCAGTTCTTCCTCTCTTTATTCAGCAGATTTTGGTATCCAGACAATTTCTTCTTTTTTTTGACATCCTGTATACTGTAAAAAAATTAATACGTAAGTAAACAAATTGACAAATTATTCATGAAAAATGGAAATATTTTGACGTCTCAAACTTAAACTCGAAAGTATTTTCTCAACATTCCTAATTTCAAGTTATTTCAAAATTTATAAATTTTTATAAATTAATAAATAGTGCTTATCAATTATTCTCTTTGAATTTACTTCAATTAACAATGATATTTATATAATCAAAAATAAAAGGATTTTTGAGATGCAAGTTTTTGGCGTTTAATGTTTTAATAAATCTAAAATAAAAAATAAATTTTAGATAAACTCACTTTAATTTACAACACAAAACACATTACTATAAACTCTGTAAAACTACAAAAAACAAAAGTTTTAGAAGTTGATAACTTTTACCCTATGCACCTTTTCACGTCGCTAAGTTAATTATCGATCGGGCAACAAATGAAATTCCGACTGATGCAGCGTTTAAATATATAAAGTTTCGTACATTGCAAGCTCAAACAAAAAAAAATTTGTTCGTTCGTTGGCTCGTTGCAAGCCAAATTTTAAACTCAAACATGTTACCTATTCGATCAAATAAATGCTGTTATTGTGTACTCTCATTTGGAAAATATATTATTTTTGAGAAGTAATTCGGTTCCTTCGTCTCAAAGAGTAGAAATAAACATATAAAAAACAATATAATAACTAGCAATTCCTTACTGGTTTTTTTATCATTATAAATTTTGTTTTGAAATGTTGTTTGTTGTTTTATCTTTTTTTTTTAATTTGGAGTGTTTAGGCTTTTCGGCGCCACACTACACGACTTTGCCCTTATGTACGGCGCGGGACTGTTGGTAAACGAGAGACTTAAATTTATTTCAGAAATCCAATCTTCAGTCTCTGATAGTTCCTCATACTCTGCTACTTCGTCATCACTTGTGTCACTTTGATCTCTGCTTGCTTACGTTTAATTTTCTTTCTTGCTGCAGTTGGGGTATTTTATTTCAATTCTTTCATGTTTTTTTTTAACTTAACTAAAAACCAACGTGTATTTGCCATTTTTAACCGTTTTTCTTATATAGTTTTGTACGTATGTAAATTATTCGCAATATTAACAGTTTCTTATAGAGATAATTATTCCTAAAGATTTATTCAAATGAAAAAAAATTTTGAATTTAACAGTTTATTAGATATTTAATTTATAATTTTAAATTAATTCCAAATATAACCTAGGTTCGAATCTTGCCTGCGACGATTTGTTTTAGAAAAAAACTGATTTACTAAAGGGAAAAGCAATATCGAAGCGCACAAATATAACCTTAATTTACCAAATTTCGGTTATATCTTAATGAAATCGAGGAGAAAAATTTGAAAAAAATTATAGCATGCTAGGAAGTCAATACAAACGTGTATACAGTGTTCGCTAAAATATCGGCAACAAATGGATTTTTTTATTTTTGATTTTTCAAAAAACTTTACGGCAGTAATTTGGGCTTGTTTGAAAACCTATTTAACCCTTATCAGATATACCGAGTGATTTTCACTTAACTAGAAAAAAGCATTTTTCGAAATTGTCTAAATTCAAAAATTGTAAGTTTTCGTAAATTAAGCAAGATTTCAATGAGATTTTTTTATCCTTTGTCAGTTTTAGCTTACTGAACAATCTCAAGGAGAGAAAACCTTTTTTTTAATTTTCGCTAAAACTAAAGATTTAATTTTTAAATATTTTCAAATTTTCACATACCAAGACTTGATTTTGATTTCGTTAAAAAATGTTAATGATTTATAATTGGCAGAAACAGTAGACATTGTTAATTATTCCTTTAGGTTTGTTATTATTTACAGAAAATTAATATTGTTGCGATTCGGCGTTTAAGTATCTCACCACCATCCAGTACAGAAGAATACTGTTTTGCATACTTTAGTTTTGAAGTTAACGCCATTTCTAGATAAATGAAAATCATTTGGTATATTTGGTAGAAGCTAAATAGGTTTTCAGACAAGCACAAATTATTGCTGTAAAAAGTTTTCTTAAAAAATCAAAAATTTAAAAAAATACATTTGGTACCGACTTTTTGGCGAGCGCTGTATATATACTAATGTGTATCTTTACTATTATTTCTTTTAAACAAATAAAATTATAATACTAAGTTTTCTGAATTTTTTATATTCTTTTAACTTGGATGTTTTTCTTCAATTTGAAAATAAAATATATGTAGAGATTTCTTATAGGAAAGTTGTTTGGTGACCACACCAGTTTTTATAAATAGAATGCTGCAATGTTACGCTCTCTTGAATTAATTATTTGACATGTACGGATAAAATTTCATATAAATGTCACATATTGTGTAGGTAGTCATTGCGTACCAATGAATTGTTAAAAAAAAATAAATAATTCAAAAATTAATTAACAATAGAATATAATACAGTAATATACAGTAATTCCAAACATTTGCGGATTAATGAACATTAAGAGATTGGTGTACTGATAACTGTTATATATAATTTTTTTAATCAACAAGAGTATGAACTGCTTAAATAAATTTAAATTAAAAAGAGATATCAAGTTTATTCAAATATACCTATACGTAGCAAAAGTTTATATTTATTTTAAATTTTACTTAGAACGTAAAAATTGCTAATAATTTATCTATTGTTATTTATTTTAACTTCCATATTAATAAAAATGTGTCACAATTTTTTTAATTTTATATTAAACCTTGCGCGGACCTCTGACGTTGTTCAGGGACCCCTAAATCGATTTTAATTTTTTACGAATTCGCTGAATGATTTTGGGGACCCTTGGAGGTCAGTAGAGATTACTTTGGGAACCATTGCATTAGAATATCTTAATAAAAAATGCGTGTAATCTTTACGCCCTATTGAAATTAAACTTCTTTACCGTTTGTGACAATTATTACTAAAAAGATTAAACTTTTCAAGTAAATATAATTTCAGGTTGTTGATTTTTCTTTTATTTATTAATGAAAGAGTAGAACGTTTTTGAAACTCAACCCAAATAACAAATATGCGATGTGTAATTGGTTACATAAGCTGTAATTAAAAAAATGTTTTTGTATAACGTATGAATAACCTTGACCACTGCACGAATATTTCAGTTTAATTTAATTATTAATTACAATTATGATAACCACAACTAGTACGGCTTTTTCACAAACTAAAGCAGAAAAGTGAAAATCCATTGTATTCATCTCTTATTTATTAAATGACATAGGTCAATGATTGGTTAATCATCGTTACCTAAAGATTCACTTTTTCAGTTTCCCGCTCATCTTCATCTGAATCAAGATTACCTATTGTAATGTTAACGTCGTTTGAATATGAGACAGGCTCGTTTAAGCCAGTAAGCTGGGTAACTAATGAAACAACCCGAGGTATAATAAGACATGAAAATTGAGTTGGGCGCTAGACACACAACGTATACGTACACCAGATGGTAATCAGTGGCGTACTGAGCAGGGTTCCGTGAGTTCCATGAAACACAGGTCCGGAACCACAAAGAGCTATACGTGACTGTTTAAACATTTTTATTTCAAACAAATACACTAATATATTCGTATTGTGCTAAGGACAAAGTTATTAAAGCTGACGTGGTTGTTCTAATACTTTAATTTGATATTTTACGATTTTTGTATATTAAATATCGGAGATAATCAATCACAGTTACAATTTCGGTGGCCAGCACCGAAAACTAAAATACGCTACGTCAGGACGCCAGTGTTAGTAATACAATTCCAATTACGATTGGTTTAATCTTGACCCTAATTATTTTATTATCATTAAAAAAGCAACCTATTTTGATCATTTATTGCTGTTTTAGACTAAAAATGCCGCTCTAGTATAAACGAACTAGAGATTATAAAAACTGTTGTAAGTACTGTGAGATCTGGACAAATTAAAGCTGCTTGTCAATTTGGAATTTCAGTAGCTTCTTTGAATAGCCGCATAAAAAATGGCAAAACATGTAAAAGATACTTCAATAAAGAAGCTTGGTACGTACACTACTATTTTTACAAGCGATAATGAACATATATATATATTTTTACGCCGCAATCCATAACTGAGCTTGCCAACTCTTAAAAATACTTCTTCTGCTCGTGCTGCTAGATTCAAAAAAGTTTCTATCGAAGCATTTTGTTTACTTACTAACAGGTGGTAGAATACGTTCTTCACCTTAGTGTGCGGTTTTCCGGACTTCGCAATCATTAAAAAAATATAAGAAGCGCGCAGTCTTAGGTGTTGTCCTTATGAGTTCTTCAAATGTCGGTGTTTTTAATTTTTTTTTATGATTGTTTCAAAAAAACCTTCTTATCTTTTTTGTCACTACGGATTTTCATTAAATGTTACTTAAGTTTGGAAGGTTTCATTGAATCGTTTGACGTGGTTTTATTACTTAAAAGACACATAGGTGAAGTACTATTTCCTGGTGACACAATAAAGTCATATTTCATATATTCAACACTGTATTGTCTGAATTTTTTCTTCTGCTCACTCATACTGTTATCTAAAAAAAATGAACACAAAAAGATATATAATATATCAAAATTTTTATTTGCAACAAATCACTGTTAATTATAATTTTTTTTTAATGAAACGCTCTCTTAAATTAAGTATTTGAGATGTAACGATAAAATTTCATGTAAATGTCACATATTGTGTAGGTGTTCAAGAAAATAAATAATTCAAAAATTTATTAGCAATTTGGTTCTTTGCGGAAGTAAACAAAATAAACAAAAATATAAAATAGTAAGCTATAACTTTTACGGTGCATTATATTAAATTATAAAACTCAATATGTCTATCTTATTTTAGAAAATCATTAATAATAGTATATTCTTTACAAACACATCTATGTTAGAAAAACTTACATTCTCTTCTTAAGGTTTTAATAAAAGAGAAATCGTTAATTAATGTTAACGGATTACTGTAATGATAATTGTGATATATAATTTTTTAAATCAACTTAAACAAGCGTATAACTTTGCGTAAATAAATTTAAATTAAACGAAGATATTAATTTTATTTAAATATACTTAATGAAAGTACGCTATCTGCCTAACAATACAAAAATTATACTTCTTTGTCCAAGACTAGAAAAATTTGTTGTATGCACTGCACATCACGCATAACACAAAACTAAATTGTTGATTAGATGCATAACTCTTTTATAGTTCATATTATAGATTGTTGGTGCAGATATTGGCTCTATTGCGTTTCTGTGTAAAGTTGTATAGATAGGTCTGACTCACCGCGATGCTTGTTATTACTTATTTATATTTTATTTAAGACGTAAAAATCGTTAATAATTTATTCATTGTTATTTATTTTAACTTCCATATTAACAAAAATTGTGTCACAATTTTTTAATTTTATATTAAACCTTGCGCGGACCCTATGATGTTGTCCGGAACCCCTAAATCAATTTCATTTTTTTACTGACTGAACGCCCTGAATGATCCTGGGGATCCCTGGGGGTCCGTAGAGACCAGTTTAGGAACCACTGACCTATACTAATCGCGTTTATAAACCACTTTAGTTTGCTTACGTATTTTATTGTTTAGACTTGATTGAAACATTTGAATGCAACTTGTAGTACTTTGTGATTCCATGGTTACTACGAGTAGTTTGATAAACATTTTGAATATCTCGCGTAAATGACTAATATATTCTATATAGTATGAACGGGATATTCACTTTCGCTCCTCGTAATTAAAAAATAGAGTTATGTTGATCGGTGTATGCTGCAATATGCCACTAATCGTATTTTATCTAGCAAATTTATTATCAACTAATTTATGTTTTAGATTTAGATATTTTGCAATATAGGTTTTGATAGCTTAGTCAAAAACTTGTCAATGTACAAAATAAAAGAAAAACATATGTAGAGTGTATAATAAAACTAAAGTGAAATATAAGCGATTACCTAAAAAGACGCTTTATTGATGACTGATTTATACCTATAGCAATCATAAAAAAGCAATTAAAAAAGAATTACATAATTTACTTATATCATAAAGATGAGTAGTGATAGGCAATCAATATTTACCAGCAGTGCTTTTATGATAAGTCCATCACCAACCAATTGCTGGAAGAAAATTATGTCATCAAAAGAATAAGACCAAATAAATTAACGCTACCTTTTCGAAATAATCAAATTTGTCAATTTATCATATAGAGTAATAGCTGAAATCTCATAGGACAAACGCACCTTTGTGAAACATTCATTAATTAATTTCATACGTAACACGCAAGCTTTGCTTACCGATTAGAAAAAAAAATCTTTCTAAAAATTGCACCTGTTGAATATTCACAAGATTTGCTCAACCGTATCTGTAATAAACTCTTTAACATTCAATTACTAGCTGAAAATAAAAATGAATACTAAAATTTACATTACCAGAAGCTCGATTACAAACAAATGCAAAAATAACGACTGCTCCAGTCTATTTATGAACTTAAATTAAAAGCAAAATAAATTTTGCTATAATCGCAGTGTGGATATTTTTACATGTTTAATAAAATTCTTTAATTTAAATTTCTTTTATGTTGCCGATTTTTATATTTTTTTATACAAGGAAAAAATAAATATTAGACTGTAACTCAAATACTACCTCATTTGAAATCCTTCTGTTCTTAAACATTAATTTTAAAAACAAATGTAACGTTCTATTTATTATACTACTCAAAGAGAAAAAGATATTTACAAAAAAAAACTTAAAATCTCGTTAAAAATGATTTAGTTAAATAGGTGCAAAATTCTAACATAACATTTTTAAAATTTCGTTTTTGGTTGATGATTTTCATTTATTATACTTCTTAAGCAATTAAAGCTCAACAAAATAATACTAAAAGTACGATAAAAATTCCCATTATATTATTTGTTTTAAATCTAATAAATAATTACTTCATTAATTATCACAGAAAAAATATATATATAATCACTTTTGAATGCCAAAAAAATTTGTCACAATTTACTCTTCAAGACATATTGACAAGCCTATGAATTTCTCGGTAAATTGAAATCAAATCCTGACAATTAATGCATTAAAATTGGAATTTATTATGTATTAATTACCCGAATCTTTGAATTGAATTGACCATTGTGTTAAATAAAGCGACTTTTAAGTTAA
Organism: Aquatica leii; assembly: GCA_035610365.1. NCBI lineage: Eukaryota > Metazoa > Arthropoda > Insecta > Coleoptera > Lampyridae > Aquatica > Aquatica leii. Next base: position 53,957,501 of record CM069436.1, read on the forward strand.
ACATAATTTGATAAATTTTGTAGCGGGAAATTTAACTTGGCCCTAATCATTTTGGCTGACCCTGTATATATATTTATTTATTCTATCCATTATTTTCTTTTATAAGAATTTTCGTTCAATTCTTTCTATAGTGTGTATTGCGATCATTACTGCTCTTGTTTTTGTTTATTAGTTGGCATTCGTAACTTTGCTTTAGTCACAACTCTTATCGCAAGTTTTTTACTTAATGTTGACGGATTTTGATTGATTTGCTATGCTTTCTCAATAACTACCTAAGCTTTCTACTAAATCAATTTTGTTACAGTTAAAAGCATTAATCTCAGTATTTTTAAAATTCACATTTACATAAAAGATTTCACATAATAAATATTAGCGTCTTTTTGTTCTACATTATATAGCAATTTATATCAAAATCAATGTTTAAAAATGTTTTGGTAGTAGTGCTGTATTTGGTGTAGTTGGTAGAAATCGTAATTACAGTTACACCTTAGATCATAGAAAACAGAGGATACGAAATTAAAAAACTGCGCGAAAAGAAGCAAATTGATCTCCATACCGCAGTGACAGAAAACATAAAGCTAGAATAGGACTACTTCTTTTAGCACCAATTAATAAAAAATTTAATGCTTACGCCAATTACACTTTGTATGGATATGTTATCTTTTATACCTTTTTTATACAAATTATTAGTTTACATAAAGTCTATAACCGTTTGTGATCTAAGGATTATACAGTTGTTTTAGAGATGAGAGAGACGATTTTTAAGTCATAGATAAAAAGAAGCTGTATAATTTGTAAGAAACAGTTATGGTGCATTCATTTGCATGTTACGTTCAAATTACATGCGAAGTCTGTCGAAGCCTATTTGTAAAATTGATATCAAAACTTTGATGTTTCTTAAAAACCAAATGTTTCAAAAATGAAGTTTCGATAAAACGCGTTTTTTACCTCTTGATGAGTCTTTTTGGCGTTAAAAATGAAAAAACTTTTATTTTTAATTAGCAGTTCATTCAACCTAATAGACATTTTGGAGAATGATACTATTCTATTATATGTTGCTAGTTGTTGTCTAACAACCGAATGCCGTGATCATAAAATGTTATTTAGATGGGATAACAGCGAAACGTCGACTTTAATCTAGGTAATAAGCGTTGAAAGTAAACCATAGCATAACGAACTTTAATGCAACGCGAGGGTTGCATGTGAGTGAGTTATAATATAAAATTTTCGACGAAAGTAACGTTTTTATTTCTGTTACTTTTTGTAAAGTTACATTTTTTAAAAACATTTTAATTATTACAAAAACTTTCTCGTAACTTAAAGGCAAGCGACTAACTCAGTTATATCGGCAAGCAGGTCGCAAGTCTCGGTGTATTAAATTTACACTAAATTAAAAAAGCGCACAAAACAAGTAAATATCACCCAATACAAACCTTGATTAAATCGGTCGCTCACTAAAAGGAACACATTGACAAAACACAACTTTTAACACAATTTATTTATTTCACACAAGAGAGAATAGTCGTTAAAATCCACAGAGAAAGAAATAAACCAATAAAAATTATAGCAATATTACAGCTAATATTGTAATATCACAGTTATAATATCAATGAAGGCCTTTTCGTTCAGACAACACACAATACAATTAATTATATTCAATTGCTAACAAACGTTATAAGTGAATGATTTTTTTTTGCAGTGGGAAAATAAGTCGACAATCAACAATACTAATAATAAATCGCAAAAAAATATGAGCACAAAAATATACCCAACCTACAATTCTTTGTCAACAGTAGTAACTTTTACTATTCTCTTTCATTTAATTTAAAAACGAAAATATGCGTAGTATATAAGTTTATGTACGATGATTAATGTTATTTTGCTTTTGACTATGACTGCGTTCAAATGATCGAAAAAACTTGACGAATGTCAGGTCAACGCACTCAACGACAATACCTAAGATTACAGATCATATAAAATTTGCGACTGAAAGTAAATTTAAGTTAGTATGATCTAACGTCATAATTACATAATATAAGTTAAAGGATGAAGGCTAAAAGTTAGTAAATACAATTAAAACAAATTACGTAAAAGCAAAATTATGCGATACTAAGAAGTAGTACGTACAAGACTGATTAAAGTAATAAATATAAATGCGAGAAAATATATGCTATACTAAGTAATGTGCATTAAGTTGATTGATTAGTTACAAAAGTAAGTTAACGAAGTAATACAATACTGATATTTCAAGAACAGGTCTTCAGTCGTTTTCTCTGATTACATGAAACAAACTGGACTCCACACATTTTCCTTAGCACATCCGCTAAAAGCGTAATAGAAATCACTACCAAAGAATCCAGCATAAAGAAAAACTACTTACATGTCGTAAAGTTACACTCAGATTCACGAACGTTTTCAGCGATTTCGAACAGGTAAAAAGCGAGAAAATGGCCGTTAGTTGCTGTATTGCGTTTATTCCGACCCGTAAAGTGAATCAGTAACGGCGTATAAACAGTGCACCCGTTAATTTTAATCTTGAATAAATATTTTTGAAAATTGATAATGACATGTAGCAAAATTACCAGACATATAAATGTTGGTACTACATTTATGACTAAATCAGTATTCCGAATTAATCAATATTTAAATTCGTAAAAAATAAAAATATGGATTACCTATATCCATGCAGTTTGTGTACCCTGTATATAATATATTGAATAATAGCATCTTTGTAGTCGTCTGCTTGTCACTATTATTTGTATTGGATTTTGTGTTTGATATCAATAAGCGTTGGGTACCACTCTGGAACCACAGATAAGTATTCGTAACTCGTAACATGTTTGTACACAAAGTTACGAACATTTTGGAACTATCGTTCTAGAGTAACTGTTACTTTGTAGTTTCATTGAAAGAGTCGCGGTTGAAACGTCGCGTACAGAATTGTTACTTTTTTAGAAAATCGGCAAATGTTTTATAAGTAACCCGTGAAGCATCGGTCGGTAATTTAAGATTTAATAATTGCATTGTCTTCAATCTAAATTAAAACAAATTATAATTTTTTTTAGTAGATTTATGAGCTAATATTGTATACTAAAAGAAATACTGAACCGTTCTCGAAGTAATTGTCAACTTAGAGGCAATAACCGAAGGATGTTGAACATTTTAGGGACAGATAACAGAAATATTTAAAAAATACTCAAAGGAAGCTAAGGTAAGTTTTTCAATTGAATCGGAAGAAGAGTTAATAAAACTTTGTCGGTTTTAATAAATAAGTAATTAACGTTTGTGCTTAGATAAATAAACAAAGTGCACTTGCTAGTGAAAAATAAATACGGCGTTGTAAGTATACGTGTTTATAAATAAACAGAAGTTATCCGCGGACATTCTTTTTTGAGTGATAGCATTGAGTAATAATTTAAGAAGAGGCGCAAATAGTGTGTTAAAAATCGTACTGTAGCTTTATTTCTCTTGTTTCTCTTTTTTTTACCCGTCTGTACCCCCTCTTTTCATAAACTAATAGACTAAGACCATCTGCAAAATCGTGGTTTTTATTTTGCGAACTTACTTATTTGTTATGAAGTACGAGTTAGAACCTTTTGTTATATTTGTGTTTACTTTACCGTTTACCTGTACAAAACAGGTTAATATCATAAACAATAGCTTGTATTGTTAGGACACAAGTCAATGTCAAATAAACTTAAACAATATCATGCTTTAAATTTGAGAAAACGAAAAAATATGTATATTCAAATTTTTATTTAATTTTTGTAAATTTTAAATCGAAAACATAGAAATAACTAAAACAATGCAAATTAAATTAAAAGAAAATTGTTATGGGGATTTATAGTTATTATTCGTCAATTTTTAAAATTATTCAAATTACCAGTCCACCAATAATAAATTCGTTAACTTTCAAAATGTATATACTATTTTACATATGCTTCGAGCTTTAAAATAATGAAACTCATCTTCAAAAAAGTAAAAATATTTACAACTTAAGTACAAGTTAAGATTACAAAAAGTTTTTTAACTTACATTTTTTCGAACAATCTCAAATCTGAAAATTTGTAACTAGATAATTAAAAAAATGTAAGTTTTACAAAATGTTAAATATTTTAAAAAAGGAAAATGGTGCAATTTAGAAACAAATCTAAAAAAATTTAAGTTTAAAATCATAATTGAAATTGGTTTGCTCGTTCAACAAAAAAATTGTATTTGATATTTTAATATAAATAAACTCTAGTAATTCAAGAATTTCCCAGTGAGCTAATTGCAGCTAAAACCGGCTTTTTTATAACTACTTTAGCTTTTAAAGTTATTTTTAAGTGGCTTGTGAAAAAACTGAAGCCTCCATGAAGCGTTCAAGTAGCTAAAAATTCCGCAGTTATATTGCTGTTAGGTAGCTTCTTTAATGCATTAAAATCGGGCTTATACAGCTCTTTGTGGTACTAGCAAAGCTTTAAAGAATCTCTAAAGGAACCGTAAACCACCTTTCAGAAACAACTATACAGCTTAAATAGCTTTATTTTTACTACCTTTAAGTAGATTAAAAATTAAATAAATATTTCATTAGAAAACGAAATTTTGAAATCGTTACCTTTACTTAATTTCTTAAAAAAATTGAGAAAAGTGATAAAGGAGAACCCATTAAAAGACCTAGATTTTGTTTAAAAAATTGATTATCAAATTTATCACTTATTTTTACTGAAATCTTCTTAAACAATTTAGAAAGTAAGTATATTTTTGAACACCAAATTTTCTTACAAAAAATAATATTTTGGAAAAAATATGTTGACATTTTTTGTATTTAAAAAAGTTGTAAATATTTTTTGTAGACTTTTTTGAAGATGAGCATCATTATTTTAAAGCTCGAAACATATGTGAACAAATTTGTTATTAGTGGACTGGTAATTTAAATAATTTTAAATTAAAATTAATGTTAAATTTCTGAAAGAATAATTGACCAATTCATCCTTTAAAAGGATTTTTGACGGAGAATCCGTTTGTATCACTATGTTGCTTAGTTTAGTCAAAACTTAACGGCTTGACGAATTTGAGAACACACTGTGGTCGTTCCAGTATCTTCAAAATATTATAGGACGTATCTTCAACTATAAAACATATATTAAAAAAATTACTTATTATTGCTTGTCTACTTATACCTTCGTTTAGTGAACTGGAGTTGTAGAAAGAATAAATTTATTCGTCTTCACGATCGTCATCAATAACAATCAACGTTTTCTTCCATATGTTTGAGAAACTACTACATTTGAGTATCTTAGGTTGATGTTCATACTAACAATTACAGCTTCTGTAAAAAATTATACTAAATAAGCCCAAAAAGTAAAAAAAAAATTAAGTTGTTAGTATTTTAAAAATAAACTTTGAAAATGCAATTAGTATTAGTATTTTCAAAATTTTTGCGATTTTTTTTAAACAATTGTAAAAATATTTTATGTATTGTTGGATTTGTATTGAAATGCTTTCAGCATGCTAAAATAAACATAAAAGAATTGTGTTTATAATTTTTTTTATTTTTTTAAAAACTAAGTATTTATTAGACAAGGCGCTAAAGAAATGCGGCCCTAACATTTACAAAAACGATATTTTTATTCGACATATGCCAACATCAACAAAAAACATTTAAAGCAATGGCCAGAACGATTATGCAATTACGATGAATCGATCATTATGCAAAATAATCATCGCGATATCGAACGTCTGTACAATAACGATCGCAATCATTGATCGCTTATAAAATAACAATTGTGGTTGTGGAAAAGAAATTAATACTTTTAATTATCGCATAAACAAATAAGACTAATATAACACGATTTTACCTATAATATTTACTTTAATAAATGTATAATAAACTTTAAGTATGCAGGTAGTTCACGGAAATCGTAAAATTTTATGTAAGTAGGTAAATAACTCCTTTGCTCTTTTCCTCGTAAGAATTTTAAACCACATACAGATTTTTTTAAAAAAAAGTAACATGGATTTAAACATTGAATTATATTTTTTTTGTTTACATAAATTTAACAATGCATTCTTTTCAAAGAGAATTAGAAAATTCTTCCAGGAAAGAGTGTTTGTAAAATTTGTGTCACACATTCAGCATTTTGGGAAAAACCTAGCTTTATATAAACACCAAGGTAAATCATAAAAACACAGGAAGTTAAAAACAATAAGCATTAACTACAAATGACAATACGTATTTGAAAAGAAATTTATGCAAAAAAAAAAGAAATGCAAATTTATTTTTAATACATAAATCATATGTTTGAGACAAATATCAACACAAGTTATGACTAATTACTCAACAATCTTTTCAGGGTCAAGTTCAAATAGAAACATTTAATTTACGAAAGAACGACACTTATTTTTTAATATGTTGTTTATTAATGCTTTAAACTGTTTGTTCGTAAGTTTGCATCAGAATTCAAATAGCACGTCATGTCGAAAAAAAAACATCACAGTAGTATCTATTTTCTGTGAATTTTTGTAAATATTTTTTTTAAATCTAAATATGAACAAATTTTAATTAATTTATTGTTTAGAAACAATATTAAAAAATACTTAGATATGTTGATTTTCAATACTCCAAACGTTCTTGTATCCCGGAAAACGAAAATCGAATGTTTATGGCTAGATTTATGACTAACTTTACACGAGCGACTTTTTAGCAACAGTCGATTACTAATTAATTCTAAATACCATGATTGCGATCATTGATCGTAGAGAATAATAGCGATCTCAGCCACTGATTTACAGTAATTATTTTAAGTTATTGTACAATTAAGTGCAACTAGAAAAAGAAGAATCCGGACAAGAAGATTCTCCGATGCTAATTTAAACCATTTTTAAACGTTTGGTAGAAAAAAAATTGAAAAAATATTTACCTGATTGAAGGTGTAGAACAAGAACTGCAGTGTGTTTAAAATTTCCTTTTGTTGTTATACACTATCTCCGAAGATGCTTCTCACAAATCTTCTTTTGTTTTAAATCTTCCAAGTCCATTGTGGCAATGTTTATATTTCCACAGTTTTTCTAACATTCTTTAGCACGCACTTTGTCACTAATAAAAAACTTAAGAAAACTAGTACCTTTGTTTTCGGTATTATTATTTTCACAATTAATATAAACACAACCGTGATTTGTAACTTTTCCCATTTTAATAAATCAAAAATATATTTACACTTAAACTAAACAAAAGGTCAAACAAACATTACTACTACCAGAATTTTAAAAATCGTATCGCAATGTTAACCTAAAAAAAACTTTCAATTCAATACCGAAGTTTACAAGTCGACAGACACGCAAGAACTGAAAAATCTCGATCCAAAACAAACGTGGCGACCTCTACATCTCGATCCAATCAGTCGATACGATATCGCCCCTTAAGTTGTATTTCTTCTTACATTTATTATTCAATGGTGATAGTAATATACAAATTAAAGTAAGTTGTTTTTCTTAAATATCATTAGATTTAATTAGTTACGTGTAGTTCTAATGTAAATGTAATGTCAATGTTTAGTTTTTAAATAAATTAGAGTTTAAAAACGTTACAATACTTAGTAATAACTAATAACTAAAGATGCTTATCTTTACTACTAATACGCTAATTCAAGTATCAGTTCTATTTAAAAAAAACTGGTGTGGTCACCACATGACTTTCCTATAAGGAATGATGAAAGAATGTCTACATATTTGCTTTGCGAAGCCGTGCCATCAGCATCGACATCGGTGAGAAAAGTACATATTTATTAATCAATGTACTACTAGAGCTATGTAAACTTACTCATTCTTGAACATCTTACAAGGCTTCGTTTTTTAAAATTAATTAATTTGCGATCGATTTGCGTTTGAGGTTATACAACGGCAATAGATCAATCCCACGAGGACGCCACGAGTTATAGAAAGGTTGTAGTATAAACCAAAATAAACAAAAACATTAGTCTATGATACTCCTGTAAATAGTCTTGAGAAGCTGCTGTTACAAACTAATCAAAAATTCCTACAAATTTAAGCTATTGAGAGGATTTTACAAAGAGTTCCAGTATTAAAAACTGTCGTGCCTGCTTGGAAATAGAAAGCGGTCATTTCAAGCATATTATGTAACTCTGTTTTTTGTTTTTGCTAAAAGCTTTCTTTGTTTATAGATAATAAATAAGTAATGCAAATAAATCTTTCAAAAAAAAAAACTATGAAACTGTTACTTCCCGGTCTAGTGAAGCTGTCAACTACTTGAACCGGTCGGTGTCAAGAATCTTGAACTGATTCCTAAATTGTTAAGGGCATTCCATGTGATGAATACAAATTTATAAGGCGATTGCGAATTTATTACAATTCTTTCGGCACAGGGTAAGATATTTTGTCTCCAATCTATTAAGATTTCTTCGTAATTTCTGTATTAATGTGATAATGATGCATAAGTACGATTGATAAATACCGCTACCGAACGTATAAGCTGTTGGGAGGGCCTGCTACTTAAACAACAACGAGGTCTCGTCGAGCAATGCGTCGGAGATGCTAATTTTTGAACAATAATCGATTGCGTTATCAACCGCCTGTTCGTAATTACAACCTACAGCATTCGATACAACGGGTTCTTATATCGTATTTAATGAATTATTAATACTGATTTTGTAGTTTCCTTTTTCGTGAGTTATTGTGTGACACGAATTGCTATCAATAATTATTCTAGGCTGCCAGTGGGAAAACGTTTTCTTCACGCCAGCAAGCATTGGATTAGGTAAGTCAATTTGATTATATTTTATTCGCTGTCATAAAAGTCACTCACGGAACTTTGATTACTGTCGGTGTCTATAAGTCTATAAGGTAATTTCAAGTGTCATTTGTAGTGTATTGCATGCTGAGAGTAGTATTTATTACGAAATTTACTTCGCTATTTCGACGTAATTTAAGTATATGCTTTGTGTGTTGCCGATATGTCCGGCATTTATGAATCGAGAAATTAGACAATACTCCGGTTAATCTTGTACGTTGTTAATTCAAGGTTTCTACACTTATTAATCATACTTGTTAATTTGTCTTATGTTTATGAATTAAGGAATTCAACATACTTCTGTCAATTTGCTACGCTGCTAAATTAATGTTTTTATATTTGTTAATTATACTTATTAATATTTCGAACATTGATGAGTGGAAAAATTACATATATTCTTGTTAATCTTCTACGTTAATACATTAAAGTTGTTATACTTGTTAATCTTTCTTTTATGGCAACATACCTTCTCTTTTAATTGTCGTTACCTATTAACAAATTTTGGCTACTCGAACATCAGAGTAACAAGGATTACGAACCTCAAATTTAGTTACAAGTTTGGACCGTCTGTCGTGATCGAGGCAGAAGTGTTAATTTGGATTTAATCTGGCGCCCTTAAGTATAATTCCCTTAAACCTCCCCTATCTTCGACTGTGTGAGTTGGCCGTGCAAGGTTCGTAAGACCTAAAGCTTGTAACACACTGCATACAACAAAGTGCAAAATTGTCTTTATGTAGAAAAAAAGTTTTTCTCTATTCTCGTTACATAGTTCCACTACAGATGTATTATTATACATGCTTACTAATGTCGCTTAATTTCCCATTGTGCTAGAACAGTGGTTTTCAAAGTGGTCCCTACGGACTCCTAGGGATCTCTGGGATCATTCAGAGGATTTGTGAAAAATTAAAATTAATTTGTGGATCCCTGAACAACGTCAAGAGATCCGCGCAAAGTTTAATATAAAATTAAAAATTGGTAACACATTTTTATTAATATGGAAGATAAAATAGATAACAATGAATAAATTATTAGCGATTTTTACGTCTAAAGTAAAATATAAATATAGACAGGTGCATAGAATAAAATAAGTAATAACAGACGTCGCGGCAAACCAGGCCTATCTATATAGGTATATACAGGATTGCAATAAAAACGATACCCGCACTAACTAGTCTATAATATGAACTATAAAAGAATCGTGCATCTAATCAACACTTTAATTTTGTGTTATGCATAATGTGAAGTGTATACAACAAACTATCCTTATCTTGGACAAAAAGAAGTATAATGTTTTGTATTGTTACGCAGATAGCCTACTTTCGTTTTGTAACTATATTTCAATAAATTTGATATTTTTTTTTTAATTTAAATTCATTTAAGCAAAGTTATACTTTTGTTTAGGTTGATAAAAATTATATATCACAGTTTTCAGTACAATAATCCATTAACGTTCATTAAAGATTTCTTTTTTATTGAATACTTAAAAAGGGAATGTAAGATTTTATATCACAGATGTGTTTCTAAAAAATATATTATTAATAATTCTGTAACAGAAGTTAGGCATATTGGGTTTTTTAATTTAATGTAGTAGGCTTTAAATTTAGAGCTTACTATTTTATAATTTTGTTTATTCTGTTTACTTCCTAATTCGCAAATGTTTGTAATTCCTGTATTATTATATTTTGTTGTTAATTATGATAATTAACAGTGGTTTGTTCCAAATAAAAATTCTAATGTAGATATCTTCCTATATTTTATAGGTTTTTTTTTCAAATAACAGTATGAGTAAGCCGAAGAAAAAATGGAGACAATACAATGATAAATATATTAAATATGACTTTATTCAGTCACCAGGAAATAGTGCTTTACTTATGTGCCTTCTTATGTAATAAGAAAAATTCAATAAAGCCTTTTAAGCTTAAACAAAATTTAATAAAAATCTATAGTGACAAAATAGATAAGAATTTAACGTTTCTTCAAACAATCAAAGAAAAACATTTGAAAACACCGACATTTGCAGAACTCATAGGGACAACATCTAATAGAGGTAACGATGAACTGCGTGGTTCTTATAATATTTCTTTAATAATTGCGTCCGGAAAGTACCACGCTATTGGTGAAGAACTTATTCTACTAGCTGTGTTGCACAAACCAGCTTTTGATATTTAAAAAAATTCCACTGAATAATATTACTGTACGAAGAAGGATGAACGAAATGGTTCAGTGTATAAAAAAACTCTTTATGTGACTACTTAAAAACATTTGGATTTTCTATACAGCTGGACGAGTCAACATTACCGGGAAACAAAGCTTTAATTTTAGCTTATGTACGGTTTGTAAAAAACAAATAATTCTAAGAATTGTTATTTGCTACATGTTTGAAAACTGATACGAAAGGTCAAACTTTACTTACTGCATTAAAAAGATTTTTTGATGTAAAAGTTATACCCTTGACTAATATCATCTCCGTTGCTACTGACTGTGCTCCGGTAATGGTAGAACTACACCGAGACTTTCTGGCATACTTAAAACAAGCTATACCAAATGTATTATCGGTACATTGCGTCATTCATCGACATCATTTGGTCGTAAGGAACCTTAGTAAACGTTTGCATAATTCACTAACTTATGTCATTAAAGCAGTTAATAAAATCAAAAAGAATTTAAGGCATTCCTTTTGATGAGAGATTATTTGCTCAACTTTGTTTGGAAAATGATGATGACTATAATCGTTTACTATTTAACACAGAAGTACGTTGGTTATCTAAAAGTTCATGTTTGGATCGTTTTTATTTGCTCTTTGATTCAGTGTTGGAATTCGTGGAGAGTAAAAACAATGATTTGCAGCACAATTTAATTATCTCAAAAAATGACATTCTTTATATGACTGATTTATTTGATTTAACGAGACTAATTAGAAACTACAAGGTGACACACTAAATTGAATCGAAGCTTAAAGCGTAATATCTACGTTTGTTGCAAAACTTTTACTGTACAAACAAAACTTCCAAAATAAAGATGAAGATTTGTTTGCTTATTTTCAACACTTAACGGCGTTTTATTCGAACCTTAAGCAAAGATTTGACGACATTCTTCACTTAGATTTTCCCGACTGGGTGTTTAACGCTTTTGCAAGTAGTCAAACTCGGAGAACAAGTACAGGTACATACTAGTACAGGAGCAACTTATTGAATTACCCAAAAATGAGAAGCTGAAATCAATGTTTAAACCTGGATACGAAAACTTATAGTTGCAAAACAAATCTCAATTTTATGTCCAGCATTATGAGTTATTATACAGAAGCGGTTGATTGCCTTTCCGTCTTCCTATTTAATAGAACGTAGATTCAGTGTCGTTATGAGCCTTATCACAAGATAGAAACTGACTAGAAATTAGTACTCGTTCCTACTCACAAACGTCAAACCGGACATAAATACACTTATAACATCAGGTTCATCCAAGTCATTAATTTTTGTTTCTATTTTAAAACAAAAGTTATGATTTCAATGAATACTTCTTCAACAAAATGTTTTATTTATATTTTATTTTTACGTCATCAATTTACCATTCAAGACATCAAAGTTAAATTCGTAATTTTGCTATTATGCATTTATGTAGTTTTTTCACTCTATGGGCAAGTTTTGACTATGAACGGGGGTCCGTGAGCCAAAAGAGTTTGGGAACCACTGTGCTAGAATATAGCACTAGCATAAAATCAATTAAAATTATTTTACTACGATACTTACAATAAATTATAGTCAGTCTTACACATTCAGATTTACTAGATTTCAACAACAACGAACTGTATACAGTAATGCGTAATATGGTTTCCATTGACTGTTTAAGCGGAAATGAAAACGGTGATGTCAAAAAAATAATGAATTCTCTACTAACGTAATAATTTTGTGTAGGTAAACCAAAAAGTTATTTATTGTTAAAATAGTATATTTTGTTAGACTTGTCAAGTTTTTTGTCTGATTGTGAATTGACGTCGTCATTTTAACCATTAATACATAAAAGTAACAATTATATTTGTTCTTGAACTAATTATTATTTAGAAATAACAATAATTAGGGAAGGAGTACTATTTTAATGTTTCCATAACTATTTCTTTACCACTTTTCTCAAGGTTCCAGAACAATTATCAGTTAAACATTTTTTCTTTCGTTGAATTAACTATGAACTGGTAAGTTGAATCAAGCGAATACTAGATTGAGTTTACGAAATAAGTAAAATAGTTGTTAAACAGTTTTATTTCATTGATTTAAACAACCTTTTTTTTAGTGTACGGATTATAAATGCACTACAACAAATTTTAAGAGATAGATGCTCTTGAACTTTAAATTCTTTTTGTTTATGCATTAAGTAAACATTTAAAAAATCAATTTTGTTTCATTTTAAAGTACTTGTAGTTTTTCAATTCGGTTTTATTATCGAAATTTATTAGTGCTGAAAAATTGAAATCTGCTGAGTATATACTAATTTTGTAAATGAAAACCTTTGTTTTGCGATGTTTTTCCAATTTCTTTAGTAAAATATCTCTATTTCCAAGCTTACACAACAATTAAAATTTTTATTTTAAATACAGTAAGAAGCGAAAAAATATATGCGTGAGCGAACTATTCTTTTAACGTTCGAATTTTTTGCGTGTTGTGAATATTAATTAGTCGAACCTCGATAATCACATTAAAATATGGCAATTTAAGAAATAATTGATTGAGAAAATAAATTCATTAAAAATCCTCTCGCTTTTATATAATATATGCGAAACCACGCAATTTTGATTGTTAAGTGTTACACAACCTACAGTAATCTACCTGTTATAATAAGAAGTATATAGACCTTTTCACATCGTCTCCTTTTCTTCTAATATTCATAAAACGGTTCGTTTATTTTCTGGGATGTGTTATGCCTTTCCGATACATTTTCTGCAACCTTTATGAGACTTAACTTAACAGATAGTAAAATGTTTGAAGTTTCCATTTACTTTAAATTTATAAACAGTTTTAATAGTTTAGTCTCATTTAATACTATGTTAAGAAAAATGTTGTGTACCGCATTTATAAACTCTAAATCGCAGGAGGTATAATTTGCATATTTAATTGATCGATAAAAACGTGTTTATTAGTTTCCAAATTAAATTTTTGATAAGTACTTAAAAAATCCGTAGGGAAAGTGCAAACAATTACGCGACGTTTAAAAAACGTGATTAAAAATTTCCCACTTTTACATAATAATTTAATTATTGTTTTTATTAGACTATTTGCATAATTTGAGCTGGTGCGACATTTTGTATTTTGGACCTATGAAATGCCCGAACACAAAATATTTGTTACTAATAAATGCAGATTTTTAAACAAAAAAATATGTTAGTGTTTGTTTTCCATTCCCCCAAAGCCTAAATATTTACAACGGAAAAAATAACTTATAGCAAAGCCGGCGGTAAAAATTACACTTTAATAATTTTGATGACAAACTGTGTGATGATGATTCAAATGGTGATATCTCCCTACCCAATGTAATTGCTGATGTAGATAAATGTTTAATTTGTCGAGAGTTTGAACGCACTGAACTTTGGTACCGTTGTACTCTTTGCTCGAAACGGGCTCACTCTTAATGCATGGAAAAAGACAGTGCTAAAAATTACGTATGTGACTTCTGTGAATAGAATAGTAGGTAGTTCTTAGGTTATGTTTTCATTTATCTTTCATTATCCTGTTGTGAACAGAGTAATTTTTTTATATTTTTGAAAAAAATTTCAATAAGGATATTTGTTCAGAGTAAGTCTTATCCATAGTTTCAGTTCAGTAGAGTTCAGTAGGTGACGTCATTGCCCCTAGGGCTGGGCCAATTCCGTTACATGGCACAAAAAGGCGTTTAAGTTTATTGTAGCTTTATCAAAGCGAATAAAAAAAATTTCAAATTAAATTAAGTTAAAAAATAAGTTTTTAAATTTACATATTTATTTCACCTCAAAGTTACGTCACAAAAAATATAGACTTCTTAAGGTGACGCCATTACCCCGGCCTCCCCTACAACGTTTAATTAGAACAATACAATTAAAACAAGTTTGTAGCGGTATACTAGTATAAACTAAAAACTATTTAAAAAATCTCTAAACCATTATTTAATGTTACTTGTAAATGTATCGATTTGAAGAGTACAGGAAAAAAAAACGTAACAAGTGGCAACGTTTCATATGAGTACTCCTTACAGACTGTAACCGTCGTTTGAGATTTCATTCAATTCATGTATTTTGCAATTGTTTTATTGATTTCAAAGATTAAGTTGTTTAAACAACCATATTCTGCGTTTGTGTTGATTTGGCATTTTCTTTGTTCTGTAAAAAAAATCTAGTTGTAATTTGTTTCACTTCTGATATATTGTACCAGATTGTTTATTTTAAGTTTGTTTAAAAGTTCTTTGTTTTAAGTACATTCTCAGTACAGTCGTACTTATTTTCTTTGTGTTAGTTCTATTAAATTACGTTGGAATGAAGTCATTCTTTTAATTTATTAGACAGTTGTTATGATTCAGGTCCCAACAAGTAATCTTTATGACAGTAATGAAAAATATTTTGTCAATTTGACAGTTCACACAGAATCAATAGCCGTTTACCAACACTACTTTTGTGACGTAGTTAAATCTGTTTGCATCCTCTTTGCACTTTTGGTGGTATGATTTTTTTTCATGGAGTTTTTAAACACAGCCTTTAAAAAATGATAGCCGATTAAGTTAATTAATATAAGTGATTTTGGTTTGAGGGGATAGGTAGTTCGTGGGTTGACAGTCGTCGAGATGCCTTAAAAGCATCTGAATATGTAGTTGGTTGGGTCATGAAGTCTCTCTTTTAGATGAAGTAATACCGCGGAAGTCATTAACAATGGAACAGTGAATAGTTCGTTCAAGTGGAAAAATGTTTCCTACTTTGTAGAAGAATTAGGGATTATTGAATTTCACTGGATACCGGTTTGGTTTTGTATTAACGTATCGTAGGTTGTAACGTGTATTTTTCTTTTTATTTTTTTTTGTTACACTGCGCGGCAGCTCGTAGGTGCCGTGGAGAGCTTTTGGGGGTGGGTTTCATTTTAATTAAAATTGGGCACCATCTAGTTTTTCTATCTTTCCCGGACTAGAACAGGGTATTTCTTGCTATTTTTATTGAAACAATTATTCTGCTTTATTGTTTATTAAATTTGCCTAATCACTATAATGGTCTCCGGTAGGGACTTAAAAATTATAATTTTCGTAATATGGCTTACCAGTTATGGGAAACTGGAGAAAATATTAAACCTTTCTGCGGAACTCGATTTAATTATCAAATCTTGGATTTTCTGTTCCGCACTTACTTCTTCGAAAATCGAAGGAAGAATCCTTAATTCTAAAATTTCCCACAACTGGATAGCATTATTAACCTGCGCGTAATTTAAATCGGAAAGTTGAGTAGCCTAAACTATATATAAAATTAATACTAACTTAATTATATCTAAACTTAAACTAAATGTAAAATCTGAAAAGCTACAAGCTACACTATCCCTTTGCAACAACAAAAAAAATAATTTGTCAAACGGATTATTTCTTTTTAACTAATTAATTAATTAATTAATGGTAACGTAAAATTCTTATCTTAAGTGTTTTGTCTGATAACTACGTGTATCGCACGCTTTTTAAATTAAGAAAAATCACATATCGGTATGTCAAATTTGGTTAGATTCACAAATCGGTAAGGCGTCATATTCTATAATTAGGTCTCAAAACAACTTAGGATATTAACAAGTTTGTTACCATATAGCTTAAAATAAATTAAATTAAACTTTCTGTAATTTTACGCACATTTTTATGAACTACCTAAAATATAAAAATAATCCAAATAGCATTTAATAATCAACTAAAATTAACTTAACTCTGACTTACTAAAACAAAACTAACTAAATATGTACTCAAAACAAAAGTTTGTGTTTGCTAAGATAAACAAATTTTAAAAAAATATATCTATTAAAGTGATTTAACTATGACTGGAATCGTCATCTGAGAAAAAGAAGAAGAAAAGGATTGTAACCAGTAACCTCATGACGTGAATTATTGATGGCACTTTGGATTTTATAAAGATTTAGATCCCAATCGGTATGATCAGTAACATAACTACGTATGACGGTTTCTATTACTCTGTTCGTACGTTCGACAAAGTTACATTGAGCAGAATAAACCGCATTGAACCAAATCTTTTGTACTTTGTACTGAGCGCACAAATTTTTAAAGGTACTAGAAGAAAATTGAGGACCATTGTCACAAATGACAAATTGAGGAACTCCAAACGAAAGAAAAACGTGATTTTCTATAAACGACGTAACATTTTGAGCTGTAGCGCAGCGAAGAGGGCATAACAGAGTAATTTTTGTCAGCCAATCCGAGACAACAAGCAACCAACTGAAACCTCGTTTAGAACGTGGAAATGGCCCCATCAAATCTGTTGCAATTATTTGCCACGGAAATTCGCAAACTTTTTCTCTGCCCATGAACCCAATGGTTCTTTTATTAGGCGATTTCTGAGCACCACAAGTTTTACAGCATCTCACGTATTTTAAAATATCTTGCCTCATTTTGGGCCAGTAATATGTTTGCTTTACTTTATCTAACGTTTTATAAAAACCAAAATGAGCACTAGTAGGGGGATCCTGACAAGACTTGATTACACTAACACGATGCAATTTAGGAACCACTGTTTTTCATTCAATTAAATTACTGGTTATGTACGAATCAACAGGCACAAATTTATACAATAAATTGTTTTCAACTTTCTACTGTGGATAAATTGTAAGAGAATTTATGATATTTTGTCTCATTTTGACGTACCACGAATCTAATTTATTTGTGTTTATTTCTACAGCTGCGATCGCATGATGCTGATTTGATGAAGCACGAGATAATGCGTTGGGTACTACATTGGTTGAACCGGAACGATTCACAAGATTAAAGGAATGTTGACGTAATCGGATGACCCAGCGAGCTAATCTACCTGATGGATTTTTAATATTGTTTAGCCACAAGAGAGAAGCGTGATCTGTAACCACCGTGAATTCGGCACCCTCAATATAAGCACAAAAACGCTCGATCGCAAAAATGACGGCAAGACATTCGCGTTCGGTAGTCGCATAATTACGTTCTTGTGGAGTAAGTGTTTTGCTGCAGTATGCAATAACTCGTTCTTCACCGTTCAAAGTTTGTGAAAGAACACCGCCGAGGTCTGTACTAGAACCATCGCACTGGATAGTAAAAGGTTTATGGAAGTTCGGTTGTGATAAAATTGGGGACGATACGAGGCTAGATTTAATTTTTAGAAATGCAGTTTTGGCGTTTGCAGACCAAACAACCTGTTGTTTTTTTCTTTCCTTTGATTATATCGTTTAATGGTGAAATAAGAGTTGCAAAATTATTAATAAGCCGCCTATACCAAGTACACATTCCAACAAACCTTTTTATTTCTGTTGTAGTTGTAGGTCTAGGGTAATTAACCATTGCTTCTACTTTATCAGGATCGGTTCTCAGTGAATTTTGTCCTACAATGAACCCTAAAAACTTTAATGTAGTTTTAACAAACTCGCATTTTTCAAAATTAATAGTTAAGTTTGCGTCGCGTAATCGCTCTTTAACCTCAGACAATAACTTAATGTGTTCTTCAAATGTAGTTGAGCATATAATTATATCATTCAAATAAGCAAAGATGTTTGGAACGTATTCTGGACCAAAAATAGCGTCAACGAGACGTTGCTGCGTTTGCGCAGCATTACGTAGACCAAAAGGCATGGTTACAAATGCAAAATGTCCTCTCCCAATAACGCTGAAAGCAGTTTTCTTGCGAGATGTTGCGTCGAGTGGAATTTTCCAGAAAGCTTTACGAAGGTCGATTGAAGAAATGTACTTAGCGTCTCTTAGCATGTTTAATATTCTATCGATATGCGGAAGTGGATATGAATCATGTTTAGTGATGTCATTTAAAGGGCGGCCATTAAAGCAAAATCTGTATTCACCGGATTTCTTTTTCACAAGTAAAACAGGTGAACACCATAGACTCGAAGAAGTTTGAACAACGCCTAACCTTAACATGTCATCGAGTTCTTTGTTTAGTATGTCAGCCATGTGTGGAGACATAAGAAACGGTCTTTTTCGAAAGGGTTTCGCATTGCCAGTGTCGATAGTCATGACAATTTTATTGGTACGACCGGGCAATTTAAAACTTTAACAATGACATATCCGCATCGAAAACAACATAAATTGCGTTTAGCTAAACAGTATTGAAAAGAATGACTCGGCTGGTTACAATTCCAGCATATAACTTTCGAATGATGGTTTGCAGAATTAGACTAATTAGTAATTTGAAAATACGATTTGTGCTTCTTATCAGAATTGCCAGTTTTCGCTTTTAAATTTTCCGAAGTCGAATTTGCTGTTACTGTCGATTGTGAACTAGAAGGAGCATTTTGTTGGTTGTTGGACTGATTGTAACTACAAACGTGGTTTTTATTAAGTTCGATTAAGTGCGTGGAAGCGGCTTCTAGTTTTTTTGCATAGAATATTTAATTCAGATACGAAATTAACATCACGGAGAACTAAATGTGATATGTATTCCGGTAGCAAATTTGACATTATGATTTTGATTTTTGTAGCTTCTTGTGGTGGTCTACTTAATCGTGCGAATAGGTTTTCGAGATGTGCAATAGATATTGTGACATGTTCACTACGTTTTTGTTTGCGAGATTTTATCTGTTCCCAAATTTGATCCTCGTAATCAATTGGTAAAAATTCAGATTTAAGTATATTTTTACATTACCATACCAAATAAACGCGTCATCGATAAATAATTCGACTGTCGAGTTAAAAAGTTCTTCCTCAGAAATTTTTCTAGATTTACTTAGTTCGGTTATGCGTTCTAGAAATGGAAGAAGATTATTTCTGTCACCATTGAAAGTAACATTAAAATCAGAAATATTAAATAATCTTGAAGTGCAATTTATAACGGGAGGTTGTACATTAATCACGGGTTAGAAAAAGTGCCTGACGTGTTGGCTGTTTCCGGTGAAGTTACTGAATCTTCTAGATTAGCATCCAGAAGTAAAACATCTGCGTACAATTCGTTTTTAACAGCAGATTGTTCTTTAGGAAAAATCAAACGTAAAATTCTACCGGTAGCATGAGCAATTATTGACTTGAGGCGTTTATAAACAGAATCAGATGAAGAACCTTCGAATTCTTTTGTTAAAGTTTTGACCGAATTTAGAGTAGTTTTAATTTCGCTAATTTGAATATCGAGGGAAACAGCATATTGTTCTAAATTAATTAAAGAGTTACCGGAACTACGTTCTTTATCAAAAACACGACACAAAAATTTTTGTTTATCATTATGAGAACGAGAAGTTTTAATACCTCTTATTAATAGTTCATAAGTTAATTCTTCGATTAGTAAATACCTTGGATTAATGATAAAATCGTCCATAAACTTAAACTAAATTTATAATCTGAAAAGCTACAAGGTTTGTGCGTAAGTTTGTGTTTCACAATCCAATTTTTGCCTTGGTGGCGGCTCATGGAAAATCTTCCGACGGAACATAGTCCTTTAAGAGGAGACCCTTCAACATTTCTTCCCGATTACATTTGGCAACCTAAGATCATCCACAAGTTCTTTCCTGGATTTATTACGACGACAATTTGAGGTATTTATTTTGTAACGACTAATTAAATTTGGTGAATTTTTTAAAATGTGTTGCCAATTAACGAATTTATTATTTAGTAAATGGTAATTGTCCGTGTAGTCGTTTGCAATGCAAGTAACTTCATTTGCATGAAAAGATTTATATGATAACAATCTTGAAATTTGTCGTTTTGGTACTTTCAATTTTTGTCAATTCTTCTCGTGATTCTAAGCACTGGAATTTTGTTTCTATAAACTTTACACACCCTCCTGTCGTAATCTTAGATAAAGTTATAAAGCTGTATACCTGCCTGTTATTATTATTTCGTCGTAAAGGTAGACCATGTGTCATACGTGGCTCTGCAAACTGGTATCTTTATTCTGGGTAGTATAACATGCTCACTTTCTTGACTTTTTTATAACTTTTGTCTTCTTTTGGATCTTGTAATTGTATTAGTAATTATTAGACTTTGGTTTTTACTTTCTTGAATGTTTCACCGTCGTATTCTCCATCAACGTATAGACGCCTAACCTCAATCCACACATCTGTACTGTATGTGATGTAAATTCACAATTAGTTTTGTTAGTTGTTGCTTTTAATTGTCTTTTTGTAGTATGCTAGACCGCGGCTGGTTGGCTATAGGGGTAGGTAGACTAACTGCTCATAATTTCATTTCTATTTAAGTGAGAGGGACAACATTGCGGCCAATGCAAGTACGTCGAATGACCGATCAGTAGCGTCAAACAAGCAAGGTGAGTGCACGTGTCGCTGCGAGTTAGAGCGTATTATCGATAAATGAAACAGGTAAGTATTTTTCACACAGACTACTGTTTTTGTTCTTACGTTGTAATTTTGAAGCAAATCCATATTATTTAATGTTCGTGTTGATAATAAATTATCGTAAAAAGTGTATGAATCGTATTGTGGCTGTTACTCAGCTTACCCCGGGTATTGAGCCAGTTTGAACTAATTATTTTTATATTTAAAATTTTTTTTTGTAGTTGAAAAATGTTAACATATAAGAGAAAATCGACGAGAGCAGAAACCACAAAAGACGTTGTTGAGCGAGCTTGTCGAGAAGTTTTGTTTGACAATAAAAGCATTAATTCGCCAGTTAGAGTTTGGTATCCTATACAAATCATTGCACTGCTATGTCACAAAAATGCGAAGAATTCTTGAAAAAATCCAGATACTCTAAAGTCGGCATTAGTGTTGAAAATATAGGTTATTTGAAACACAAGCAAATTTTTTTGGTATTCGAAGAACAGTATTTGGTTAAATATTTAAAGAGAGCAGCTGACATTTATTGCGGACTGACGCTTCATGGACAACTAAAAAGATGGCAGGAAAAAACTGGTTGACTCATTTTCTAAAACGAAACAGTACCTTATCTTTACGGTCACCACAAGCCACAAGTGTCTCTCAAGCAACGTCTTTTAATAAATACAACGGCATCATGTTTTTCAACAATCTGAAATCTGGCAAACGCGAAACTCTAGTGACTATCGCTGTTGCAGTTTCAGCACTTAGAAATTTGGTCACAATGTTTTTCAACAATTTGAAAATTGTTTATTTGCGCCTGAATCCAACTCCTGGTGATATATGGAATGTCGATGAAACCGGAGTAACAACTGTTCACGTCCCTAATAAAATCGTTGCACGACGTAAAATTAAAGGATTGGCGAAAATGACATCTGGCAAACGCGAAACTCTAGTGACTATCGCTGTTGCAGTTTCAGCACTTGGCAATTTGGTTCCACCATTTTTTATTTTCCCACACGTTCATTATATAGAGCATTTTGTCAGAAGATGACCTGTGGGATTTGATGGTGATGCGAATGCATCGGGCTGAATGAAGGAAAAAAAACTCGTAAAGTTTGTAAAACATTTTGTCAAATTTGCTAAACCTTCCAAAGAAAGACCAATTATTTTATTGCTACAGAATCATGATTCCCATTTGACAAATTATGTTCTCGATTAAAATGATGTCACAGTGTTGTCATTCCTGCCACACTGTAGCCACAAGCTGCAACCACTGGACCAATCTATCTATGTGCCTCTGAAGAAATATTACAATTCAGCAGCTGATAACTGGCTGGTTTCACATGCTGACAAGACGCTTACTATATACGACATTCCTGTGTTAGTTAAAACAGTCTTTCCACAAGCCGCAACAAGTGAAAATATACAAGCTGGTTTTCAATGCATGGGTATTTCTCCTTTAAATGAAAACATATTCCCGGATTCCGATTGTAGTGGAGCATATGTCACGGACCGATCAGATCCAGCTTCTAGTATTTCTGAGAATATTCAACTCAATAATGATGGACAAAGCAAACATTCCGTCTACATCTTTTACGCCAACAAAGCTGATAAGACGGTTTCCTAAAGCAGGACTGCGAAAAGAAACCCGAAAAAACAACCGGAAAAGAAAAAGTACAATTTATGCAGATACACCAGAAAAAAACCTTTTAATGAACCAGAAAAATGCACAAATTTTAAAGAAGAGAAAGTTTCTGAAAAAAGACAGAAAATTTTTCTAAAGGAAAACAGAAAGAAAAAAAGCTAAAATAACTTGAAAAAGGGAAAACAAGAAAAAGAGTTCACATACTCTGACAGCTCATCTAACGAGAAAGATACCAAAACTTCATTATTTTACGAATGTAAAAATTGTGCGCCTGAGTAAAGGTTGTAAGAATTTAGTAAATGAATATTTTGATACATTTTTTAACGTTAAGCATATGTTAATAACCTTGTTTTTGTTAAAGATTTTGGATTTAGTTCATTACCTAGTTATGGTTATCAAACTTTTACATGATCAACAATAATAATTATTTTTTTTGTCTATAAGATACCAGTTAATGATACATAATATGTTCCTACAAGTTACCATAGTTGAATATGCTTAATAAAAGTTTATAATATTATTTGAAACCTTTGTTTAATTTTTATTAAATATCCAATTTTGTCAGAATTATACTGAGACCTACTTGCCCCATGCTACTAGTCAACCTGCCCCTTTGAAAGGTTACAAAAACCACAAAAAAATCTAGTTTTATCAATGAATTTCCATTTTTGACCCTGTTTTTTATTTTCCAATGAAATTTTGAACAGTTTGCAGTAGTTTTTATCGTCATCTAAACAACAGTTTTTTTTAATAAAAAATAATAACCAAGAAGTTAGTTAACTAGTCCCGGTCTACCCTAAATCCAATCTTTTTAACTAAGACTCGTGTTCCGCATTTGACCCATTTAGCCGTTGTCGTAATGTGGTTGGTGTATCATCTTGAATAGGTAACCCTTCTTCGTACTTTAGCAGCAATGCTACCTCTTCGTCTTTCAGTTTTTTCATTGTAGGTAAAAATTACTCTTGTAGTATAGATGCTCGTTGTCCACTTATTTTATCGAAATGTTGTGTGTTACTTCAAACTCTTTCCATAGTTGTAGTTGCTGTAGTGTTGTTCTTTTACTCACAATGTACTGGTTCGTCTTCTTGTTTCGTGAATCTTTCTTCATGTTGACGATAAGCTGCTATATTTTCTTAAGTCGGTAATAAGCTCGTTAAGGGATGCCATCGTGTATTTGAAACTTTTTGTTGTGGGCAAAAAAACTGACTTGCTTGAAAAACTAATGTCAGCAAGAAATAAATGTATTATGTGTGAAGAGTTAGAAGTATTGTAAAGTTGCAATTAATACTGACCCCTACATAGCGTCATTTTTGGCTTGAATAGTCAGTAGAGCAATAAATTCAATTTAAGAAGTACCTATTATATGTAATGGTTGTTAGTTTATAATCTCTTATAAGTTCATCTTGCAAAAATCTACAAACTATTCTGTGAAAACCTTTACTGTGGCCGAGTATAAACCTTTTATAGACATGGTTTTGAGCAGCCACTCCCATGGGTAAACAAGGTGACTATTAATAATTAAATAAATACTTATACCAACTACCATAAAAGAATTTTTAAAATTTTCATAATAAACTAAATTGTACTCATTTTTTTCATTTTTTTTTTAATTTACAATAGCTAATAATTATACTATTTTTATTTTTTTTTATTTGTTTTAAGTTAGTCTCATCACTTTTACTATACTTTTTTTATTTAAGTAACTTGTTCAATTTCAACACAAAATTCACTTTTATCTTAATTTCTTGTTTCTGTATTATTTTAACATAATTAATACTTTTTCCTTGTAACAGTTTGTCTTTTGTTTCTTGATTGGTTGATTTTTTTTATAGTTTCTTACTTTTTTCACTTTAAATTTTGTTTATTTTTACAATAACGTTCACTACTACTTTTGGTTTATTGTACAGGCTCTTCTTGAATAAAAATGATCTTTTCTATTATCGCTATGTTTATTTTACTTTTTTTACAACAACATTCTAATTGTTTTTTTAGTTTTTTTTCTTTCTCATCTGGCTTAGTATTTTCGTTTGTCACATCCTTGAAAAAAAACTAAAGTCAAAAATTAAAATGTTTTTTCTTCTTTCTTTAAGTTAGTTAATTTTTAAAACAATTTTGCAGTTTCAAAATTAATACACGTATCTGTAGAAGTTAAATGTAATTTCCATAAAAACTTAAAAAAAAGCTTTATTTTTAACAACTTTATTAGATTTGAAATAAATAAATATGTTTATAATAAATTTATGTTTATTTAGATCCAAATCCATAAATATCAGGTTGAGAACGATGGGGCCTGTATCTTAAGCCCTCACAACTGGTATCAGAAGACGAGCAAGCTTGACAACGACATCCAGCAGCTTCCAAATATTCATATCGAGAAGCCGATGGTAACGTACCTTCTTCACAATGTCTTAAAATCGCTACGACTTTATTACGTCCATAATGAATACATACAGGATGTAACGACTTTTTATAAGGGAATCTCCAGTCTGAAATCTAAAACGACATATAAAATTTATTGAGCATCTTACATTAAAAAGAAACAAAAGCTAGTTTTTAAATTTTCAATACCATAACATATAGTTGCACAACTTTCTATATAATTCTTATTAAACTCGAAATTGATTTTTAGTTACGCACATAATGGTTCATGCTTGGGATAATTTATACATTTTTTCTTTGTTAAATAAAAGTGTGATCACAGCTGTCAACACAAAATAAAAGAAGCAATTGATAAAAATTCAATTATTTGTTTGAGTGAAAACACGAAATAATTATTGAGCAATCCTCAATTTATTATTACAAAACGAGGTAATAACTTTGTCGTTCGTAAATTACGCGTAAATGGATTAATACGTTTTATGATTGTATTGATTGATTACAAAAAAATTAATATTTGCAGAAACTTCAAAAAAAAATTTAGTTTCTAATACACTTTTTCAATGAATTTAATAACCCGTAAAATATTTAATTTTTTAATTTATGTATTGATGATGATTCTCTACAGGTTACAGAGTGCACTCTAAATGTTTTCTTGTAGATTAAACATCGTATACAAAGTATAAACCTTGAAAAGTCTTACAACTTATAACACATTTAAAAATCAAATACTTTTTTATTACAAAAAAGAAGACATAAATAATGGTATTATACTATAATATTAATAAAATAAACATTAAAACAACTGTTATATAATCTAAAAAAATTTCATAAACTAAACGCACTCCTCATAATATAATTTTTGTTAGACCTAATTACGTATATTAAAGGTCATAATAAACTACAATTAACAGTTTATCACGCAATATAAACATATCCAATCTTCACACCAGTCGTATAGCTACTACAATTTTCTGGAGACTTTTTTGAACAATGCGAACGTTTGTAGTATTCTTAAAACACTACTTTGTTTTTAAAAACGTTTCGTCTCCTAATAATCTACAGTTTTTTCAAAACCTATAGTTTCAATGGAGGGATTGAAACACAGAGTCAAATTTGTATTTTTTGAGCTTATCAAAACAGGAATAAACTGTTGGTTTTAAAAAAACGTAGTATAATTTTAAATGATTTAATGCCTTTCCCATATAACTGTTTTTTATTTATTAATTATTGGTGGCTACATGTTTTGACCTAACGGTCATCATCAGGCCTCTAAAATTATCAACTAAAGTAAAATCACAACCTTAAAATTCTTAATATACTTACAATTAATAAATAATATAATAAATTAAAATTGAACAGTTTATGTCAAAATGACATATAAATTAAACAAAATGACAATATAAATTAACCGCGAAAGGTATATAAAATAATAATATTATTAACAAGAAAATTAAATAAATATAAAAATAATTAAATAAAAACAAAAATATTATTTAAGAAAAAGATAATCATTTTCAAAATTAACAATTTCATTTAAATATGCATCTGGGTCTGAGTTTTTATGTTTAACAATTTCTTTTATCTCCAAAGAATTTAATTTTAGACTTTTATTGCAAATATGAAGAATTTTGTAGTTACTTTTATAATCAAAACAATGGTTATATTCTAATATATGATTAGCGAAAGAAGATTTATTATATAAATTAATATCAACAGTATTGTTTTTAATGTAAGAAAAATGTTCTGCTATTCTTGTTCGAAATTTACGGCCGGTTTGTCCAATATAAAAAGAGCTACAGCTACCACAATTTAATTTGTAAACACCAGATTTATTTAGAATATCAAGTAAAGATTTTAAATTAAATTTAGATGAAAAATAAATGTTAATATTATGCTTTTTAAAAAAAAATTGAAACTGTAAAGAAAAGCGACTAATGTAAGGAAGGGAAAAATATGTCTTTTTAATGTTATCTGAAAGTGGAGTAAGAGTTGAAATGTTTTTAATATTAATGAAATTAAAAATTTTATTTTCAAGTTTTTTGATCATATCTAAAGGATAATTATTATTATTTGCTAAATTATAAATAATATTAAGTTTTTTAATAAAATTTAATTTATCAAGAGGTAATTTGTATAAACGATTAAAAAAGAATCTAAAAGATGACATTTTGTGTGAAAAAGGATGAAAAGAAGAAAAAGGAATGACATTATCAGTATCATTTTGAGCTTAACTTTACAATGGATAATACAATCTTTAAAAACGTAGTAGTTAAAGTGCACACCAAATAATGTTTATTTTTGTATCCTAAAAAATTACATCTATGGTGCTCCGAGTTATTTGTCATTCAAATTAATCAGAACCACATTTTAAGTTAGGCATTGTAAACCTATAACCTTGTAAACCAATTAGGTAATCTAGATTTTTTCGAAATCAAAAACTGTCGAAAAGAAGTGAATAATCTTAAACGTTCTAACAAACAAATCTTAAGACACGACACAAGACTTTTATAATTTAAGAATGACAGCTGTAAAAAATTAGTTTAAACAGTGTAGTCATCAACAACAATTATGAAAAAACAGTAGGAGAAAGGATCGATGATTTTGTACGATTAAAATAATGTTTTTTTACATTTCATGGGTATGCTCATTGTTTCAACCATAATTGTCAACTAGTACTAAAATAGGTTATATAATAATATTACAAACTTAACATATTACCGACTTGTAACAGTCCAAGATTTATTTATGATCAATTCAACGGATCAAACAATATAATACCACAAATCATAACTTTTACAAACACAATTTTTATTGTTTACCGCAACAATATCTCATAGATCTAACGACTTGTACACAACAAACAAAATACTATTTTCTACTATAATCATATCTTCTACAAGTGATAATCATATCTTCTACAAGTGACGGATGACAAAAAATGTTGAAAAATAAATTTCTGATAAAATATAAAAGCTGTTTACAAAGCCTTCTATTATTTTTATAGTTTTGTAATTTATTTTAATTGACAAGGGCGGGAGCTGCACAGCCAACTTGATTCATTTTAAATAAGAGGTGAGTCAAATCGTATACCGTTTGCAAGGTATTTTCAAGTAGAATTCAGCGAGATGCCACTTGCCATAATTATCTCTAGAAATCACTTTCCTATTGCAAATTAAAGATTCGGAATAGGTATTAACTGACTAACTAAAGATTTAGTGAGCACTGAAAAGAATAGTTAGTTTATGTTGTTTAACGAACGTCAAAAGGTTAAAGTTGTGTTCGAAGTGCTAAATTATGGAGTTTCTTACGGAAAAAATAACGTATAAAAATACTGATGAATGATGATGATAGGATACGGCGATAGAAGACGCAGTCATGCCGAAGTACGCGATTTGTTTAATGCATAATACATCTACGGTTACTAAAATAACGAAACGTTTTACGGTAACAGGTATCATGATATATCCAAGTTCTCCGTCTGGAGAGTCTTGAAGCTTCCAAGAATTTATCCTTATAAAGTACAATTGGTGCAAAAAATAAATAAAGAGGAATTCGGCAACAGATTAGAATTCTGTGAAGAAATTATGCATCGAATAAATGCTGATCTAAATTTCACTTTTTTGCTAAATAACTAAGCAAAACTGCAGACATTGGGCTGACAGTAATTCTCATTGGATAGACACAGCTCATACACAGCTTCAAAAAAAAAAAATATTTGGACAGGTACGTAACAGCATGTTTAACTGAATAGTCTTATGTTTTTTTGCGCCTAAAAAATTTCAGTTTCAGTGCTGACTCATAATAATTTTCTTAACATACTAAAATGCTTTTATCTTTTACAGGTAATGTTGAACAAACCATTATAAGCTCCTTTTTTATTGAACGAAATTTTACTGCTGCTAAATATCTGCAACTACTGCAAGAAAATATCATCTAACAAGATTATACCCCGATGAAAACGATCCGAACGTAAATAGCTATGGTTTTAATATGAATATGATGGGGCCCCTTTGCATTATAGCCACGAGCGTTGTTTAAATAACAACGTTTTTTCAGAAAGGTGAATTGGGCGTCGAAAACGAATTGTATGGTCACCGCGATCACCTGACTTAACCTTACTAGTTTTTTTTGTATACTTACCTGTATTTACCTCAATAAACCAAATAACTTGAATGAACTAATGCAACGAATTCGAGAAGAAACAGCAAATATTGTTCGCGAGTTCATTTTGAATGCAGTTGAAGGATTTTCTAATCGAATATACTACTGCCAAGAGGCGAAAGGATAACGGTTTAATACTTGTACTCAATGAACTTCATAAACTTAAATCACGGTTTCAACAATCTGATGTTACATTAAACACCATAAAACAATTTATTATTCTACATGCTTACTGGATCTTCAGCTATCCAGTTAATACCTACTCGCAATCTTTAATTTACAATAGTGATAACTATGGCAAACGGCATGTCGCTGAATTCTACTTGAAAATACCTTTCAAACAGTATGCGATTTTTATTATTATTTAAAATTTAATCAATTTGACTGTGCAGTTCCCACTCTTGTCAATTAAAAAAATAACAAACTATGTAGTTAATAGAAGGTTTTATAAACAGCGATTTAGATTAAATAGTTTTAAAATAACAAAGCCGGTTCCATACATATGGTACGCACTGTATATACAGTGAGATCGTAAAGTATGAAATAAATTCATTATTTCTTAAATGATAAAGTTTGAGAAAATTTCTTCGGACACATCGATTTTGTTTGTTTAAACGTCACTTTTTTCAATCATTGACATTTTTTGCTCGTGTTTTCATTCCGACCTATGAGGTCATCGACATTTATTTAAACGGCAATCCATATTTTTCTCAATAAATTTTGATAGAATTCACTTTTACGAGTAGAAAAATGTTCATAAAACGTGACTTTAAAGAGAGAAGTTTCCGAGATTTTCGGTTTCAAAGTCTCAAAAATGTAAGTAAAAGTTATAAAATATGAGCAATTATCGAGAAAGCACTAGAAAAAACAAACGATTTTGACAGTTATTACAATTTTGTACTTGTTTTTCAAAAGTTTTTGTTTTATTTTTCTGATTAATCATCGCTGAATAGTATTTCAAATTCATTTTTCTTTACTCCATTATTTGATTTCCGCCGTTTAGGTGAAAGAGAAATAATAGAAGTTTTGATGATGATCGGTTACGAGACAGAGTTCGCACACAAGTTGAGTTTGCCGTTTAATTAATAACAAAGAACGAATTACAGTTCACCGTTAGCAAAATCAAAAAAAAAATTTGTAAGTGAACAATGGAAAAGATCGTCTTAAAATGGGTCGACAATAGTCCAGAAAGATGTTAAATTTAACGTTCTGCTTGAGTTTTGTCTTAATTTCTTTAAAGTTGGAATAATGGCACCAGTGTAAAGTAGTTTTAGTTCACAAACTAAACGAATATGATTTTGACTGCAGGTTAGAGTTTTGCGAAACTATGCTTTAACACCTGAATGATGACGAAAAATTCTAACGGAATATTGTATTTTCCGATAAGGTTACCTTTTATCTTGACTGCACAGTAAATCAGCAAAACTGTAGATATTGGTTTCTTGGTAATCAACACTGGAAAATAGACACTCATAGTGAGTTTTCACAAAACGTTGTTTGGGCTGGCAATCGTATTATGAAAATCCAAACAATGCTCTTAGTAAGATTCTCCAGAAGTTTCAGTGGCGGATAAGATATTGTCAGGAAATACTTGGAAGTCACTTCAAACATTTACTTAGATTTTTTGTATGTCTGCTTTTATTATTTATTGTTATTTCCATTTCTTGTAGGTTAGTCGTTGATTGTGGATATTAATTTAAATAAATTTTGTTAATTTTTCGAAATTAAATAGTTTGCCTCTAAATTTTTTTAGAATGCTCGATATTAAGCAGAATCCATTGTACTAAATTAAATCACTAAAATGCTTGATCCACTAGATAACTTTTACTTACATTTTTGAAACATTGGGTTCCATATATCTCAAAAACTTTTCTCTTCAAAGTCACACTAACCCGTCAAACGTACTCAGAAAAATGAACTCTGTCAAAATTTGCTGAAAAAAATAAAGGTGAACATTTAAAAAAATGTAGATCACGTCATAACTCAGAAACAAAACACTAGCAAAAATTGTCAATGGCGGAAAATGTGACATTTAAACAAACAAAATCGACATGTCCGTAGAAATTTTTTCAAACTTTATCATTTAGGAAATAATGAATTTATTCTATACTTTACTTACTCTATTCTTAAACGAAATTACAACCCCCAACAATTAAAACTTGCAAAAATTATTATTAATCTTTAACCTTATCTAATGTTTAAATAAGGAGCTGTCATATAGTCCAATAAGTTTGTCCAAAACTATCGAAAAAAATGTTATTGCAAGGAAAACTGTCACCCTAACACTAAATATACATAGATATCTTAGTATCAGTTTGACTGTTGTCAAAATTATTTTACAATACAACAAACCCATAAAGTATGTCACAATTATCCTTAAAAAAATAAGAGTTTCTTGTCTTTGTTAATCGTCATTCTATACTTAATTTTGAATACTATTTGACAAAATTTCTATTGCAACAGCATTCTGATTAATGTTAAAGAAAAGATATTCTTTAACTTTAAACTATTGTTTGCCACTTCTTGCATATTATTGTAGCTCTCTTTTTTATATTTAAATCGTAGTCGCTTTGAAGTTACCGGGTTCCGAAGTTTTCGGAAGCTCAGTCCGTCACTGACTATGGTTGAGTTGCTCTAATCAAAAAATGTGTCTATTTAAAAGCCAAATCTGTTGAAACAAATTTATTGCCATTTTAGTGTAATGTGACAGTACCCCTACTGTCACATTACACAGCGTCAAACATCAGTAGAATCTTAGGAGCTTAAATATGTTTAATTCTAAATGCTGATGTATTTAAAAACAATAGTACACATAAGACTGTTCAATTAGAACAACTAAGTCAAGCTATCGAATGTTGAAGCAAAATTTGAATACGTTAGAATGAACTTTTAAGTCAAGAGCACAGTACGGTTATTAAGTCATCGATATAAAAACCCAATTAAATAATATTCAAAATCATAGGGTTTGCAATTTTTCAAATAGCAATAAACAAAGCAGAAGCTAATACTCAAATTTTGATGCTTTGGCATGAATGCTATACAACGATTTTGCAATTCTGAAATTGTTTGAAAATGACGTTTAACGGAAAAACAATTTTTCTTAGATTTATTACATAGGTAACAGATTTTTTTGAAGTAATAAATATTATAAACCTACTATTGGTGTTTCTGAAAACATATTAATGGCAGGTTTAATGTTGCCAAAACGGAAACTAATACTATGCAAATTTTAGTTTAAACCATTTGCTAAAATTTATTATTGACATTGTAATAAGGTTAAGTTTGTTAGCCAAAATGTAGATAACGCCTTTTTTAAATAATCATCTGTCGTCAGCCAAAAGAATTTGCAAACCACATATGCTCAAAGGAGACTCCAAAAACTGTTTTTAAGACAACGAAAGATTCATTTTTAAGAGAAAATACACGTAAACATTTACACGTCATGTAGGACAAGCTTAGAGAAACGGGGTTCTACTACAAATATTTTAATATACTGATTGCATGGTCTAAATACTCTAAATGAACAACGTTTTACTTACAAAAGCAAATTTCACTTATTACAAATGTTACTGTGAATTGCATAGTTTGTGTATAAACTGACATTCCTGCCAACTTACAGGTTTGAATCTTTTGGTATTAAAAAAATTAACAAAAAAAGGAACCGACGAAAAATGTATAAAATAAAATGTCCTAAAAAGTAAAAAATAATTGTTTAAGTTTATTAATAATAAACGACGAAATTTTTATTTCCATGAAATTACTTTTTGAAGTTGATGTCATGTATGACATTGGCGTAAGATTAGGCTTAATTCTTAACATTAACTTTGGCAGTTGTATTACGTTTAAGTCGAATGTGTTAAGCATCGACTTCAAAAAGTAATTTCATGTAAATAAAAGTTTCGTCCTTTCATTGAAGCTAAACTGAATCATTATTTATTACTTTTTAGTGGATTTTATTTGATGCACTGTCAGTTGACCAAATTTGAACGGCACAGAGCTTTGTCGTTATTTGAGTCGACTAAAATATTAAATTCAGCGTAAAAATAGAGATCAGTGGAAAAAATATACTATAACGTGGCGTAAACAAGGCTTGTCATGAATTTAGATAAGTTTAAAGTTATAGACAACTTGACTAGACGGACGATTGACGAATGACCATTTGCAAATGACATGTGATGACATTTATCAACTCGGACCGATAGAAGTGCGACTGATAACGATTCTTATTGTCTACGTATTACAATGACGTATTATTAATGTACAGTATTTTCTATAATATACATTTTAAATGGTATGAACAATTTTGACATTTTAAAATTTGTACATATAAGTACAAATTAATTTTATGGTAACGCGAATCAACTATTTAAATGTTGTTTCTTTATTTATACAGAATGAATTGTTATACAATTTCATTTTTTTGCTTAAAGATGAGTATCTCAATTCTGTAAACGACTAAACCAATCAAAACAAGTGATTTGACTTTTTAGAGTATTTTATAACAGTTAACACGTACTTCTAGAATATTGTTAAAAAGAGTTATGACATTTTTATTTGACAAATGTATTTAATCGAAGATGCGAGTTCAGTTTTCAACTCTATGGTTTAGGCTTTGATTCCGATTACCATAGCCAAAAATTATGTTTAAAGAAAAGCAAACATTGTTTTTTGTCACAAAATGTTTTATTTATTTTTCCATCCATCATCTGTTAATAGTAATATTAACGTATAATAATGTATCAGAAATAGATCGTTAATAACCCTTATTAATGAACGCAATTGAAGTAAATGTGATTGTTCTTGTAGTAAACATTTAATGATGAAAATAGGCACTTCATTGTTTATTTTGTATTTATACATTTTACTATAATAATAACCAAATAAAAAGAGGATCGACGCAAAGACGAATTTATGTAAAATCCCGCCTCTCGTGTTGAGATTATACTACAGTAGCGTAAGATTATACGTTTCAGTTTCTTAACGCCACTTTTTTATTGTGCGATTGTTTATTTAAAAAAATACGTAAGTACTCATAGTAACCGAATTTAATTCTAATCTATTCATAAGAGATGAAAATTAACCACTGTTACATCGCTAACAAAAATGTTCGTACTACATTAGCTGAGCGAAAAGTGATTGACGTTCTCAATTTTACGTGAGACTCGCACTAGTGTGTGTTTTTAAATTGCATTAATAATGAGATTTTAAAAAACATGCCATTTTGATTACATCCACGACAAAGGGTATTTGTTCATTCCGGACACTCACAAAAGCTAATGACACACAAAAATGTTTCATCATCCTACTTAAATCGACCAAAAGCATAAGCTTACACTGACCGCAGCTTGAAGAAATTTTTGGTTACACTCTTACTGAATACTGGAAATAAATATAATTGTTCATCTTAGTAAAAGAGTACATTGATAAGTCATTAAAAAGCAAAAACAAGCAAAAACAAACAAAAAGCTTCCAGTTTGTCAGTTCTAGTGTTTCAAGTACCATCAATATTTTAGAATCAATTTACAAAATCTCAAAGAAGATAGTTAATTGTCTAAGCCGTTTTTAGAATTTACAAAACGCATTAAGATTAAATTTTATATTTTTATTTTTTCTATGTCAGATTAAAAAGGAATAACGTCCTTCACCGGATTTAAGAATTGACTCAATTTAGGAAAAGTAGAAAACCAAGTAACAATGTTGTGTTTAGACAAAATTTTTTCGATACGATACAGTCCGTGGTACCTTTGACATAGGGTAGATAAGCGATAGACACTGGTTAAAACATAGATTTTGCTGCTACTCTTGGTTTTACAGACGTAAACTTTGTAATAGATTGTTTAATATATTTTCTATTGCAATTGTTTGCCATTAACACCTTGGTTAGATAATTTAACTCTTTTTAAAGATTTTGGGGTTGACAGCACTGCACACTAAAGAATTCATTACTGATAATTTCTGAGAAAGGTGATGATGAGACAATCTATTTAAATATCTATCTATATGTGTAGGTTTTAGATAAGCTTAATGTGATAATGAACCATCTTCACGTTATTGATGCACTGATTTGTTAAATTCCTTAAGATGATTACGTGTAAACATCTCTTTGACTTTTTGAGCTTGTTCAAAAGAAATTTGATCAATGAGACTCCAGTCAGAAGGCGAAAAGATTCTAATTACTATCAGCGAAAAATTAGAGAATTCATTGAAATAATGAAAAATCTTTCTTAATTTAAATTAACCAAGACTGTAGTTTTGCTTTACCGGAGATTTGAAAACTTTACAACGCAATCAATCAGTTTCTTATGGGCTATAAAAATGTCCACTGCGCCATTTGACGAAAGCTGAGCTTGTGTCATAACGACATCACTTAATTCAGAATGGGAAATCGTTTAATGTTTAATATGCTTTCTGTTTTGTTCGAGACTTTTGATCATACTCCATTTTATATGGCATCTTTGAAGTGGTGACAATCTCATTCTTTGATTACAGATCGCACTTTTTGATTCTAGTTGGTTTTTAGTATTTGACGAACTCAAATAAACTTTGTTTTGACTAAACCTTGCTCTAGTAAGGTGTCAGGTTTTTTCAAACAGCGTAAGATGAATGTTTATAAGCACCATTCATCTGATACCAGCAGTCACTTTGAGTGTTTACTCGAAAGTTGTTCAAATACGTAATTAGATACTTTTTTCAAAATTTGATCATGTTCTGAAATGCGAGTAATGACGGAACGACCGGTTCACCAATGTATACTAAACCACATAAACAAGCAATTTGGTATACACCTTGAGATGAAAGTGTAGGAAATTTGTTTTTGGGAGAAGGAAGAATCTGAGAGATTTTGTCTGTCGAGTTGAATTTGGGTTTAATACCATTCTAACGAAGGAGTTTCTCTATTTGAACTGTAACCTTGTGAATGTAGGGTAAAAAGGCCAATTTCGGGTTGGATTCGGGAATAAAAAAAGTCCTTAATCGAGTACGTGGAGGTAGACGACGATTAATAACTCTATGAATATCTCGCTTTACATAACCATCGTTTACAAAGGTTCTAGTAAGATGACGGAGTTCCGAGTCTAGATTCTCAGGTCGGCAAATAGAAAAGGCACGATGAACCAAAGATTCAGTAACAGAACGTTTCTGTACAGGATGATGATGAGACGAAGCATGAAGGTATCTGTTCGTATGGGTGGGTTTGCGATAGACAGAATGGCTCAGAAGTCTGTTGGGCTTACGAGTCACAAGAACGTCAAGAAATGGAAGAGAACCATTACTTTAGATTTCCATAGTAAATTTGATATCTAAGTGTTGATTGTTAAGATGATCAAGAAACTTAGATAATTCATAGTGATAACTCCAAAGCAACCGTTTCAAAAGATTCCATAAAAATGTTAGCTACAACAGGTGATAGAGGAGAACCCATAGCAGCACCATAAACTTGTTCGTAAAACTTGTTATCAAATTGGAAGTAAATAGAGGATAGACACTTATCAATAAGAGGAATCAAACTCAAGTCCTTGCCATGTTGCGGCAAAATCTGTTTTATGATAATAAGCGAATCCTTAATAGGAACTTTAGTAAAAAGTGAAGTAACCTCAAAGCTCACGAGAAGATCTTGGGGTTCAAGTTTTATAGTTTCTAGACGTTGAATAAAATGCTGAGAGTTGAGGATGTGAGAAGAGGTTTTACCTGTAAACTTGCAAAAAATGTTGGACAAGAACTTGGCTAGCTTGTAGGTAGGGGATTGCATAGTACTGACGATAAGTCGAAAAGCAATACCTTGTTTGTGAATTTTGGGAAGTCCGTATAGACGAGGTGGTTTAGAATCTGATGGGGTAAGACGACGTTTAGTTTCAGGAGGTAGATTGAAAGATTTGATGGTTTGGCTGACCTCACGTTCAATCCTCGAAGTGAGGTTGTGAGTTAGAAGAGCGTAAGTTTCCTCCGACAAAATAGAATTGATTTTTGTAACATAATCAATTTGATTTAAAACTACAGTAGTGTTGCCTTTGTCGGCTGGAAGAACCATAATATCAGGGTTCTTACAAAGACTTACGAAGACGCCCTGATGAAGCCCCTTACGAAACTGGGGGAAACGTTGGCAACTTCGGTTACAACAACAATGACACGGTCCAAACCCGGAAGACATTTTAATGTTAGTATAGATTCCGGCCGTGGAAGCCTTCGCCATAATAATGTGTTTTTTTTAATTTGTTGTACATGTCCGTATAAGAGGTTTAAATCTTGTGAAAGAAATCATATTTAGGCATGATTTGCGGGACTGGCTTTTATCCCGCCCGGCCTAAAGCTTGGTTTAGTTCGGGTCGGCTCGAGATAAACAAAATTGCTTCGATTTAAACTGTTTTGTCAGATTTTTATATTAAGTAAGTATATAAGTACGAGCATCTCAGTAATTTTGAAACGCGGTTAAGTATTAAGTCATCTCTCTTTTCTAAACTGTACCTATAAACTTTTGTTTAGATAAATGTTAATAAATATATAAAAACTCAAACTGTAGTCAATTAAACGGCATAAAAACTGCATACATACGTTCTGTGCTCTAAAAGTTGATTTACCTGCATCTACTATCTATTTTTTTAAGTCGGTCCAAAAAAAAAT
This sequence comes from Aquatica leii, assembly GCA_035610365.1. Classification (NCBI taxonomy): domain Eukaryota; kingdom Metazoa; phylum Arthropoda; class Insecta; order Coleoptera; family Lampyridae; genus Aquatica; species Aquatica leii. The sequence continues at coordinate 53,995,539 of CM069436.1, forward strand.
ATACTCAAAGCTTCAGCCAGTATTTAGATAACGTAGTGACCCAGTTCGGCTCAAAACCAGGCCCGGTTTCGAACCGATCATAAATCCGTGCCTTAAAAAATAGTTTGAGTCGGGTTTCAGGCCTATTATTCTGTTTTCAGATTAAGATTTCTTCCAAAATCCGGCTTAGCCCGGACCAATTCTATCGCTAATCGTATTGACGATTCCAACAGAGTAACAGACCATACTTTCACCACGATATAAGATAAAATTTAAGCAAATTTAATATAAATTTAACACTTGAACAAAAGTATTAAACATTATTTTACCGTTTTTACAACTATTGACATTAGAAAATAGTATATTAATTTTTTTGTAAGTTTTTTAAATTATAAGTTACTTATAAATCACATACGTCAAAATTAATTCCTCGTATTTATATTTGACGCTGTTGATATCCATAAGTATCTAACTTCATTTGACCAGTGTTAGAATATCCATTCTATTCTATCATTATAGAATGAAAACGTATATAAATTACATAAGAAGCAACTATTTTAGAATTAATATTTTAACACTACGAGTAAAAATATTTACGATCTGTTATTAAAAATGATTTTAGAAGAATTACGTTCGGTAATGGTCGCAGAGAAAATTGTTTTCCACATGTATTCTGATCATATCCAAATTTTCAGAAGAGTTCTAACTACAACCTCAAATATTTCTTAACCGACGGTCTACCCGAGTTACGCAGTATATTTGTTAATCAAAGTTTGAGCATTACAGTAATATATTTTATGATTTAAGACCAGTTACAGTATTGATTTAAACAACTTTCTTTTAAAATGACGCAATGAGTAGTTTTTTTTTATTCAAAAAACAAGCATTTGGCCAAAATCAGTTGAAAGTTTAAGCTTTTGTTAAAATAAAGTAACTATTAAAAATTACCAAGTTCAATTAAATAAATAAATTCTATTTAAACACAAACCTGTTGCGGTGATTTATACAGTTGATATTTATATATGTATGATAATTGACGTTATAAAAATATTAACATGTCGAAAAAACACATTAGTAACGAAGGCCGAATTAACACCTAGTTTAATAATAATTACTAGGAGATTTTGTCATAATTTTGATTTTGCATCGATCATAAAAGCTCAAATAAAAATAGATCAAAATATTATTTTTAGACTGTAAAACGCAGATAAAAATTTTTTTTTTCTTTAAAAACCGATTTAACTTATTTATATTCTAAATTTCGCTTTAAGACTATTAAAAATGTACTAAATTTAATTTTGTCAAAAACACTAAAAAATAATTATGAAATGCTTAATGTCATATTTTTTAATCAATAAAATACTTGCGCGTATGTATTTTTTTGGGGACTAAAACTTTACAAAAAACAGTATTAATTAGAAATAGGTGCATAAGTGCTTAATTGATAAGAAAAAATCACTAGAATCTAACAAAATACAAAAAAAACCTAATTCAATTTTTTTAAATCGCGAGAAATGAAATTTTGAAAATGAAACAATGCATAAAACTTCTACTCATTTACATGCAACATCACATTGTAGTTAAGCGTGTTCATTTATGTATAATTAATATGCTTTAACGATGCTTTAAAGCTTCTTACGACAATCATAAGATTTGCATGCTATTGTACATAATGCGAAATAAAATATTTTTGATAGTAAATTAATACAGTGTTTGTTTAACATCGTTTTTAAAAGTGGTTTGAACTGTTTTTAATTCGTCGGTACACAATCGTCCGAATAACCACAAGAAATGCATTAAACAATTCAAAAGCAAGAGGGATCTTGTTCGTAATTAATTTTCGCACCGAAAGATAAAATCGTAATTGGTTTTAAATGAAAACAAACAATTAATTAAAAAATGCGACAATAGAAAGATCTTAAGCTAAAAATGATTAAAGTTACCGATTGATAGTAATATTAATTGATTTTAAATCCAAATAAAAATTACCTCGTTAGAATCGCATCTTCCCCAGCAAGACAAAACTGACAACGTATCCCAACATTGTTTACCGTTTTCGTCAGCTTGTGTCACACGATATGTGTATAATCTTCGATGACAATCCAATGTTGTTGCTGGATCAATCGTTTCGATACCAGCTTCTATTATATGTTGAGTACGACATATAGAAAACGCAGTCAAGATGATGCCGAAAAGAATAAGCATTGCAACTGCTACTCTACGACAAAATAAAATGAAAGTTAACAAAAACGATTTTTTACTCTTACCTGTTGGAAGTTTCGGAATGTTTTTCCGAGTTGTGCATGAACTTTCCGATTAATAAAAGTTGAAGGCATCCCTTATAATACTTTGGGGCGTGTTTTAAAACGCGTCGGCGCGTCTTCTTTTTGTTGTTAATTTGAAGACAACACGATATTACAATTATTTATAATCCCATTAATTATTAATTTAGATATTAACGGTTATAAAGCCTTTCTTTTGCTTTCTTTGAGATTGGTAAAGTATTCAGCAGCACAACTACTTATACTTATGTTACTACCTATAAAATGTGTAATCATTTTTTTAAGTTATCGTTAGCAATTATTTCATTCTGTAGATGCAATATATGTTTTGTTTTTATTTTAACATTGTGGCACAATTTGTATTTGCTATTCCAAGTTTTCTTCAGTCTTGCAATTTATCTTATGTAACTTAGCCAGGAACGCTAATCTTTTCTAAGCGTATCGTTTTATGAAAATTGAAAATCACTGGTTTATACGAGTACACAAGCTTTTGATACTTTACAAAATAATTGTTTAAAAAAACCTTATATTTACTTTTAATAATATTTGAGCATCATCATTTTTTCTTTGGTTGATAATAAATACATCGCTTTGTTATTTTGTATTCAACCTATTAAATACGACGAAGCTAAAAAGTTTTTGTCTTGAATAAAATTTTAAAATAAATAATAGTAGCAAAAGTACACGAAGAGAAAAGTTTACTATGATAAAGCAAAAACTAATATACTTCATGCAAATATTTATCTTAGAACACGCGTTAAACACTTGATTTATTTAAACCGACGAAGTTTTCTTCCGATTTAATTCCAAAAACTACCGTGAGCTTCTTTTGAATACTTTTGATATATTTTTGTTATCTGCGTCGAGAATGTTGCATATGCTTTGATTACTGTCTCGTAGTTGGTAATTACTTCGAGAACGTTTCACTGCCTGCTTCTTAAAACTGTTCTGCATCAGAATAGGAAACTAGATGCGAGTCAGTAGATATGATCGTGGCGATAGCGACAACTATCTCCATTTCGACAACTTTAAACTAAACTAAATACGACTGCATCTCCTCTGGACATCTCAAGATCTTCGTTGACCCGATGTGCGATGGCGTAATCCTTTTATGTTTGGAACAGATCTTGTTGTTCCTTGGTTGTAAGTCCAAACCCAGTCTTTTCAGAACCCCTGTACTGCCCCATGGACTTTGTTTAGTCTCTTCATAAACTTGCTGACGTAGTCTTTTCAAGCGACTTCTTCTTTCGGCTCTCGACCGAACATGACACAGGATGGTGTTAAACCTGAACTTTTGTAAACAGATAATCGGTATGCCATTAAGAAAAGGTATATGTACTGATCCCCATCTTTTTGGTGTCCAGGCACTACTTTAGCTAAGTACTTTTTTATTGTTCGATTCATCCGTTCAACCACATCATCAGAATAAGAATTGAGAAACGTCGTTCTAGTTTTCCTAATTCCCAACAGTTGGCAAACTTCTTGAGACATCGCGTACTCAAGTTGTGGCCTTGGTCGAAATATAATTCTAACGGAACTTCAAATCGACAGAAAAACTCTTTCACTAAAACGTCTACGAATGTAGCTGCCTCCTGATTGGGTATGGCGTAGGCCTCAGTCCATTTGGTGAAATAATCTATTGTTATCAGGATGTATTTGTTTCCTGAATCAGATCTTGCGATGTCAATCGCTACTCTCTCTTAAAAGTTTCCCAAGTTATACTGTTTTATTGGTGTTTGGCGCTTTTTTGCTGAGCCGTTTCTTAAAACGCAGACCGTGCACTTACGGCACCATTTCATGGCGTCTTCGTTGCAGTTCACCCAGTAAAATCTTTCCCAAACATTGCCTAATATCTTTTTCACGTCAAAGTGTCCTCCTGATGTACCATCGTGCAAATGCTGCACTTTGTTTTTCGGCATTACCAACAATCTCAAGATCGTTTTCTTGTTCGCAACGTAACTGCTCAGTGTCCCACTCGTCATCAACCATAGCAGTTCTTTGGAGACAGTCGATCTTTTTTTTTCAAGTCGCCAACAATGGCTACAGTCATGTCTGCCTCAAACTCTTGAAGACTTTCCGCGTCTTCCTGAACCCAACTTTTAATTTAAGCTTGGCACATTTTTTGAAGATAAGCATCTTCATTTCTCATTTCTAAACCTGAGATTAGGTGTTTGTAATTCTTTTGGAGGTGCTCAAAAAGAGTCTGAAAAATGCCAAGTTTTCTTCACGTAAAGTCACTATTTAAGACGTCGCTTTCTGTTTGTTGCTACTATTAGCTATAGCTGCGTCTTCAAACCGTTTGTGGTAGATTGACCATAAAACTTTATCATCAGAATTTGGAGATGCAATTTTAAACTTGTTAGTGGTTAATTCCCGATGATCTATTAATAACTCTTTGCTTGTGACACTTTCTTCACCATAGCAATTCATTTGGTTCATTTTCTATTCAAGCAGTTTCATTCTGTCTTCGAATTCGTCATCTGTTGTTTCTATTTTGTTTTCTAGAATTTCGGATATTATTTCTCTTACATTTAACATATCTTCTTGAGTTTCCTCTTGAACAATTTTAATTTGGTTTTCTATGTTTGTTCGTATTTCTTTTTTTAAACTTCTAGAATTTTCCAACAAATTTTCTTTTATTTTCTAGGTATTTTTAAATAATTTTTCTTCAATTTTTGGAAACTTTTTTCTTCCATTTGTTTAGAACTTTCTTTTATTTTTTTATCGATTCAAGAATTTCAAATGGTTTTGAATCTACGTTTGTTTGCGCACGAGTTACCAGCATAAGTTAATAAACACGATTAAAAAATTTAATAAGATATACCTACAGTCACTTTCAAAATAAGATTTTTGTATTTTTTTATCAACGGTTTTCAATTACCTCACACCTGACACCAGTGTAACGAATTTTAAACTAATATTTACACGATTTATTTTAACTAACACTAATAAAATGCAACGGTATTTAAGAAAAACACTTACATTAATTACGTTTACACGCCGTTATATTTATCTTAGCATACGCGTTAAACACTTGATTTATTTAAACCGACATCTTCTTCTGATTTAATTCGAAAAACTGCCTTGAGCTTCCTTTGAATACTTTTTATATATTTCTGTTATCTGCGTCGAAAATGTTTCACATCTTTTGGTTATTGTCTCAAAGTTAACAATTACTTTGAGAAGGATTCACTATTAATTTAAGCAATTTCATAATGTTTGCTTCTAACAGTTTCAGAGTACGAATTTTTGGAATAATTGTAAGAACACTTTTAGACGATTTTAGTAAATATACAAATACTTTTTTAAGACGTTTTCAAAAAGTTTCTTAATATTAAATCGGTAAGATGTTTTAAAGATATCAAACTATCTAAAAAAAACCTTTTTTGAAAGCTGTCGTTGCAAAATCTTCTTTGATCGTCTTCAGAAAAAGTTGATTATCATTAAAAGCGTAAGTAGTTTTACGTATTTCTCGAAGAATGATTAAAAAAACGTCTTCAATCTAAAAGAATTTAAGAGCTCTGTTCTAGCAGGTACAAATTATTATTGGAATCACCGATAATGTTATTAGTCGGGTGATATTATTACTTTATTAAAGAATATGTATACTACTATATAGAAAAAATACCGTTTATAGTAATCATAATTTCGGTTTGTGTTATCAATTTTTTTCCTCAAGTTAGCTTTTATACATAAATAACAATCTATTTAGGGATTGTTCTAGGCTCTGAAGATGTCAACTGTAACGTGTGACGAAAACTTAGCTTGTGTAAGAACAACAATAACATCCAGAATGGAAAAGTTGTATTAATAATGCAACCCGTGGAAACCTGAATTCTAATATGACATCTATATTTTGTATGAAGAATATTATATAAATTTTTTTTGTAACCACTGCAGTATGTTTTAAATATATCTTCAAAAAACATTTTTAGAATTTTTTTAAGGCGTTTGAAAAAAAACTTCTCGAGTTCTATATTAAGCACACTTTGCGAGCTATATAAAAGAACTAAAACTTCTTTGTGAGAAGTCTTGTAGGGTGGATAATGCACTGTTTTTAAGATATCTTGAAAACTAAAATAAAACTATTTACTAAACTTCTTAAATGGAAAAATACTTCTAGAAATCTTCTTTGAGAACCATATTTCTATCTGGGATAGTTTACTTCTAAACTATATATAACAAACGTAAACATAAAATATTTTTTGTACTCGCCGCCTGGGAAGTGAAGTTTTACATACGTGTGTAGCCAATCAGAAAATTGTTATTCCCGCACGAGTGCGGGAAAAATTATAAAAAACACTGGCATTTACAGACATTTAAACAATAATATTATAATGCAATTATAATTTGTAATTGTTAAAAACCGTTTTCCCAGTGTTTTTTATTAATAAAAACAAGAAGTAAACTTAAAAAGGCAATACAAAGTATACAAAATATGATCAGCATAAACAATTTAGACATAAAATGTCAATTCATAGCACTCTACACTTTTCATCAAGGTGGCTATATCAAAATTTGACATTAATATAAAATGATTGCTTCTGCTTATTAAAGAAAATATTTGCTTGTTACAAAAAATTATGTACAAACCTCTTGCGGGAAAATCATTCTAGCAGTCGCGCTATTAAAGAAGTAAGAATGCACTTCTGTTTTCTGGCGTGATGTAATTTTTCTTTTATTATCACAGCAAGTTTGGTCACCTGCACGTGTTTGTTACTTCAATAAATCTTAACGACTGGTTAATTACAACGCTCGCTCACGGCGTTAAAATGTCTCAATTATTAATCACTACCATTAACAACCTTTTTCGTTAAACCACTTTGGGATGTCTAACGCATTTTGTGTAGTAATAATTGGATGATATTTTAGCAGCTTATTCGTGATAGTAGACTTTTATGCTTACCCGTTTAATTTTCATCAATTTTAAAAGATTTTTTTGGAAATGCTGTTAGCAAATCGCATAATGGGAGTAAATATCCTTTTTTTTTAAATATTTAATTGTATGTTTTGGTGTTGGTTATATGTACGCGACTAGACATACACGCTTGTTTTCAGTTAACTTACGCAACTTTTTTTAGTACTTATCTATCAAGTTATAACAGTGCATTTTGTTTCTTATTTTGTAATCACTGTAATTTTATGATAATTTCCTTTTTTTGTATTTACCAACTACTATAATTTACTAAATGCAATGTTAAGCCATTCTTGACTTACGTGTACGAGGTGCTGCCTAATTTAAAGAACCGCTAAGCATATTTTATGATTATTTTCTGAATATGCAAATATATTGATTCTAATGTAGTACAGAGTAAAAGTATACATAAATACTCTTAAAAATTGCATTAAAATAAGCATAAATAATAACATAGATATCAGGCATGTTCGGAAGAAACATGTTGGCATCTTGCAACTATCCATAAATGACAAAAGATTATTGGTTTCTTCTGAATTGTGTAATTTTGTTATTTGACCGATTCGATTACTTATCCTGTCAAACAAGCAAATTTTAGTAATTATTATAAAGTGTCTAAACAGCTGATTAAAAATCCTTGTAATGATAACTGCATTACAAATTATAACATTGCACAAGCATCTAATATCTAATCTAATAAATTACTCTTGACGTTTCTTTACCACAAAAAATATGCAAGAAAACTACTAGTGAAGTTGTAAATTAGGTGCGTTGATTTACTTCTAAATACCTAGAACTTTTTTTTCTAAAATATATTGACATTGAATTACAAGAAAACTAGCACTAAATACCAACGTTTGTGAACATAACCTAAAATATTTAATTTAACAAACGAAACTTCTTTTACTCTATACGTACCGTCGAAACTGATGCAATAATATCTATACGGACCTAAATGATTTCGTTTGCAAATTTTATAATTGTACAGCACTTAATATTTGTGCAAGTCTCTTAAGTTTTGCATTCATAAATAATTATTCTGTACGATAATCGTTTTGACCTGTATGAAAATGACTGACCTGTACGGAAATGAAATTGGTAAAACGAAATACACAACGTTGCCTAATCGTTAAGAAACAGACAATGTATCGTACTATCTATTAGTCGTAGAAAAATAAATTCAATTACAAACGTATCCAAAGAGTAAATAATTTGAGCATTTTTAACACATTTTTTCCACAATGTAGTAGGTCAGTTTCTTTGTATCGGAGGGCGGTAAGTGGAAATACATAAAGGTGGTTCGGGTTCTTCTTGAAGGTCTCTGAAACGTTTCAAGTCAGAGCTCAATTTAAAAGTATCTTATTTTGTAAAATTTGGATTTTTATAAACTTGATAGAATGCATGATATTCTTAACTTAAATGCACATGTACCGTTATCTCACTAACTCTAATTGATACAACTTACCCGAGAACTTCAATTCAGGCTTTCCATAATAGAAGAAGTGCTTTTGCTTTGCTGCTATCTAAAGAAATGAAGGATTACTCAAAACAATTAATTGGTCAAGTTTCCATTTGCCGGAATTGAAGGCTAGATGACCAATTAATTTTGAAAATGCAGTAAGCATAAATTTAAATATTCCCAAATATTGCGCGCCTAAAAATGTGGTTTTTAAAGATACAATTTTTTAATAACATTAAGCAAAAGAAAGGGGATATGCACTATGAGGAGAGTAAACATTAGAACGTTAAATACATGGTTATAGAAAAATTATGTTTTTTACATCGAAAAGATCGACTTGAAACTTGTGGTGAATCCTATAGTTAGTGATGAGTTAGTTTTAGTGTGGTTTAGTATTGATAAATGGTGTTAGATTACCCAACATTAAAACAAAAGCTGTTTGTATCGAGTACTGTACATGTATCACTAGTGTAAATACAGAAACTGAAGTCAAGTATTGTATTTTCGATAATGGTTAAACAAGCTGAGAGCAAATTATTTGATACAAAAACAAGCAATGCAGTAAACAAGTAGTTGAATGTTAATCTGCTAACACAGAAAATGTGACTTCATTCAATAGACTTCAGTAAATAAATATTTTGTAAGTGTTTTACTACCTACAAATTCTAAAATTGATTCAGATTTCTAATTTAAGAATTTGAATTTCGTTGTCAATTACAAGTTAATTACCTAGGTTAAGTAATAGTTAATTACAATCATAGGTTTTGCAAACACCACTTTTGCATTGTTTAGAGCTCAATAAATATGAATAAAACATTATAATCTCAAAAGAAGTTCAAGGATTTAAAACTGAATTAACAAAAACACCAAACAATTAACTTTAAGCTAAACTAAAAATATTTTTATTTTTAAACCTTAGGATTTACATCCAATCTTAATCTTTTACGTCGCATTAATTCTTTGTATTTATCGGTTAAATAAAATGGTATTGGTGGTTCTTTAGTATATTCTTTTAGCTTTTCGGCAACATATTCTTCAGCACTAAAACTTTCAGCCTTTTTATATTGTGCTATTAAACGACCTTGAAATTCTTTTTCTTTTTTAAGTTCTCTTCGCTGCCTTATCTACAAAAAAAGTTTATAAAAGAGGAATTTATAAAATGTATTGTACTAACTTTAGCACGTTCATACTTTAACTTTTTCCGCAATTTTTTTAATTTATGCTTCTTCATTTTCTTTCGTCGAATAACGATGAGCCTAGCAGCATTCTTTTCATGATTGTTGACATTTAATGGATCTTCGATTTCATTGATGTTTAAATCTGGCTCGATTAATGACGGCTTCCAAATTAATTCGTTAGGTAACTGAATTTCATTTATAATTTTGATTGGATGTCCTATAGGGTTTGGACATTGATAAATCCAATGATTAAGTAAGCTGTGTGATAGCAGTGGAGCTTGTGATGGTAAACTACTTGTATTTATGGTTGAAAGACAACGATTAGCAATGCTAGTTATCAAACCTTAAATTATAATGAGTACGGTTTTAATGTATCAAATTTTAACTTCAATATACCTTTATTGCAATATTTAAAAAGTTTTATAGCGAAGGACATTGTAAATTGTGAGGTTAAGATTATTGCGGTGTTGTCGGTTTTATTCTGTAGTCTTATTTCAGATCCAGTATGTTCACTCTTTGTCGGTTCCTTTGATGTTTGTTCTAAATATTTTTCTTGCCCTAGTTGATTTGAGTGGAAGAATTTTTAACGCTAAATTCAAGTTTTAAATATCTTTAATTTAAAGCATTGGTGCTATTCACTTTTTTACGCCGGATGTTATTTTTTATAAATCAATTTTATGCTATTTAAGTAATAACGGAAATTATTTAATACTTTTAAAACAAATGTATTTTTTTAAACTAAAAGTCAATAAAAGTTACTATTTATTTCATAGAAACTGAAGAATTACAAAACTAAAAATGATCCGCCAACGTGTATTCTCTTTATCTGGTATTTACATTGTTTATGCAAAATTTAAATGTGCAATGGTCAACGCTGATATCAAATTTATACCTACGTGTTCCAAATTTATAAAAATCAATGTTAGCAATTTACTTCTTTTCAAACTGTTTAGAATTTTTGAATGATCTGTGTTAATGTATTAAGATTTTAAAACATAAACAAAATTTTTATTATATTATTTAACTTACATAACAAAAAGAATTAACCTGTAACATTATCCACTATTAATAAAATTGTATATTGAAATTAAAATAAACAGAACTCCTAATGCAAACTGTAAAAACTTATTAGAGTATCTAGAACCCTTCGGAGCAGTTTTTATTAGCGATTTCAATTGACCATATTCAGGCGTTTTTTTGTACTTCAGGTTTAACATTTTTGGGTTGGTAAAGCTGATGAATTTTAAATCGCCCTCAAAAAATAAAAACTTTTATTAGTTGTCAACAACGACCTCTCTGATTGATGGGTCATAATGAATTCCAGTGATTTGTCAAATCGGGTTGGTAGCAACAATAACCTGTTAAACCTGAAGTCCAAAAAAACGCTTGAATATGGTCAATTTTATAAATTTTTCTGGGAGTGATTCTACTGGTTGTCTTATGTTGATGATTGCCATTCTTGCAATTCTTCGTATTTTATCATTTATTGCTTATTGTTATCAGTTACTCGCTATTTCTTAAACATTTGTAATTAATTTTAAAACAAAAAAAAGAGATTGAAAAATAATAAACAAAAAAATCTTATAATGTTTGTCGACCTACACCATCAACATTTTAACTTTTTGTTTTATGAAATGATGACGTATACAAATTTTAATAAAAAACATAAATGGAAGATTATCATTTAGATTTAAAAAAATTGTTATAGCATATATTCTTTAATGCTATTTCAAATTCTTTCAATTCAAAATGTGGTGGAATATTACATTGTCTTTTACCAAGAATATTCACATAACATTCTTCCTTAATGTCTTACAGTAATCTGTTATCATTACAAAACTACATTTGCTTGGACGTCGTTTTTACCTTCTCATAATCCAGGCAACCAAATCACGTTATTGTTATATCACTTCATCGTTAGTAGATCACCTCTATTACATTATATGTGTGTAACGTAATATTTACCGTATAATGACGACAAAAAGACTGGGGTGCCAGAACGTTATTTGCATAACACTTTTATTACTTTTTATAGAAAATAGTTAGCTTTTTTGTTATAATCCATAATCAAACAATATACAGGGTGTAACTGATATAACGCATAATCTCTTAATGCAACATATGGTCTCTTCCTGACAGTTTTTGATAAAATCCAGTGTCAATTTTTAAATACGTCTCCTAGTTTTGAACCCGAACATAAGTAGCGTGTGACACAGATCAAGATACTTCAATAGTAAACAGCACGTACCAACCGTATCTGAAAGCAATGGCGGCTTCTCTATTAGCTCATTTGGTCAATGCCCCTCAAAAATGAATAAGAAAGGTATTTTATTTGCTTTAAAATTACAGAGAATTTGCGTTTAAATCAAATTATCAGCGTTTAAATTTCGTGCGTTTAAGTAATTGTTAATTTAAACGCAACAGATACGAAAGCTTACGAATTTACCCTAGGCTGACACGTACTTGTGTCCGCATTTACATTATATTACGATGATCGTTATTGTAATCAAGACTGAGACACACATAATACAATTTTATGCTCGAATGCAAATTTCTTATCACATATGACAAACTTTGCAGTCGATTTTCTTAGTTGATCGATAATATTCATAAGGGACGACTTATCGTTTTTGTTTCATAATGCCTAGACATTAAAAATGAAGCTAATAATTGTTTACACATTTAGAATTTAAATTTAATGCTTGTCCTCAGCCTTTACTTCAAATTCGACTAACCAGTAAACATAAAAATAAATAAGTTTACAGCAATTTTAAAGAATCTGTGTATGATTCGTTAGATTGGATTTGTAGATTTGAAATAAATAATCGATTTTAGTGTTTTATGTTTACTGTTTTCAGATGAAGCATTTATCATTATGTTGTAAAAATAATGTTACGTATTTATAGCATTTAAAAGAAAAAGTAAAAAGCACTGAGATCAATAAAAGACCATAATGAAAATGTTTGTAAAAACAAAACATAGATACATATATTAAATAAAACAATTGATTGACTTTACATATGACTACAGTGGAAAGTCAAACATTTCTACGCAATTGGCAATACTATGAGACAAGAAAGATGTGCATTTCTATTCTAAGCATTGAAAAATCATTGTAAATTTTAATGAGCTTGTTATTGATTATTTTGGTAATTGTAATTATAGACGTGTTTATTCAACCCAGTGGACTGTATAATTTTCCATAAAATACTTGCAGGACTTGAATATTTCCATTAACAAATTAATTTATCCGAGCTCAACAACCATTTATTGCGACCTTTTACAAAGACTATAACAATACCAATCTTCGGTCATTAGTTGCCTTTTATCTTTTTATGCGCGTACATCTTAATGCGCGCCGATAAGCATACTTTTACAAAATTGATTCGGCGCGAATTTACATACAGTCGAACTCCTATATAGTGATGTTCAAAATTCCCTTCAAAAACATCATTATATAGAAACTTCATTATATAGAATTTATACTTAGAAAATATGTAAAACACAAATTTAAACGTACATAACAAAACTTTCGTTTTGTCATTTTTAACCAACTTTACACTTAAACAACTTGAAACGAAAAAATTGCAAATGAAACGTGTTCAATAACATGACAATACATTTCAAAACTCGAAGGAAATCTTATAATCCTCTAAACAATTCATGCATTTATGTCATTTACAAATGTACAGAATTTTTAGTACCATTACTAATAGCCTTTCTGTATTGTAAATCAAGAAGTCTTATAATCCGCTTATCCGTTTAACAATGCGGTATTGTAAAGGTAAAGTAAATTGTACGTGATTCCAAGAAAACTTTAAGTAGTTGGGTAACATTTTCTTTGAAAAAGATCATAATATAGAATTTGAACATCATATTTTAGAGGTGTTTTTACACGCATTTTAACCCGAAGGTCAATATCCTAAAGAAAACATCACTTAATAGAAAAAATCATTAAATAGGAGTTCATTGAATGGAGGTCCGACTGTATTTGAATTAACAACAACATCTCGGCCAGCTCGAAAATATAACAAATCAATATAATTTTCGAAATTAATACTACATTCGTTCACATTTAACATAAACATTGTCGGATCATTCGACAAACATATAACAAATCAATAAAGTTTCGAAATTAAAACTACATTCCAAAACGAAAAAAAAACTTAACCTTGGTACTCTTTACATTATAATTTAACTAAATTTTGTGTTTTGAACTTAAAATTAAACACAATGTTTTTGCACGTCACTTTATATTTTTACAGGTTTACAGACCGACACACGCCTCTTGCAGATCTTTTGATAAGCCCCTTTGTCGTGATGACGTCGACGACCCGAACAACACTGTCAGTTCCAGGATACACTTGAGATATGCGGCCTAGTGGCCACTGTAGCGTAGCTAGATTGTCTTGTTTAACAAGCACCATGTCGCCTGGCTTCAGTTGATCGGTTGGTTTAAGAGTCAGTTGCCACTTGGATCGGACCTGCATCTGCGAAGTGCATTCTCGTACCCAGCGATGCCAAAAATTTTGTGTAATTTGTTGCGCTCGCTCCCAACGAGATAAAGTATTACATTTTGTTCCCAGCAAAATTTTCTCTGGAATGGCTTGTAACATTCCTCCAATCAGAAAATGCCCGGGCGTTAAAGGATTTAAATCTGTAGGATCATCACTGATTGGGAATAAAGGTCGGGAATTTAAGCATGCTTCTAATTGTGCTAAGATAGTAATAAATTCGTCAAAAGCTAAATGAACATTTCCGATAACCTTTCGTAAATGAGATTTCATGGAGCGCACAATGGATTCCCATAACCCTCCAAAATGAGGGGAACGGGCGGGTATAAAGTGCCAATTAATACCTTGATTTGTTAAATAAGAACGCAAATTACTTTCGTTTGATTTCAAAAATTCATAAATATTTTTTAATTCATTCTTTGTTCCTACATAATTTGTCCCGTTATCAGAGTAAATTTCCGAACACAATCCTCGTCGAGACGTAAATCTTTAAAATGCGGCTATAAAGGCTTTGGTGGTTAGGTCTGACACTAGCTCTAAGTGAACCGCTTTGGTCACAAAACATACAAAAATACAAGTATAGGACTTAATCAATTTAGGGTTTCTAGTAAACCGGTCTTTGAGCAAAAAAAGTCCCGCAAAATCTGTACCAACTATAGTAAAAGGACTGGGTATAAGGAGACACACGAGCTAACGGTAAATCGCCCATTTTATACTTAAAACCTTGAGGTCTTGCTTTAAAACATGTAACACAATTTCGAATGATCTTTCGCGCAATCGACTTGCCTGATATTGGCCAAAACAATTCTCTAATTGCTAATAAAAGTGTCTGTGAGCCACAATGTAAAAGTTTTTTATGTTCGTGTTGGAAAAGTAACCACGTAAAACTATGTCGTTTAGATAATAATAGTGGGTGTTTTTTATCATATGTGGAATTACTGTTTGCAAGTCTGCCGCCAACTCTTAAAAGATCGTGACTATCCAAAAATGGACTGAGAGATAGCAATGAACTTTTCTTACCGACTCTACCATTTGTTTTAAGCATCTCTATATCTAATTTAAACGAATCGTGCTGAACTAATTTAACTAGTTTATTTAAAGCGTTATTAATCTCTGTTGGAGAAAGGGGTCTTAAACGTTGACTCTGATTACCTTTAGAGTTATAAGTAAATCTTAATATGTAAGTAAATACATGCAATAAAGTTTTGAAACTTGAAAATTTATCAAAAATATCTAAACCGGTACCTTCAGTTATTACAATGTTAACACGCTTTTTTTCTAAAATTTCTGGATTATCAAAACATAAGAACTTATTTGTGGGCTAGTCAACAAATTCTCGGTTTAACCAATTTGGTCCATAAAACCATAAATCTGAAACTACACCTCGAGATATTAAATCTACCGGATTGTGACCAGAAGCTACATGATGCCACTCTTCGATGTTTGTATTAGTTTGAATTACTGACACGCGGTTTGCTACGAAGGTTTTCCATTGCGCGGAGGTATTTTTTATCCAATGTAGAACAACTGATGAATCTGACCACAAATAAACTTTATGTACATTTACTAAAAGGATCTTTTTTACTGATCGTATAAGCTTAGTTAACAAAACAACAGCGCATAGTTCGAGCCTAGGCAGTGATAGTTTTTTAACCGGAGCCACTCTAGATTTTGCGCAAAAAAGGTTCGTACTAATTTTATTGAGACTTCGCGATCGAATGTACACGCAAGCTCCGTAGGCTCGTTCGCGGACATCGCAAAAACCGTGTATCTGAATCTCTATTGGCTGACCGACTAAATCCCTAGTAATTTTCAAATTTTCAACTACTTGCAGCTGTTCTTTGAATTCCACCCATTTTGATAATATTGGTTCCGGAATGGGTTGATCCCAATCCAAACCTGCTTGCCACAATTCCTGAATCATTAATTTAGCTAAAATTGTAATCGGCCCTAATATTCCTAAAGGATCAAATAGCTTTGAAACCGACGACAAAACTACGCGTTTAGTAGGTATAGAATTGTCATACAAGTTCTGAACCGAATAGTATAAAACATCTCGTTTTGCGCACCACCGAATCTCTAAGACGCTTTCATGAGTATCACGAACGAATCCTCTCGATTCATTCTCAACCGTTGGTTTATTTACGTTAGAGCACCATTTTCCTAATTCAAATTGACCACCAGCTAAAACCTTTGTAATTTTATTTTTAATATCAATTAATTTGGCGATTGTGTCAGCCTCAGTTAACATGTCGTCTACATAGAAATCATTAGTTATTATTCGCGCGATAATTGGTTCACTTTCTTTAATTTCGTTACCTAATTCGGCCAAACTGCGAATAGCTAGAAACGGAGCGCACGACATTCCATACGTTACCGTGTTTAAACTATAAATTCTAATTGTCTCCGAGCTGTTTTCACGTCAAAATATTTTTTGATATACTCTATCTTCTGGTGCAATTAACAATTGTAGGTACATTTTAATTACATCTGCCGTCATAACATATCGATGTTGTGTAAATCTTAATAATATAGAAAACAGATCGTTTTGGATGGTTGGTCCGGCACGTCGTTCAATGACAATCCAGTATTGGTTTTAGAGGACGGGTCGAATACTATCCGTATTTTACCTCCCTTAAAAACTGCATGATGGGGTATAAAATAACCTTTATTTTTATCATTTTTCGTAGTTTTAATTTGTTCCATATGTCCTAATGACTCATAATCCTTCATAAATCTTACGTATTGCCCTTTCAATAAAGATTTTTTTTCAAAACGTGTTTCCAAGTTTAAAAATCTATTTAATGCCATTTGACGCGAATCTCCTAAATTACTCAAATTTTTATTGAATGGTATTTTTGTTATGAATCGACCTGTATTAGGGTCTCGCGAATGTGTTTTAACAAAATGATTTTCACATATTTGTTCCTCGAGTGTGAATTGTTTATGGGAACCTTTTATATTTTCAATATCCCAAAACCTTTCTAGTTGATTCGATAAACACTCATTTGTGATACAAATACTTGACAAAATCTGACCGTTAACCTGTTCTAGTTTACCACTTAAAACCCACCCTAGCTTAGTTTCAATTAATGTAGGTTTATTGTTACCTAATGACAGTCGGCCAGCATCAAAAATGTCCCAAACTACATCTGCACCCAGTAATATATCTATGTCTCCACCCTTGCTGATTTCCGGATCGGCCAGCATTACATTAACAGGTACCTCCAATGTAGGTAAGCTTAATTTAACAATTTTGGTAGTAATGTGAGGTAAGACTAAGCATGAGATGCTCATAGAAAATTTATTATTTGGATTATAAATAACGAAATTGCATTTACTACTTACATTAGTTTATGAATTATTAATTTCTATAACGCTTGAATTGCAAGCAGTTTTCTTTACACCTAAGACAGATACAACATTTTCTGTTACAAAACTAGCTTGACTCCCTGTGTCTAACATTGCCCTAAACTTATGTGGATTATTCCATTTATCATTTACACTGACTAAAGCAGTAGCTAAAAGTACTAATGACGTATCTACTTTAGTTCGGTTAGCTGCTATAGATGGTCGTTGTTTTGTTCGAAATGTAACAGAAAATTATGTTTTTTATGGCATGTAGTGCATCTCATTCATCTGCATTGTCTAACGCCGTGACCGCGACGCAAGCAATTAAAACAAAGCCCTAATTTAGCTACTTCTTCTCGTCTTTCTCTGACAGATAATTTTGAAAATTCGTTGCACTTGTTTATGTTATGGTTTGACTTACAAAATTTGCAGTGACTAACTGTAGACCCAAAATTGGTATTTGACACAGCGCTGGATTTAGTTATTGACGTGTGAGTGTGGCGCATTGAATTTGAATTAGTGGGCTTATTTATGGACTCTAAAATTTCACATCTTTTTTTTTAAAAAGATCTCATATTGTTTAAATTTGGCAATTCGTTATCAAACTCGTACTCCTGCCACTCCCTTTTACTATTTAAATCTAATTTTGACACAATAATATGAACTATTAAAGTGTCCCAATTTGAAACCGGTTGCCCTAAAGCTTATAACGCACGTAAATTTTTATTAACATTATCGAGCAATTGTCGTAATTTTACATGAGACTCTTTTTGCATCACCGGTACCTACATCGAACAAAGACGAAACATGATTTTGAATAATTAATCTTTTATTTTTATAACGATCGTTTAATAAATTCCATGCAACAATATAATTTCCCGCGGATACAGTTAAGGAACTTAACAGATTTGATGCCTTGACCTTCAAAGCCGCGCGCAAATAATGAAATTTTTGAATGTCAGTTAGCGATAAATTATCATGAATTAATGCCGTAAACGTATCTTTAAATTCAATCCATTGGTCGTATTGACCATAAAAGACAGGCAAACGAATCTCCGGTAACTTAATATTACTTGATGCATGTGCACTTATTGATAAATTGTGTTCGGGAGTTATCTCTGAAATTCGCGAATCAAATTCGTGGCATTTAAAAAATGTTTCTACTTCGGCTACAACCGTACAATAATTTTGTTCAAAACTTTCTCGTTCCCTTTCATCTTCAACCCCTTCTAATATTTCGATTTCTAATTGAATTTCAAAAAACTGTTCATATATAGGACCCGCTTTATGCAACTTAATTTGTAATTGTTGTAATTCCACCGGTGTGGGTGCGTTTCCTTCAACCGTTAATTGTTCGAAATAATTTTTTAAACGTGTTAATTGACCCTTAAAACTCGCTCGTTTAAGTTTGAGTTGCCGAATGACCTCCATGATTTAATTTAAAATAAACTTGATAAGAGTTATAAGAGAATAACAAATGCGTATATACGTATTATTTAAATAAATCAAATTTAGCACAAATAGACATGCATAACATGGAAATAACAAATGGAATTAGGCAAACCTGATTTTGTTGTTGTTTTGCCGATTCTAATATCTTTTATGGCTGCTCGTGATAAATTTCCAAAAAATCTTCAATAATTCAAATCCGGCTCGAAGGACCAAAATGTTTATTCAACCCAGTGGACTGTATAATTTTCCATAAAATACTTGCAGGACTTGAATATTTCCATTAACAAATTAATTTATCCGAGCTCAACAACCATTTATTGCGACCTTTTACAAAGACTATAACAATACCAATCTTCGGCCATTAGTTGCCTTTTATCTTTTTATGCGCGTACATCTTAATGCGCGCCGATAAGCATACTTTTACAAAATTGATTCGGCGCGACTTTACATATTTGAATTAACAACAAGACGAATATCTTTAATCTTAAATATAATTGATCTTAAATATAAATCACATTACTGTAAGAATGTCTTTTTAGTCTTTTTTGCATTGCATTTTTTTAAATGACCCTCTTGATGATTGACCACCAGCCGCCACTGTCTGAAAGTGATAATGATTGTATTGCTAACGATACAGGTTTATTGCACTCACAAAATAAGTTCGTGCAGTACATAATATTTATAATTTCTTGTTCTATCCATTCTGTCTTTATCTATAAAGTTGTTATCATATCCTCCTTTGTTTGTTTAATTTTTGTGTAATTTTTTATTAGTTGTTATAGTTTTCTTTAATTTACTAGTTTTAGTCAGATTCTAGGGCGGTAGATAAGTTTTTGCGAATTCAAATTGATAGAGTAAGTTTGACGTAGACGAACTTCTTAAAAAACACGGACATACAGTGTTACGTCTGCCACCGTACCACTGCGACCTAAATCCAATCGAGTTGATATGGAGTTTAGTGAAACATAAGATCGCTATGAATAATGTTACACAGAGTGGTTTAGAGATCGAAGCCTTAGTGAGAAAGGCATTTTCTGATGTAACTGCATCGGACTGGGACATACATTGTCGACATGTAAATCACTTGGAGCAAGAAATGTGGCAACGTGATGGATTGCTGGATGTAACGGTGGAAAACCTGTCGTTTATGGTGAACACAGGATCATCCGACGATGAAAGTTGTAGTGGAAAAGACGAAAGTGACAGTGATTGAACTGCTTTATTTTTTTTATGATTGTATTTTTTGATGTAAATAAGTAATTTTTAGAATTACTTTTAGAAATATGTAATATTTTGTAATGCCATACTTCATCTTTTAGAAAAGTAAATGTGTAATTACAATTTATTTTAATAATCATAAAGTCATAAAGTGTTTATCTGAAATAACCTCAAACTTCAACAAGCTCTAATGATTATTTATACAGGTAACCTATGAATAATTTGAATTTCCCACCAAAATACTTTTTAATTTGATTGTACCTTTAAGATTAGAGTGACACCAGCCACGCCTCTCCAGGGACTTTGTTTATTCAGCTCAACTGTACTGCAGATTATGATTTTAATTTGATACATAATGTTTTTTGCAACCTCATCAAACGATAAAGAACTTGTTAGTACAAATAGCCTTGACACTGAACTTTGTTCCAGTCAATGAATTTATTCATTGGTTCCAGTAGTCACCATTTCCTAAGCTTGCATTTTTTAAAGCATGTTCTATTTTTATAATCATAAAACGAAACAGATCCGTACTTAATAGTTACTTACTGATTATTTTTATGAAAATTTCACGAAAAAAATTTGAAATCTTAGACCACATTAAGAGATTATGCGTTATATCAGTTACACCCTGTATACCTAATAAAATTATGTTTCAGATATTAGACATACTATATAAGTACAAACTTTTCTTACAGAACATTAAAGAACTATTATAATTATTATGTGCTACGGCAAACACAAGATACATATTACACTTACTTAGATATGTATTTAATTAGATGAAAGAGACGATGAGCATTTTGTTATAGTTTTTTTCGTTTTCTGAGAACTTAAAAACAGATTTTGTTTTTAATTCATTTTATTTATTTAAACACTTACTAGATGTTATCATAATGCCATATTGTATTTCGAGGTATTACTTTAGACGATACAATTCACAATTTAGTTAGTTATTTGTTTTCCATATAAAATATGAAGAAAAAGCCTGCAAGTTTACAAAATTTTGAGTGTTTTTGTCTATTAAACCATCTAAATAAAGCTGAATTACACAAATAACACATTTGTTATGTGCAAAAACAAGAAAAACCGTAGAGGCGTGGTAGTTTAAATGTGAATTAAAACTCTGGTCAAACGTAACTTTAATTCCCGAAGTTTTTGAAAACACAAAAGCATTTTATAAATAACAATTTTTTGCCTAAAATTAACAACAAATTAATGATAAAAAATAAAATTAAAACTAAAAATTTTTTTTGTGAAGACTTGATAAATAATTTAAATGTCTGATATAGAAATTTATTTTTATCCTTCAAAGAAGCATTTTTTTTAATTATAGAAAATTTACCTGCTACATTAAAAAAAAATTTTAGAAATAATTTTTTTATTTTTTACAATAGTTTTACCAAAATTTATAACAGCTGACAATCAAACTTGCTTTTTTTCTAATCTTATAGAGATCAGTGGGTTTCTACTATAATTTATTAGTAAACGTTCAAAATAAAAATTATTTATTTCTACACACTTGATTGTTAATTCATATTTTGATTTAAGTGACATTACCACGACATTAATGTCTACAAATTAAAAATCAATCGATAATGATGGGCAGTATAAATTTCGCATTAGAAAATATCACAAATGATTTGACACCGATATGTAGTTGCGACAGTTACACTTTTATAAAAAAAGTTGGAAGGCACATAAATACAGTCGACGAAGAATCAACACAGATACAAAAGCCATCCAAAACTTACCAAAACAATATTGAAAATGTAGTTAGTATATCGTTACCAAACATTCACTCAATTAATTTTGTAAATGACAATTACTACAACCGCAACCCTAATATATTGGAAGACGACATTCTTTCAAACAACTTAGACAAAGTTTGTTCTGGAGAATCATTAGTGAAGGTTTACTTTAAGAACATTAAATAAAAAATCTATTAATCTAAGTTTATTTAGTACTACAACTTTGAACCAAGCAAAAGCCATACAGTACAAGATAAATGCATTGCTTTTTGGAAAACAATAATGGAACAAAAAGATTTAAAACCGGTAGAATGTAGGTTTAAAATACACGATTTTGACTTTTTTAGTGACTTCGAAAAAGAAACACAAAAAACTAAAGAAAACAACAGCACAAATGACTTGTCTTATACTACAGAAGATACTGAGGAATACTTTTGGTATAATACGTTATTAGAAATGAAAAAGAAAAAAATGGATACGCTGGCAGTAAGTCTAATTAATCATTTTATTATTTACTCCACTTAAAACATTAAGCTTGTTACTATCGGACCGACGCCGACGTGCAAATTTTGTAAACCAGAAATAACCGAAAACAATTTTGAAAGATACGATTACAGTAAGGATATACTTTGTCTAAATAAATGGGAGCCAAAATCTATTCACAAACCACAAAAACGACAATGTAAGTATTTTTAGACATATATATATATATAAATTGTAACCACAAATACTTAGTAGCGGCAGCTTATGGTTCGAATAAACGTACCAAGAACAGCTTTGAAAGTGTAGTTAAAACCAATTTTATTATGTCATTTATTAAAAAAAAAATTTTAGAACATTGAAACTGATAGTACGTTTACTCAAAAGGTTGAACCAATAATTGTGTCTACTGGAGTTAAATTTACAGAAAAAACTAATACTGAAAAACAAAATAAATTTGAAGATGCAATAATAGATACAAAAAAACTAATACCTTCAAAAAAAAATAAAGTAAAAGCATAAGTTACGTATTAAAATGTAGTAACCTGTTAGTTTTTAGAAAGTAATTCTTCCGGAAGATCAAATACACACAGCAACACTAATCGCTCAAAATTATACAAAAATTTCAAATACTAATATAACTGAATCTGGAACAGTTAAATGCGATGTGTGTGAAATAGAACAATGCTTCTGTGAAAAGTACTTTGAAGAAGAAGGTAAAAAATTTATCGACGAAGTACGTAATGAACTACGCTGTATTCAAAAAGATAAATCATGTGCAACAAACCCACAGAATCCTGATTTTCTTTATTGTTCAGTCTGTGAAGTTACAGAACGTTGTGCAAATATGCATAAAGAGCTTAAAATATTCAACATTCCTCCTAAGAAAGAAGATGTATATCTAGAAACAATATTTAAATCAAAGCCTCACGAACCCGTTTATAGTACAACTATTCTTCCTCAAGTAAAAACGAGTAAAAAGAGCACTACTTTTAGTATGGCAGTTAAGCCACTACCTGAACCGAGAAGGGTTACCGCTACGAAGATTAAACTTAAACCTATTAAAAAACAAGAAGAACCAAAACTTGTAAATTCAACATTAACAATCATTGACCAAAAGAATAGTATCGAACCAAGTAAAGCAACAACTATCAAACAATCATTGTTATGGTATTCATCAGAAGTTTCAAATGATATTTAATTTACTAATGCTTTTTACAATAATTATATAACAAGCTGTATTACTGTTAAAAAAATTAAATCATTTTTTCGTTGCTATCACTGCTGACTAAGGAATGAACAAACTAAAAATTGCGCCATATGTGTTAATAAAAATAATATTGAATTCTAAATTCTGATTTTTGACATAGACAATACATTTCCAACAGATATTTATTGCATTGGCAACATAAAATAGAATAAAATTAACAATCACCCAGGTAGAACATTTATGTTTTAAAAACGGTTTAAATTCGTCTCACTGAAACATGGAACATCATATGATCCGACGCAAAACTGTTCCAGGGGCATCATTAAAAACGTAAAATGTCCTACCTCAAAACGTTGCACTGAAACGTTTTACAGAGATGATCTTAAAACGCTGCAAGAACGTCCTTAAAATAAGTTTTGGCACTTCAATTGACTGTTTTTAAAACGTTTTATAGAGAATGCATATCTGTGTTACTTTTCTTATTAGATTATAATTAGGTTAAAAAATACAGATATATTTAAAATTTTATATTTATAATATTTACTAGAATTCATATTGAAATTAAGTACATTTCAAAAACGTAGAATAAACTAATAAAAACAGAAACGCTGTGTTGCACAATATGTATATTATTTACAAAAAAACATTAAAAATAATTCAACAAGCGGAAAACGAAATTTTTACTGTCGAAAACAGTATTATAACTATATAAAACGCAGAAAACTGAATGATAAAATAAAAACATAATAAAAACAAAACTTAAGTTTATACAAAAAACCAAGACTAAATGAAATTATCGATTTGTGGATCATTTGGTTCTTTTTCTATTTGGTTCGCGCTTTTTTTTATTCTATTTAGCCTAGTGCCCGCTCGTCGAAACCAGTTAGAAGTAAGTGTCTTGAATTCTTCTTCTGTCAAAGTGGGATTGTATTTTCTCCAGTTTTTTGAGAACTGAAGAAGTTAGAAATCGTATAATAACAGAATTCATGTAAATTACTTTACTCACTTGGTTGAAGACAGTCGACTTTCCAATACCACTTAGCTCACTTGCCTTGGCGCCTTGTACACTTAGAGTTGTATACTTCGCGTAAGTTGAGTTTAATTGTAAAGATTCTGGAGAACGTTTCTTTTTCGGCATTGATAGTTGAAGACCAGTCATCAACAAGTTTTTGAGATTTCTTCCGAGCTTCTAGTAAAGTCACTGAAAGAAGTATAATAATGCGATTGAAGTATACTATACACACTGCATACTGGTTAAGTAAGTTAAAGATAATACTTTTGAATTTTGCAGAAGAATTAAATTACTAAACATTATATTATCCTCCTTCGCAACACGTAATAATCTTTAGTTATTATTTGATAACCGCAACCATGACAAAAATGAAATTTCTTATCTTTAATGCTCACGGCTTACTTTACATGTCAGATAAATATTCTTGATTAATCTGTGCTTATATGAAACTCTTATTTCTTACGACTTAACTATAAATTCATTTTAATGTAACATACAGAAGGATATTCTTCAAAAGCGGTTATTATAATTATTAGCTTGTGAATTTAACAATACAGCAAAAACACACGTGCAATGCAACTGTAGACCAAAAAGAAATGAACAATTAAAAATGAATAATACTGCAAAATTAATTAAAAAACCTTGTAAATCTTGTAAAATATATTCGCAATAATCTCGACCAATGGATATGCAGCATCGTCGGTTGCTTACGGTATTATTCATTTGGGTATTTTATAATTAAAACAGTTGAAACTTACTGTGTTATTCGCTGTCATATTTAATACACTGATTAATGGTGTAATCACACAAAAAGTAAATCGCCACTATTATTAGCACAAAAGAACAACACGAAAATGAAAAACTTTAGAAAAAGAAATTTGCAGCCATGTGCATTTGACCATAACATGTACACGCAACAGATGCAGCGCATGCCCAAATATTTTTATCTTATTAAAATGCGCAGGTGCGATGTATTGTTCCAAAAAGCTGTGCAAATTTGTCGTTCCTGGAACATTCCAAAGTTTTACGTTTTCTAGTCTGTTTTCAAAACGCTCTTTGAAACTGACAAGAAATACGTTTCACTACATACCAAAAATGCAACATAAAAGGAACGTTTCCTATGGCCCAAAAACGTTTTGTTCTACTTGGGCAGTATTACGAAGTAACGGGTGTTCAAGATTATTTGCAAGCACGTGACCTGTTTGTTTACTTTTTTATTGCGTTACTACAGGGTTACGTGGTTTGAGGTCTCACACAGGCACCAGGTCAGAAGTGGCGCAGATGTAAGCCTCCGGTAGATTCGCAAGTTTTCGTATCTCAATTCTTAATTTAAACGCATAAAATTCAAACTCTGATAATTTGATTTAAATCCGACATTTTTGTAATTTTAAAGCAAATAAAATACCTTTCTACTTTAGTTTTCCGGAAGGTCATTGACCAAATGACCTAACAGAGAAGCCGCCACTGATATTAATAATCTCTATTTAATGAATTGCAAATTGCAGACTTATTTGAACCATGTTAGATAGATGAATTATAGACGTCCAAGAAAGAGAATGCTGTCTGCAAGACTCGTTAGTAACCAATAACAAGCAAAACACAAATTGAAGGCATGCATCGCCATCGGCGCGGTGCCTCGTCCACCACCTAATTAACAGCAGCTGTCAGCTCCTTGGCTGCAATTTTGTCAACAATCTCATTCACGTTGTGATCTGTCACAACTTGTCGGTTTTCGTAGTCATGTATAAGAAAGTGGCAGTTTTGATTGTTTACCTCATTAGAACATTGTCATATTGTGTAAGTGGTGCTTTAATGAAGTATTGTAAGGTAAGTCAATCAACATATGTATCATATGCGGCATAGTATTTTTGCTTTATTGTTAATTTATTATTCTAAGCTTTTTATCGTGTCTATACCTACCCCTGTAGGGAGCTAATTTAAAATTTTTGAAAATTGAATACAATTCTTAATTTAAGACATATTCTATGTAGATACCTTTAGATAAGGGAGTTTTGCAAATGCTGTATAACACTAACAAAGTAAGTTTACAATAGAAATTGAAATGGGAACAGATTCAACTACTGTAGAAATTTTCCGGAAATATTTAGAAACTAAACTATTAAGTTTGCAGTTTTATTTGTAACCTTGTAGAAAATTTGCAATAAATTTACCTTGCTTACTGAGAAAAATATATATACTTGCCAAATTTTTCTGGGGTTTTTTGCCGCTTTCCGCATTTTTAAACTACAAAAGAATATACGAAAAAATTAAGAATAAGGTTATATTAGTGATACATGTGTGATGTCGCTGTTTTTTTTTCTCTTATAGGAAATGAAATTAAATTCTACATCATTCTGTGTGACAACAGGTTGTTAGGATAAAATAATAAACAAATTAGTAGGCTACGATGGAATTTTTTTATTTGAAATAAAAATGAGCACATTGTTTATCTATGATTAGCGCCTTTATTCAAAAACGGAGACAGATTTCTGAAAGTTCAGGAAAATGTGTTTTGGGTTATTTGAGCTATTGTTCTTGTTATGAGATATTGTTGTGACGATGACGAAAAATCCAACAAAAAATTCACAATTCAGCTACAAATTACATGTTAAGCAATGAAAAAATATGTGACATATAAAAACACTAGTTTCAACTTTTAACAGTTATTTTTGTAAAAACTATTATTTTTCAGATGTTTTATAAAGGAAAAAAACACTATCGGGTTACCAAAATTTAATAAACCAGCGGAAACAAGACGTAAAGCGTGACAAAAACACCACAAAGATAACACAGTTCCAATATGCGTGGTTAAAAATCAAAGACCTGGACTGAAACCTAATCACATGGTAACAACCATAAGGGACACTTCTGTCGGCACCTTTGATATTGTAGTCCGGAAAATGAGTGACCTTCGGCCATTTTGAAAATAATGTAGTGTCAGATTTAAATTCTTTTAGTAGAATGCATTTTTTTAGACAACAAATCGATTATTTTAACCAACTTAGATATAATTGAAATGTAATTTAGTTATCTGTTTAAGCTGACCACATTTGCAAAGTAATTCAAATGATTTTATCATCTTAATTATTGTTTTTTATGCAAAAAATTCTCACGATTTAATAAATGCTTAAACTACAATTTTCTTATAGGAAAAGAATGCTGTGTTATTTAGTGTAGTCTGTATTATTGGTATTATTTATGTTTTTAACCCGTGCAGCTAACAATACGAATTTTAAGATAAATATACAAATTGAGTAATGACATTATTTTTTTCACTATAATTGTTTATCATAAGCATAATTGTTTGTATAGCACTCAAGTACTGCATTCGTAAATCCTTGGCGTTTATTTATCATAAAAGATGTAAATACAAAATAATTCCAAATATAACCTAACTTGTCAGAAACAATAGATTAACGATCGCCATATTCTTATGTGTGCAAACTAGCGTATACGCTCTCAATTTTTTTTCGCGGGAAACTACTGAGTGTCCCTTATGGTTGTTATTGTGGCGTAATAACGGTTTCGGTACGCTTCTGGTTTAAGTTTTTTTAACGGTTCCGGTTTAGGTTCTTATAGACAGAAACAATCCGGTTCTGGTTTTTTTGATATTTTAAGGTTTTTTTCGGTTCCAGTAATTTAACTCTTTAAATATATAACTTAAATATTATTTATACAGCTCAAAAGACGCTTATAGAAGTTAGGAAAAGATTAGTGTCATGACCATTCTTTACCAAACATTAACTGATAAATAAATGACAATTGTACAAACGTGTCACTCATCATATGATATTGTAAACCCAAGCGTTCAAAAAGTCACTTTACCTTATGACCAGTCATCAGTTTATGTTATCATCATTTTGTCCATTATCTTTTGACTAGGTATGACGAGAAATATAACTCATTCCAAGTTTGTTTCAAATAAACGACTACAAACTCAGGGAATAGTTTTCTTATGACGTTAAATACAAATTTTATCTTTAAAGATTTGGTCTAAGTGGCCGAATTTTGAGATATTTGCAATTAAAGTTTTCAGTCCGGTCCTGACTGTTTAAATAAGTGGAGATTGAGTGTTGACTTTAAGTATTGTTAACTATGCGGTATATTCTGAGAGCTCTGTATTTTAAAACTTACCGTGTTTTTTGTTTTTAAATTTTCAATCATCTACAAAATAAATCGTTAATAAAATAATTCCAATAAATAAATAATTATTAATCTTCATTTCTCCATTTTAACAAAATGTAATTTTTGTACTCGATTACAATTATCTTGCAACCTAAGCAAGACTTCATTTAATTAAACAAAAGAAATGTGCAATGTAAAAAGTATAAATACCAAATTTAGCTTTCTTAGAACTGAGTTCGACAACCTGATTTATTTCTGCCTCAATGTCTTTAGTTGCTAAATTATTTCTGTAAATTGCATTCATGAAACTTTTGGCGTGTGTGTGTGAGATTGGAGGTGTTATTCCTACCCAATTCCTACCTACGAGAGTCGTGGGCGAGACAGACTACCTCGTGTATGTACTAGTAGCTGAACAACAAATTAAAAAAATATTTTCAATACAATCAAAACTTAAATAGTTGTTTTTCTCTAATGTATGTGCAGATATTGCAAATTGAGAAAATTCCATAGTACAGTACACTATATTTTGAAAAGTTATTCTCTGCACCTTTATACCGTTCTTATACCATGCCCAACAAGGTGGATTTTGTGAGTGGTTGCAATAACAAAAAGATTTTGACTTAGCTTCAGTGCCAACGTGTTATTTTCAGATAAGTAACATAAGTTGTAATCTGACGAGTCTAAAAAATCCGACTGTGTTATTTGTTCTTGCTCGAGTCATATTAAAAAGATACCAGCTATTTTTCTCGCAGCAAAGAAGTTACTAATACATTTGTTAATTAAACATTTCTGTGTATTGCACTTAATAATTATGTTTACAACTTTGAAAATAAAACCAAAGAAACCGAAAAATAAATAACCGTTTCGGCCCGATACAATAAATTTAACTTTGACAAATTTCGGTCTCCATTCCAGTTTCGGCCCAATTAAAAATAACAGTTTCGGTCCGTTTATTTTTAAAAATAACACTAACAAAATAAAATTATGAATGATGAATAAAAGATAAAAATAAAATCTGTATACATTTAAAAAAATAAGTACACAAAAAAATTGTATCTTAAAATTACTTATTACTATCATTACATATTACAGAGGTACTGCATAAAAGTTTGCCAAATATAACGCAACGGATTCCTGCATTAATTTCTCATGTGTTTAAAGTCCTCCGTCTCTTCTCCACATAGTCTGCACATCTTTTCTTCTTCTTTTTTCTAGTATTTATTTCCTAACTCTTCGTTCCCACATCTGAGCCTTGGTATCATTTTTTTCTTTTTTTTATTCCTTTTAACCTTTAGGTATTCTGGCACACCGTCACTTTTGATATTATTATAATTCACATTATATCTCTCTTTTGTCTTTGTCCATCTTTCCTTTCTCTTTCTTCCATTGTCAATTCCAGTGGTTGGTGGTCTGACTCTACCCTTTCTCCATCTTAAATGTCTTCACCTTTTCTCCACCTTTTTTATTTGTCCTTACAAAATCTATTATTGATTCTCCCTTTCTTCCTGTGTACGTATACTTCCGCGTTCCTTTTTCTTCTCTGTTTCCATTCATTATTTCCTATCCCCTTTCGTTGGACATTTCCAGCAGTTTGTTTGTCTCTTTCCCGCCCCTTTCCTTTCTTATATTTCCCCCTGTTTCCTTATTCTTGCGTTAAAATCCCCTCCTAATATTATCAATCTCTCGTCTCTTTCTTCTATCATTTCTTCTATGTTCTTTTTTGTCTCTTTCATTTTGCTGCTATAAACCGTCACTATTTTAATTTTTCCCTACTGTATGTTTTTTCTACAATTCCTCTTCTCTGTTGCACTTTCTCTCTTTCTTCTTGATTCAACCATTTTCTTGTTATTCACGTTATTATACCCCCCTTTGCTCTCCCTTTACTCTTTTCTCTTTCTGCATGTTGCACCACCCACTTAAATTCCTCCGGCAACTCTTTTTCCCACCACTCCCATTCTTTTTCTTCCATCCATGTCTCCTGTAATCCTATTACATCCTGTTCCTTGATGTATTCTCAAAAATCATGTTCCTTGTTCTGTATTCTCGCTACGTTCCAAAACAATATTCTCAGCTCACTCATCTCCACCTGTGCTTCTTCCTTATTTTCCTCTATTCCTTTTTCTTGGTCTTTTCCCTTTTTATTACTCATTATTCCTTTTCTTTGCCATTTCGTTAACCTTTTTTGCTGTTTCGCCCTCTTTACCCTTTAGTTTTTAGTCCTTTGATTACCCATTTTTTCATCTTTCTCTGCTCAGGCCCCTGTCTCTGTCGTTTCATATGTATCTTTTCCTGTCTATCTCCATTTACTTGTATCCTATTCATACTATTTTCCCTTCCGCTCTTTTTTCGGCCGCTATGTTCATTATTTCTCTTTGTACTCTTCTTTCTTCCCATGTCAAATCGTGATTTATATAAATTCTTGTGATTCTTAATTCCTTCTTCTCCGCCATCACCATCTGCAATTCTTTCCATCCTCCTATTTCCGCCAACACTATCTCATTTTCTTTTTCTCTATTTAGCACTGTTACTTTTTTTATTTCTGCTTTCACATTTAATTTTTCTCCTAGCATCAATGCTAAATCCTTTTGTGGTTCTTCACTTCTCCACCTTTTATTACAATATTATTTTTCTTTTCCGTCTCTCCTCATCTTCCGTTTTTATCTTCAGTTTTTTTATTCTCTCTACCAGTTCCTCTTTTTTTTTCTTCCACTTCTTCTCTTTTTCTCCTATTTCTTTTTTTATATCTTTAATTTCTTGCCTTATTATTTGCATGTTTTCTTCCATCTGTTTCATTATTTCACTCATTAATTCTTTTAGATTTTCCATTTCTTTCTGTTCTTTTCTGTTTCTATTATTAAGCGGTTTCTTTCGATTTCCTTCTTTTTAAAGTCCGGTGATCTTATTGTTTTCTTTTTTTTTCCAAATATTTGTTGTCTGTCCTTTTCTTCTTTCTCTGTTTCTCTTTACCTCCTTTTCTTACTTTTTGTGTTTAAAACGTCCCACTTGTAGTTATTTCGCTTTAATTTCGACAAATGCAATAATTTCTATTAAAGTAGGAGGTTATCTTTTATCGCTGATCTTTTCGATTATGCTGTTTATTCTTCTTAATCTCACTTGTTCGTCACAGTTTTATAGTTTTCCACCACGGTTTTACACATTTCACTTAAATTATTTATTCTTTCTTTTTCTTACACCCTTCCTCCGTTACCCATTCCTTTTTCTATTTTTCTTCCTTCTTACTACCACTACTAATTCCCGTTCCTTCGCTCACCAACTTCTGGGACGTTCAATTTAGACGAAACAGAAAGTTCAACGGTATAGGCACCACAGAATTTAATTGGACCTAAAAGTCAAACAAGTTCTTAAGGTCACCAGTAGGGAGCGTAGTGAATTTGTTACTATGTGTTCAGTTACATGCGGAACAGATACTGTTTGCCTCCAGCTCTAATATTCCCTTGTAAACATTATAAGGACTAGATGTTATAAACTGCGTTCCCAGGTACTTTGGGCTTTGTAACTCTTACTGGTTAGATGAATATTGATCTTTTTATAAAAGTATTTGATCATTTTGTTAAACATTCAAATTCCTCAATTGACAATCCTAAACTACGATAACTATAGTCATATTTCGATAAGGATTGTGGAAAAAGCTTGAAATGCTGATGTGCATATTATAGCGCCCCTTCCGCACTGCAATCATAATATCCAACCCTTAGACGTGGGTGTTTTGGGACCATTTAAAACTTATTTTAATAAGGTTTGCGATGACTGGATGCTGATCCATTCTGGGCAGCCTTTACCAATAAATTATAATGCAGGGTGTATAGCTAAAAGCTTCCAAAAGGCTTATACACCAACAAATATAACGGCAGGCTTATTTTTACCGTTACCGATCGCCCGTTAGAAAATGAAGTAAATACTGTTGGAGACAATACTGTTGGTCAAGTTAATGAAATATTGGAAATTGTTACACAACTCCTAAATTCTAACATCGGTGCTATAGCAGAAAATAACTGTAGCGTCCAACGACAAGTCACACCTCCACCAATCTTGGTAAACAGTGTTTTAAGTAAACACAGTTCCAAACCCGCAAACCAATTTGTTTCGCCTATCGATATAAGAGGCTTTCCTAAAGCTGAACCTAGAAAGCAAGTCCGAAAACCCAGGCCGAAAGGCCGAAGTGCAGTCACAACTAGCACACCAAAGAAAACTTTGATTGAGGAGAAATGGCAGCTCAAGACGGAAAAGAAATTAGTAAGCATTAGCAGGAAAACCAAAGCCAATATAAAGTCTCTAGAAAAAAATTAAAAACCAAAAAGAAAACAAAAAGAAAAACAGAAACAATAAAGAAAATAGTTAATACTTCACTTTCTTCTTCAGAAACAAGTAAAGATGAAAATGTCGAATTTAAAACTAATCTAAAGTAGAAGTATGTATTTTTAAAGAACCCTAATCAGATATTATGAATTACATAAATAAAGAAAATATAATTCCGGGAAAATTTGTTCTTGTGCAATTCCCCAAGAATGTCTTCTATATCGACAAAATTTTAACCTCTGATCCACTGGTGAAGGAGCTACAAGTGTCATTTCTCTGAAAAAGCACAATATCCCACCACATTCCCAAATATTAAAGTTTGAGTTGCGTTTTGATACATTGGACGTGCATTAATTTAAATTTTTAAACTATTGTAATCTTAATAATACTAATGAAGTAAGTATTATCTATTATTATAATAAGACATCAGTGCTGTTTATTTTTTATGCTGTTTTATGTTTGTTACGATTTTTAAATAAATATTTTAAGGTCTAGTCTCATTTTGTACTTATAATCAACTCACTTAGTATCACGTGTGGTACATACTAAGACGCGTTCAAACCTTTCGAAAAAAATTTCCTACGTCTAAATTAAGACTTTTAGTATATTTGATGCCACCATGATACAGGAAAAAGATACTTTTATCGTAACGGCACACTACCGATGTTGCCCATTGAATGTGTGAATTATAAGAAAATAAAAGAGACATTTTGTCTCGCCTAGTACCACCTTCTCCTAGTTTGTTAGTAAATGTGTAAAAATTATTTGCGTGCACTTCAAACAAATGTTTTTAATTGCAAATTCTAACACTACATCAATATCAATGCTAATATTCATTTTCTTATTAGTGAACTCTGTTGAGTTATTTACAAAAATGTTTAACCCTAAAATAAGATTATACAATACAAATCATTTCTTTACTAAGATAAGAACGTCTTCCGGGTTTGAACCGCGACATTGTTGTAACCGAAGTTGCCAACGTTTTGTACACTTTCGTAAGGGTCTTCATCAGGGTGTGAGAGAAAAAAAACTTAAACAAGCAACCGAAATCTAGCTAAGAACTTCTTAAAACTTAGGTAATCAACTTGTGAAACAAGCCAGATTCTAAACTCCATAGAAGTGACATGAAAAGAAGTAGTTTCCGTATATAAAGAAGAAGTATCGTCACAGCTAGTTAAACTCAACTCTGATTAAGTTACTGTCAAAAGGTGGTGTGTTTTCGATAAAGGAGTAACGACCGGGAACCAAAAAGGGGATAGCTCGAAACCATGATCACCATTTAACGTTATTGGGATGTTTGATGATTTTTATGCTATCTTGGAATTTCCTGTTGAAAAAGAATGGAGATTTTGCAATCACCGAAACGTTATCCAAATATATCTTGTAACCTGTAGTAAAATGATGTTCAGCAACCGCAAACTGAGAAATATGCCTTTTTCTTATACAACCACCTTGTTCTGAAACGACGAGTTGGTCTATGACTAACCAACGATAAGTCAACGACGACGATTTGGCAACGACGAATCATCTTATAAACGCAATTATTAATAGCATTAAACTTTGTATACAGTCATTTGTAAAATACATAAAAGTTTTTAAAATAAATATGTTTTTATTAACTAATTAGTAAAACTTTATTTTATTGCAGACGATATAGTTGATCAAAAACAGTATTGAATTTCAAAACAATTTATTATATAATTATTGTTTCCTAGTACCCTGAATTGTCAGCCTAGATTGTCAGTTTATACAATTTTATTAAAACTGTCTACAAATTAACTAAAATAATTATAAAAAATAACAAACAAGACACAAAGAAGTGTTTTTATTACCTTATTAATTAAAATATCGACTTATCGTCTAAATTTTAAAATATATAGTATGACCAAAGGTGACACAACGCCAATATACACAATTAGCAGCGGCGACACTTATGTTTTTATTGAAAAAGTTGGTAAACAGGTAAATAAATCTTTACAAAATTCAACATCAAAGTCAGGTTCATCTGAAAACACGTTCAATGAATGTTCTAATTCGACGTTACAAAATAACAGCTCAGTTAAATTTTCAAATACTGAGAGCATTCTTATTAACGAGTATGATTACGAAGCAGATGATAAATCCAGTACATCGGATGTAAATATTCCTTCAAAAAAATTAGATGCAGTTCAATCTGGAGAATCACTAATAAAGGTAATATACTAAAATAAAATAATTTCGATAACGTCTAAGTGTTTTAGTACTACTATTTTGATTCAAGTAAATACAGCAGAGATATAAATAAATGCATTGAGTTTTGGAAATCTGTGATGGAACAAGAAAATTTAAAACCGGTGGAATGCATATACACAGTAAGCAATTTTGACTTTTCAAGTGAAAGTGAAAAAATATCTGAAGAAGATGAAAATATAATAAAAGTCATGTCATGTAATGTTGAAGAACCTAAACAGTATATATGGTATAATGCATTAATAGAAATGCAGAAACGAAAAATGGATGAGTTAGCAGTAAGTTTAATTAAAAATAATGTTACTTTGATAATTAGAATCAACGAAATTCAGCTTGCCGCTTGCGGACCGCGTTGTAAACTATGTGAACCCGAAATGGGAATGTCAAAGTTTAAAACCAAACAAGGCAAAAATTATGCAGAAGAAGAATTAAAAGATAACGAAGACATAGTATGCTTAAATAACTGGGCACCAAAGTCGATTAAAAAGCCACAAGTACGTCAAAGTGAGTGTTTCAACAAATAAAATTTAGTTTACTTACCAATATTTAGTTTCCACAGTTTCGCCTGAACCGGGTAAACGTAAAGAAAGAGAAGATTCGTTTGAAGTTGATAAGATCGTAATTAAAATATAATTAGATGTTTTAAATGCTATTTACTTATTTGCAGGACGAGAGTGAACCAGTTAAGAAATGTGCCTGCGAAAAAAATCATAGTACATGCAGTCTTACAACAGAAAGAAAGTGTGAAAAATTAATTGCATTAAAAAACACAGAAGGTACAGTTAGTCAAGACGTAAAACCAATAGATGTTACAGCAGACGTAAAACCAGAGTGTGTAGTAAGAGACCGAAAGGAGAAAACTAAAACGGAAAAAATTACAAAATTTCAAATAACTCCAAATCAAAAAATGACAGAAAAAGTTGTACCACTGATAAAACATAGAGTAATAAGATAATAAACATTTTAATATTTTGTTAACAAAAAATTTTTAGAAGTCAATCATAAAAACCAGCACACCTACAGCAATGATACCAGCATCAACAGTTCAAAAAACAGTACAGTTTAAATCGCGCGGTAGTTATTAACATTAACATTACAATATTTTAATTAAATTTCTTTAGAGGTCAACGTAACTGAAGAGAAAAAAACAAAATGCGATATTTGTAAAATAGATACATGCACATGTAAAGAGTACTTTGACGAGAATTCCAAAGAATTTGTTAATGAAGTCCGTTACGAATTACAACATCATCGCAAAGATAAAGCTTGTTATACAGATGAGGAACAAATGAAAATGAAGTCTATAGATTTAAATTTTTGCTCAGTTTGTGAAGATAAAACCATGTGTGATGTAATGCATAAAAAAATTCAAGCATTTGAACTAGTAATACCTACTAAAGAAGAAGATGTATATATAGAAACTGTATTTGAATCAGGGCTTAAATGGCAAACTGGTAGTACTACTATATTACCACGTGCTCGAGGGAAAAAGAAAAGTATGGCTTTTGGCAGTATAACTAAATCAGCACATATCCTTAAAAATATTTCCGATGTATTACCAACAAGAAATACAAAACCTTTCGACAGAAAAAGTAAACAAAAAAATACAGATATAGTATACATTCACAAAGAGGAATCTGACGAAACTATCAAAGAAAGCAGTCTTACAGATACCAAGGAAGAAGGACCATTACTGTGGTATTCATCAGAAATTTGAAATAATGAACATATACACAACTTCACTTAAACCATTCTTTATTATTATATACAAAAAATCACTTCTATTTTTATATATTTTATTTTATATAATGAAATTAAAAATAAATAAATGTAAAAAGACAACATTTTGACTATTAATTTTTTTTACAAATTTACAGGTACAACGTTTTTGCACACCTCAACTTTTATCATTTTATTCAACGTTCAGAAACCATAACTACTAAACTCGAAAACTTTTTTTGTCATCTTTAGTACTTTTTTTATCTTTTACTTACTAAAGTTCTTAAATCTCAACATCGAAATCATGTAAGTTTGATACCTCTTACTGATAAGTATGTATTGTTTACGTAACTTCAAATTTAGCTTTTTAAATTTTTTTATCTTTTTCTACGTGCACTTTTTCAAAAAACAATTAGGTTGACTTTGCCGGTTAGCCACATCCGGTTTTCGGCTAATTAAAGTTATAATATAAAAATAAATGATTAAACAGGTGATAGTATCTGGTTTTCGCTTACATTTTCGATTCTCAATGTAATATGCAACTATTCCCGGCAAATAAACTATGCAAAACGACTGATTTGGGTGTTGTGCGTTGTTTCAATTGTAGACCAAAATACTAAGTATAGGGTAAACTGCCCCACAGTGAACCGGAGTAAACAGTAAAGTCTTTGAAATTACGACCACCTCATTGATCGCAGAGACGCATGTGACGCAATCATCTACAATACTGTTTATTATACCAAAGTCGTTTCTGCGTGCCTGTGTAAAAGTGATAGAGATCACAATGTATTTTAAACTACTTCGAGAAGCTGCATTGTACGCGACACAAGTCGGTCCAGACTTGAGCGTGTACTGCTCTAAGAAATAAGATAAACTAAAAGTCCTAAACTTAAATATTCTTGAGGCCTCTTTAATCGACGCCGTTATTGGGAGCATAACTGACGAAAACATAGCCAGATCAGCAAGAGCTTCCAGATTCCAAAACACTAATGAACTTTATTCGTACCTGAGTACGCTGGGTAAAATATCGCGAACATTCTCGCATTGAGGTGACCAGACAAATAAACCACCTTATCCACAACGTTCGTTTAGACCACAGTCATTAGACAAACAACAAGTGCAGGAACTAAATTAGACGCAAAGGCAAGTACGAAATGCTACAGCTGTGAAAAACCACATCTTGCTAGGGATTGTTCAAAAGCTAAAGTGGAGTGTTACAACTGTCATCAGTTGGGCCATGTACAGAGAAACTGCCCTAAAAAGAAACGACATTAACAAGTGTAAAAAAAATCCGTACATTGTGACACGTTGGGTTTGAAAACAAAAAAAAAATATTAGAAAAAACCACACAAACGCCAGGTCTGAAGGGACGCCGAAAGGCGCCGCTAAAGAACTGAACAATCAAAATTCTAAATCTCCCAGAATAATTTAGAAATTTAATCAGTGGCGCCTGGTGGTCGATAATACAAAACGGTTTTTAAAAAAAAAACAATTACCGCAAAGTCTAAAAAATATTCTTACATTAACAAGTGGTATTAGTACTAATAACGAGCGAAGCCACCACGGGCATGAGTAAGAAGCTTTTACCCAAGTTTAAAGAGTCATTCTGAGTAGTCAAGGTGCCTTTACAACGACAAGTACGAAGTTGAAGATTTGAGAGAAAGAAGGCGCCACGTAAGTTGACAAAGCATGAAAGAACGAACGTGAAAATATTGAGGTGGGTTATGATTTCTAAATAATAAAACATAAATAGTATGAGTTACGGTTTACTTTGGTTATATTAAAGAAACATTATTATAATAGTGAAGGCTTCCACGGCCGTAGTTTATACTAAGATGAAAACGTCTTCGGGGTTTGGATCGTGTCACTCTTGTAACCGAAGTTGCCACTTTCGTAAAGGGCTTCATCAGGGCGTTTGTCACCCGAATACAACAAAAGCTAAAATGACAGGGAATGTTTGAAGAAAGGCAGACATTAGTTGTAGGTTGTAGCAACGGTTTGGAAGAATTTATTATTGATCCATAAGAACAAGACGAGAAAAACGTTGGATGCGATTACTTTTTGAAGTGGTATCACATGCGCTGTACCTAATTTGTCGAATACTCCTATGAAGATGCTGCTAAAAAAAGTATAGACGTGATTATTGCATTTAAGACGTTTACATATACATATATACCTATATGCGAAATTATATTTTCAACGATTATTAAATGTTTTAACTTTCTTTAAAATAAGATGAATAATTGTTTTAATACTTCTTTAATGTAAAGTCACTTTTTTGCATATTTGGTTTGGTCGATAATCGGAAAATCCTATCTAGTAGACGCCGGCCAAAAATGAGCGATCTATTGGCCGGAGTTAGACACGTTGGGTTTGAAAACAAAAAATATTAGAAAAAAGCACACAGGCACCAGGTCCGAAGGGACGCCGAAAGGCGCCGCTAAAGAACTGAACAATCAAAATTCTAAATCTCCCAGAATAATTTAGAAATTTAATCAGTGGCGCCTGGTGGTCAATAATACAAGAGGGTTTTTTAAAAAAACACAATTACCGCAAAGTCTAAAAAAATATTCTTACATTAACACGATCTATAGTTAAGATCACTTATATTTAAGAATAAGATTTAAGATATTCGTCCATCTTTGCAATTACCAAAATGATCGATAAACATTTACAGTTTTTAATGGAAGATTTTTCAATGCGTGGAAACCAAAAACGGAAGTGAAAGAGGGTACACATGGCAAGCTTTGAATTTGCTATCAGTTAACCACGTGAAAGCATGTGAACGGAATGTATAGATGCTATGCCATCACGCGCCGCGTAGGTACGCGGAGCGTGTGCCCTCGACGTCAAACCTAATGTGCGCGTATCGCGTTTCAAAAACGAGCCTATGTGAAACCTTGTATCTCGTGCAATGTAAACCTATTTCTAAGGGTACCACCGTCATTATGAAACAAAAACGACTATTCGTTTATTACAAATGAATATTATAGATCAATTAAGAAAATCCACTATAAAGTTTGTCATGTGATAAGAAATGAGCATTCTAGCATCTGTGTTTTATATACAATTGCTGCGAAGATAATGATAAATGACGTAAGCCACGTAAGCATGCACTGCCACTGAGTAGGCGAAATGACCTCCGGGCTCAAGACCACAAGGAAGCATTTAAGCGTTTACTTATCTTCTTTTCTACTCGCATAAAATCGTATTATGTGTGCATTTAAGTAAACAAGAAATAGCAGCAAAAGCAAAACACAAATTGAAAGCACGCATCGCTACCGACACCCCGTACACCGCCTAATTTTAACAGTAGCTATCAGCTCCTTGGCTGCAATTTTGTCAACAATCTCAATCACGTCTCGATCTGTCACAACTTGTCGGTTTTCTTAGTCCTGTATAAGAAAAGTGGCAGTTTCGATCCTTTACAACATTAGAACACTGTAAGTACTGCTTTAGTGAAGTATTGTAATTGTTCATAAGGTAAGTCAACCAACATATGTATAACAGGTATAATTCGGCATATTATTTTTGTTTTATTGTTAATTTATTATTCTATACTTTTTATCGTGTCTGCTACCCTTGTTAATTTAAAATTTTTGAAAATTGAATACATACAGACGTATTGTATTTAGATCCTTTCAGATAAGGGAGTTATGCAAATTCTCTACAACACTAACAAAGTATGTATTTCTAAAACTTGCACACTTAAAAGTTTACAATCGAATTTGAAATGAGAACAGATTCAACTACTGTAGATATTTTCCGGACGTATTTAGAAACTAAACTATTAAGTTTGCAGTTTTATTTGTAACCTTGTAGAGAATTTGCAATAAATTTACCTTGCTTACTGAGAAAAAAAATATGTACATGCCAAATTTTTGTGAGGTTTCACTAAGAAAGTATGTATTTCTAAAACTTGCGATAAATTTTCACATGGTAACTTTAAATATACATACACTGCATCTTAGCGTCAAGTGGACTAAAATTTGCTGCTATTTGGCAGAGAAATTGCAATAAATTTACCTTGCTTACTGGGAATAAAAAATATATAGGTACTTGCCAAATTTTTGTGGGATTTTTCGCCACTTGCAACATTTTTAAGGTAGAATAATATAAGCACATTGTTTATCTATGATTAGCAACTTTATTTAAAAACGGAGACAGATTTCCGAAAGCTCAGGGAAATGTGTTTTGAGTTATTGTTTTTGTTATGAGATATATTATTGTGACGATGACAAAAAATTCAATAAATAATTCACAATTCAGCCACAAATTACATGTAGGCATAAAAAAATTCGTAAAAAATATATATAAACAAGAGAAAACGAGACAAGACCACAAATTACACGGTTCAATCCTCGTGATTCGTCAGGCCGAAGATTTTTTTCTAAATATTATAAAAAACGTTTAAAAAACAGGAGAAATTTATCATAGAAATTAGTTACTTTATTCGATATTTAAAAACATGGTTTTCTAATTTTGTTGTAAACTTTTCGATGTACAAGAGAATAATAAATGTTCTCAGGGTTGTAATGATTGGTTACATTTAGCAAATAAAATAAATTATTCTCACTTTAGTAACTATCTAAAATGAACAGAACTATGTCAAGCATTAAAAAATAAAAATACAATTGATGATGCCAATCAAAAACTTCTTGCAATTGAAAAACAACGATGGTATAATATAATTAAAATAATAGTACATGTTATTCAATTTTTAGCTCGGCAAAATTTAGCTTTTCGAAGCCAAGACAGCAAGTTATTTCAAAATAGTAACGGAAATAGTATTCAGATGGTAAGTAAATTTGATCCTATTAAAAGTGATCATATTTAACGTGTCACGGTTCTGGTTTAACTTAACATTTTTTTAACGGTTCCGGTTTAGGTTTCTATAGACAGAAACGGTACGGTTCTTAATTTTGTTCGGTATTTTTCGGTTACAGTAATTCAACTATTTAATTAAATCATTTAAAACTTAATTATGCAACTTGACATGAGCATACACAAGTTAAGAAAAGGTTACTGTCATTGACTGAAGATTCATTCGTTCAAAAGGTCACTATCTTATAACCAGTCATCAGTTTCTCCTATCATCATTTTGTCCATTTTGACTATATGACGTGAAATATAACTCACTTCACGCTTGTTTCTGATAAACGATTACAAACTCAGCGAATAGTTTCCTTGTACGTTAAATGGAAATTTTTCGTTTAAAGATTTGGTTTAAAGTAGCAGATTTTCATGATATTTGCAATTTTCAGGCCGGGCCTGACTATTTAAAAAGTGGAAATTGACCGTTGATTTTAACTATGCGGTAAATTCTCGTCATCTACAAAATAAATCGTTAATAAAATAATTATAATAAATTAATAATTATCAATTTTTATTTCTTCGTTTTGACAGTGACCCAACTTAACAAAATGTAATTTTTGTACTCGATTACGATTATCTTGTTGCAACCAAAACAAGGCTTCTACTAAATAAACAAAAGAAATGCAATGTAAGAAGTATACATACCAAACTCAGCTTTTTTAGAACTCTGTTCGACAACCTTTTGGACAACCTGTTGTATTTCTTTCTCGATATCTTCAGTTAATGCTAAATCAGTTGTGTAAATTGCTTTCGTGAAGTGTTATTTTTTGACGTGTGTGTGTGTGAGATTGGGTTGTTATTCGTACCTACAAAAAGCTGTAGAACAAGTAAAACAATAATTGTTTTCAATAAAAGCAAATCTTGAATAATTGTTTTTCTCCAATGTATGTACGTACAGGTATTGCAAATTGTAAATCGACCACGAAGTAGCACTAGCGAATTTACTTGCAAAGTGAACGTATTCCATATTGTACAGTACACCATATTCTGAAAAATTATTGTTTGTACCCTTATACCGTCTTTATATTATGTCCAACGAGCTCAATAGTTAACCGACTTTAGTTTTGAACTGCAACGTAAATTTTGTGAGTGGTTGCAACAACAAAAAGCTTTTGAACTAGTTTTAGTGCCATAACGTATTATTTTAAGATGAGTGGCATAAGTTGGACGCGTCTAAAAAAATCTGAATTGTCATTTGTTCTTGCTGGAGTTATATTGAAAAGATACCAGCTATTTTTCCCACAGCGCAAAAATTATTAATATAATTACTAATTAAACATTACGTATGTAGAACCGAAAAATAAATAATGGTCCCGGTCCGGGTCAATACAACTAATTTGGACAAATATCGGTTTCGGTCAAACTAAAAATACCGGTTTAGGTCTGGGTCCAGGTCTCTGCTTTAAAACCATTATCCGACTCGGGATGGTCAAGCAGAATTGATGCAATAAAGCCACTGTTTAAAAATTTACCAGAAATATGTGACGCATTATACAACATAACAAATTCAGAT
Organism: Aquatica leii; assembly: GCA_035610365.1. Taxonomy (NCBI): domain Eukaryota; kingdom Metazoa; phylum Arthropoda; class Insecta; order Coleoptera; family Lampyridae; genus Aquatica; species Aquatica leii. Next base: position 54,039,115 of record CM069436.1, read on the forward strand.
AGATATGATCAGGAATCAAAATATTAAGCCAGGTGATTAGGGAATAAAATATCAACATTTACGTTTATATGTTCAGTTTTAGTGCAAGTCAATTTTGTTATTAAAATTTTAGACCACACCTTTACGGCGTTGACAAAAAACTAAACAGTTCGACTACGAACATAAAGATGAACCAATTTCAGATCCTAAAACATTATACAAAATAAACTTTTTACTGCATTCTCGATCAAGAATCAATTTCAGTGAATGAAAGATTTTCTTTATTAGAAAATCACAGACGCAGACACCTTCAATTTCAATATCATTTAGAAGAAACTCATGAAAAATCGAGCTACTAAATACCTTCACCATTCAAAACATCAATTTTATTTATTATCTTACATAGCCAATTAAAGCGAACCGACCTGATTTATTCATAATTTGTGTAATCACAATTACTAAGAAAACAGTAGTAAAGAAGGTTACTAATGAACAAAATCATTTTTGCTGTAAAACAAGTTCCCGCTTAGGTTTCATGATGTAAGCTGTCGAGAGTGCCGTTCTAGTGTTCTAGCTAATATACAAACCATTTGTAGAATCAATATTGACGAATAGCCTTTGGTAGCATTATAATGGCAATATGAAAGAACTGCATGCATCGATTCATCCATCCCATGCTTGCGAGCTAAAAGCATTCGTATGATTGATATCTTAAAATTTCAAAAACAGTTTATCTACGTAGTGATTTGAAACGCTTCCTTTAAAACACAAAGTTGATGCTGTGTTAACCCACTATGATGAACCACTAAAATTAATGCCAGTTAGAATTGTATAACGATATAAACAGAAATGAGCAGAAAAACAAAAAAGAAGTAAAATTTTCCTTAAAAAATGTATTCATAGTCAACATAATGAATAGAGCGTGTTTTTTTTTAAATTTTGATGTTAAACACGTGCGTTTTTATAACCACTAAATAATGAGCACAAAAAAATCATAAACTACAAAAATGATTTACGAATACAAAACCAAAAATATAATAAATAAAAAGATCTTATTATACTTCCACTACTATCGTGCACTGACTTGACCATATTGTTTTCAAAAATACGATCATCCCACTGTTTGTCTTATCGTCATTCGAGTTATTTTCTTTGTTACTTTCTGGTTGACTTATTTTGTCACTTGATTAAGTCTGTTTCCTAGTTATCCATTCGTTTTTCTATCTTCGTCAGACTTGTTAATTTACTTTGTGTAATAATTATGTGTCATTCGAGTATAATAATGATTCTTCGTCATTTGCACTATTACCAATTTGAGTTTTTTTTAAAACTTGAGAATAATTCTACTTGGTAAATGGTAACGAGTGCTATAACAGAAATAAAACAATTAATGTTGGCCATTGAAAGCGAGAAAAAGTAATTCAATAACAAAACGAAACAATAATAGACAAAGCACATAAGTAGATTGGAAAAAAGAATACACTGAATTTGTGTTAGAATAACCGATAAGACAAAAACGTTATGTAAGTTCTAATGAATATAGAAGTAGAAATAATCATAGAAACTCAAGTAGATTTTTGGAAAATATGCAAATATAATTCAAGAAAAAAGACCTGTTTGAACCAGAGCTGGGCAAGTTACTTTGTAAAAGTAGTTAACTACTAACTAAAGTTACTACTTTTTAAAAGTAGTGTAAGTTACTAACTACCGTAAATTAAAAAGTAGTTAGGTTACTAACTACTCAACAGTTGTATTCTAAAATATAAGTTTTTTTTTCAACTACTTGTAGAAAAATGAGTTTTAAGACGATTTATGTTATACCACTTTTAGTCATATAAACATAAGTACCTATAGACACTGAATTATTATTACATTAAAGAAGACAAAGTAAATCAATCACGCTCACACGAAAACAGTAAAACAATTTTAACGTAACTACTATTATTCTATTATCATGTATATCTATTTTATTAGAAACTCTCAAAAAAAAAATTAATAAAATAAACCTTTAAAAAAACAGAACTTAAACTAATAAACGTATTGTAGTATTTAATATTCATTTCCTTTTCATAAAAGTAACTTTTCAAAAAGAGCATCAGCCAATGCATATCTTTTGAGCGAATTTATGAGTAAAAAATGAAAATAATCGCTCGACAGCAGCTGATGAAGGTAAAATTGTACTATATCTAATCAACATTTTTTTAATAATTTTATAATGATCTGACATAGATATATGAATTCTGTTATCGTCCGGGTGTTTTAACAATTCCAGTTCTATTCTTCTGGTTTTGTGAGCATGTTCATTTTCAGTAACAGAAGAAATGTGTAACTTTTTAGACAAACCAGGTTCATCAAAATCAAAAAATCTTCATTTTGTTGAAGTAATACTTTGTTTACGTTTAGATCAGAGGCATTTAACATTTCGAAACAAATTAGGTTTGCTGCATTTATTTATTTGTTTGAATAATTTTTACATCCATGTTTACTTCTGCGTTATCGTTCATCACTTGAAGGACACGTTTTAACCTGCGAAACTTTAATGCAAGCTGAATAATTGTAGCCGTTGTATGTAATTGAAGCCGCTAATAAAGTAGTTTAATTACTAGTAAAGTAGTTAAGCTATTAACAAAGTAGTTTAACTATTTTTGTAGTTAAAATAGGGTAGCTAACTACTTTTTAAATACGATTACACGAAAAAAGTAATTTATTCCAACTACAGTTACATTATTAAATTAAAGTAACTTGAATATATAGAATACAACTATCGTCAACAATAAAGTAGTTAGATTAGTAGCTTAACTACTTTGTAGTTAACTACTGCCCAGCTCTGGTTTGAACACAAAACTATAGACATATCTAAGAACAATAATAAACAAATCCAGACAGAGAGAGAGAAATAAAAAACGTAAAAACCAACCTGTTTAACGTATACTGGTGTAGCAGCTCGCTAAAACACCCAGGCGCAAAACAATCAAAAGAAGTAGCAGAAAATAGTAAATATGACTCTAAAGTCCAACGAAACAAACACGTCAAAACATATAGGTAATTAGCAAAGCAACTTTAAAAAAGCAAAAAGAAAAAAAATGAAATGCAATACGAGCACAATAAAAGTAATAACATGTCATGTAAAAACAATACAAAATCGATATAAGAACACTGCTGAAACTCAGGTAGTACCGAGAAACACCCAAACAAACATTTTGGTTCCTGTATAGCTGAAAAAACCAAGAGATAAATGGAGTAGGCTTTTTTATGTAAATTAAGAAATGTAAAACTAAGTGAATGAGACAAAGAAGCTTTTTACAAGACCAAATCTGAACTCGAATAAAGGAATCTAGAATAAGAGAGTGAAAGAATGAGATCACAGCAGATGTTTGAATACTCCTAGAATTAAAACAAAAACTAAAGAACTAAGAAAGAAAATGAATTAAATAGTACGCATACATTAACGTAAAACAAAATGTATGAAACATAGAAAAAAAGCGCAATCCAAATACAATTCTTTCCCCGAGAAAATACAATTTTGGAAGTGTAATAGTAGATTACATACCGAGGCGGAAAATATTCCATTTCTGTCGAGAGAACTATAGTTTACCGAGAGGCATAGCCTCGAGGTGAACTAGTTCTCGAGACAAATGGAAGACTTTTGCCAAGGTTTGTATACAATTTTATTCACTATCAGCCATTAAATAAAATAAATAACATAAAACTAATAAAAAATGAATGAAAACCTACTTCCAAAATATTATCGTTTATTTCGGTAAAAAATTAAAACGTAGTAGGCACACTTCACGATTGACATATACGTATTTAATTTATGATCGTCATTTTATCAAATTAGTTAAAACATAACACACACGAATTACAGGTTCGGAAAGTGTACATTACTGACCGCGAAGTTTCATTACATACTCGTTTTTTTTAACCATGGAAACCGCTCACTTACCAACCTTTAAGAGGTTCGGGAAACTGTACGTTACTAACTGAGTGTGAATAAACAGATTTTATTGTCTTAAGGGTAGAAACAAAGTTAAAAGAAACCAAGGCAAGCAATTAGATATTAATAAAATCAATAAAAGAACAACCCACCTCAATCAATGTACTAAAAACAAAAAGAGAAATGAAAGTAAAACAAAGGTAAAGGAGTAAAAATAGATAAATATATAACTACGAATGTACAAATTCATTAGCAGTAGTCATGTGTAAAAAGAAAGGTAGCAAAAGCAAGAAAAAAACTGAAAAATGATAACATAAATTAGATTTTGCAAATAACAGGAACGAAACACATAGAAAGTCACATCAAATTAGATAGCTTGGGTACGTGGTAGCAATGGTGGTAGATAAAAATGAACAGCGGGTATGAAGAAAGAACAAAGACTAAGAAATATGAAGACAAATAGAACACTCAAGAGACTGCAATAAGTATAAAAAAAGATGAAAATCCAATGAACTCGTCCTGACGTCCTCTACAAAAAAGGATTCCTGCTACAGGAAGAAGTGTTTAAAAACCTTTTATTAAAGTAAACTTAGTGAAAACTGTCGTGAAATTATTAAGAAAACAATCCTGAAATAAGGAAACAATCACCAGAAACTGGATACGTAAGTAAAGAGTAAAACGAGTACAATTACAATTCAATTATCTACAAAAATAATTAACATTCAATTTAAATCCCAGATACAAATATAAAATCATCATTACAATCAGGTCAACTGCAATGAGAAGCAATTGTAAAACCCCCAACAAATTATTGATACACATTTGTTCTTCATAATTAGAAATAAAAATTAGATTAAGTAAAAGGTCAAGTGGTAGAGCAATACTTGTTGCATTTGCATTCTCTATGTATAAAGCCATGCATTGAGATAAGTGTTTGTTATGATTGCATGGAATTTGGATACGTTGCTTTATTAAAGCAATTAAGTTTTAAATTACCAAATAAAAATTTGAAGACGTTGAACAAACATATCGTTTATGCGATAAAAATGATTCAAGACAAAATTATCCTTGGATTTCAATTACATTTATACTGACATAAGATTCAGGTTTTGAAAAATTATCATTTTATGACATTTGTTACAAGTACAAAGTAATTATGTTATATATTAAATGTTATTCTATAAATGCATCTTAAAACTTTCTCACGATTAAAAGAGTATTGTTTTATCAGGCTTTTCATAATCAATTATAAAATTCCATTACCTATTTGGAATGTATCAAATGTGGTCGATATCAATACTGATTAAACTATCATCGGGCATCACAATGTCTAAATGGATTATCCTGAAGTTTCTTTGTGGTACCGTATAACCTAGAATTTAAACATTAATAAGAATAACTGAAATTTCACTACTCACTACCACTTGAAACTGAAACATTAAGGAAATAAACGATGATTCAGGGAATCGTTTTCGTAGGTAACTACTGGCTGTGATACGATGTATAATACTACATATCACACCAGAAGTTCCTTCAAACCAGAAACCCTCTTAAGCCGTAATTAAAATCAAGATGCACACACGTATAGTTGAACAGTCAAATACATTCTGCTTTGCTGAACTAGCTTTATGATAGTTAAAATACTCATACAACTAGATCACCAAAGAAGAATAAATCCGACAAAGTGTCGTAATGTAATACAGAGCTTCGGGGCTCTGCATGTGTTAAAACGTTGCTTATACTCGTGTTATACGCGAGTGTTTGATCTAGTCACAGTTATTAAAATATGCAACAGTAGATCGAACACGCGCTTACACCACGAGAGAATAAAAAAAGGTAATATAAATTGAGGTTAGGTTTATAGCTAAAAAAATAAAGGCGTAAAAACCGTGTTCTGACGATTACATTTAAAGCATTTTGCAAATAATTAATAATAATGTAAAATAAAATAGAATCATGTGTACAATTAGGATTTTATACAAACACAGATAAAACTTACCACGTGCTTCAACCGATCACCGTCACGAGTTGCACAGCAAATGGCCGAAAATGGCGGGAAGTCCGGACAAGAATTTTACGTGCGCAGATGCAGTAAGTACATGGAAAAAAACGTTAGTAAATCTGCACTTATTGTTAATACCTGAATGACTTTCTAAAGAATGTAGTTGCAGGTAACTGGGGTTGTCCTTAGGGTAGAGGTGTGATTTATGAATCTTGTGCTTTTACCTGCATCTAAATTTTCAACTACCTGCTCTTAGTAAATTTACATTTAAAAAAAAATTGAACGTTAGTTTTAAATCACAAATATATATAATTGCCGTTACTTTTATTTGCTTTCAATCAGAACACAAAAGTATAATAAACAAAATTTCTAAGAAGTAATTAATTTATATAATGATTCTAATGCAAATATTCTTATAATTTATTATTCATGAAAAAGTGATCACATATACATAAATGTCATAAATGTAGGTAGAGATGAGTAGGATAGATCATGTGGATTATTTATTAGTTAGATCCATTTTATTTGAAAAAAAATGAATATTTGATTATACTATCAAAAATAATATAACGGGTGATCGAGATTATTCGCGAGCCAGGTGACCTGCAAAGTGAGCTGTTTACTTTTTCAAGGGATATTTACTCCGTTACCTACACTACATGGTTACGTGGTTTGAGAATAATTTCGATCTCACAGTATATTGTAGTATATACTGATTCACACAACTGACATTTTTGCTACTTTTAGATACGTTTCTATATGCTATCAAAAAATTTAATAATGCACAGCGAGTTGGTAATGAAAATAAAATACTTCTTTATGCTTTAGTGTAAAATGACTCACTGTGGAACGTAGCAGTGGTAGCAGTCAACAGTAGATTGTCCTCTAGTTAACAGTCGACCACGCATTGGATTTTTTCTAGTAACATGATCACGAACAGATTAATGTTTGTAACTAGTGGCGGCTGGTGGTCAGTGCTACAAGAGGTTAATTTCAATAGTAAAACTGTAATTCTCACTTAATAAAACAATTTTTTGTATTTTTTGGCGGGTCATTGATCAAATGACCTAATGGAGAAGCCGCGTAACAGTGGAGACAAGAGTTAATAGCAAGATTAGAACGTCTTCTGATTTTGAATTGTGTCAATGTTTTAATTGTAGTTGCAAACGTTTCGCCTACTTTCTTAAAGGACTACATCAGGACAGTGCCGCGCCGATACTTAGTGGCGCCTGTGTGCAAAACTTTTCATAGTGCTCATGAAAATTATAGTTAAAAAAATTTATTGGTATTGCTAATAAAAAGTTAAGTAAAAACAAAAAATTCAGATGGCAATAATACAAGACATGTAAAGATGGTAAAAAATACAAATCAAATACAAGGTATGTTAATACATGTGTAAATGCAATAGTATAACTCTTAAAAATCGCAAAATTATTGTGTAATGTAATTAAAATAAATTCTCCTTTACAAGCCACTTCTAACAAATAAAAATAAAAAATAAATTCGTTATTATACCATTGTTGTTTTCTTTTCGATTGCAAGAAGTTTTTGATTGGCACTCTCAATTGTAGTTGTATTTTTTAATGCTTGATATAGTTCGGTCCATTTTTTATAGTTACTAAAGTGAGATGAATTTTTTTTAGGTCTACTTAGATTCATTGCTAAATGTAATCAATCATTACAACCCCGAGAAAATTTATTATTCTCTTGTACATCGAAAAGTTTGCAACAAAAACAGAAAACCATGTTTTTAAATATCGAATAAAGTAACCAATTGCTATGATAAATTTCTCCGTTTTTTAAACGTCTTTTATAATAATTAGAAGAAAATCGTATCACGAAGAAAATTGAATCTATATAATTTGTTTTGGGCCATTATCAACAGAATTTTTATAATATTCGTACTTAGAGCCTTTGGCCAATGACCTGGATCATCGTAAATAGAGTTTACTTTACTCAGGTCTATATCAGTATTGGTTTCATCAAATGTTGTTAATTGTCGTGACTCTTCTTCAGTTGTAATCTACGCATCAGATTGATGCGCCGTTTGGTTTTCTTTATTATCAGCAGTCTTTTCCGAAGCCGAAGAGCAAGACGAACAAGTACTCAAAGTTGATGTAGATCAAAAAGGAAAAAAGTGTGTTATCTTTACAGTTTTTGTCACGTTCGTTGTCTCGTTTCCTCTTGTTTATTAAATTTTGGTAACCCGATTTTTTTTCTTTTCTTCATAAGATATCTGAAAAATAATAGTTTTTAAACAAAAAATTGTCAAAAGTTAAAACCAGTGTTTTTATATTTCACGTATTTTTTTATTGCCTACATGTAATTTGTGGCTGAATTGTGAATTTTTTGTTGAACTGTTCGTCATCGTCACAATAATATCTCATAACCATAACAATAACTCAAATAACTCAAAACACATTTTCCTGAACTTTCGGAAATCTGTCTCCGTTTTTGAATAAAGGTGCTAATTATAGATAAACAACGTGGTATTTTTTTAAATAAACAAAAACCAGCAACATTCTATTAAAGTAACTGAAATTTCTACCACACATGTATCACTAATTGTATGGTAAAATATAAGCTAATTATTAATTTTTCCCGTATATTGTTGTAGTTTAAAAATGCAGACAGGCGAAAAACTGCACAAAAGGTATATATTTTTTATACTTCCTTAGTGTTGTAGAGAATTGGCAAAACTCCCTTATCTAAAAGGATCTAAATAGAATACGTCTTAAAATAGGAATATGTGTTTAATTTTTAAAAATTTTAAATTAATTTTTTGCAGGTGTACGGGGCGCCGATGGCGATGAGTGCCTTCAATTTGTGTTTTGCTTGTTTCTACAGGATTTTTTCTGTTTAAATGCAGTTTATAATTTATTAACAAACCTTAAATAAAGAATATTAAATTCAGTAGCGGCTTCTCTATTAGGTCACTTGGTCAATGACCCTTCGGAAAAATAAATAGGGAAAGTAGAATTGAAATACGAAAATTTAATGGAGGCTCACATTTACGTGTGCCCGCGTGCATAATATTGAAGCCGAATCCTAAATGATATAGTTATTGTAGTTAATAGTGAGAGACACATCATACAATTTTTAGTTAGAAAAGAAGATAAATAAACGCTTAACTGCTTGCTTGCGGTCTTGAACCCGCAAGTAGTAGTGCAATGATTACGTGACTTACGTCATTTATCATTATCTTCGCAGCACGTGTGTATAAAACATAGATGCTAGAATGCACATTTCTTATCACATATAATAAGCTTTACAGTTGATTTTCTTAGTTCATCTATAATATTCATTTGTAATAAACGACTTATCGTTTTTGTTTCATAATGATGGTGGTACAAGACATTAAAAAAATAATAGCTAATGTTAGTTTAGACGTTTACAATTTAAGTTTAATGCTCGTTCTCAGTTTTTACTTAAAAATCCTTAGACCAGTAAACATAAAAATAAAGAAATCCGTAGTAATTTGAAAAATCTATGTATGATTCGTCAGATTGAATGAAAATGTTTGTAAAAATTGATACAAATATTAAATAAAATAACTGATTAACTTTACCTGCAATGTTCCTGTACGTAAAAAAAAATTAAACCATTTCTACGCAATCGGCAATACTATAGGACAAGAAAGTCAAAATGGACGATTATCTTAAATCTTCATCTTAAATATAAATCGTGTTAATGTTTTTTTAGACGATAATTGTGTTTTTTTAAATGACTCTCTTTTATGTTTGACCACCAGCCGCCACTGATTAAATTTCTAAATTATCATCAGAGATTTGAAATTTTGATTGTCCAATTCCTTCGGCGCGCCTTTCGGCTCCCCTTTAGACCTGACACCTATGTGCGCCGCACACATTGTATGAAAGAAATCGAAGAACTCTAACACTTTTATGCAGTTCTGAATTGGACTTGGGTTTACAACTTAATTACTTAACTCTGTAGTTGTTCTTTATCAGTTTGCCGTTTGCTTCTTCAAATTCATCGATTTCAATATTATCTTTTTTGTAGCTTAGAATCTGACTATCAAGTAAACAAAATATTATTCAAAAAATTTAACGCATGTTTAGCAGCGCTAAATTAAATGAAAACTTATATATGATTGTCGCCGCTGACTATTGATGTGAGTTTGGAATGCTATAAATTGTAAAAGGTGTTCCACTTAAGGTAAGAGAACATGGGTAACTTTGTTATTATTAGAGATAGAAACTTGGTTAAAAAAAAGTTTGTGGTTAGCTAATAACAATATTTGCTGAAATTTCTAATGGTGTTGAAATTATTTATGCGATTTCGGTTCATTATTGAAATTTATTAGTTATGTTCTACTCAAGTAATATGAAACTGTGAATAAATTTTTTATCAGATGTGGGATCGATGAGGAATTTTCACATTTCATTTATGGTGTTTCCAACATTCGTCACAGCTCTATGCAAATGATTGTAACTTTAGATGTTTTAAATTTTGATCGAACTATGAAGTATTCTGTAAGTTTACCAAAAAGAATATTTCTTGTGTAAAAAATTTAGTTTCCAGTAGAATTTTAAAGACACAAAAACAAAAAGTCGCAAAATTTGAGTGTTTTTGGATGAAACTATTGACTACCAACGTAGAACAAAGATGCACAGCAAATATTGTTATTGAAATGACGATAGTAAAAAAAAAGAAAGAAAAAACCCATATTTTTTCAATTCGAAAGTGTTAGATAATCCATAGAGTACAGATGCTGCCTTTTGTAATGATAGTTTGTGAATTTTCTTATTAATAAATTGAACATCGAAGATACACAGGGCATTAAAGTGAAGAAGATTCGATATTTATTTAATTAAATTTGTTATGTACAGCTGCTGTAATAACCAAATTTGAAGAAAAAAAGAAAAGAAACTTTTTTTAGAACAAAGAATTTCAATAGCAGAAAAAGTAGTACTTGGTTAAGTTAAATGAAAAATAAATCAATAAATTAAAAGAAGTGTACGGATTATTTCAAATCAAACCCTGCTGGATTTGTCAAATAAATATTTTTGATCTACTGATTTCATATGTACATTTTAAATTTGCTGCTATAGCGTCGTAGCAATGTGGAAAGAGTTTTTCACAATACAAAAACATTCTTACCGATAACAGACGTAAGCTTATATTTGAACATTTATTGCGTCATGCAATTATCAAATGTAATCAAGGTTTGTAATTTTTTTAGTATTTAGTATTACTATAGTATATCGTTTTCTATTATATAGAGAAAGTATAAACCTTGCAAAAGACACATATTTTAAATAGTTATTTATGTGCACATTTTTTAAAGTGTTCTAAGTGCATGACTATCAGCGGCCTGCTAATTGCCAATCTACGAATATCTCTTTGGTAAACATTCTGAGATTAAATATTCTACTTTGTTTTAAACTTTTTACCGTATCTGTAGACGTTGTTTTTGTTATATCTTGGTTTTTCAGTATTACCCATTTTTTTCTTTTTTGTTTTCTTAGTTTTTTTATGACGTAATTCTGGTCATTAAGACGTTTTTGCAATGTTTTTAAAAATGTAAATCTATCTTTTGTAAAACGTTGAAAAAAACTTTTTAAAAATGTTTCCTTGTTGATTGGGTTCTTCTATTTGTTTGTTGTTTCATTAATTTATGAGGTTTAGACACATTATTATTCATTTTTTTTTAGATAATTTTTAAATTGTTGCTCATAGCGCAAGTGCTTCGTTTTTTAATTAGATCTTATTTGTGCATATATTATTTCTTGATTTTTGTTTCAAAACATCAGTTATCAAAGGATTCATCATTAAAATAATCAAAAGTGTATATGTTCTTCGATACTTACGTCTGAATCTATTACCCTCCTTTACTAGCTCTCAAAATTCTCTCCATTATATATAGTCTTCTAACATCTCAATCTCATTGAGGTCAGTGTGTTTTTATTTTTGTATTGAATGGTAAAAACGTATGCTCACGATAGTAGCGTTTCAGCATTTTGCTTAGGGAGGTAGGGAGTTTGTGGTGGTGGTAGAAAACTTAATTTAATTTTTCTAAAGGGGACAAAGTTAAAAAAAACATAACACGAGTGAAAAATTGATCTCCGTATGTAATCATTATGTCGTAAAACTTTAAAGGTGTGTAATTTATACGGTCGAAACTTTTGTTTTTTTAAAATTTTAGATTGTTTTGTCTTTGAAACATTTACTTGGGCTTTTGTTTTGCGAGTTGCAATATTGGGATTAGCAGCCACACATGCCAAAGTTAACTCTTCATCCTGAACTTTATCTTCATTATCCATCATATTATTGTTACGATTAGGATTTGTGAAACGCCCATATTGTTGCATATATTATCTTCTGAATATTTTACAATTGGGCTACCTTCTCTCAAGGAAATTATCGAAATAGGTTTGTGCAGCAAGACAGGAGTTTTTGTAACATTTGATGTATGTACAAAATATTTTTTCGATATTGAAAAATTCAACAAATAAATAATATCCAATAGCAGATAGACTATTTATAACTTTATAGATTGTGGCGTGGTAAAGATTGGAAGAATATAAACATAAATAAGACTTTAAGTTCAGCCGTTTGGAGTCGAAATTGAAGATAACAACACTCGGGCCTGGTTGCATAAAACATTGTTAACTTTGACGATGTAGGTAACTACGTGTGATATCGTTAAGCGTCGTCATTGGCGCAAAATTGATTGTTTTGCTGACGTCATTGTCAAATCAATAAATACGCTTAATTAGCAACGCCGTCAGCTAACAACATAGTTAATTTTGATTTATGCAACCGGACATCGGTAATTATATGTGTCCAATTTGAAATACGACAAGTGGGTAAAAGTAAGTAATGTCAAATGTGCGTCTTCTAACAAAATAACTTACCTTTTTCTAATCGATTGCTTTATGGTATAGGAAAACTCTCGTACTAGCAAATTATAAGGTGAGAAAATGATATTTAAAATTATACTTGGTTTTCTATTGAAAGATTAATTTGATTGGAAAGAACAAAATGCTCAGTACTTTAAAAAAAATAAGAATAAAGGAAATGATACAAATAGTTTTCAGGGATAAAATTATGATACCACAAGTTCTCACACTGTTAACAGAAATTTTGCTAAAGCATACAATGATGAATTAGTTGCTACTGAGATTAAGAAATAATGCAGAGATGTCAAGATGTAGCTTTATGGCCAGATAATGCTGATAATAAAGTAACACAATTGTGTATAGTCTATAATTTTTCATACTTTCAAAATGTTGATTACAATAATAACTATTCTCAGTCTGAAATAATGCTTGGGAATCAAAAAAGACTCTCTCGAATCAATGCTTACAAAAACTCTAAAAAACGGACAACACATAAAAAGATGGTGGATCATTCACTCACCCAGCAGTGAACTAGTTTATTATATTGCGTGTAAATTGTTCTTATTGCTAGTGACGCTTGGCCGCTAAAAAAGACGGAAAGTCGTTGAGCGAAACGTGTTGATCCAGAAAATTGCACGTGCCAGCCTTGCCGAGAACTTTGGTGCAGTAAATTTAATGCAAAGGAAGATGTAGGGGAGGATGCTGGAATATGACACAGATGGTATCTACGGGAACGGTCTGTACTTGGAGACGTTTGGTCGTACATTAGTCATTAATCTATTTGCGGCGTCAGTCGTCGTTTTGCCTGAAACGAAACCATATTGACTGCGATGGAAGAGAATTTATGGAGGAATGTCGTCATAAATTTATTTTTTAAGAAGCACACTTGCAAATAGTTTGCCAAGTTTTGATAACAGAGTTATCAGACGGTACGAGTGGGTAAGAAAATAACTACATTTAATGCATGAGTTGAACAAATCAACAATCGTACAGAGAAGGAATCTTGTACAATTAGACGTAGAACATTACAATGTATTCTGTTGAGTCCGTGAGACTTGTTTTTAGGAATTTTACGAGCAAATCGTCGCTACCCAGTGAACACATTTCTGACATAAACATCTTGTGGATGTCGGAAATTGGTCATAAAATTATATTATAAATTATTACATCCGTTGTATATCCTTTTAATGTAATATAATTATTTACTTGATTAGGATATCAGCAGTACGTAATTTTTTTATGTAGTATGTTTATATAACTGCTAATATCTCTAAGATGTGTAAATAATGTAATATAATTATATGTCCACAAATCGACATCCCGTTTATATAAAGGTCATACATTCTCCAGATGTACTTTGAAACATCCGATATCAGAAAATTGTCATAATATTATATTACAAATTATTTCAAAGAAATTGTTTTATTTTTTACAGTAACGGCATTGTCGGCCCGAAACAGGGAAAACGATGCGAATTACACATCTGAAGAAAAAGTTCCCAACAAGAGAAAGAGAAAAGCTTCTCAAAAAATATTTTGTCTATCCACCTCATCAAGTGATAAAGACTTCAACAGTGAGTATTTTGATTTTTATGATTTAGTTAAATTGACTTCGAATTATTTTTAGCTGCATTAGCACCATTCCGGCCGTTGATATGACGCAGGTTACAGACAATATGTCAGAAATTATTGAAGTTTATAACAACCGATTTATCAACATTTTAAATTTCGTAATTATACTATCTGAGCGAAGTGGGTTAAGTTTACGATCAGAAGGTAACTTTAATAAACTCTCCAGAAAAAATGAAAAATAAATAAATTCAATCGTTTTTCAGTAAAACTCCATGAAATATTGTCTGAACTGAAGGATGTCAAGAAGGAATTATCGGACATAAAGGGCATGAAAAAACAATTTGAGGAAATAAAATTCACTGTTAGTGCAATTTTTAAGTGCCTAAAATCGAGCAAGCCGGCTACAATAAGCAATTTCGACGACATCAAGAAAATGCTACCCCTGAATACTGTAGACGACATCACTGAATTTGATATCTTTATTAATGAAGATAGCAACAGCGCAAAATTTGTAAGTAATGTTCTAATAATTAATCATATATTAATTGATCTTGTTTTTTAAGGAACAATATGTACAGTATTGGTGGTTCAGGGACAAAGAGGGCACATAAATACTTTCAAACGAGGCGACCGCAAAATGTTCTTAGTTGGGCCAACGGAATAACTTCCGCATCTGCAGATTACACTATAAATATTATAAAAAGTAAGCTGGAGTAAGGTTTTTTTTGATTAATTTATAATTGTTTTGTTTAACTTCAGATTTAATTACGAAGAGTTATAACATCAAAGAAAAAATTTTTGAAGAAGTTGTGGCTGATTGGTTGCGTCACTGGTCACAACGTTTATCTTATAAAAAAAATTAAAAGAATTAATTTAAATTTTATATTTTTTAAATTTGTTTGAGCATTCGAGAAGTTTATTTTTGTTTGTGTAATATTTTAAAAATAATTTATTTTAATTTTGTATTAGGCTTTTATTTTTTATACATATTTGTGAGTCTGAACTATTAGAGAAAGTTTGTAAATAATTTTTTTCTTTTTATATGTATTTGTTTTTCGAATATTATATATAGGGTGTTAATTTAAAAAAAACCTTACAAACTTTGTTAAGTTAGAATACTGATTAAAACAAGAAATAAACTTATGTTCAAAACTTAACGGTTGTCGAAATATGGTCTTATGAAGAAATTGAAAAATATTTTTAAATAATTTAAATATATAAATTACCAAACAAGCTCATAAACATAATCAATAACTTATTTAACTTTATCCTGCTTAAAGATATCACAGAAGATGTTCAAATTGTCTTCATTCGCCGTCCAATCCGCAAAAGTAAATTTACTTATTGTCAAATAATTTCGCTGTTATTTTTTTATGATAAATGTTTTAAATTATCTTGTTGCTAGGATTCGACAATAAAATTATTTTTATAGTGACTAAAAAATGTATTTCAGCGGTAGGAATAACTAACATAGGTACTCTAAAATAATAATGATTTCTTCATTACATCATATTTCAAAAACCTTTGAGCATTTAACATCAGACTATTTCAGTGTTTTCTTGTTTTAATCGGTAACTTGACAAATTGTGTAAGGTTTTTTTAATAACACCCTGTGTATATGTATATATTATTCCAATGTACCTGGTGCATAATATTACGTCGCAGGTATATAATATTCCAATGTATCTCAGATATAATATTACGTCGCAGGTATATAATATTCCGATGTACCTGGGACGTAATATTACGTCCCAGGTACATAATATTCCGATGTACTTGGGACGTAATACCACGTCCTAGGTATATAATGTTTTGATGTACCTGGAATGTTATATTATGTTGACAGTACATCATTTATTACATCCTGAGTACATAATTATTGCGGACATAGGGCCCTTTAAAGTACATCCCTATGACTTCTCAGGTCACAAAAATTATATACAGAGGATGTACATGGGACATCTTGTGTTCACTGGGTAGTGACCACCCAGTCTTGTTGGGATCTTATTTGCAAATGAATGGGGGATCTTATTTGGGTTATCTGTCGTCGGATCGTCGTCAAGAAACAGAGAGCAAACAATAGCTTTAATAGTATCGTATCCTGAAATATTGAATCTGTCGCTGTCTTGGACATTGGAGGACGGTTGGATCGACAGGAACTTACGAAAGGGCAACTTGTAAGCTAACCTCCACAAGCTCGTTGCTAAGGTTTTTTCAATAAATCTTTGCCAGGTACTATATTTTGTTGTCTTTACTGCCAGTTTATAGCGGTGAAGCAAGCTATTGAGATTTTAAGTCTGCTGAAGCTTTTGGTTGTGTTTTTGTAAACAAGGCACCGCTCGTTGGCAAGAATCGAGAATCATCTCGGTCAACTTACAAATGACAACATCTACAGATCGAGGTCTGTTGAAAAGAGAAAAGAAAATGCTATTCAACCATGTAAAAATCCAATATGGCGGCCATCTAAACAGAGAAAGTAACTTTTATAGGAAACATTTTTTTGTATCTCTTATTAATATTAAAAAATATTCAGTTCGGAGTTTTAGATGTTTTTTACCTGAATCTAAATAAGCACTAACATATGTGCACAACATCACCTATTTAACCGATCTTGTAACAGTTTCCGGGATCACAATGGTGACCCATTCAACTTGGGACATCCTGTATAGAAAAAAAATTGAATTTGGAGTCAGACAAAAATTAGGGAGGCAACGGAGTTGTTTTTACTTTCCTATAAGGAAAGTATAGCGATTGCAATTTTTTGCAACAAAAGGTCTTCTGAATCAAAAAAATGTATTTTTGACAAAAAAAAACTTTGGGTGTCTATGTGTTTGCGCGTGTGTGTGTAACGATATACCCACGATAACTCTCGCACCACAAGTCCTAGTAACTTGAAATTTAGTAATTAACCGGGTTTTTTATATTCTCTATCAAAAGATTGGTCTAATAAAGAAACCATAAGTGGGTGTATACTCCATTTTTAACAGTTTTTCTTACATAAGTATGTAAATTATTCGAATTATTTTGACAGTTTCTTATTAAGACAATTTTAAATTTATTCAAATAAAAATTTTTTGTAATATTAACAATTAATTAAATATTTTATTTATAATTTAAAATAAATTCACTAATATAATCTAAATTCGAATCCTGCCTGCAACGATTTTTTAAATAAAAAAATTTCATAACTTGAAGGGAAAGCAAGATACGTTAAAATAATTTTTACTGGTTTACTAAAAGGGAAAACAATATCGAGGCGCACAAATATAGGGATTAGTCGATATGATCTTAATGAATTCAAGGAAAAAAATTTCAAAATAATTATAGCATACTAGGAAGTCAATACAAACGTGTACATAACACTTCAAAGTGGTTTTATGACAGCAACTTTAAAAAAATATGTAGACATTCTTACATCAGTCGTGTGGTGACCACACCAGTTTATTTATTATATTTTTTTTATTCCAGTACAGTGTTTATTTTAGTTTCTGTTTTTATTTTAAAATAATTTGTTGAAAATTAGAATGTATTAGACGAAAAAAATTTTTTAAGAAAGATATTAATGATCTTGACGATTAATAACACCCCAAAAATATTTTTTTACATTAATTAGTTCTGTATTAATAGAACTCAAGCATGTATGTGTGCACATAAATCATATCTGCAGTTGTTTCATAGCTTTTCTCAATTGAAAACTTAAATAATTAATTGTAGAAGATCGAAACGATTAAAAAATTTGTTAATTATTAATTTGAAATAAGTAACTACTTATCAAAAACGTTTTACAATAATTTTGAAAGTACATTTAACTTTTGCATTTGATTTTTTCATAGTAATGAGTAATTTTACAACTGTATGATGTGTTGCATAAGCTAAGGTTTATTTTTTTTAATGCATTAAAAAATAATTATAGTTTTGTTTTAGTATTTTGGTAAATGTCATTTTATTTTTAAATTTTTTTAAAAGTATGTTAATTTAAATTACGTATTTGTATAGTAATTGTAACGCTAATTAAAATAAACAAAATATTGGTCTTGGTCTACAATGTTTGTACTTTGTACGTACTCTAAACTTAGAACGACAAGTAAATATTTCATTTAAAAATAAACAATTTCGCAGTTGATTAAAAAGTTATAAAAGAATCAATACATTTGTGACGCTTACCACGAAAAACAGCAGACGTTTTTCTTCTTTATGTGAAGATAGAGTTAGCATAAGATTCATGAGTGTAATGATGTATTTATTAAAACCGCTCTAATTTTAGACAAAATTTTGTTCAATCACTTTAAGAAACAAAACAACAAGTTTGCTACTGTAGGTACGTTTTTTTTAAACATAGGTATTCTAACTTGACTAAAATTTTGAAAATACAATTTTAATAATTGAATTATTTTACAAAGTTTTTTTTTGTTTTAAAACTTTTGTGACATTACTTTGGATACGAGAAGATCTTTCAAAAACCCGTGATTCTTTACTATCGTCAAAAAAAGTAAAAAGAAACAATTTATTTTACAAAATGAAGCAGATTTTTACATACATTTTATTCATAGATGAAATATACAGTAAAATTACATAAATTATATAATCTGTCTAAAGCGTAATGTCAAATGAATATAAAAAATTTTCATAGAAAATTAATAATATATATTTATATACTATACATATAATTAAAAAATAAATTACTTCAGTCTGCTTAAAATAATATAAACAAGGTTTCTAAGCGTTCAACGCGCTAAAATATCTTGTATTTCTTGAAAACTTTTACCTTTAGTTTCTATTACAAAAGTAGCGACAAACACGATTGCTAATAGGCAAAATCCAGAAAACAACCAAAATGATCCAGCCATTCCAATTTGAACTGAAATGGACGAAAAGAATTTAGTGATTATAAAACCTAAGATCCAACAAAAAGAAGCAGTAGCTGTTGACGCTATCGATTTAATGTTTGAAGGAAATATTTCGGCCATTACAGTCCACGGTAAAGGACCAAAACCTAAATTGTAGAAAATTATGTAAACAATTAAACATAGAATGGGTAACCAGAAAATACTGGTAACGTCGTGACTTATTTGTAGGTAAAAGTATAACCCTAAAACAACTTCAGCAATAAACATTCCAATTGCAGAAATTAAATGAAGCATTTTTCTCCCTAGTCGATCAACAACAAGAGGAGTTACAAAACTAGCGCCTAGTTGTACTGCACCAACAATCATTGGAGGTATCTCGGATGAAATAGAGCTTCCAGTTGCTTCAAATACTGTTTGGGAGTAGAAAAGAACGACGTTTATACCAGAAAATTGTTGGAATCCTACTAACGATAGTGATATAATTAAAGCTTTTACTAATCCTCTGGATTTAAAAATATCTGTAAATGATGCTTTATTGCTTGTAGCTTCGTCAACCATTAACTTCATATTTTGCATTTCTTTGTTTACACTTGAGTCGTTTGTAGATCTAAATTGCTTTAACGATTTGACTGCACCTACTGAATCGTTAATTGCAATTAAATAGTATGGACTTTCAGGCACAATCAAAAAGAACAGTATAAGAAACGCTGCTGGTATTACAGCACAAATAAGATTAAACCACATTATAGATGTTATTGGTCCAATAACGTATGCAAATAGAGGACCGGCAACAACAAAAACATTCATAGAAGAGGAGATTGCGCCCCTGATAGAATCTTCGGCTATTTCGCTATTAAAATTTGGAAGTACAGTAAATACTCCTCCAACACCAAATCCAGCTAAAAACCGCGCAATGTAATAGAGTACGACTGTTTTTGCGAATGCCAACATTAAAAAGGAAACTAGAAATGGAATTCCGCAAAATAGTAATAATGTCTTCTTTCTGCCAAGTTTATCTGCCGAGTAACCAGCAGCAAATGGACCAATGATTGCTCCTACAGCCAATAAAGAACCAATCCATGAGTCTTCTTCTGATGATATTAACCTTCCAAAAGGATTATTTTCTAGATTTGTTGGGTCGCTTAGTTTTGGACTTACTGGAGATGTCCATCCTAAAGCAATGCCAGCTGTCATTGCTACCAGGTTTCCTAAAACAAAAGAAAAATTAGTAAATTTAAGTTTTAAGTACACAAACGTGCATTAAATTACATATTTGTATATTGAGTTGCCTATATTTTACTTTTATACTTATGTTGAAATGAATGACTTTGAATGTGTTATAATATTGTCAGTGTTAGGGGCCATTAATTTTAAACATACTATCATTGTACAATGATACTATGTATATATACCTAATTTTTTTACGTTTACGGTGTCAAGAGTGTTTCGTGCGTATCATATTAATAAAAACGTTTTAATTCGTGTGAACAAGCAACTAAATTAGGTATCATTGATGAAGTAGTAAATTACTGCTAATTTAAATCAATATTTTTTTTAAACTATACACTTGTTTGGTAACATCCACTTTGCCATAATTAAAATACAATAAAGTTTTGCGCCTGTGTCAAAAAAAGTTTAGCGCTTTTTTTGTAATTATCTTTGATAATGTATTAAAATAAGCAAATCAAATCCTTTCCAAAAAATAATAAAGACACATTTTTTAAATTAATTTTGCTTATTCCAAAGGTAGAAAAATTTAGTAATATTTTGTTAATTAAGAATGCATTTTTAAAGTTTTAATATTGAAATCGCCCTCTTGCAGCATTGACCACCAGCCCCCACTGAGATATAGTATAAAACTACTTAACTATTCTCACGCAGTAAAATCACAGTAAAATTAAACTAGGAGATGGCTCTGCCATCATATTTGATTCATATAAAATTAAAGTTTCTTAAACATGCAGGACCATCTAATTGTTAACTCAAATATTGAAACAGCTCTGGAACGCATCATAAGCACAAGTATAAACTCATTATAGAATGCGACAAAACTAATTTTATTGAAATAAACCTATATTTAAGACATCATATAACAAACACGAACTGTTATTTTATAGCAAAAAATAGACATATCCAAACCACTTTGTTTATTTTATTCATTTTTGAAAGACATAATGACAGTCTTTTCTACTTGATGGTTTTATTTGTTTGAGCTATAAGTAGATGGTTCAAATTAATTTTTACATACCCGTTACCCCCCAAAATGCTCTGTTGTATGTTAGGATTAATTGATCGTTTTTTGTAGATAGGATAGAGACACTATTTGTGGCCATTGTTCTATGAGTGGCCACCTATAGAGCGCTTTTGTAGTTATTAAGTCTGGCGTAGTTATTAAGTCTGGCGTAGTTATTAAGAATAGTTAAAATTCAAAATAATTACTTTTAAATATCCCGCCTTACTTGTAGTTGAAATACAACATCTGATTGGTCAAACTTTTCTTAGAGAGTGATATGGTATGGAAGCCTACGTGCCGCACTTGATGTTTAACACTTTTCGCTAAGAAACCTGGTAAGTTTATTTAGTGAATTATAACGTTATCGTAAATTTAATAAAAAGTGTAAGACAAATACAAGATATTTAAGATGCATTGGTTTATGTATGTAAAACTGTTTCAAAATCAGTTATAATTATTAACTAGCTATGTGGCTACTAATGGATCTAGAATATACTAGGTGAGCCGTTAGTGGCCGTATAAGTAGACACCTATGGAACTCTTGTGCTCTTATTTGCAAGGGCGATCGTAAAGTGGAAATTAGGAAGAAAATAACTTCAAGCTATTGTATGTTGTGCCCATTTTACCTAGGTTGTAATGTTTCAGGTACAAGATATAAAGATGAGCAACGTTAAGAAAGATTAAAAAGTCAGTAAGAAATTCAAAGAAACGAAAAAAGTAAGAGGAAGGAAAATAAAAGATTTTTTCCAGTAAAAGTCTGAACAACTCAAAAATGCATTAGATACAATAAGAGGAGGAATGAAATTATAAACAGCATCCTCTATGTACAAAGTTCCACGAACAACAATACGAAATAAACTAAATGGAAACAGTTAGAAGCAAAAATTTTGCGGTGGATAAAAAATACTGCCAGATGGGTTTTCTTATAAACCGAGAAGGATTGGTATTTTCTATAAAAAAAAATTATAGAAGAAGCAAATTTAACTATTCTATTTAAAGGAAACACACAGGGAAGAAAATGGTTTAATACATACTTGCGAAGATATCTAGAGATATCAGTAAAGCAATCTGAATGTATCAATCGTGCGAGATCAGTCATAACTATAATTAAAATTTGGGAGTGCTCTAAAGAGACTTTGGGGTTACTTGGCGAAGACGTAATAATTTTGGAAGCTCCATCTAGAGTGTGGAACATGGACGAGACGTCTTTTTATGCATGCCCCACTTGTCTTAGCTGAGAAAGGTCAACCCGTTTATAATACCTCTTCTAACTCCGATAAGGAAAATATAACGGCACTTATAGCTATAAATGCTCCGTGTCAATTTGCGCTTTCACTAACCCTATTTAAGTATTATCGTCTGTTTATTGTTAAGTTTCTAGGTTTAACTGGAGAATAGGGAAGTCTCCGAAAGGATGGATGACTCCTGCTTGCTTTTACGAATATTTTAACGTCTTCATATCACTCCTTAAGGAAAATCAAAAAACGTTACCAATAATTGTTTTTTTAGACGGGCACTCTCATCTTAGTTTACCTCTAAGTCGATTATGTCAAGAAAATAAAGTTATAGTCGTATGCCACAGTTTTTTCTTCGCTTTAAAAAGTAAATGGAAGACTGCCGTTAAGATGTTTGGACTGAAAAACAACAAAGGTTTCAGGGCATGTGGCTTATATCCATTTTCTCTTGAAAATATAAATTATTCAAAAATCACCCTGAAAGAAGCTGAAAATCATGTGTCTATAAATACCAAGTTGAAAACTACTGTTTTAAAGGGTTTCAAACAATCGAAATTTACAGAACCAAATAAATGTTTGTACAACAGTTTAAAGATAAAAATCTTCCACTTACAGAATTATACAGAAACCTGGCCAACAATAATTTCTGCTACAGCAAATTTAATTGACAGAATTGCCTCTACAAAAAGAATTTAATGAAACCGGATCACTTAAAGAATTAAATATTAGTCTGATAGATAATTTCATAGAAACTCCGTCAATATCTGAAGTGTTTTCTTCGCTTCTTTCTCTCAAAGTTCCTATGAATTCGAGTGATGAGTTTGGCCAAACTGTGGTACTTTCATCATTTTCTGCAAAACCTCAAATGTACTCAACACAATGGAGTTTAAACAATTATGAAACTAAGAGTTTTACCACCATCTTCTTTAAATTCAAAGCATTATTCTCGCTGGGAACTTTAATAACATCTTCAGTAGACTTATCATCAAAGTCAGTACCAGAAAATAGTATTGTTGTTACACCAAAAAGAAAATCTATAGATATATTGAGTGACGTACTACTGTATCCTTTTGACAAAAATACAACGAAGATAAAAAGGAAGAAAGAGTTTTTCCCTTCTGTCATAACTTCTTCCAAATGGATTCAATTAGCAGTAACTAAAAAAAAACAAAAAGAACTAAAAAAGGAAGAACAAATGGAAAACGAAACAAAAAAGAATGATGAACAAACTACGAGTATGAAAAACAAAACAAAAAAAACCTAAAAAGTCTGAAGATCCAGAAGTAAACGATAATAAAGAAGAACAAGATAAGAAAACACAACTGTGGATACTTATGGTGCGATAGGTACAGTAGCAGAAGAAATAAAACCTACAAAACCGAAACCGAAAATAATCACTAATGATGAAGCGGAATTTTTTGTTAGCAAGACTATTTTACCAACATAAATATATAATGCAAGAATTCGAAGCAACTGGTACTGTATGTTACGCTAGTAAAGAAATTTTTGGTAGCCGAATAAGTTACGATAATGTGTTACAAATGTTACTAAAAATTCAAGAAAATCGAGAAATCAGCAGCAGGAATATTAGTGCAGAAACTGAAATATCTAAAAGTACTGTGAGCAGAATTATATATTAAAGCAAAGCTTCCCCTTACTACATAGAACTACATTAACATGGCAAAAAATTTTGAAATACAGTAAACTGTTCAAATCGAATGAGAGCTCTTGTGGAAGAAAATGGTGATTTTTTTAATAATATTTTATTTAGTGACAAAGCGACATTCAAAATCGATGGCATCTAAATGTGTGGCGAGGAATTATCAACAATTGAGCAATCCGTCATTCTTTCCTCATTAACATTTTGAATGTGCAGGAATATTTGCGATTTCTCTAAGATGATCTTCCAATATTACTTAAAGACGTAAATTTAAATATTAGAATGTCTATGTGGTTGCATCATGACGGTGCCTCTGTGTAATAATAGAATTGTTCGTAGTTGGAATAGACGAGGTGCTACAATTGCGTCGTCTGCACGTTCTCCAGACTTAACACCAATAGACTATTTTTTATAGGGTTACGTTAAAGAACAAGTTTACGCAGTTTCTCCAACGATTATTAGGGTGCAAAACAGAGTAACTCCGGCATTTGTTCAATTTGAGCAAGATAAGTTAGCTAGAGTAAAGATTTCTTTTGTTAGGCGTTTGGCTGCTTGTAGAAAACAAAATAGCTGCTTATTTGAACATTGGCTTTAAACACTTGTTTGCATTGTGTTTAATATTTCCAATGTTTATTAATTTATTGTTCTTTTCTTATATTATTGTTTTGCTTATTTATTAAATTTTGTTTTGAATCAGTATCATCCGTTTTTTACAATAAACCATACACATTATTATATTGTTTAAAAACCTATAAGAAATGAAATTTAACGGTATAAAAAGATACAGGGTATTCTATTTGTAACAACCAAGTTATTATTGGTTTTGTCATCGGACAGACCCTGTATATGGTACTTCGAATTGGTAGATCAATAAGCACTTGAATGAAAGTTAAGGAAATGAAAAATTGCTTGACACTTTAATCGCTGATTTATTTTCAACAGTAAAGTTTCGGTGATTTTTCGAAGATGGCGCTTTTTCACTTGTTTTCGACTATAAAATCTAAACGGTGCATAATTCGCCTATAAAATTTTGAGTCGAACATCAAAAGGGCTTTATAATGATGCAAAATATAGGAAAGGTTGCATTTAAAAAACCATAAGTTTGGCGTGCCACGCTTTATAACGACACCCTAAAAAAATTCAAGTCAATATCTCAAATAGCATGTATGCAAGTTTTTAAAAACTTTCAATTGCTTTAATTTTTAAACAAATACGAAATTAGAAAGATGCAAAAACAATTGAGGGACAATTTTTAACGTTTAAACGACATTTGCAAAATCAACCCTCCGACCCCAGCAATTAAACTAATTTTTTTTTTATAGCTAAATCCTACGTGTGATACGACATTTTTTGGAAAGTTTAATAAGGAATTCAGTGCTATGGTAGGTTTATAATTTTTACAATTTTTTGACAAGAAAAGAAAATTAATCAGCAATAAATTAATTTATTTTTAATTTATTAATCAAATAAAAAATTTTAAAAAAATGTAATAAAAATTAAAATTTAACAAAACGTAATTAGTCTTTAAAAAGAAATGAATGGTTTATTAAAGTAAATGTAATTCACAATAACTATTTAAAATCACATCAACAAATAAGAAATGTTTTATAAGTTTTGAAAGTAACAGTCGTTATTCTTGAGACAATGGTAGAGTCTGCTCTCAAATCCTTGTCGAATATTTTCAAAAGTTTCATCATTCTTCAATTAACTCCGGTTGAGTAAAAACGACCGTTGACATTTTATAACAATTCAAGATAAAGTGCATCAGTCAAATTTCATTCTATGAAGACGACGCCAATGATAGCATTTTCCAAAATTCCCACCCAAACGTTAATTTTCTCGGGGATGGAGTACGTACCTACAAATTACGAGGATTCTCATCGCTCCAATAACGACAGTTTCTTTTGTTGACATGCCTTTCAGTCACAAATATCTGAAATACTTTATGGGCATTTTTTTTGCTAGTGGTCTTATTTTTCACTTTAGGCCGCTTGAAAACTTGCAACTGCAATATTGAGTTTTGAATTATTAATAATATTTTTGTGTTGACAATATCGCAAATGTCAATATTTGTTCGTTAGTGTAGTTACGTAATGGACAAAAAGGCACTAATCTGGCAACATGAAAACTAGAAATCTACATAAAAGCGTTCAAAGGAAATTATTATATTAGAACGAGAATGCGACAGGTGAGTCATTAAAAAAATTCAGTTAAAATTGAAAAAAAAATGTTGATGTCAAATTTGACAGATTTAATAATAAATGGTGTTTTTTTGTTTTTTCGAAAAAGGATAATTTTACAAAAGGCAACACAAAAAATAATATACGTTACTCTCGCCGAAAGTTTTATAGCATAACTCACTCAGATGCAAGGCTCGGCTATGCAGCTTCGCGTCGCATTAACATTCGTGATGCTATAATTTACTTTCGACGCTTGTTAGGTAAATTACCGTATCTGCATTAATGTCATTATCATCGTCGTCGTTACTGGATCCAAAAAACTTATTATAATTTGCTTCAAAATCGCTGTCTACATTCATGTCATCATTTTCTACTTCCGAATCTTTTTTTAGAAAGTAGATTATTGCACTCGTTTGCTTATTGCAACACCATTTCTTTGAACTTGGAATCACTAAAGCTTTGTACACACTTTTTTGACGCTATTATTGCTATTGTACTACAACTTCAATCAATGCAGTTGCTAGTTTGACTGCACAAACATTTGCACATTTTGTACCAATGCAGATTTCAACTTAGTTTACCTAAAATTGTCTGAGAACACACGCCAGCAATAACTAGCTGAGACTTAAATACAATAAATTTTCTTGCAGGTTGCACGCAAAATGATGATAAATTATATTTTGAATGATTTAACTTGAGAAAGAGCTAAATAAATACCTGTTTAGAGCATACCAGGGCACTAAATTAATTTCAGAATATTTAAGTAATACAAATCTAAAGCAACCAGCACATATTAATCTAAGTTATCGCATGTTATCCCGTTTCAACGTACAACATTTGTCGTTAGAGTTTTTCGAAGTTTTAAAATGGAACAATTTTAGAAACAATTTTGTTTTTTAACCAACAGGTCAAAGGTCAAATGCAACTTTCATTGTCTAAAATTTTCTAAAGCTTTTAAGAATGATCAAGTATTTTTTTAAATAATAATGGACGACTGTAAATCATACATCAAAATATTAATGCAGTGGACATTGTTAGAGAAAATGGCATTTTAGTAGTACTCCATTGTAACTCCACGTTTTAGGTACTATTATATTTGAGATTTTAAAACGTTTTTGTGTAATATCGAGACAAAATTGTAACACTATATTAAGTTTCGGCTTTATTTAGAAAAACTTATTTGCAAGGTATACAACTAGCTACAATTAAGGGATTTAAAAAAAGGTAATTTTACTTTGCAAATATACATGTCTTTACAGATAATATGTTTTGCACTGCCCAACCGTCATTTAAACAATTTTAATAAAGACGTAATCAAATGTATGAAATGCAGCAATTGCATCACGGTGACTGTATTTTTCTATATTGAAAAGTGACTAGTAGTAATGAGACTACAAGGACGCGCAAATCTAGGAAGCAATAGTCTTGACTAGAATACTTTATAAAATCAAATAAAACAGCAATTTAAGAAACAAAAAAAATAAATGAGTAGTAGAAATAGAACGGCTACAAAAACATTCAAAGAAACGATAAAATAGTACATTATATACCAAAGTTGAGAAGTGTATGATTATAACATAAGCGCCGGTTATAATCATATTTTCAAGCGTGGTCTATATACAATTTTTTTCACAATTATTAAAACCATTTTACCTGTTACTAAATGAAATTTTAAACATGTTAATTTTAAATTAAAAATCAAGTGAGTGATTTTGACAGTTGTCAATAGCTTAATAGAATTAATTTTGACGTAATTCGTAATTCTGATTTATAACACAGAAATAAATAAAGTAAGTTTTTTTTGCTAAAGTTACTAAAATTGTTTAAAAACATTATTACTTTAAGCATTGATTATATCTAAAATATATATATAATTAAGTTGAAATTCACATTTAGTTATGCGCGAACTATTATACGTAATAATGAAAGCCTATGCAACTAGTAGTGGTTAAAAGGGTTTTCATTGCTGCATTATCTACTCAAAAAACAGAATACTATATAGGTCAGTGCAAGTAGTGGGTGCACAAAACCTGTTGAAGGTTGCATAAGAAAAGGTAACGATATTTTTAATTATTATCACTCCCAGCAAAATTTCTGTTTAGCTTTATTTTTTTCTAGTTACTAAAGTATTTTCATATTTATATGTCGTTATTACTTAAACCTTTAATTCTTATTTGAAATTTAAACTGTCCGATTGTATAAAACAAAAAGTTAACTATGTCGTTAGGTGACGCCGTTATTAACTAAATCGTAGCTATTAATTTGGCAATGTCGTCAGCAAAACAATTGATTTTGTACTTGATGACCTATGACGCCACTTAACGACATGATCACGTAGTATCTTTTTTTATGAAGGTGTGTCAATACAACGGGATATAAAAATGTTTATTTTTTTCTAAAACAATTTTGATTAGACATGATAAATGTTCATATACTGTATCGTACACGTAAAACTATCTTATACTAACAAAAACTACTCAATGTAACCTTAAACTGTACTTTAAAAAAACTAATACCACTTATTGTCTTATTAATATGAAACAAAAAAAATGAAAGTTAGAAAAACCGAATCAATTTTATATTGTTTTATAATAAAAATAAATTGCATCTGCAATTCAAATAAAAAAAACAGTTATTGATTATAAAAATTGATTTGTAATTTAAATTGTGCTAATTTACAAGCATGTATATGTCAATTGTAAAAATTATAAAAATCAATAAAAACACAATTTTATAATGTAAATGTAATTACTGTTGGAATGCAGATTTAATTAATTTAGTCTGCAATCATAGTTATATTTTTGCTACTTTTTATTAACTCCCTTTTCAGTCGCAATCTATTGTACCAAAAATTATTGAAATAAATTAAGCGTGCGCTTAACTTTGTATTCAAAACTCAGTAATTTTCCATTCCCTACGATCTCACTCAGGTGGTCAATACCCTCTCTTTCTCTCAATAAGTGCATTTATACTAAGCTACAATTTACATTCTGCATCATTTTTTTTAAGTATAAATTTTATTGATCATATACTTTAGGTAAATGAATAAAAAAATTTGCAACTTAATTGATATAAAAAAAGCGCTTAATTTGAAGCGAGTTTCTTGCATTAAAAAAGGACAAAGCTATGGAAAATTTTGTGGCCTAAGGGTACCGGGGACGCGCCAGTTCCGCATCCTATATTTAATATTAGAAACTTTAAATTTATCCATAAGAACAATGAAAGCTCGATTTAGATTAATTTTATCACTTAATATACAGCAATCACTTAAATTAAAAAAAAACTACATGCTTAAAGTGTAAAATCTATAAACCAATAAATAATTAACACAATAAATTAAAAAACTTACCGATGCACACAGAAATATATAAAAACGTTCTGTTTTCCGGCTTGCTCATTTTTCACAAAATTTAAATTTTTTTGCAGTTCTAATTGTTATAGCTCGATACGCGGCGAAATCAAAATTATATTAAGATAGCGAAAAAGGTCAGTTTATATAATTGTACACGGTTTCTTTTTTTAGATAAGCACACGTAAGTTTATAATCATATCAATTGTTAGAATGACAAAAATTGCGACAGTCAACTCTGACGTTTTTCGTTTGAAACTAAATGCTTTAATGTCAAGTTCTTGGGCTGAGCTTGAAACTTTATTTACCATCCAAGCACTCGCTTGTATTCTTGTTTATCCCAACTGTAACATCTCATCAGTGAGATTACAGAGATTGTTAACAACAATTATGCGCATATACATCCGTGGCTTTAACAAATACAAATTACGCATTAACTGTGCAATCTAGTAATTAGTAAGTGGTAATTTGTAAAAATTGAAAGAAACGACTAGATAACTTTAATGCATAACTAGTGCTTTACATAATGTAATATAGATAAACACCAATTTTTAAACATAAATACGTTTTATCAAAAAACGCAATTGCGTAATTCATGCATTATGTTTTCTTATTTGAGA
This sequence comes from Aquatica leii, assembly GCA_035610365.1. Lineage (NCBI taxonomy): Eukaryota > Metazoa > Arthropoda > Insecta > Coleoptera > Lampyridae > Aquatica > Aquatica leii. The sequence goes on from CM069436.1 coordinate 54,069,591, forward strand.
TTTAATTTGCAAATGTTTACTAATTTTTAATAAATTTGCAAAACGACGTCACAACAGTCGTCACGTCTTGCAAAAGCAATTTAAAGAGATTTTTTAATTAACGTTGGGTCAAGGATTGCCAAATTTAAGCACTAGAACACTTACCAATTGACATGAATTAAGGTTTGCGTCGTTTGCAAACTATCAAAATATTTTCTAGGTTTTTATGTGTTAATTTGCAGCATATACTGGTTCATGCTAAAGTGCATTCTTAATAATCTTTAAGTTGTACAGTTATCGTCATTATTTTGAATATAAATTGTAGTTTTTATTAGCGTATCTGCTTACCGCACAATTATATTCGAATATTAGTACGTAAGCTTATGCATTTTTTCTAGATATTGACGATCACTTTATTAATTTTAGTGAGGAAAATTTCTGTCAACGTATCCCTATTGACTTTTTAATAAATAAGTGAGTATGTACTATATTCGTTCTAACACTTTTAATTTACTATACGAGTAGTTTAGAAGAAACAGTAAAATGTTTATACAAAAATGTCAAATTAAGTAATGCAAAAAATGTTGCTCATAATGATACCTTACAATTTATTTTGAGAAAGTGTATGTGAGTATTGAGTAGTTTATTGTCAAAGACGATGTCGAGTTAAAACATATTATGTTACTAAGCTAGATTTTAGATACGCAAAAAAATTAGAACATCAATGTAACAATCTTTTTAGAAAACATAACGGTATAACATCAGAAATTTGACGCCAGCAGATGGGCACCCGAAATAGTTGAAAATGTCACACTCTAAAAATCTCTTTTCACAATAGCTCATTTAAACCAATCGTAATTGTGCGGAAAGTATACTGACTACACGTCCAGTACAGGAAAAAATAACTTACCTAACGATTGTCGGCGATTGACTCGTAGAGTTGTTTTACAAGAGCACGTAGATTATTATTTAATTTACACATGACTGAATTGTTTCATGACCTAATAAAAAATTCTCTTTCAATAAAAAACAACCAATTAATTTTTAAACGGGGAGATGATCTATATAGGCTGTGAACGGTTCCTAATTATGAAATGCGTTCTTTTAGACTTTAAAAGTTTTACGCCCAAACCTTCGGACCAATTAGAAAAAATAAAAATGTTTTCAAACTAACATTAGTTCATATTTTTTTCACATATTCCATAAATGATCGTTATTTTTAATTTTATGCTACACCTATACGTTTTTGGAATAGAATTTTTTAGTAAATAACAACTAGTGGTAAATCCGTTCATAGATAATTATGTTGGTAATGTTATGGGTTCTATCATCATTCTTTTATATAATGTGTAATATGTATGATAGAACGATAACTAATTTAAAATTCTTCGCTTAGGAACAGAACCACTTTAAAGCTTTTGTGGCAAACTTTCGTGCTTTGAGTGAGCACTTCATCAAACCACTGAAATTTATTAGAACTCGCATGTCAACATCAAGTAACAACAACTAAATTAATTACGGATAACTTTACAACATTAACTTACAAGAAAAGTTTAAAGTGAAACAATCCACCGGACCAAGGAATGGATGGGTTGTATCACTTTAAACTTTTAAAAATTTAGTTGTTGTTACTGTATGTTGTTGACGTACGAGTTCTAACAAATTTCAGTTGCCTGATGAGTTGCCCGTTTGAAGCACGTTTGTACGATCTTCTTAAGAGAAATATTTTAAATTAGTTATCGTGGTACACTAGAAAAAAATAGAGATTTTTACCAAGTACCATATAATAGAACCTTGAAAATCGTACAAATAACTATTCGTATGCAATACACAAAAAGTTACAATGTGAGTTTGGGGTTGATTATTTACTTTTTTGCGTTTTAATGGCTATTTGAAAAAGAAAAATAGAAAACGTAGACACATAATAATTGTAAAACTATCGAGATGCGGACGAATGTACATATCTTAACACCAAGCCAAGTAGCTTGACTTCAAACGTAAAAACTTGGCTTAGATTTGAAAGTCAAGCTTTTTAAAAATAAAAGCTTGACTCGGCTTGATGTTTGTGGAAACAGGCTTGAGTTGGTTTTCAAGCTTCTTTAAACTTTTTCTTGCTCCTTCCACAAAAGTAGTTTATGGCCTTGGAATACGTACCTCTCACGTGTTGCAGCTCACTGCAACAATATAAACAATATAAACAATTACACAACTGCTAGCATATGTTACATAACTTTGAAATGAAGTGAAGGAACAACGCGTCTATACATAAGAGTAATCAAAATATTTACTTAATTACCTAATGATTAATTTGATAAGAAATACACAATAAACGTTTTATGGTTATAGCTATACTAAATTTATTCACGTGTGGTAGGCAGGGTAATAGGATTTTTTTAAAGTGGCGTTTTTCGGATTAACAGTTTAAACGCCTACAGACATAGACAAACGTTCTCTTTCTCTTTTTGTTTCATTATTTAAATGAGAATTTAGTAACGCCTACAAAAACAATAACTTATTCACGTAACTCTACGGCATAAATATGCTTTCTTAATGTAAGAGAAAGACGGCACTAGAACAATAAAACGTAAAATTTACTAAAAGTTAAATTTATTTTTGTGTTGTTTGAATACTACTTTTAAGCCTCTTATAAACAGTGGAAATTCTATTTGTTATCTTTATCTCTGTAATCGATTTCTTGTATCCTTTTATATTATTTTCTTGCTAAGAAGTAAGACACTTGTTTCGTTCAGAATTTTTTTATCCCAATATTTCTTATATCAAAACCATTTTTCAGTAAAGTTTTTTATGGCATGTTAGATTCATTGGGATAATTAATTTTATTTTGCGTTTCATTACAAATAGATTAAAAAGGTTTTAAGTTTAAAACAATAGTATTGAAACCAACACTTCTTCAAGTAAGGTTTTATATTAATTTTTTTGTTCGTAAACCTGTATTTCTAAGAATGACACACATTAATTATAAACCATCTTTAAATATTTACAATACAAGTTTACATCGTTTGCTTTATAAGCTACAGGTACATGTTATTTTGTTGCAAATTCTAAGAAAAACGTTTACATATCAAAATCTAACTACTGCTTAATTACTATAGAAACCAATTTGGTTTGAATTTATATTGATGTTAAAATTTATATTTAATTTAATACTAATTTTGTTTTCGTACACCGCGTCATTACCTAATTAACTCACTTTAAAACCTCCATTTTGTTTTTACCGATTTTTTTCTCTCCTATAAGGAATAGAGCACACAAAACAATAAATGAAGCAAACTTAAATAACGTAAAAAACTAAAATAAACTTTAATTTTTTCCTGTTAACTTTAATGTAGACAGTTTGAGCGAACCTTAAAAAAACGAGGTTTTGCCTTCTTTGTCTATACGATGATCCGGCACTGCACTGTATAGTCTTAGTACTACTTGAGTAATTTTATCTTGTTTTTCCAACTGTTGACTGCATGCTTGACATGTATTTTTTATCTGTCAAATATATTGACATGCTACTTGAAAACCACTGGTGAAAACAACCGGTGAAAACAACTGTTCTTATATTTGTCTTTTATCTTATTAATTATTAGTCTGTAAACTGTTGTCAAAACTTTTAATTATATAACTAAGTGTAAATGTTAAAGATTTGACAAAATATTATTGTTGCTTATAAAATTGTTGAAATTGTTTCTCTAATTTCTAAACATGCAAGACTTTTGTAACTTGCTACCAAATTTATACTACCAAATTATTTTTTTTTACTTTACTTGCTTTTTCAAAGTGCGTCAAAGTTTAATTTAATAGCTATAGTTAGTTTTAAATATTTAATGTCATTGGTTAGCTTTTACTCACAATCAAAGTTTCTTTAAATCGTAGTTTTTTCGTTTTTTTAAACATTAGTAGAATAGTCTGCCTTTTTACCGTACACGAAGTGTTTTTTACTGTATTCAAAATTTGTTGTATGAAGTTTAAAATAACAAAAAAACTTGTCTTAATGTATTTTCATTTGTGCACAAGTTTATTGCAAAGATCACCTTGGCTGTTTTTCTACAAAACCTTTCTAAGTTGTTAAAATTACATATTAGAAATCTTTTCGCAACAGGTACTTGATTTTTTTAATAACAAAGTCATATTTTTGACAATAATTTTGTATTCATTCTGGGAGATGACCACAACGGCCATTTGCCACAGCGGCTACCCTGAAGTGTGACTGTTGTAGTCACGACCGCAACAGCCACCGTGACCAAAATGGCCACTTACGAACTTTAACCACAACAGCCATCGTGACCACAACGGTAGCTATTCTGTCGACCACAACGGCCACCGTAACCACAACGGTCACTTGCATTTTTGACTATATCAGTCGACCACCTATCTTTATCACTACAACGGCCACTGAGACGACAACGGACTCCGACGCCTGATCTAAAGATCGACTGCTGACGCCGGTTACAGCGACCTCTGTGACAATGACGACCACCTCTGCTCGTAATCACAACAGCTACCATGACCATAACGGCCATCTATTTTGTCGACCACAACAGAAACCGGGACCACAACAGCCACCGTGACCACAGCGGCCACCGCGACCACAAAGGCCACCGCACCGGCGTCTTTTCCATTTTTTGTGACTCTCCATTGTCAAAATGGAGCGTGTTAGGTAGTACAGTAAGACCCCGCTTAACGCGTAGGATACGTTCCATCAAAGTAGAGCGTAATTGCGAAACATAAGATGTAAATAGATAGGTTAGGGGAAGATGTATAGAAAATTGTTTAGGTATTAAATTTAATAATTATGTTTTTTTAATAAAAACAAAATCAAACATTTTAATCAACATATGTAAAATGTAATGCTGATTTAAGTAAAGTTAGTAGCTTTTAGCAATTTTATGTTGAATGAGCAAAAATAAACTAAGAGATAAACATGTATGTATACCAACTCAACATTTAAACTTGTTTATTTTATCATCAGAGATTTTTAGCCAGATCAGCCAAATCGACGGTGGCCGTTACCGTTATCTCTTTCTTGTGTTGTCATAATCACTTATCTACCTTTTGCAGTGTATTAGTTTATTTTACGTACATACATACACTGTTTTGGATATGTTATGTACATATTTGGAGACTAGCGCTACGCACAGTTTCGGGGAATCCCCGTAGTGCTGCGAGCAATCTCGAGGAATCACCGAGTTGAAATAAAAGAGCGCTAAACCGAAACAGCGCTAAACAAAACAGCGTTAAACGGCGTCTTACTGTATTTTAAAATTTGCAACTTGTGCTTATTGAATATGTAAAAATTTCACTATTAGAAACACAGAATTATACTAATTTTAGTTTTAAACTATGTCGTTTAAGTTGTAGGCAAATTAAATAATGGGTTAGGAATCAAATTAACATGCCTTCAATTTTATATGTCATATACACGAATGTTCAATAAAAAAATGTGTGAGCGATGCTGCACACCCTAGATTTGATATGTAAACATTAAATATGTAAGCTCCTTACATTTTAGTTTTGAGGCAAAGGTCTAGCACTAGTTTTGATAAACAGGAGATTTAGATATTTCTATGTATAATCAAAACAAAAAAAATAATCATACATACGTTAAGATTTTTATGCTTGCTATTGAAGTGTGTCTAAATATCGCGAGAACACCGCATCGATTGGTGTTTTCAAAGGTACTATACAGTAAGTGATAATTTTTTGAAATATGTTTTTTTGCAAATTATGCGATTAAATTTCACAAAATTTTTATGATTTGTAAAAATTTTTTTTTTCATTACACTGACGCCCCGACGAATAGTTACATATACGTTCTTTTTTGCAGTTTTCATATAGTGATCAAGAAGATTCTTATCAATCTATTTATTTGCAATGGTAAAACGCTGTTTAAGTGTAATACAAAAGCTGCATGGAATATTCATAAGCAAGCACAAAGTAAAGCATCAAATATATTTTAAAAGCGAAATTTTAAAATAGGTTTTACAACTAGTACATCGATGACAAAAAAATAGCTGTAACTGCACACTCCTATGCGATTTCGTTCTAGTATAAACAGAGATGTTCCAATACAGGGGCATTAACTTAGCTGAGCACTGTAAGGTCCCCTTCAATTTACATATTATTACTATTACCAAAATACAAGGACAAAAATAAAACACTAAACTTAAAGAGTTCGAAAACATTCTCTAAACTAGCCAAAGATGAAGTTTTCCAAATACCGATACAGTAATTTTGGCCTTGTTCTGAATATTGAGGTGGTATTACACTTAAAAACAACGATCAATGTGGTATTCTCGCGGTATTTAGACACACTTCAATCGAAAGCGGTTTAATTATATATAGAAATATATAAATCTCCTGTAACAAAACCAAAGTGTAAGAAGCTTAATATTTAATGTTTACACATGGAATCTACGGGAGTGTAACTTTGCCCACATATTTTTTTAATCGACCATTCGTGTATGTACCATATAAAGTTGAAGGCATTTTAATTTGATTCCTAACCCATTATTTAATTTGTCTACAACTTAAACGACATAGTTTACACGTATTTGTAACCCAAGTCGTAGAATCGTTCGGTTTTTTCTAAATATTGGGTTAATTCTGTGTTTCCAATGGCGAAGTAAAATAAAGAAAATATTTACATGATATTTACTGGATAGTAAGCACAAGTTGCAAGCTTTGAAATACTACCTAACACGCTCCATTTTGACAATAGGTGGCAAGCTAAATATCGAAATTCATGAAGAATGACGATCACTGACCGTTATGGTAGCGGTGGCCGTTATCGTCGCGGTGGCCATTGTGATCGCGGTAGCCGTTGTGATCGTGGTGGCCGTTCTGGTCGCGGTGGCCGTTGTAGTCACGGCGGCTGTTATGGTTGCGGTAGCCGTTGTGGTCGACAAAACTGGTGGCCGTTGTGGTTACGAGCAGAAATGACCGTTATTGTTACGGAGGTCGCTGGAACTGGTGTAGGCAGTCGATTTTCAGATCAGGCGTCGGCGGCAGTTGTGGTCGTGAAGATAGGTGGTCGTTGTTGTCACCGTGGCTATTATGATCAAAAATGCAAGTGGTCGTTGTGGTCACGGTGGTCGTTGCGGTCGATAGAAGAGGTGGCCGTTGTGATCACGGTGGCCGTTGTGGTTAAAGTGACTACAACGGCTACGCTTCCGGGTGGCCGTTGTAGCAAGTGGCCGTTGTGGCCTAGACCCTTTATTCTATATTCTTTTATGTTATCCGTGGTAGTTTCGATCACTTTTTTTTATTTCGTTAAAAATTGAATAATTCTTTGTTTATTTCTAGTTTTTTTTAATAATAATTCTAACAATGAGTTCTTTTGCTGTTATCAATAATTCTCTAAACCGTATGATGTGCATTGAAATTTAAAATTAGAACTGAGCTCCGGATGTATTTTGTTCTAGGACAAGTTCTGGAATTTATATCACCACAACTATAACTAGTTTAGGTGCGTTCTTAGCCTCAACAATGTTATGTTTTGCACTATATCAAAGTTCTTTCGTTAGTGTTCGCACTAGTTAATTATTCGTATAAACTGTTATGAGTAAATCTTTCTTCAAACTATCACTCATTTTGGCGTTTACTATATAGTTTGAGATGTGTTATCGAGGGTTAATTGTATATATTTTATTAGTCGTCGATATGGCAATGTATTGTTCTAACAAGTTATGTAAAAACTGTTTGAAATATTCTACATTTATTTGCTATTGGACTATGAGTTACGGTAATCAATTTAAAATATATTTTTTGAACTGTATTTTTGTTATTGAATTTGATTATTCAAAACCAAAAATCTACATATGTTGTTTAAACTATACACTCTATGTATGCATTTTACAAAACGTGACTTTAAAGACGTTGCTTATTAAAATTAAAACAAAAAAAAAATATGGCCTCTATCATAACGACCAATCAGATCCTCTATTGTAGATACTACATTACAGTATCTTGATAAGAAAGTACTTGTAAAATTACATTAATATGTATTTTGATTACGATATCACCATTATTTTTTTGTTTTTTTTGTAGTACATGTATGTTATAATCATGTTTAACCGTCATATAATAGTTACAAGTTAATTTATATTTAACATGCAAAGTTTTTCAAAAGTTATCAAATTCGTTCTATGGAAATACCCCAAACCAAAAACATTTGATTCTTAACGTTTGGATAAAATAAAATAAAATCTATTTAAAGATTTTTACACGGAATGCTTAAATCGTAATGTACTATTTGTAGTACAATCTTAGTCTCATTTGAAGTAATTGGCAACGCACACTGATAATTATATTTCTAATGTCACTGTATACTTGGCGTTTGTATTGTTTATTTTGGTTTCCTTCTTCTGTTTTATTAACAATGGTTCAACTTATTACATTGAATCTACTTCGAATCAAAAAAGAAGTTATTCTAACAAATAAGTTTATCCCAAAATTTTGTAGTGGATTTTAACTTAACAAAAGTTATAGAAAATGTTTCTTACGGAATTTGTCATAAAGTATTAAAAGAAAAATTATAGTCAACAAACTTAAGTTGTCAAACATCTGCAACTAACGACAACACTTTAAATCAAAAAAATGGAAGTGTTTATATTTCCAAGACGTATTTATAGTCGAGTGTTAGCAAACCGCATTTTTGCACTACTAGATTATTTTCTCCTAATTACAAGGTTGTTTATGTGCGGGAATACAAATTTAGTTTTTTTCTTATTAGAGTTGCTACAGTAAAATGTAAGCTCTGTATTCGGCTGTATAGGGTAATAGGAAATACGACAAGTAACTAATAGAATCTAGGTGGTCTTCAATGTGATTTTATAGTTTCTTAAAAAAGCGCCGAAACCGTAAGAAACAAACTCCAGGTTTCAGTGTTTACCTGACAACACTTAAGATGAACAAATCGAACACGACTAATCAATCAATAAGTACCTTTATTTTAACAACACATTAAAAAAAGAAATATACATCTTGCAATTATTCATAAACCATATCAATTTCGTATATCTTAATTTATCGAGAGATGCAACACTCTGTACAAGTAGGTAATTACGGTAGCACAGCTAAATTGAATTAATTAAATTAAGTTTAACAATTAAACGTTAACAAATATAAAAGTTATGCAATTTGAATGTCTGTTGAACTGTCGTATTAAAAAAGTTAATAAAAGATCAGAAAACAAATGGCAACAAATCGAAGATATGGTCTTTTCCTCAGTGCATAGGTGTTTTAGACGGGAAACAGCTGTCATGAAGGCCTCACTAAGTTGTGGTAGTCATTCTTTTAAATACAAAGGTCAACACAGTATCATATTGATGGCACTTGTCGATGCAACGTACAAGTTCATCTACATGTTGTCCCCACCAGGGCCATCCGCTTGCCGCAGGGCCCTTCCGGCGCAACCAATCAACACACAACGCGACGATGCAGGTAGTCCTCCGATCCCGCAGAAAATAGATAAAAACAGCGTTCCCGGCTGGCAGAAGTAACAGGTGTTCGACTGGTTGGCGCAGAAAGACATCTCGCGCTTAAAGGTCTTCTGAGTATGGAGGATCTCCAACCAGCGCCACGGTAACATACATTGAGGTAGGTTGCAATGGACGAATTTCTGTTGGTAAAGTTTTTGGAAACTGTTTATTGTCATTTGCTTTCGAGAATAACAGTTTAAACATACCAGCGCCGTGTCCACTGAAATGAACATGTAAGGCAACACCATTTGTAAGCGTCGCCGACGATGTGTTTCCATTGAAACCACATATGATAAAACCATACCTTTTCAAACAAGTGGACTTGCAAGTCGCTACATATGTATTCAACTATCGATTATCTAGAGCTAAAAGAAACTTTGAAAATGCATTTGGCCTGATTACTCAATCCGGTAAATATTATATCTGTGGTTAAGGTCATATGTGTGTTACATAATTACCTTCTTATCAGTAAAAATTTACGACGAAACTGTTACTGAGAGAGGTTGGCGATTAGAAGAAACCGTTTCTCATAAATTCTTTCCATTGCTTAATGAACCCTCCAATCAACCGTCTCTTTAAAATTTACAAAATATTTTCAATCTGTTGATGGAATGGTTGAATGGCAGTACCATCACATCTACATTAGACGTCAACATAGTACCAATACAGAAATTGACTTACCAAATTAGATTCTGTTGGGTCGCCAATCAATGAAGATCTTATAAGTTCCAAACATAAAAAAAATTCCAATTTGATGTTTAGTTATCGTCAGTTCCTTGGCCGCTACGTTTGTTCGCAACTTTTTTCAACTCACCTGAAAAAACTGATCTCGGCGAATGAATTTTTTTTACTGCACTAAAAGAGCGATTGCACACTTCTGCTATTTTTTGCAACAATTGATTCTTTTTTTTAAGAATTTTAATGCACTGTAAAATTTAATCAATGTAATAAATACTATACTAATTTAGTGTTGGTGCTTGCATAAAAATTTTTTGTTCCACAATTCAGGTCTGACTTCATATGCAGTTATTAATTTCAAAGTTACATTTCTTAACCACTTTTTTATTTTGTATTGTTGCACAACAATAAACAATACAAAACAATCACGTTTGTCTCTGCTGAAGCATGTAAGCAACAAGAAAAAACTTCTATAACTGTTTATTTAATATTGTTGCTCAACAATGTGTGTATCGGCTCTCGTAAGATATTTGTTACGCAACATTTTTCTTAGTTAATGTGCACTTGTTTTCCAAAAATTGTGCAACATTGTTGCGATACGAAACTATCCAGTGGACTCGCACTTTACAAACAACTCTAAAATGGCGTCGTCACGTTATTTTAATTGCGTCTAACCTTTTAGAGAGTTTTGTGGGGCTACCACACGGTCAACTCAGGATATGAAATAACACTTGTGGAGTACACCTTATTTATGAAATCAGGAGTGTCGAAAGATGACATGCGCCTTCTTCTAAGCTGCTATTAGTATTGTATAATTTTTTACTTGGATTTAATTCTATAATTAACAGTCAGTCTTATGTGTATTACTTATAGTATCGTATAATTTGTTTTATTGTATTTAATTTTATAAGCAAGAGTCAGCCTTATGCGTATTACTTATTTTATTAATCCGAGTGTAAATAATACTAATTCATTTTACTTTCAGTCGCGATCTTTAAATCATCTTTAATCTTATGTAACGCAATTTGTCTCGAGTACGCGGATGTAACATCAGTCAAGTTTCTTCGATCATTTCAACGCAGTCAAAGCCAAAGTTAGGCACATAACATAACCGTCGTATGTAAACTTACATTTTGCGCATACTTCTGTTCTTAAATCTAAGAAAAGTAGAAAACGTGATTAGGGTAAGTTTTAGTATTCATAGTTTTTTTGCAATTTATTATAATTGTCGAATATTAACTTGTTTCGCGCCTGTGTGTTAAACAAATTAGTTGATCAAATACGGCTGAAGTACGGTGATTGTGAAGTATGTTATTGGATTTTCAATTAAATTTAATTTTATATTAAAATCAATTACATCTAATGCATGTTAGCATTGAATACAATTAGCTATGTGAAGTGTCGCTTGATCTAAAAGCCCTGCATCCATCATTATCTAACTACTATTGTTCTACATCGTTTTTTAAACTCTTATTCTCTTGTTGGAAATAAATATATTCTTGTTATAAACTGTTTTGCAAATTGTTTCTTTCATTGTTCGACAGATTTAAACGAGATCTGTACTATATCCTCGTTGTGACGCATGTTTTAATGACTTTATAATTAGCACACCGAAACCTGCAACCTTCTCGCCAGATTATATTGAGCTATTCGTCTGCTTTTAACTTACAAGTAAAATTTTACGTAACAGTTTATAAACACTGTCCGCGGGTAAAATTCACTTTTATTTATTTAAGCTGATACACGCGTTAAACTCTTTGCAACTTATTTAATTAAACCGACAAATTCTTTTTAACACTCAAGGAAAGGATTGAGCAATTTATGTTATCTTAATTCTATTTAATTGTAAAGAAGAAGACTGTACATCTTTTTTAGGTAGAAAAATAGAGTCTGAAGACAGTATTAAAACAAAGCAAAGCTTTACTGAAAGAAGCATACGGCACCTACGTGTGCGGTTCGGTGATATATTATTTAAAGAGTACTATAGTAGAAAAAGTCGTCAATGTAAATGCATTAATAAATTTAGAGTCATCTATTACTAAACTTACGAATTCATAAGTCACGCGCATGTTAACCATAAAACCTTGTTGTGAATGATGCAACTTCTTGTAATACAGAGACAACAATTTTCTTTTCTATTGTACAAAAACTTCATACTTTTTTCTCAAGTTCTACCAAGCGTTGGAAGGTTCTGAAAAAAAAATGTTTTCACAATTTACTCTTTAACCTCTTTGTGCTACTAGATGGTCAAGCAGAATAGATGCGTTAAAACCTTTTTTGATATCAGCTTTATTAAATCTATGTAGCATTATTTGAGATAATCAAAAATTTGAATCGAGATGCCAATACAAAATTTAAAACAAGAGAGTTAGCAAGGAAAACTAAAAATGTTCATATGTGAATTAATTCCTTGGCACGATAATTTACTTGAAATAAATCTTTCGTAATCGACGAGGTAGATGTTAATACAGAAGTTGCAACTTAAGCTTTCACACTAGTCGTTGTCGTTTGGTAGGCAATTAAAACGATAATCTATATTTTCTTTTTTATTAATTTCGGCTCAAAGAGGTATACTCTTTCATACCCAATACAGTTTGACTTATACACCTATTTATAACAATAATATTTCTTAAACTTAGTTTTAGTTATGTCAGTCATAGCAAATCGATTAATAAATAATAAACATGTACATAGTACATATATTTACAACACACACTATAAAATAGTATTAAAAATTTATTTGTCGTTTAAAATATCTTGTATTTCTTTAAGACTTTTGCCTGAAGTTTCGGGTAACAACTTAAATACAAATAAAAACGCAAAGACACAGCAACCTGAAAATATCCAAAATGATCCTGCTATTCCAATAAGTGCGGCGACGTCGCTAAAGAACTTGGTGATTATAAACGCTAACAGCCAGCATACCGAAGCGGTTATGGTAGACGAAATTGATTTAGCATTAGGGGGAAACAGTTCGCCCATAATTGCCCAAGGTAAAGGACCAAAACCTACGTTGTACGTTAGAATGTAACCTATGAGACACGCAATTGGAAGCCAAAACAAAAACTCAACGTTTTCTAGTTTTCCTTGCAAGTAAAAATATAACCCTAAAATAGCTTCAAAAACGAACATACCTATAGCTGACAAAATTAACAAAATTCTTTTGCCGATTTTATCAGCAAGTATTGGAGTTATTAAAGTTGACATTACATGGATCGCTCCTGTTATTATAGCACATATTTCTGCAGGTATTGCGCTACCCGTTGCCGCAAATATATTTTGTGTGTAAAAAATAACAACGTTTATACCAGATAGCTGTTGAAAAGTTACTAAACCAGCTGATAGCAACAAAGCGCGATTTAAACCTTTACTTCGAAAAATATCTGTAATTGACATTTTACTGGATGCACTTTGTTCAACGCTATCTTTAATTTCTAAAAGTTCCTTTTGTATACCGTCGCGGGATTTTCCACGTAACTTCATTAACGCGTCTTCAGCTTCATTGTCATAATTTGCCGATACTAAGAAATAAGGACTGTCTGGTATGTATATTAAAAAAAATGGCACAAAAACCGTCGGCACTATTGAGCACAGTATGTTAAATACTTTCAGAGACACGTAAGGCCCTATACTGTATGAACATAAAATTCCAATACACACAAATAAAGCTAAAAATGAGCCCAAAGTACCTCTAACTGCAATTTCCGCTATTTCAGCAACGTAAATCGGCAAAACGGTAAATATACCACCAATTGATAAACCGCACAAAAAACGCATTAAAAAGAATAAATTGACGTTGTTTATAAAAACCGCCATATCGAAGGCAATTATCAGTGGCAATATTGAAACTAATAAGGTTTTCTTTCGTCCTATTTTATCGATAAACATTCCAGCAGCAAATGGGCCAAAGATTGCTCCTAAAGGCAGAAGCGATCCTACCCATGATTCTTGTTCCAATGTCAGAGGTATTGGTAGAGGGTTGTTTTCGGGTTCCACATTACCGTTTAGTTTGGGAATTACTGGTGATGTCCACGCTATTGCTAAGCCACATGCAAATGCCGTCAGATTTGCTAAAAAATGTTTTAATTAATACTCAATGATTCTTCTAGATGTCAGTATGTATAAATTCTATTATTTAAATTCTATTTTTAAGTATACAAATGAAATAGCAGACTGTTTAAGTTCTTCAATTCCACAAATAAAACAACATTATATGACGTCAAACGTGACTATCGTACAAAAACACGTATTTGAATGTAAATAATATTTTGTCTAGGTTGAAGTTTAACAACTACGACATCACTAACCTGCACATGCTGATACATACAAAAAAAATTTGCTTCCAATTTCAGTATTACACTCGATATCAATTTTCTTTTCATTAGAAATTGCCATTTTGTCCGAGGGATATTGCGCGTACAACTGTTCATTTACTGCAACAGGGAAGTATTTAACGTCCTCTCGTTGATCATTCATTGTTAATCGACTTGAGTTCCGCAATTATTATGATATTCACACTCGACACCAAAGGTCTTACTATTTTCAAGGTTCAAAACACTATATTCAGTCTTGCATGCAGCTTTAAATAATAAAACGTTTATTATCATAAACAAATATTGTCTCACTTAAAATAATGCTTATCTCAAAAGAATGGACCAAATTAAATAATCAGAAATAAAAAAATCACGAAAGATTTACTATAAGTTTGTTAACAAATAGAAAAATATATTACTTAGATAAATTTAACTCTATTGTATAATACTCATTACAACCGTAATGGTCTGAGTAGTACAACATTTTTTTAAATTTTTACTGCTGCTGCCATACGGATACGATACGATAAAGTTGGAAAAACCATGCATTTTTTTTTGTTTCTGTGTAAAAAATTATTTTAATTATTTTAATTTTTGTTTATTAATTTTTACACGAATTGTAGTTTCAACAAAAATTTAACACTTGTGCCAGTCTTCATTTTTGTCGCTAATGCAAAATAACTGATTTTTATAGATTTTAACAGCGAGAAGAAAAACAACCATGACCGACTTTTAATAATAGATATTATACAGAATGATTTAAGCAATTTACTTTCGTTATCTACAGTTTTTTTAACTATTCTCTGTTCACCGAGGAGAAATAGTTAAGCCCTTACAAAAACCCGTTACATTTGAATAGAATTTTTGTAGTGATCATGTTTCTAAAACCCGTATTACATCATACTTCAGTTTTCCATATTATTTGAAGTTAAATGTTGTTATTTATTGTCATTATTTTAATAGCCATAACATCATTTACAGTCTGAATCAAATTAGTTATACATTTTTTTAAATTTACGCTTACAGCATTATTACTGTATCTAATGATACAAGCGTTGTAAAATTTAAATTGTTTCTGTTGTGTGAAATTGTATCGTGTAAAACTGTCAGGTGCGCTCACTGGTCTACTCAAGGATAAGGAGGAGTTAATGATTTCTGTTCGGTGAACAGAAAATAGTGATGACAATTTGTAAAAGATTTTAAATTTTTTTTGTACTGGTACTTATAATTTAATTGTTTGAAAGTTGATGTATAAGAACACATTTGTATAGTTGCTAGCTTTGACTAGACATATGTACATTTACTTTAAAATTTGACTTTAACAACATTTTACGAAATACCCTATAAATATTTTGACAACTTATAGGACTTAAAAATCAAACAACAAATAGAGTATAGAAAATATGTATAAATTAGCAAACATTTTAAAATAAATTAGTCAAGTCAATGATAAACAAACTTTAACTGCATGCATACAATTGCATGTCGACCGCGTACTTTTTTATAAGTATGATTACAATTGCAAGTACCATGACAGATGTTTGTCAGTTAGTCGACTTCTATATTTTAATTATATTGTTTTAATTTTAGAAAATGCAGATTTGTAAAGATGCGGTTATTTAAAGTGCATGAGACCACGGTGGAACGACCATAAAGAAGAAAACACAGTGTAATACACAGAGATTCCATTTATACAGTGTTCTTTACATCATATCCAAGGTGAATACACGCTAAAACCACACGATCAAAAATCACGGTGTATACACAGTGCACCGTATACACCATAGATACGCGGTTAGCCACAATTACACGGAGTACAAATGGACACCGTGATTTTAAAACAGCAAGGGCATAAATGTTTTTTTGATAACCAATCTTGATTAAGAACGTTTATATTTAAAGAATTACCATAATTCAGCCAAAAACTTTAATTTAGTTAATTGATTGGTAACGACAATTTACGTTTAAAAGCGTTTTGGTGCTGCCAACATCGCAAACGTCAATTTTCGTTCGTTAGTGTAGTTACGTAATAAACGAAAAAAATTTTAGAACGGCAAAAAAATGATGTTAAAGTCAATGTCGAATTTGACAGATTTAGTAATAAATGCAACATTATATTTCTGGTGATTTATAAATATAAATAAATCATTTATTTGCAAGGTTCGGCCGTGCGGCTTTTCGTCGCATTAACGTTTGTTACGATATGCTTAACTTTTGACGCTGGTTAAGTAAATTACTATGACTACACTAATCATATTAGTAATCGTAATTTTGTTTATATGTGACATTGAAATTGCAACACCAAGAAAGGGTGGTAATTTTATAACTAAGTTTGGCAGAAAAGTTTATCTACTCAGAAGTAGTAAATAATTGAAATTTTAAAGAAAAAGATATTACTAGGATTTTCTCGCAACGTAAACTGGTAGTGACTAACTCAGTTGGATTTGAAGATTTGGGTCGTAAGCTTCATGGTGCTAAATTATAAAATTAACTAAAAAGGCGCCAAAACGATTAGAAACTATTTTCAATAATGAGAAGTAATACAATACTGACAAGTAAAAGAAAAAGGAGTACTTACGGTTGTCTAAGTCATACGGATAGCTATCGGCATGCTCCAACCATCTCCTACACAATCACTAAAAAAATGAAGTAAAATCAGACATAGGATCGTATTAGAATTAAATTGCTTATCGACAAACAATGAATCGTATTCAAATGCGTCAAGCATCCGAGTGGTTTTCATTATTCTTAATGCAGGTGTGCCTCCAAGGTTATCCAAACATCACACAAAGTACCAATATGACTAATTTCCCAGATTGTTACGGAAGTGCCTTAATTAACCAAGAACCCCTTTTAGAACGGGTTTCCAATTACAGTCTCCAGCGGAAGGCAATAATAGATTAATCATGAATCCTTCCAAATTGGCTCAATACGTGGCGGTATCGTACATCGCTATGACAATACAGCGGACAAACAGCATACTAAACATTTTTAACATAACAAAAAACAAAGATGAACACAATTTTTATTTAATAATGTGTTGGTTCCCCACTATTGACTTCACACTCTCTCACTCTTTGTGACATAGATTAGAAATTATTTTATTCCAAACAATTTGAAATTCGTCCCGGAGAACTTTCGGTGCCTGTGGCGATCTCAGTCTTCTACCCATAATGTCACACGTGTTCAATAGACGAAAGTTCGGAAGATCTAACTGATCAGCTTAACATTGGTCTTTTTAAATCGATCCATAGTGTCTTGCAATGTGGAGACGGGAATTATTATCTATCTCTTCCAACTGCTAAAGAAATGGAAGAATATGCGGGGTTCTACTACTTAGTTAACATATCGCCGGGCGTTCATATTACCTCGGATAAGTACCAAACGAGATATACTCCTATAGGCTGTAGCACCTCTTATCATAACCCCTACAGTGTGGTGCACATGTGGCTCAACAGAAAATGAAACATTGTGTCATTCTCGGCGTCCTTGTCTGACTCTTATAAGATCATCACATTCCCACAGAACAGAACAGAATCGGGATTTAGCATTAAAAACTACTCAATGCCATTTAGATTCTAGTGGAGTCCCAATCTACACCACTCCAAACGTTGATATCGATGTTGAGCCGTCAGTGGTAGCACAAGATGTGGCCGATAGGATTGCAATCCGAAACTACTGATTTGACGGTACACTGTTTGAAAGTTTATAAAACGACCTTCATTACTTAACTATTGATCGGCAATTAATTGGGTACTGGAAAAACAGTCTTTTATTGCCATAAGTCGAACATGGCGGTCCTGCATCGCATTTGTTTGCTTCCGTCTTCTAGTTCCTTGTCTACGACGATTCTACCATGATAATGGATTAGTTTCGGTTAAGACTATTTGCAATTTCTCTGTAAGAAAAACAACTTTCACGTAAGCCAATAACAATCACACTTTCAGAACACATTAAACAGAATAACCACAAAAAATAACAATATTAAAAGTAACCAAGATTCGCACGAAATACACACGACCATGAAGTCGTAGAAACAAAAAAAAACGTCAGATATGCTATTACCACTTGATCCATTTAAATAAAAATTTAAGCATTTTCTACCTCTGAGTAGCTAAGGCTTTCTACCAAGTTTGGTTACAAAATTCACACTCCTTCTTAGTGGAATGAGAAAATTGACAAAATACCATCATTAGCTCGACACAATTTAAGCCAATGCTAATGTTCCATCTGCTGCAATTCTGCCGTTACCTTCTAATTTTTACTTTGAGCGTATTTCCCTTTCAAAAAAATAGCTGTTAACAGTTATTTTGTAACAGAGATACAAACTGAATAAAAATAAACAACTGAGCAGTATATGTCATAGTGGTAGATTCTACAAACTGCAAAGAAAAGTATTTGGCATTATTTTTCAGTTTGTTTTTCATATTCCAGCTTATGATATCGACACGTCTAGTGACAATCGAGTCTGGAACTCTTTGATAGCAAAGATTATCTCTGTTTAAAACTTAATAAACAACACTTCTGTCGCTTTGAGAAATGCTATGATTTCTTGTATTTTGCCTGTATGTATATGAGTAATTTTAAATGACGCGATTGTTTTAGTTTTAAATTGTCTAATAAATACGGCTTGCTTTGGTTTCAATCTACTTATTACATTTTTTACTAGAACGGTTCGCCTCCTGGTATGTGATAATTTAAAATGTGTATAAAACATAATTAACAAACAATTTGTTAATTATGTTTTATACACATTTTTAATCTTTGTTTTTATGTTATAAAGTATATTAAAAATGTTTGTTTCTTACAATCAAGTGAGCGAGCCTGATGAAGTGTTCATCCAGAACACGAAACGTCGCAAATTACTGAAGTAGTTGCTTTCATCCAACCTCCTAAAAGAAGGAATCATTAATTTGATTAAAATCTAAAATTACATTTTTTACTTTTTGTTTTCTTAACCAGAGTTTGCTGAAGAATCGTTTTTATGCAAAATTTTATGATGCTTCTATACCTTCTCAAGTTTAAACAACTAAACTGCTGTTCGATAAACAAAGCAAATGCACATATGTTTAACTATAGTAAATCAGAATGTAATTGTTTAATTATATGAATAGGATCAAAGTAGACAGTGGCATAACCAGGATTTGTATTTGAAGTAAAAAATGTTAATGTTGAAACCAAAGTTGCTAAAATTTTGTTTACTTTTATAAGTATTTTTAGAACGAAATAGAAACCAAAACTTAAAAACAAGCAACTGGTTTGACTTAGGTTAATTAATGCCTATTCCTAAATAAAGTTCAATTTACACAAGAACTCTTTACATCAATAACTATCTCGTATTCGCTCACAGTTAATTAAAAAACTATAAGATATTTTTGGCTATTGTTATTTAAGGTACCCTACTTTAATTTAAAATATCTTACTTTATCTGCGAAGTGCAAGCACAGAGATAAAACCAAGTCACGTAATTTAATGTAGAAATTGAGATCATATACGAACAGACGTGCCTAGAAAATAATGGGCTAGAACACCAATTCCACGAAGAAGTAAAGACAAAAACTTTAAGTAAATATATTAGTACACGTAACCCATAAGTAAATATTGTGAATAAGTAACATTTGATTATTTTTCATTAGTTTAATTATTTGTGATACAATTTGCATATAGCCAAAATACATAAATCGTAACGATGTTATAAGATTTATTAGTTTTGTATTTTATCTTATATCAGTTTTTTGTTTATCTATAATATTCAATTTTTGAAACTACATTTGATAGTTAGACAGTATTCTGCAATTGTTTAAGTAAACGGTTTTTAATACTTGTAGAGCAGTAAGGTTATCAGTGTACTAAATTTTATAAGCTTATTTTATCATAAACTTAATTTTTTTACTACAAACAACGTTAATTTTTCTTAACTGTTATCTTATTTTTAAAAACTGGAAGGTGTGTCATTTCGTAGTGTACCTGATATTAAGATAAACCTTAGCTAAGTATTATTGAACTTATGATAATCTACTTTCTTAAAAAATATTTAAACTAACAATAAGTAGCTATTAAAATTACATTTTTATAGAGTTTTTTTGATAAAATATCTTATCGTTTTTTTAATTGTTTGTTTTTAAAATAGAAGGAACAGACTAGTAAAATACTTGTTTATCTCTTTTTTCGGTTTCATTGATATGTTTTTTAAATATTTTTTTACAAACGAATCTAAATTTTTGTAATAACCTGCTATGTCTGCTATGTCTATTGTTTATTGTTTAGTACATATTTTTATCAATGTTAATAAACAACGTCAACAATATTGTATTTTTATTACACTCTTCTACTTATTAGTTTGATTCTGTAGATTCCGTTTTTATTTTGGTAATAGCAAACCTTTGAAAAACTGATGAATAATTTCTTTATTACAATTTGGAAAATCTTAACATATTTATAATTAATTGAATTTTTTAACCACAAAAAAAAGTAAAATTTTGGAACAAGAAAACACGAGTATATGATTAGTTATTGACAAGCCAAGTTTACATAGAAAAAATAAAGCCGAAATAATTAACATTAAGATAATCTACTCTAATCGCGTATGTAATAGCTATTTATGTTATTAGTACATAATGCATAACTTTATTGTACACGCCCTAGCAACAAGCTAACTTGCGAGCGAAGCTAATAAAAAAGTAATCAAGTCCAATAAAGTGCATTATGTACGTGTTTCATAAGATATTTTATGTTCGATTACATTTTACTTAAATAACATACATCACGGAAGCAGTTATCCTGATAATGGACGTTATAAAGAAGTATGAATTCCATTTGGATATGAAGAACGATGTTCTTAAGATTGACGGTGAAAAAATTGCTTTTCATTCGTCAGAAAAGGCAGCCGTGTGAGTTAAACTTAAAGAGTCTAAAGTGTGTTGATGACACGCCTGGATGAAAATCTCAGAAAAGGTTACATTTTGCTATCAAACCAATGGAGGGCGGTTTAATTAAAAATGATTACTAGCCCAGAACATAACTACGAGTAAAGAATATGATGCCAGGAAGGTTCTTGAATGTCTCAAACTCAAACATGGTAGGCCAATGTTCGCCAGTTTGTGGCAGTTTGCTGTAATCTCCTTTGGTCTGTATAACGTTTCTGCAAGATTCCAGCGTTTCATGGAGAGTATCCTGCAAGAACTGTCTTAGAAAATGTACCTGGTTTATCTAGACCACGACGCGGCATGATTGTGGTTGCAAGATCGTTTAAATCAAAAAATAAACTCAAAAAAGCGCCATGTATTTAGGAAGGAAGTGTAAGATCTTGGCCACGTCGTATTTGGAAATGGCTGACCCAAACAAAGTTTGAGCAGTGCAAGCATTGCCAACACCAATTAACAAACATCAAGTTCGAAGTTTTTTTCGGTTGCGTTTCTACGATTTGTAGCTGGATTTTTTAATATTACCAAATCTTTAGGCGAAGAAAGTCAAAATTTAGATGGAATGAAGACTGTGAAAACGCTTTTCATCAACTAAAACAGGTCCTAGTCATTTCGACAATTTTAAATTATCCAAGAAAAGATGAAAAAATTGTTTTTGACACCGAAGCAAGTAATCTGGCCATATGTGCAGTCCTTTTAAAAGTGCAAGATAGACAAGAAAAACACAACGTGTGTTTTAGCAAAGTTTTGTCTAGGTTAGAAAGGAATTACTGCATGACTAAGAAAGAGCTGTTAGCAGTCGTCAAGTTCATAGAACATTTTTATAAGCTTTTGAATGAAATAAAATTTTTACCATAAACTGATTACTTTGCAATAAAATTCGTAATCCAAAAAGACTAGTGGCAAGATGGATGAAAAGATTGCAAGAATATGACTATGACTCAAAACACCGTGCCGGAAACAATCATCGGAACGCTGATGCTTTGCCTAAAAGGCAGATTGCAGCCATTGTTCGCAACATGAAGAAAAGATCCAATGTCTCCAAAGAACTGCTATGGTTGATGACGAGTGGGAATCTGAGCAGTTGCGTCTTGATGTCCTTTGTCTCATAAATAAAGCATATTTTTATGAGCTTACAGTATCTCGTAGACAAAGAAACTGGATTCTACGAAATGGTTTTTTTCTCATCAGCAGTATTAATTTGCAGTCTCAGAGGTATTATTAATTTCTGCTTGAATTGTGACTGCTGAGATCGATCACAGCCCCGTTTACTTACCATATAAGCTTAACATTTTCTCTTTCATATGGTGTTAAAGTTTCTATAACCTCTTCTAAATGTTTGTACAAACGCAAAGAAGTATAATCAAATAGACTTTGAATCTGAACAGTAGGCGTAAGTTTTGGTCACTCAAATTGATTGCTCCGTGGAATAGCAATCTATTTTAGCTTTTTTTATTAGCAAATAACAAGAATCTTGTTTGTATCTTGCTGTATTTTTTATTCTTTTTTTGTAAAGTCTCCTTCTAAAAAATGTCTAGAGCCTCTGATGGTGTGTGTTTTTTCACTGTTTGCGTTTGGTCTTTAGGGATAGTTTTACGTAACTTTGAAACTTGTATTGGCGTGGCTGCCATATTTTTGATAAGTTTAGATGCTCTGTGTTTTCAGAAGCACGTTGACTCATACTAGCTGCATAGGTCAACTCCTCAACAGGTACTTGATCCCTCAAATGTTTCATTTTGCACCGCTTGCTTCGGTAACTCGATTCGCTGAAATTTTTTGTTGTTTTATTAGCTGCTGCCTATTTGCTTTTCAGATCAGATTTGAAATGGGCGAGGTCTCGTTTTAACGTATCGCGTTTGTCATCTAGACATATCGTGATTTCTTTGAATTTTTCTTCCAAAAACACTAATCTTTGGCCTATTTGAAAATGTAGGAAGATACCTTTATCAATTTGTACAATTCCATTCTAGTCATCTCTTTACGATATAATTTAAAGATGTAATGAAAATAGGTTTATCAATAAATATACGAAAGAAAAATTTTATTATAACTTTTCAAATTAATTTTTTATCCTATTAGATTTTTAAGTTTATTTAAAAAAAACTATATATACAAATTATGTAAGTTTGAATTGAACAGATAAAAAAAATTACGGAAACTTTTAGACGCGTATTATACTCCGTATAGTGTATACGTACGTGCATTATACCTCGTACACTGTACACAGATAAATACGATAATAAAAATTGGGACAAAGATGGGCGAGTTTTTGCGACTGGTTTATAAAAAGCAAAGATTAAAGTTTATACCAGTTAAAAAAATTTCATCCGACAAGGCCCGGAACATCTACTTTAACTCGATTCTCTAAAGATTTTAGCAGAAAAAACTAATTTTTTTGTTTAGGTAACGCACTTTAAAAATCAGATTCACTGATCTCTATAATAATATGGATAGCTGATACTTATGAGATAAAATGTAAATATTGGATTAGACTGCGTAGAAGACAGCGCCACACAATACTGAGATTAGAACTAAATTAAACAAATTTTACTTGACAACAGTGCCGCTATTTTTCAAAAGAAAAAAAATTATTATCATTCATTTTGTTGAAATTGCATAACAATTTACGGAATTGCATAAAACTGTATAACTTTTTCTGAAACGTAATGGTTTTAATCAGATTTTAATTAGTTTTAATCAGATTATAGAAAAAACAAATAGTTAAACAGTCATTTTAACTCACTTGAGAATTAATCACACATACTTAACACACTTGTAGATTTAACGATCGAACGCGTAACAAAATTGCGAAGAAATCAAGAACATTAAAGAACAATACATACATAATGAAATAAGAATCTAAAGCTCAAGCTATACTCATGCGCTCAAACAATTTTCTAAATATTTTTAAAGATAACGTAACCATCTATTTAGAAAATATCTTACAAAAATATTAGTATTAATGACATTTGCACTGACAATTAAAGTGTCACAAAAAGTATGGTTAGCGCTACATTTAGTTCCTGTCTCAGTAATAAGTGGTGCTGAGATTTCTCTAAAGGTGTAATATTAGACTATATTATCAGCTATCCATATTCAGCCTAGATTAAATAATAAATTTTATATTGAGTTATTTATCAAAACTAAAATATGCATATTACGTACCTTTTGCTTTCATCTTCATAATTATATTTTTACTCCACTACTTTACACAACTCTAATAAAAAAATATTTTATCGCACAAAAAGTGCTCGCTGAAATCATATACGTGCGAATGAAGCAAAGACAAAGTTTTGACTGTCCGCGTGGGAAAGGTAATGACAATACATTTTTCTTGTAGCCACAAAGTGGTGTGAAAACATATGATAATAATAACGCGTTTTGCGGTCTTTCGACACTTTTGTAATTTCGGCTTTTGGTCAGCTTTTTAATAGTTCTACGTTTCTGTGCGATGGTAAATTAAGAGGACACAATGACGTAAAGAAAACATTAAAAAAAATGTTTCAAAGATTTTACTAGGTGAACTGCAAAACACCAAAGAATGGTGCCGTAAGTGCACGATTTGTGCATCAGAAAATGGTTTAACAAAAAAGTAAAATGCATCAATGAAACAGTACAACGTGGGAAGCCATTTAGAGAGACTGGCGATTGACATCGCGGGGATTGACAGATTATTTTACGAAATGAACGAGGGCTTACGTCATACCCAATCAAGTCTGTAGCTGCTACAGTTGCAGACATCTTGGTGAAGGAGTTTTTCTGGTAGAACGGGTGAATTGCACAGTGACAGTTCAATCCAATATACTTTATCATTATTGGTCTTGTCCAGTTAAATATCACATTCTGGACACTAAACAAAAAAAACGAATTCTTGTAAAAACTAATTCTGCATAGTTTATGAGTACGAATTCAACATATAAGACTATCACTTTAATTCAATGAACATCTTGAATCTATGTTTACTTTAAATTCTTATACTGTTTTGCTAATTTTCAAGATTTTGTCTTTAATAGTGTGTACTGTATGTAGACTGCAAATGAATATTACTCTAACAAATTTTCAAACAAGGTATTAAATAATAATAGTTAGACTACCGAAAATTACGTGCAACTGAAATTAATATTAGTGCTACAAGCTACAAGCGTTCTACAAGCTTATCTATTTTAGACCACTTATATAGTACCTACAATACTAAAAAATAAATTCATGCTCATTTTATTAGTTACATTTTTTTAATTTTATGTATTTACGCAACACATTGTTTTACCAAAAATAAATTTGTGTCGTGATCAGTTTATTAAGTTGCTTTCTGGTCGTTTCAATAAATTTCTTGCTCGTAACTTAGAAATACCCGTACGTGTTTCAGTTTGCACTTCTTTGATGTTTTCTTGCATTTGTTCTAGTTTTGTTTTTGTTGCATTTGTTTTCGAACGTGATTCAGCCTGGTATTATTTTATATATTATTTTAACGTTGGTACGTATTTCGT
This sequence comes from Aquatica leii, assembly GCA_035610365.1. NCBI lineage: Eukaryota > Metazoa > Arthropoda > Insecta > Coleoptera > Lampyridae > Aquatica > Aquatica leii. The sequence goes on from CM069436.1 coordinate 54,095,459, forward strand.
CTATTTTTCTAGAGTTTTCGTACATTTTAGAAGTAATTATTTTGTTGTTTTCCCCCGATTACCCACCACTCACGTCGCATAGGGTACTTGATACTAGTTTTACTTTATTAACCTTTACTTTTTTACTAAACTACGTAACTACAGGTATTAGGTACTTGAGATTCATCTGACAGGTACCAATTCTACCATTTTTTAATTAGTAGAACTTTTCTACAGTTTAGTAGGTTGCATAAAAACATATAAAAGAAAAATATGCAATATTTGACGTATTATTGTAGGTGTGTTTGCGTCAATGCAAAATTATTAAAACTGTCTTGACTAAGATTTAGATAAATGTTTTTTTATAAATAAAAACTGTAAATATTTTTACGTAAATTCTTTGACGTACCAAAGAATAAAAATCAGCTAACAAACATGTAAGAGATTAAATTTATGTATCAAAATAACACTGCACAAATATTTTGTAACTTTATTTATTTTTAACTATTTTTTAGAATTGAGTAAGAGCTTTAAAAAATTATATTCTAAATTTAAAATCACATTTTTTCAATAATCAAAATTTATTTATTTATTAGGTTGTAGGTGTAGTTCTGCAATAGTTTGCTTGTTCCGATAGAATTTAAAAATTGCAGCAATTTCAAGCTTGTCTTAATTCATTGCAATTATAAAATTTACGGTCTTTTGTGTTTTTTGATCCGCCGACTGAAAGGAGGTCTGCAAATCGTCGAGTGCGGCAAAAAGAAGTTGTGACATGTGTTTTTCATACTATTTTTTCTATTTCGCATGCATTTACTCTAAAATTTTTAATAAATAAACAGCATAACATTGTTTTAGTGATTTTTTTGTGATGGCAATTCTAGAATTTGACAATTCAAATTTGAAATTTCAAGGTGTTAGTTTCTGAATTCAATAAAAAAGATTGTGAAAATTGAATCTGAAAGTATGAGTTGTACACCCACGAAGTAAAAAAATTAGCAAATACAGTTTTAGATAATTTGATGCCAATAATTCTGCTCGAAATATGAAAAAGAACTAACCTATTTCTAGAAGTGACAATTGTACCGTTACAATTAAAAATTATAATAACAACAATAAATTCACCATGCATATGAGCTTATTAGAGGTTTGTTTATTTTCTTCCAGTTTATAAACTAACATTTAATAAATATCAAAATTAACTGTAATGTAAAGTAAAAATAACTTTATTCAATCAAAAAATAAATTTGTAATATGCTGTAGTATATTTGGTTAGGTTATGGTTAAATGTCAGATAGGGTTTACAATGTTGGAAACTTAAATTTATTTAATCACTAAAGCAGTACGGAACGAAAGTCTCTTTTCGTATCGTTTACAGTACGGATATAATGCTACGACCGTCGCGAAAGTTCATACTCAGCATTCAAAAAGCTTGGTAGAAAAGTGATGCTAATAATTGATTGTCTCAACGGCATATTAAACAGCAACAAAAGAAATAAAATTATATTAAGAAAAGAAGAAAAAATGTTATAGTAATAGGTTTAATGAAAAGGCATGAGCTTAAGATATCAGAGAAACAAGAACAGACGCAACTATAAAGTAGAAAATTAATCCAAAACTTTTTAATTCCTTTTTTGGTGTTTAAATTAAACCAGTTGATTTAAAAAGGTTAAATGATCAACGTAATCTTAAACTAATAAAAAAATATATTTAACATCAGATGCTTTAAAATAGTAATTTACATAACAAGTGTCGAAAGTACAGCATAGCATAACAAACATTAATGCGACGCGATGCATGTGAATGAGTTATGCTATAAAACTTTCGAGAGCAACGTAGATTATTTTTTGTGTTGTTTTTTGTAAAATCACACTTTTTTAAAAAATATTATTTTTTGTGTTGCTTTTTGTAAAATCACATTTTTTTTTAAAATTTTAATTACCAAAAATATAATGTTAGTGCTACATTTATTACTTAATCTGTCAAATTTGACATAAACTTTAATATCGGTATTTTTTTCAATTTTAACTAAGTTTGTTTAAATAGCTTTTCCATCTGTCGCATTTTTATGCAGATTTCTAGTTCTGATTTTGCCACTGTAGAACTTCATTCGCTCTTTAGGTAACTACATTAACGATCCAACACTGAGTTTGCGATGTTAGCAGCACAAAAAAGTAATACCCTTCTATTTGAAAAATAGTAGTTTTAGCACAAAGTTTTGTAACAATAAGTAGTTTAGAGAACTGGAAAGACAATCCACCTACAACAAACAGCATGTTTGAAAATTTAAATAATGTAGATGATAAAACAGAAATGAAAGAAACCTAATAAGAAGGAAACAACAGGAACAATCCAAATCATCAAATTAAAATTATAAAAACAATATTGTCAAATAATATCGCAAAGAAAAAGTAAAATATGATACATCTTAAAATAAAACTTTTTTAAATGTGTTGAAAAACATTTATCCAAAACTGCCAATTTTTTTGTAGATTTAAAATAGAAAAATAATTACAAAAAATTTTACAAAAACAAACTATTTGTCAGCAACGCAGTGCAGTTTGAATTATTTTGCCGCAAAAAAAGTACCTGATTCTGAATGCTAGAAAATTATTTAATTCGAAGAATATCAAAGAAAAAACGTAAGATGTATAAGTTGTCATAAAAATTACTCTACAAAAATTGTTTGTTGTATAAGTAAATACAACAAAATGTATATCCCAAACTAAACGCTCAAGTACAACACATTATCAAAACAACAAAAAACATTTTTAAACTTTAAACAATAGATGTATAGGCAAAACAAATTTTTTATGATACTAGATACGTAAACATATACATAAACGGGAGTTATAAAAGGACTGTATAGATTTATAACACTCTTTTATTACACTTTCTTATTACGTACTTAAAATAATATTTTTTATATTTTTATTTAGATTTAGATGTTAACAAGTTTTCTATTTTTTTTAGTGTATATTTTCAGCATATTTTATCAATTTTTTACAAGAAAAATATTTATAAAAGTTGTAGGGTCCTTAAAGTATGATACTTTAAAATTATATATAATAACGGTATTTTTTTGTATAATGTTTAAAATCTAGACAATCTGGCTTACTCTCTAGGGGTAACACATTATTTATCAAAAAAAAAACATTTTGCTTGACAACAATTACAGATTTTTAAAAATAAATGACCTATTTCAAAAATTTCATATAATATCTGCCATAAAAATCTATGACCTATGCATTTTCTAAACAAAATAAGAAAATTAACAAAGCGGAAACTTGTCTAAATGATAAAGTTTATCTAATCCCAATAGTTTCTGTTTTTAGCAGGTTACTATCTAAGATGTATGCAGCTATTCTAAAACCCATATGATCTTATGGTATTCAACTGCAAGCTACTGTGGTATATTCTCAACATTCATCTTATGTGTACTTTTATAGAGAAAATGCAGCACTAAATATAATGAACCATCGGAAGTGCATCAGAATGTACCTGCTGACAAGCTTATAGACAGAACAGATGAGTTAAGACGCTTCAAGCACTTCAAACCTTCTGATCTACTAATTATATTTTATTAATATGTCTTTTATAGGGTGTATTGTTTAACGTTTAACATAGGTAGCTTAAGTTAGAAAAGTTACCTACAATAACAAAGACCTAGTTTCCGCATATTAATGAATATATAAAATACATGTGTTATCAAACTTGGTCAGATTCTACCAGGATTTTAACTTAAAAAAAATCAGAACTATTTGTTTTGCTATTTTGAATCAAATATTTACACAATGTTTCATGTAATTTAACAAAAAATTCTATTTTATAATTTCTGTTAAATCAATGTCATCATTAATTCATTTTTTAATATTTTATACAAATAATGCTTCAAATTTAGATTAATCACACAAAATGATGTAACTTTGCAAATGCAACGTAAAATTATATTTAATACGTATCTGAGATTATTTTAAATGCATTGAATAATTTATAGATGTTTAATAAAAAAAATGTTTACATAAAGCAAATAATTGCAGATGGTAAAGCAAATAATATAACCGAGAGATGCATTTTCAACCTTGCTAATGACATATCGTCGTAATTATCACAGTTGAATATTTAATCAACTACGAGATATAATTAAATTAAATATTAGCAACTAGTTCCAATTATTGAAATAATTGTAATTCTTTTTATCCTTATGCAATTACCCTAGATAACCTTGTTAATGACCTTAATTCATGAGTTAGTTATATTTATCAATTTGCACAAAAGGATTTTTTTTAATGTTATCACTGATTTTTTCCTTTGTTATCAAAGCGTCATTATCTATTGGAAAAATAACGGAAGTATTTATCAGATGACTTTTAGAAAAGTAAGTACTATACACTATCAGTTAATAAAAATACAAAAAAAAACGCAACTATATTATTGCCAAAAGTTATATTCTTATATAGCCTATAAAATAATTAGAATAGTTAAGAAGTAAAACACAAAAAGTGACTGTAACGTGGAGAAAAATAAGACTACTTAATTTAATAATAGCAGAGATCAATTATTGATCTCTGATATGAACATTTTATTTAATAGAAGACGTATTACAAAAATATTATTGTTTATTTTTATTTGAAGCTCGCGAGTCTAAAACTTTTCAATTAGTTGAGTTTATTTTAAGGGCAATATTCTGACTCTTGTCATAAATACCAGTTACTTACTATACTGTATTTATTTTTTTTAAAGTATTGAAAAGGAATGGGTGTTTACATTTTTTATATTTTGATTTTTGTTACAATAGAAAGTTTTACATTTTGATACCATGTTCTTATCATTAGATAGTACGCATAATACACAAAAAATTTAACATACCAACATAATACAAGGCATGTATAAATTGACGAAATAGCTACACGCTGCGACATTCTTCGTTCTTCGTTCAGGAACCACTTAAAAGAAACATACATAAGGCAACGCTGTAAACTAGCATACGACTATAATATCTGCGTTAGCATTTCTATTACAGAAACCGTACATCAGGTACATATCGGCATATTCATTTAATGTAAAAGCCATTAGAGTGATCAAAGTAATAACAAAAAACGCAAAAAACACAAAACCACAAGAACTAATCAAAAGTACACAGAAAACACGAACGAAACAAAGTCTATTCAAAAATGAAACAAGAAAGTCGAATTGGATACATAAATGTCAAAATTTGACAGATGATGCTTTTGATTGAAATCTGTTGAAATCGCAATTAATAGAAAGTTTGTTTTACAACATCTCCAAATGAGTTTTTTGTAAAAATACGTTAATAAAAAAATGTTAAAAACAAACTTTGAATTCGAAGAAGAAATCGTTAACGAAAGAAAAGCATCAAAATTCCTTTATTATTCTTAACATGTTAAGCGTCATTTGTATCTGTTTGGATACAAGTGGTGTTGGTCATGTAGGCCACCTCTGTATTTAAACAGATACAACCGAATACTTTTACCTTAGCCCCAAGAAAAAAATTAACATGATGGCGGTTAACGTGTTAATTGCAGCTATCTCTACCAACAGATATAGAACACTTATTTATAGACCAAAAATCCGAACTTTCAGAATTGAATAAATAATGTTGCAGCGTGTAGCTTTTTTGTTAATTTATATACACCGTGTATTAAACAATTGCCTTGTGTAGATACAATTAATTTCTTTTCCATTTAAAATCTGTTTATTGCGTTTTCTGTTTTGTGATAATCATGAGTTCAATACTATGGCAGAGTCATCTCACAGTACAAATTTACTATATATAAATAATAGTATGTAAATGGCTTCAAATATGGAAACGTTAAAAGCTGATTTTATACTGGACGGCCGTTTCACCATTTTGAGGCTCTTGAGCAGTGGGAGAACACTCTACTGTACTTTCATAAATGTTTTGAAAGTCTTATAGTTTTATATTAATAAATGATGTGATTAACATCAGTGAAATACGATGGCAAAACTTATTTGAATTACGCGGGTATAAAACCAGCTTTCAACGTTTACATCTATGCATAGTAAATTTATACTATGAGATGACAACATTTTACTCGTGTTAATTCCATCATTTATTAACTTAAAGCTATAGAACTATTGAAAGTACAATAAAGTGTTTTCCCGTTACTAAAGACTCCAAAAGGGCAAAACGGTCGTCCAGTGGTTCACTCTGGTGACATTTTTACATTTCCATTGACATTGTTACCTAACAATGTTTATACGTTGTATAGCAGGTATAGAATTGGCTTTCAACGTTTTCTATCTATACCAATTACATACTATTATTCATGAATAGTAAATTTATACTATGATATTACTCTGCCATCGTATTTCATTTACGTTAATCACATCATTTATTATTGTCAATGCATTTAGGGAAGTACAATAAATTGTTCTCACACTGCTGAAGAGCCCCAAAAAGCGAAACGACTGTCCAGTGGTTCACTCTGTTGTTATTTTACATTTGCATTTTTTGCTGTTGTAATAAAGTAAATTACTTTTTAGTCTACTTAAGTGTAAACCGTATTTTATAATTCTTTGTACATTAAATGTAACTTGATTTTTACGCATGTTGTTATATGACAGTATTGTAAAATCCTCTACAATGCGGTAAAACAAGCAGTAAATTGCAGGTTTTAAAAAACATCTACAAATTATGTGAGTGAAATAATACTAAACTTTATATAAATAAATGTTACTTTACATTATATTTAATGATATAAATGTATAAAAACATAAATATTTTTGAATTTGATTTAAATTTTTAGAAATGCACCATCTCGTGACAACTATAACAATTATGCTATTGACAGCTGTCAAGTTACCGTCGAATTTAGATTGTACATTTAAAAGTGCCACATTTAAGCATTTGATTTGTTTTTAATACTTCTTTTACGTAAGCAAAGTGATTATTCAAGAAAATTGTAATAAGTAAATATTCAGAATATGTAATTTTAAATTTATCAAATTACAGTCATTGTAATCATGTAAGTAGGTGTCTATAATGCCAACATATAAAAATTTAAATTAACGTCGACTAAAAAATTTAATACAAATTTCGCGCGTTTAGGTATTACAGCGCTCCGGCTAAATGAAAACCTTGCCCGTTAGGTTCGGTTTTCAATTAAAGTTGTCGCGCTGTGAAATACTACTCACACGCACTCAATTGTAAATAACTATTAACAATGACAGTTGAAGATTAAGTTATGTAAACATAATTTGTTTAACGAGATTTTAAAAAAATGATCAAAATTACTATTATTTTTATTAGGCACTAAAAGATATGGGACAAAATAAGGTCATCAAATAACAGAAAAATAAAAAAAATATTTGAGTTGGTTTTGCTTATTCAAGAATACGCGAGCGCAAACATAAAGCTATAGGATTTGTTAATGCAATTGTGAGAATACATTAGAGTGTGTTTCCTACTGCTGATGAGCTCTAGAAGGGCAAAACGGCCTTTAAGTAGTTCACTCTAATAGCATTTGTACAATTGCATTGCTTTACTTCCAATGTCTTTTACGTTGTAGTTTTATACAGCAGTTTTATTCAAAACTATTTTGAATTACGCGGGTGTAAAACCAACTTACAACGTTTTTTGCCGTTATAGCTGTTTACAGTTAAAATGAAAACAAAAAATAAATTATTTGGAACAGCTAATAAAAATAGCGTATAGTATTTCTCAGAAAAAAATCAATACACTTATGGTGTAAGTAAACGACTTGAAATACGAAAAAAACGATAAAAAAACTGGTGTGGTCACCACATGACTTTCCTATAAAGAATTTCTACATATTTTTTATTTTCAAGTTAAAGAAAAATATCCAAGTCAAAACAATATAGAGAAAAAATGTTGTTTTTAACGTATATGCTTTCCCTTCAAAATATGAAATTTTTTTCTAAAAAAAATCGTCGCAAACAAGATTCGAACCTAAATTAATTATGGATTATGGAATTTACTTTGAATTACAAATCAATAATCTAATAAGCTGTTAGGTAATGTTGAAAAAATTTTTTATTTGAATAAATTTTTAGGAAGAATTAATTCTTTAAGAAACTAAAAATAATTCGAATATTTACATACATACAAAGTTACATTAAAAAAAAACCTGTTAAAAATGGTGGATACACCCACTTCCGGCTTCTTTATCAGACCCATCTTGTGATAGAATTGAGAGAATATGAAAAGCCATCTCCTTACCAAATTTCAAGCTAAGACTTTTGGTTCGAGAGTTACCGTGGGTACATCGTCAAAAATACATTTTTCTAATTCAAGAGACCTTGAAACGTAAAATTCTGCAAAAATTGCGATCGTTATACTTTATTTATAGGAAAGTAAAAACTTGGTCAGAATGGAAAGGAACTATGATTTTTCAAATTTTATGTCAATAATTCCAATGCAATCGTTTTAAATAATTTTATAAAAATGTTATCCACAAAAAGATATAGAAGCAAACCCATAACGGCAACCAAAACTTGTTCTAAAAACTTGTTATCAAATTGGAAGTAACCGAACACTTTTTAATAAAAGGAACCAAACCCAAATCTTTGCTATATAGATACAAAATCTGTTTGATGATAATAAGCAAATCTTTAATGACAACATTGGTAAAAAGTGAAATAACATCAAAACTGACAAAAAAATCTTATTTGTTTTGGAGTACCGTGCTATGATAAGCTTAATGGAAAAGAAAAATATTCCCAACTAGACATATGCACTTCCCTTGATAAGCGATAAACAATTGTAATTAGAGGTATTCCAGAGACTACTCCAACAGATACGATAATTTTACCCCTACCAAAGTCATGTAACTGCACAAAGCAAATAAAGTTCATATGCCCCTTTTTTTCATTCTTCTTCCAAGAGAGCAAAATTCGATATTCAAACTATAGAGTTGCTATTCAGGTAGAAACCTTAATTTTTGAGCGTTGATTGTACCAATTTTTTCGCTGCCAATTTCATGGGCATTTGCAATTAAAATGTACGGCTCTTTATCGCTATGTAAAATGTGTCTTATCCATGTCTTTCATTATATGAAAATCTCTTGCAAGACGACGGGGTAAAAGAAAAAATTTCGGGCCTATCAGTATGAAGATGATTAGATGGTTAGTCACTTCGACGTAGTTTAGAATCAGGTTTGATTCACAGGTTAACTGTCGTTTGTTTTTTCAAGTTCATCAATTTTTTTTTGGGTTGCTTGCTGGAGTTCTTCGATCACAACCTTAACACGGTCTAAGCTCGGAAGAAGTTTTTATTTCAGTATAGACTCCGGGTGTGGAAACCTTCCATGGCAATGGATTGGTAACTTATGCTGAGACCAGAACAAAAAAAAACTATTAAAAAAATTAATAAACCACAGGTACAAGCTAAGATAACGACAGAAAACACCATAACAGCATTAACGATTTTGTTTACCAAAACATAAGACTTTTAACGAAAAGTAAAAAAAAATGATTTGCAAAGACAAAACGATAAAATAAGTTACTTTCCATTGGATTAAGATACGTAAATTACTTATGTAGATCACAATACGCATTTAAGAAAGCATTGAAAACAAAAAAAGCTATGTTTGTAGTTTCAATAACAACAGTAAGGTACCTAGACACTTACAAAAAATCCATATATTGTATGGTAGATTACCGAATCTCAAAGAATCTTTGAGATCAAATAGTTTTACTAATGATTGTCCAGGAAATAAGTTTAATTTTCTTTTCGAGATATGCATATATTTCAAAACAAAAAAGTTGTAGTTTAGCAACTAAAGAAGGGATTTGGAAAAAAATTTTAAGGCATACAAAATACATGAAAACTAAAAATATGTTAGACATAATGTCTATTGCATCTCTCATTTTTAGTGCCAATGAAAAAGATAGGATAACATGCATAACGTATAGTTCAAGAGCTAACAAAAAAGATAAATCTTATATAAAATTGCAGGTGAAAATGAGAAAGAGTTTATAACAGTTCTCTGCAATTATGCAACTAATGAGATTGAAGTCTCTATATTGATTGTTTTATCGTATGTCAGAATTCCCAAATTTTCTCGCTACCAAAAAAAACAAACATTATTTAATACATATGTAAAACAAACAAAAAAGTGTATAATACATAATATACAACTTTATACATATATTTATTAAAAGTGCGTTTTGAGAATTTAATGATCACCATTCGTATATGATTGTACGACTTAAATGTTTGGCTAATAAACGTAAATATATCACAAACCTAAAAATAAGTTAACTAGTCACAATGTTACAATGTTGTGAAATTAAAATTTTTGTTATTCGAGTTTCTATAACAAAGTTTGAAAACAAGGTTTCGTAAATTATGCACAGAAACTAAATGAAATGTCTTATTTTCGATTTTCAACAAAACCTTTAGGTTTTTTCCACACTTGAAAGAAAAAAAACTAAAATTGCATTACATTGTGTGCATTATCTTATTTTATCGGTAATATTTTTTAACACATTTATCGCATACGAATCACCGCTATTACAATCTAAGACAAATATTGACCTACTCAACACAAGTATTTTTAGTACGTTGCAATATGGATTTTTTTCTAAATAATGTATATTAATCATTTATAATTAGCAGTGTGTAAGTGGTAGTATTTAATCATTTTTGTCATAGTCATCGACTAGAAGGCTGCTACTGTTAATACAATTTTTTTTTACTTAGTATTGCTAAGATTTTTAGTAGCGTTACATTTTTAGATTACCTGCATTTCATATCATATATTTGACTCTAGCAGTTGCAAAGAAAACATCACACTGTATTTCTGTTACGTCTATATTCTGTTATACAGGGTGTATCTAAAATACGACTACAAACTCAAGAAGTGATTTTCTTATGGCGTTAAATTAAATTTTTTTCTTTAAGGATTTGGTCTAAGGTGACCCAGTTTTTAGATACATGCAATTAAAGCTTTCAGGCTGGTCCTGATATAAATAAATGGAAATTGTTTGTTGATTTTAACTATGAGGTAAATGATGGTTGTAAATGCTGTAAAATCCGTGAAAAGTATTGATGAATTGTGTTAATTATTGTTTTCTTTAATTTTCTATCATCTACAAAATCAATTGTTAGTAAAATAATTAAAACAGATAGTCACTTTTATTTCTTATTACTGACCTAGCTTAACAAAATTTATTTTGTGTACACGATCACGTTTATCTTTGTTTGTAACCAAAACAAGACTTCAGATAATTCAATGCAAAATTTAGCTTTCTTTTGTGCTGTATCCAATGGAAGAGGTATTATCTAATCTACTTGAAAAGAATGTGCAGAATAGCAACTTTATTTAACACAGTAATTATTTATTTTTGTTGTCAGCAAATCGTTGAGAAGAAATTTGAACTTCTTATTTTTATTTGTGATATTAACAACTTTAGGAGGCTATAAGTCCGTCACTTATGATTTATTTTGCTAAAAATTTTGATTTTTTTAAACGTCTTAATGGAACTTTTATTTTGAAATTTTTTGCTTGTTTTGCTCTAATTTTACCTGCTGGAATAACAACCCGTTAATCAGATACACCATGTATATGCTCAACTAGTAGAACGTGTGATGCGTTAATTCTTCGTCTTAAAGCTTTTGGTAAATTTTTCCACGTTTATAAATGATAACATTTTTTGCTTTACGTTTGTGTTAAATAATTGTAATTTCAACAAAGAACTACTTTGTCATTTATTTCCAAAAATTTTCTTAAAGTTAAAGTAAACGATTAATAATTATGTTGTCTTAAAGCTATTCTATTTTTGTTCATATATAAATAAAATAAAACTGTCTAAGCAAATTTCAGAAATTTAATGAAACTTATTTTTCTTGTCGAATACCAACAAAACAGTCAAAGAGAACTTTTCTTATTATATGATAGTATCTTTAATAGAAACGAAGTTATCAATGATGCGGTGTAAATACTAGTTAACAAATGCTACTTTTAGGTCAACTTGACTTTTATTTAATTAAGAATTTAAATTTTACGTTTATGAACGTAGATAGACCTTATTAAAGAAACTTATAAGGTTGATGATAATGTAATAAAAATTATGGCATTTGGTAAATTTTGAGATCAATGCCTAAGATGGTTCGACTAAAAGCCGAAGCATATTTCACTTTCCTGGAATGAATTATAAGAACAAATATGTACAGTAATACCTAGCTTAACTTTACCCCCGTTAACGATACCTCACTATAACGTCATTTCTGGTCGTCGAGCGTTTGCCAAGCAGAGGCGCTTGCATACCTGCTGGGATACCTTGGACTTGTCAGTTACTTGTAGTACTTATAATCTTCACAACATTGGTTGTACGCTCTTTACATCAATAGTTAGTGAAAAGATCGCTATAAAATCGTGTGATATTTCTTTCTCCGTTAACGTTGATTTGGTTAACGTAACGTTCTTGAGGAACGCGTACTTAATGTTAAACGAGGTATTACTGTAGTTATTTTGAAAGTAGACCATTCAAATTGCGTGCTATAAAAACCTTTTAGACTAGAAAGTTGCAAACAAAAGAAGATTTTTGCACTTATTTCTATGAAAAAATGTCACTGAGTAATGTAGCAAAAGTAAATAAAGATGATATGTTGTAGTGTTTGATTAAAAGAATTCAGGATAGACAGTTTACGTAACCAAGCACAAATGACCAGATTCACATCAATAAATGAAATGTTGAAGATGATGAAATACGTGTTCATTGACAAGAGCATTTCAGCTTACCAAAGAAAAGAATCAAGAAGTGAAAGCCAACTCAAAGATGTGAGCTACAAGAAGAAAAAAGTCAGGCCAGTTCGGGAAACAAATACAATTTTTTTTATAAGAAAACGTTTCAACTGCAACTGTAGCGGTCATGTAATAAAATATTGCAGGTGACCACGAAGAAAAAAAGAACATGTTTTCGTAGTGGAGTCATGGATCATACCGTATCAAGTTGTCCAAAGAAAGAAGTAGCAGAAGCCGATACGACCACCTTTAGTAAAATGACACATGCAATTGAAAAACAACAGCTAAGTAAACATTATTTCGATGTAAAATTTAATGTGTATGATCAATACGATAATCATGTGTCACAGTTTAATGCGTTAAAAGTATCAAAGGGAAATTCGAGTAATTTCACTAATTTCTTTAGATTTAAATATAAATTTTCTGGTAGTTAAAATAGCACGATAACATCTAGTTGTCTTTTAAGTGGAAATTTTATTAGTATGAATAATTTGAACAGTTGAATTAACTAATGACATGGTTACAATTAGTAAAATGAAGTGCATGAAAATGTATCTGAGATTGAAAAGAGAGAAGATGAGATCAATGAAATTTTGAGTATTAATTTTTTAGAGGAAGGTGAATGTGATGAATGAAAATTTGGAGAGAATGTGATTGTTAAGTGTCACCATGAGATAAGAAAAATTTATGATGATTATGTATCTAACATTGGCACCTCTTTTGCACCGTCCGAGATCAAAATCAATAATAGGGTCACTAATAACAAATATATCTCTTTTCATCCACGGACAATTTCTTTCTATGATAAAAAAACTACAGTTGTTATTAGACGCTAGTCCTATAGTGTTGTTAAAGAAAAAAAACAGTGACCTTAAGTTATGTGTAGAATATAGAGAGTTGAAGAAAATGACAATCACTGAACATTTTCCTACACCGGTTATTGAAGACAATATAGATATATTCTTAGACAAACGGTAGTTTTTGAAGCTAGATCTGCTTAGCGGGTTTTATCATGCGATGGCAAAAGATTCGGTGAAATACATAGCTTTCATAACGACGTTAAGTCATTATGATTTTTTACCTTTTGGATTGAAAAATTCAGGGCAAAAAATTTATTTCTCATTTTTTTTCTGAATTATTGCAAATTAATGAATTTTTTATATTTATAGACTTATTCAGCTATTAAAGCAAACGTTTAGAATTGCATCAGGACACAAAGTAGATTCGACAGATGTATATGTACCCTTGCAATTACTGAGATTTTATATTTGAGGTATACTATAAACAACGACGAATGTAAATCCGAAAGGGAAGAGTTAAAAGCTGTGGAAAACTTTCTCATTCTACAGAATGTTCATGCTGTTAAGCGATTTGTATCACTCACTAGCTAGTTATTTTAAGAAATTTATAAAACAAATTGCAATTAAGGCTTGATCGTTGTATGACTTATTGAAACGGGATGTTGAATTCAAATTTACAGAATTAGAACTAAATTGTTTTAACAACTATTCAGACCCAATTCTGTGCATCTATTCACCGAGACCGGAGACAAAAGTGCACTGCGACGCGAGTCAAATTTAATATACCTGATGAAAAAAAATACGTTTAAATATAGGTAAGCAGATAGGCAAAATACAGATGCCAAAATTATTAAGATTCGCGAACAGTTAGAGAAATCTGAATTATTTTTTTTTAAATATATGACGGTTATGACTAAAAGCTGAAGAAAGCTGACGACTAGATATTATTTTATGTTCCAACTTCTATGAAAATGCAGGTTATTAAAAGCTTATCGCAAAGATTTATGGCACGTAAGAGTAAAAGAAACAATAGAGTTTATTTTGAAATTATATTGGTTTCCAAATATGAAAGTAAAGATCAAAAATTATATTAGCAATTGTTTAAAATAGTCATGTATTTGCCAAGCGTTGGTTGAAAAGAGAGATTTTTGTATCGGATTCCAAAGGGAGTTTTTCCTTTTTAGACATTGGACATTATTTAAGGTCTCTGTTTTAAAATTTATAAAATTGTAACCTTATAGTTTCACGCAGACGTCAAAAGTAATTAAACACTTTAAATGTTAACATTAGAATGTCTTCCGGGTTTAGACCGTGTCATAGTTGCAACCGAAGCTGCCAACGTTTCGCCCACTTTTGTAAGGGGCTTCATCAGGGCGTGAGATAAATCGCAAAACTCAAACAAGCAATCGAAATCTAACTAAGAACTTCTCAAAAGTTAGGTTATCCACTTGTAAAACAAGCCATAACCTAAACTATGAAAAGGTAAGAAAGAAAACGATAACCTGAAAAAGCAAACGAAAATCTAACAAAGAACCACTACCGAGTTAGGTAATCAACTTGTGAACCAAGCCAGATTCTAAACTCCTAAAGTCGAGTTTGGATATAACAATACATTACATAAGTCAATTGATAACATTTTTTCCAAATTGATGTTGGGGACTTGTCAGATAGGTGAGGTAAACGATGTTATCTAATTTTATTTAGAAGCTGATCGTGATGGTACAATTGAATGTGAAAGCAACCGGGCGCATAAAGTAAACTTAAAAAGTCAAGGCCAGTATAAAAAACAGTATGATTCACATAGAAAAGCCAGTCGAAAATATAAAATAGGTGACATAGTAGTTGTATTAAATGTAAACAATGCACCTGGGATTAATATAAAACAGATATCTAAAAGTTTAAAGGACCTTATCACATGAGACATGTATTACAGAATGAAAAGTGTGTGATTGGGGATGTTAAAAGTTTTCAGTTAACTCAGTTACCACATGAATCAGTTTACAGTCTGACCAGATTAGAATATAGTGTTAAAATTAATACATATTAATAATGGAAGAATTTGAATGATATTTTATTTCTATTTTAACTTTTAGGAAGATTTAATTAGAGACAAGAAATTGTAAAACGACACTTGGTGTGTCAGAAAAACCGACTGTAAGCGTTGTTATTATTAAGATGTTAAGTGGGCAACGTTAGAGTAGAAGAAAGTAGAAGTTTTTTTCCCAGACGATGGCGGAAAGGAATTGATATTTTACGTTTATGAATATTTTATTATTTTATGTTACCAAAACAATTTGAAGTAAAGAATAAAGATTAGATTACAATATTTAAAATCCATTATATATATTTTCGATTTATTTGCATTTTCACTAGATATTTAGGATTGGTCATAGAATTTGAAATATGTTATAAGGAATTCTGACTTCTAAAACTTAATTTTAAAAATATATTGGAAATACTTTCAATATATACAAGATAATTTGGCAATTTAACAAGTATCTTATCTATTTTCTTATCATATATAACTATCTAAAGTACTTAAATTTTTGTTATAATATTTTAACTTATGTTTCCTAACTATTAGCAAAAGATTGATAGTAGAGCCATCTCATAGTATAAGGTACTATCTATGAACTTTGAGATGGTTCTGCCATTAATCTTTTGCTAATGGTTATACCCATCGTATGTAGATATAATTAAGCTATAAAGTTTGATTATGGTATTGTGGGAGTTACATTAGAGTGTATCTCCTACTAGTGATAAGCCCCAAAAAGGGCAAAACGGCCGTTCAGTAGTTCACTCTGATGGTATTTGCACAATTGTATTGACATTGCTTTAACTCCAATTTCTTTACGTTGTGGTTTTATGCCGCACTGTTAGCGTAGGTTACCTTATAAATTCGAAATGAAGTGAAAGAACAACGCGTTTGTACGTGGGAGTAATCAACAATTAATTTATATTCACATTTACTTAATTAACTAATTATTAATTTGATAATAAGAAATACAAAATAAGCATTTTATGGATATAGCAATACTAAATTTATTCACGTGTCGTAGACAGGGTAATAGGCACAAAATAATGCCCTTACAGAAAATTCACCATGCGAGATTTGAATGTGTATACTTGATGACTCGTTCTCGTTTGACTTCTGATTGATTCAGAGTTATGAGGTATCCTAGTATGCAGTGTAATCCTGATAAACAACTGCAAACTTAAGAAAAAGTTTTTTTGTAGCGTTAAATAATGTTTTTTTCTATATAATAAATCTTTAACGTTTTTAACGAAATCAAATTGAATTTTGAAATCAAATCTTGGTATGTGAAAATACGAAAAATTAAAACTTTAGTTTTAGCGGACGTTAAAGAAAAAAATGTTTTCAGGTCTTCAGATTGTTCGGTAAGCTGAAACTGACGGACGATGAAAAAATGTCATTGAAATTTTGCTAAATTTACGAAAAATAGCAATTTTTGAATTTATACAATTTTGAAAAATCACTATGTATACAAGCACAAATTATTGCCGTAAACAAAAAAATAAAAAAAACCAATTTAGTGTCGACCTTTTGGCGAGCACTGTATACTATTTTTTCGATTATTTGTTTTATGGTTGACACTGGTTTAATATAATTAATTTTTACGTTATTGTGATTATGCAAAAAAAATAAGAAGATTACGTTTTTTTGCTAAAATTACTAAAATTGTTTAAAAACATTATTTTAGGCAATTTTATATATTTAAAATACATTTAATTCATTAATATTCACATATAGTTACACGCGAACAAGTTTTTAAAATCAAATTAATTTGCTTAATTACTGATTGGAAGCTTTAAAATAGCATTAAATAACATGCATTTCTTGCTTCTGGTAAATATTTTTGTAAACTTTTTTACTTTGAAGCTGCAAACTAGTAATTAATAATAAAATATCATTTACCTGCGATGAAAAAAGTGCTACTTTACAACCTCAAACGTAATCATGATCGTCTATACTACTAGTGGCGAAAAAACCAAAAAACTAAATTCAAAAATTATATATTTATTTGTTAAACTAAACACATGGGTTTGTAAAAATAGTGCTAAAAATGTAATTTTAAAGAATATAAAACAATGTTTGACATAGTTTTTACGTTGTTTTTCATTTGCTAATCAATGTTAACAATAACGTTTTATAAACAATCTTAAGTGTTTTTTTAATTCAATTCTCAACGATTAGTAAATAATTAATAGAAACATCAAATCTACACTTAACTTTATTTGAGAATTTCCACTAAGCGATGTGTTTCTAAAGATGCAGTTAACAACAAACAGTTTAAATTTTTAGTACACTTTGTAATTTAAAAATTTTTAATACAAAAAAATATTTCTCTTAACTTTAATCAGTTTTTAAGTACAGACAGATAAATTTTTAAGTACATATTCAGATGTTACGTAATTGTTTCAAAATAGTTGTACACATGTCACAAAAAGACATTTTTGTTAGTACAATTATAAATGGTAATAAATAAATTAATAAATAATGTTTTCCACACTAACTGTTTAAAATTGTTTGAATTTCATGCAAAGTCTTTCCTTTAGTTTCCGGAATATAAAAGCGTATAAAGAAAATTCCAACGGCAAGAATAATAGCAAATATGTAAAACGTTACATGACCACCAAGGTTTGAATTCATTATTGGAAAGCTAAAAGTTACAATAAAAACAAGTATCCAGTTAGTCATCACTGATATGCCACTTCCAACTCCTTTAATTTCGGGCGCTAATAATTCGCTCATAATCATCCATGGAATTGGCCCAAGACCGAGCGAAAACGCTATAATAAAGATCACTAAGCTTGCCAAAGGAATTAACCCAATACCCGCAAAATCAACTTTGTTTACTCTTAAATGGAAATACATTCCAAGAGCAGCTAAACACACCATCATACCAACAGCAGATAAAGTTAGGTAGAATCGTCGTGGTCTTTTATCGATGATCATAGCAGCAATGTACCCCGTTATAAATTGAACCACAGCAACTATGATAGCGGCAATATCTGACGAAAAGCTAGTACCGGCAGAGTTAAAAATTGTCACTGTATAAAATATGACAGCATTAATTCCGCTTAACTGTTGAAATAGCATCAGACCTAATGATGACGCCATTGCTTTACGGTTACCTCTTGAAGCGACAAGATCCTTTATACCGGCTTGTTTTTCTTCTGCTTCAGATATTTGAGCTTCGATCATTTTTAATTCTGCTTCAACGTTGTATTCTGTTCCTCGAAAATATCGCAGGCTTTTTTCCGCGTCCGATTTACGTTTAGACTTAACTAAATACGTTGGCGTATCAGGCATATAATACATTGCAACAGCAAACGCTACAGGCGCAATAATTAATATCCACGATAGACCGACCCACGATACCAATGCACCAATAAAATACGTTAAAAAAATTCCTAAGCAAATACACATTTGAAAAAAAGATCCCAAAGTGCCTCTAATTGAAACTTCGGCTATTTCTCCAATGTACATGGGTGCCGTTACGCACACTGCTCCAGTACCAATTCCGGCAAAAAATCTGGCAACACATAATAAAAACGGTCCTCCAGAAAACACAATTAACAAGTAACTAATAATGTACGGAACTGCTATTAGTATATTTACATATCTGCGACCGATTCTGTCAGCTACAAAGCCAGCTGGTATTGCGGATATTGCAGCGCCAATAGCTAACATAGCGCCCACTAACGATCCCTCTGATTCTGTCAGCTTGAAGCCTTCTACAGTTGCATTTGTCAGCTGAGTAAAGTTGCTTAAAATTGTACTATTTAATAACGCAATGTCCGTTGTATTATCAACTAAATCGGCATTTACTATTACTTTAGGTAATTCTAATTGTGGTAATACTGGAGAAGTCCACGCTAAACCACAACCAGCGCATATTGCCCCCAACGATACTAAAACATTCGGTTTGAATTCCAACGTGTCAAAATTAAAGCTCTGGTACTTACCACAAACTGTACCAATGTACTGATTTTTTCTTTCGCCTTGTTGCAATGGCGCATTTTCCATCAACATAGGTTCAAGCACAGAATCCATTTTCTCATTTTTTTCAAAGTTTCCATTTTTTTCTATATCCATTTTCTATAATGTGCGATAGATAATACTGTTAGTTATTAACGAAACGAACTAAAGTGTTTTTAACAAGTACTGAGATTAAATAGTTAATGCATTATCGGCTATAGAAATTTTATCTTTAAATTAACTAACGTTGATACGAATAACGCACAAACTTTTTGTAAATAGTTCATTTTACGTAATTAAACTAGATATTATTCAGCTATTTTACAACGGAGTTGCACTTCATTATCTTAATTAAATTAGTATCGATTTTAAACTATGATATCATTTGTGTAACAACGTAGTTTTAATAATTTTTCAATACAATGAGTATTAGCGTCATATACCGATACTCCAGTAACAACAATTTGATAAAAATAAAAGTAGAACTCGATTGTTCATCATGTGGCCTCAAAATTGTATGCATATCGTTGAGTTAAACGTAGTTTGCGTATGGGTGTATTATTTGATATACAGAGCGCTTATTTTTCAATGCTAAATATTGAAGATTTTCATTAATTAAAAACGATACCAGAGCATCTAATAAATTATTTGAAATATAATTTAACTTATATGGGTCTTTTTAAGTAATGTGTGCAAACTAAACTTATTAATCATATAACAAAAATACTCAACAAAGCTTTAAATAATTAACTATAAAAAACAGTCTATAAATCAATTTCTTAAAATTAATTTAATGATAAACTGTAGTCGTCAAAACAATACATAAGATTAAAGATATTTTTTTTAAATGCGTGTGATTTTTTTTTACTATTTAACAATTGTTATTCAGTTCTATGTTTTAGCTGTGACTAATAAATAGTGCACCTTTTTTCATGCATTTTTAACTAAAAAATAAAAAATCGAATTTTTTATGGAGATTGGCTACAAAGGCAAAATTTGTACATGCGTAAAAGTTTGCGGTTTATCTACCAACAAATATCTAAATAAAGCCGGCTTTACGCGTGGAGAAAAAATATAAAACAAATCTGATAAACAAAAAAATAATTTTATTTGTCGTGGTCAGTCAAGCACCAGTAGGTATTGTTTTTGGTATGAACTTCAGTTATCGTAATATATTTTAACGTCTAAATGTTTACTATCTTTTATCTTTAAAAAAATTAATCAGTGCGAGTGATACTTGAATAAGGAATTGTAAAAACTAACACTAATGCTTGGCTTGCTTAACAAAAAAACCCAAACAACTAACAAAAAGAACAAAATAGTTACAGTAGAAACATATTAAAAAAAACGTGAAAATAAAAGGCAAAAAGCACATTGGCAAAACTTTTAAAAGTCTATAGATGCGCATCTAAACAAATATAAACAATTGTTACTAGTCATAATCTCGGCGCATACAAGAAATCTTGTATAAGTAGCTCGTTATGTATATAGTATTACTATAATGAGCCAAATAAGCAATAAAATAATTAAAGAAAACAAACCAAACTAGACCCTGAAACACTTACTTAAGCAAAAAGTTTAGTATGAAGGAAAAATAAATACTTTATAAAAAAAGTATTTTAAAAAAACACGTTTTTCTCGTGGTTTAAAAAGTAGAAAATAACTTTTCTTTAACTTAAAACGTGGGCGCATTTAAATCTATTTTCTTAAATTATATAAGTTCTTATAAATTCGCCCACGTTTTAAGTTGAAGGAAAATGATTTTCTACTTTTTAATCTACGGGAAAAACGTGGTTTTTAAAAAAACTTTATTTATAAAGTATTTACTTTATACTTTTTAGTTTAATGATAATTAGTTTAATAAAGTTTTAAACAAACAGTTTAAAAATTTGCTCGACTTACATCGCTTACACAACTGTCGTAGATCAGAAATCTTCAAGTTATGGCAAGAGTTTTATATTTGTTTATGCTTGAATATTGTATTGTCATCGATAATGCACATGTTCAAAAAAATCTAGCTTGATTAGTGCAGTAGAAGTGGTCAAAAAATCGATTACAAAATTTGAAATTTTTTCGGACAAACAAACAAACAAACAAACAAGAAAGCAAGCTGAGAAAAACGTGGTAAAAACCTAAGAACTTAAAACATTATAAACTAAAACAAGCTTTTTAACATCACAATAATCGAGAAAACACATTTCAATACAAATGACTACTATAAAAAATAAAGTGATACAAATCTTCATATTTTTTTAAAAAGGCCGTGACAAATGTTTAACAAGAAATGATGCTGCAAAAATATCAAAGTGATGTTTTAGATTAAAAAAAACTATCAACATATGTTGAAGTTACTTAAAAAAAATATATTTTCTTGGTGTTGAAGACATTAAAAGCTCAAAAAAATTATGAGGATAAGTTAAAATATCCGAACAACAACAAATTGTATTCATAGACACAGGTTCATGAGCAAAAATACAGAATTTAAACTAAAAATTCGTTAAATCTTAACTCTAATTTAGGAGTAAAAAAGGAGACAAAAACCAAAAAACAGCAAAAGTTTTACGTTTTTGCAGATATAGTGACGCCGCTTAATAGAATCGCGTTGGGAGTTGGGGTTTTTGATAGCAATAACCGAATAATAACATTATCCAAAATTTAAAAAAAAATGTTTATTTGTTAGAAACAATAAATACATACAGCAGGTATGTGGCTAACAAGTTTTTAACTTAGAAAATGAAATCAAGCGTCAATACAAACAAAAAATGTCAAAATAAAAAATTTTATAACAAACCTGTAGCTTTAAATAGTTTGTTTACACCGTTAATAAAAAGAAATCAAAAATAACATTATGATGTTTAATTCACTGTTCTAAGATCTACACAACTCTTCTCAGAAATTTGCTGACACTAAAAATAAATACAAAATAACGTTATCACATAAGAAGCAGTTAATTATACTAAAAATGCACATCCTTTCCAAGTTAATTCTTGAAGATAACGTATTTACAAATGTTTAAATGATGTAACGTAGATCAGTCAAAATGCTTTTTTATTAAATACCCTTAAAGCTATTTATTTTATTACAATCTGATCACAGGTTGATAAATAAGTAACTTTGTTCAGACTTAAGTTACTTCTACAACTTTAAACTAGGGATCGTTCGAAAACTCTAATTACTTAATTACACTTATTTGACGTGTACACTATCAGCACTTTACTCTGCTTTTTAACTAACACTTAAACCAACTTAAAGGGTTTGGTCCTTTTGAGCCCTCTAACCAACAACGCATTATTGAGGAGCTGGATAGCCTCTACGTTGACATGATGAAGAAGTCGCTGTTTATGACTTCTGGTGTATTTTATAATACTCTGGATAACTGTATCCATTTCCAGGTCTCTATGGAGCTCACAATTTCTGAAATACCAAAAAGCATTAACAATATTTTCCATTACTTTATTTTGAAAGCGCCGAATGATGACCTGTATGCCATATGTACAAACCGACTTAAGGATCTGCTTATACAATAGTATTTTTTTTAAGATTGACAGGGTCTAATGTCTATCTAAGAGCCAAGACATTTTGCTGTACTTGAATTCAAGTTTTTCACGCTTTTTTTTGAAATAGGTTTTTCAGTGCAGTCTTGCGTCTAATTTAATACCTAGGTATTGAGCATATGGTATTTGTGTACCATCTTTGCTAATAGAGATATGTTGATCATGTTTATTTGTAAAATTGACATGAACCGATTTGGTTTCATTCAATTTAGTTTGCCAGCGTTTAGTCCAGTCGTTTATCTTATTAACAGATATATTAAATATTTTTTGTTGCTTCTTTGTGACCTTTGCCTCCAGCTAAGATGGCCGTGTCGTCTGTAAAGATAGCTATTGTGTCGTATTATTTTAAATCAAGAATATTACTAGTGTAAAGGAGATAAAGCAAAGGTCCTAATACACTACCCTGCTTTAATTACTTTTATTTCAGAATAGGCATCCTCTTGCTTAATTGTGAAAGCTCTATCTGAAATTTATGATTCCAATAGCTGCGCATATGGTCTGGGTTTTTTTAGTTTATACTTAAATCCTTCGTGGTAGACTTTATAAAAAGTCTGTGCTGCATTAAGAAAGATACCAGAACAAACTTTTCTTTCCTCTAGCGATCTTCCAATTGTATCCGTTATTTTGTGGACTTGATCTATAATAAAGTGGCTAAAGCCAAACCAATGTGCTAGGATTAGGTTTCTCTCGTCTATAATTGGTGTCAACCTTTTAAGAAGTAGCTTTTCCTACAATTTTGAAATTATAGGTAATAAAGAAATTGGCCTGTAAGATAAAACTTCATTGTGTGGTTTTCCAAGTCTAGGGACCATCATTACCTCAGCTATCCTCTATATCTGAGGTACATATCTTAGTCTATTGACATTGATTGTTTAAGAATATCCCCAGTTATTAAATCAAAACCTGGAGCTTCGTTTGAGTTAATGCTTTTAATTTCAGCTGCAACTTCTTTTGGAGTTGTGAGTGTGATTTCACTTTTTTCTCGGTTAAGGTTTTCCCAATCTAATATGCCTTTACTCTCATTTGGTTAAAATGTGCTTGCAAAGTGTTCTGCGAATCTAATACCTTTCTGGTGGTTACTTTTTGCCTAACTCTCATCTGCATTTCTTATTGGTGGGTTATGCAGGATCGGTCTTTTTAACCTTTTCGTAGCTCTTCAGAGTGAATAATCCGTTTTATTGTCATTTGTTAGTTTAACGAATTGTTTCATTTTTAAATCTTCAAACTTTTTTTTTAATTGCTGTGTAGCATTATTCAATCTAGTCTTATCTATTAGAGCTCATGATTGATGCCAGATTCTTTTTTCAAAAACATGCTTTTTTATAATTCTTAGATATTTGTTACCTTTGGTCTTTGTGGTGATGGTAGAGGTGTTATTCCATGAAGCTTTTGGTATGTCCTGGACAAATATTTCAGCTTTATGATCAAATTGTTCTTCATTTCTTAAAGTTACTAAAAAAACTAACACTTTCTTTAAGTTAGAGTTTAAAGCTACACCAATGAGTTAATTTATTCACTAATCTAGAACAAAACTCTTTATGTATAATGCTATCATTGAGTGTAAAAAGAATAGGAGATTCATGTCTCATGCCTCTTTAACGTGTATAGAGATAGATTTTGAACAATAAAGAAATTAGTCTGGGATTTTCTGTGGATTTATAGGCTTTCCAGTAGACAGTACTTTGCTGTTGAACTGCTTTCAGAAGTTCTTTCTCGTTTGTGTTTGGATCTCCAATAAGTGTTTTATAGTCGCTTCTTATAATGAATTTTTGACCATGGCTATTAAAAAGTCGGATATTGATCTTTTCTTAGTTTTGTGCTTTGGAGGACAGTATACTGCTGCAATTACAAACTCATATGTCTTAGTTTTAAAATTGACGGCAGTTGCTTGGAATTCCTCTGCTTTATATCCCATTTCTTGATAGTGCTTAATTGATTCCCTTATTATAACTGCACTACCTCCTGCGTTTGTAGGGTGTAAAGTATGATACACTTTATATTCCTTAAATCTAATAAAAGATTCTCTGGTAAAATGTGTCTCCGAAATGAGACATATATTGATGTTTTCTACGTCGAGGACTGTTTGCAATTCTTGTTGATGGTGCAACAGCCCATTGGCATTCTATTCCATAATTCTGAAACTAGTTAACATTGAGTTTTTTAGGAATAGCTCTTTTAGTACTATGTTCTAATATTAATATACGCTCATCCATTGTAGTTAGTTTCCGCAGAATTTGTTGGAGAGTCTGTTCAATA
This sequence comes from Aquatica leii, assembly GCA_035610365.1. Classification (NCBI taxonomy): domain Eukaryota; kingdom Metazoa; phylum Arthropoda; class Insecta; order Coleoptera; family Lampyridae; genus Aquatica; species Aquatica leii. The sequence goes on from CM069436.1 coordinate 54,120,801, forward strand.
GATGTGCTTTGTACGTTGTTACTGGTTTTAGTTTCTACATTTTTATCTTGGCTATATGTAATTTTCCCTTTGTTTGCTTCCGTTGCTCCAGCTTGTTGATTAATTCTTTGAGGTTGTGTAAGAAAAACATTTTTTTTACTACGTTTGTCCTTCATTTTTTGTATTTCTTTTGCTATAGTGCATCTCTTGTAATTTGCTGGATACTCCTCTCCACAATAAACACACTTTGGTTGAGCAGTTTTAGGTTTATCACAGTCCACTGTTAAATGTTTACAAATACATCTAAGGCAACGTGGTTTTTTGTTAGTATGGCCATATGCTTGGCACTTTTTACATTACGGTACAAGTCTAGATTTTCTTAGTAGCAGGATTTCTACTCGTACACCTAGTATATCAGTAATTTTGTATATATTATCAACACTTTCGTCATGTCCAAATAAATGCGTGAATATATTTAGCAGTTGTTTGGTCTTATACTTTGGCTTCAAGAAGTAAATACCCACGTTTTCTCATATCCTGGATAATGTGTTCTGGTTTTATCGAGTGGTGTAGCCTATTGTCTATAACTGTTATTGGTCGGTTTTGTTTATTTTGATAAGATTGTCAGAAGTATTCCTCTTTCTTTAATGCTGCAGAAAGCGTTTTAAAATCAGTGTCATCCTGTACATTTATTTTAATATTTTTATCATTAATGACTTTAATCTGTGCATTGGGAATCTGATTCACTATAACATGAAGTTCTTAATGTCATCTGCTATGATAGGTGGGGGTGCTTTCGTTTTTTTAGCTTTTCCATCGTCAGTGTTATTAGCTTGATCTTGTTTTTGTTGTTAGGCATCATTGTTTTTTCTATCTCTGAGTATTTTTTGCTCAGTTCTTTATACGTATTACGTATTTTGTTTAATTGAATTTGGACTAGGTCGGCCCTGTTAATAATAATTTCCAACTGTTGTAAAGTTGTTGTTCGTTTTGCGAACGTTGCACATACAGGTATTTCAACCAACTACGCGGTCAAAAGTCAATGGAAGAAAATGCAAAAATATTTAGAAAAAAAACGATCACTTGTGTTAAAAGATTAGTGTACAATAACTAGTTACCCTTCTTTTCTTCACGTGCACGACACACCTGCATTGGTAGTTTGAATTTGATTATCTCACAAATTTAAACGAAGATTTTTATTATTTTAAGTTCATGTCTGAAGAAAAAGTGATGGATCTTGATAAAACAGATAATTATCTATTACTTCGAATATAATTTTCATTGTTTTAGTTATTTTCAAAGATAGTTTTAGTGTACTGAAAGTCAGACCTAATATATTTTTTATTTAAATATTAATCAAATGTAATGAAGAATTTGTTATACTTCCAAGTTATATCCTGTTATAATTTCTAATACTACCGCAACTTTAAAATTTTAGGTATAGATAAATGAAAAAAATAGCCGCGGAATATCACGGATAAGACCTATTTCGGCACTTTAAATTTTTTTTTATGAAAAATTCAAAAAGTTATGGTTAAAGTTAAAATTAGTTTTAAGAATATTTTCGCATTTTAAGTTCCCAAATTACATCGGTGGTAAGAGCTGTGACTCGTAGATATTTCTTCGACACGCATAATCTAAATTTGCATAATCTAGAAGAAAAACTTAATTTTTTTAAAGAGTAACTGTTGTCCCTTGAAGGACATACAGAAAACCAAAATGAATACTTAAAATGCAGTTATTAACATTTAAAATCTCAAATTAAACCAAGGTTGTCCAAGGCCCATAACAAGGAAAACGTATTTTGCAAATCCAACGCTTCATCGCTTGAAGAAACCTTTGATATTTTCGTGGTGAAGCAAACTCATCTTGACCGGCTGCGTAAATCATTCTGTAAATTAAGTGAAAAATCTAAAAGAAGGAAAAATGAGAAGATTCGATCTATCTCAGATAAAGTAATAATTTTTAGTGCAGCACAGAGTTACGGAAAGCTGGAAATTGAGATGCTTTTAATATACTCAAAGAAATCACAAGTTTCCGACACGTGCAACAATACATAAAAAGACATTTTCTAAATCAAAAAACGAAGAAACTTGCTCACTTACTTCATTACAAGCGTTGGCGATGTTTATACAAGCTGATTTGACTTTTCCACAGTATGAAATAATTAGAGCTACTAGTAAAAAAAATTCCCTTGTTACCCCAGCAGAGTCGTGCAGGGTATCGAGTACCTACGTCAAAAGCGATTTGCAGTCTTTGATTGACCTAACAGTTATGCGCTTGTCAACCTTTCTAGAAGATGTCTTTATAACATTGGAACAAAAACATAGACGCGAATTTATTTTGTGGTAAAGCAGATGAAAAGGTTCTATGGGAAAATCCAACACCTTCTCCCCGATATTGCCGACCTATAAGATTCCGTTTCGTGAAAGAGAACACTGGTATAACGGAAGTAAAAATTAATAAGTTTACAAACTCTATTAAGTCACTAAAGGCAACAAAGATATACGTAAATGGGAATAAGTTTTTAGTAAAACATCTGTTCATAATGACAATGGTAGACGGAAAGATATCTACCAGCACAAAATCTACTAGCCAATGTTATATATGCTGAGCTACTTCGAAGGATTTAAACCAATTAAATTCAAAAACAGAAATTAATACTAAAGCTTTAGAGTTTGGGATTTCAGTTCTCCATGCCAGAATTCGTGTGTTTGAAAGCATTCTTCACTTGGCTTACAAATTACCAGTAAAAATTTTACTTCTAAAATAACAGGCATTAATTATGAGCTGGTTTGGTCTTATACCTTGGCTTCAAGAAGTAAATACCCACGTTTTCTCATATCCTGGATAATGTGTTCTGGTTTTATGGAGTGGTGTAGCCTATTGTCTATAACTGTTATTGGTCGGTTCTGTTTATTTTGATAAGATTGTCAGAAGTATTCCTCTTTCTTTAATGCTGCAGAAAGCGTTTTAAAATCAGTGTCATCCTGTACATTTATTTTAATATTTTTATCATTAATGACTTTAATCTGTGCATTGGGAATCTGATTCACTATAACATGAAGTTCTTAATGTCATCTGCTATGATAGGTGGGGGTGCTTTCGTTTTTTTAGCTTTTCCATCGTCAGTGTTATTAGCTTGATCTTGTTTTTGTTGTTAGGCAACATTGTTTTTTCTAACTCTGAGTATTTTTTGCGCAGTTCTTTATACGTATTACGTATTTTGTTTAATTGAATTTGGACTAGGTCGGCCTTGTTAATAATAATTTCCAACTGTTGTAAAGTTGTTGTTCGTTTTGCGAACGTTGCACATACAGGTATTTCAACCATCTACGCAGTCAAAAGTCAATGGAACAAAATGCAAAAATATTTAAAAAAAAAACGATCACTTGTGCTAAAAGATTAGTGTACAATAACTAGTTACCCTACTTTTCTTCACGTACACGAGACACCTGCATTGGTAGTTTGAATTTGATTATCCCACAAATTTAAACGAAGATTTTTATTGTTTTAAGTTCATGTCTGAAGAAAAAGTGATAGATCCTGATAAAACAGATAATGATCTATTACTTCGAATATAATTTTTATTGTTTTAGTTATTTTCAAAGATAGTTTTAGTGTACTGAAAGTCAGACCTAATATATATTTTATTTAAATATTAATCAAATGTAATGAAGAATTTGTTATACTTCCAAGTTATATCCTGTTATAATTTCTAATACTACCGCCACTTTAAAATTTTAGGTAGAGATAAATGAAAAAAATAGCCGCGGAATATCACGGATAAGACCTATTTTGGCACTTTAAATTTTTTTTATAAAAAATTCAAAAAGTTATTGTTAAAGTTAAAATTAGTTTTAAGAATATTTTCGCATTTTAAGTTCACAAATTGCATTGGTGGTAAGAGCTGTGACTGGTAGATATTTCTTCGACTGCACGCATAATCTAAATTTGCATAATCTAGAAGAAAAACTTAATTTTTTTAAAGAGCAATTGTTACCCCTTGAAGGACATACAGAAAACCAAAATGAATACTTAAAATGCAGTTATTAACATTTTAAATTTCAAATTAAACCAAGGTTGTCCAAGGCCCATAACAAGGAAAACGTATTTTGCAAATACAACGCTTCATCGCTTGAAGAAACCTTTGATATTTTCGTGGTGAAGCAAACTCATCCTGACCGGCCACGTAAATCATTCTGTAAATTAAGTAAAAGATCTAAAAGAAGGAAAAATGAGAAGATTCGATCTATCTCAGATAAAGCAATAATTTTTAGTGCAGCACAGACTGAGTTGCGGAAAGCTGGAAATTGAGATGCTTTTAATATACTCAAAGAAATCACAAGTTTTCCGACACGTGCAACAATACATAAAAAGACATTTTCTAAATCAAAAAACGAAGAAACTTGCTCACTTACTTCATTACAAGTGTTGGCGATGTTTATACAAGCTGATTTGACTCTTCGGCAGTGTGAAATAATTAGAGCTACTAGTAAGAAAAATTTCCCTTGTTAAACCCAGCAAAGTCGTGCAGGATATCGAGTACCTACGTCAAACGCGATTTGCAGTCTTTGATTGACCTAACAGTTATGCGCTTGTCAACCTTTCTAGAAGATGTCTTTATAACATTGGAACAAAAACATAGACGCGAATTTATTTTGTGGTAAAGCAGATGAAAAGGTTGTAAGGGAAAATCCAACACCTTCTCCTCGATATTGCCGACCTATAAGATTCCGTTTCGTGAAAGAGAACACTGATATAACGGAAGAAAAAATTAATAATTTTACAAACTCTATTAAGTCACTAAAGGCAACAAAGATATACGTAAATGGTAATAAGTTTTTAGTAAAACATCTGTTCATAATGACAATGGTAGACGGAAAGATATGTAATGCTGCTACCAGCACAAAATCTACTAGCCAATGTTATATATGCTGAGCTACTTCAAAGGATTTGAACCAATTAAATTTAAAAACAGAAATTAATACTAAAGCTTTAGAGTTTGGGATTTCAGTTCTCCATGCCAGAATTCGTGTGTTTGAAAGCATTCTTCACTTGGCTTACAAATTACCAGTAAAAAATTTACTTCTAAAATAACAGGCATTAATTATGACCTGATATACAGGTTAAAGGTCGTGCTGGAAACAATTTCTAGCGGACATATAATTAATTGAGAAAAATATGACAAAATTCTTTAGGCATTGTACAATCATAATCAAAAATGCTTTGTTGTCTATTGGGCAGCTGTCATTTTTTAAGATAAAGTCAGTCAAATTGTATTTGTTTGTTTTTTAATAATTTGAGTATAGGTCGATTAAACGTTATATCCTTTGCTTTATTCAAGAAAATTGATTAAAATTGATATAAATCAGAAAGTAATTTTGACCGCCCAGATCGATCAAATACCCCTATGTGCGTTGGTAATTTTCTTGAAATAATGCATTATTTTGGTCCATTATTATCGTTTCGTTTTGCGATTGCGGTATGACTTGTTTATCACTTTCGCTGACAATAATATAACTATCGACACGTCTTAATAGTTCAAAACTCAAACGAATACTAATCAAAATACTTGAATAAATGAATAACGCTGCAAAAATAAAGCTAAATATGCAAAACAACTATTTTTAAGGTACAATGATATAATTGTTCAATCCAAACAATCGTATTGTAAAAATCCAGCTAAAAAATTCATACAAAATAAGTTATTATTCATGTATAGAAACAAACCTGAGAACAAAATTGATATAAATCGAAATTATGATTACTATAAACGGTATAAGCTCCTTATTTTTTAGCTACATCATATGAACTACTTTCATCATATCAGATTTTTAATAAGACATTTTTTTTCAAAATGGCGAATTTTAATTTTTTTTTTAATGAAATGCCATAATTTTTTTTATTATTGAGATGTTAAAAACTTTCTTTTTACGATAATATTTCGTTTTTCTTAAAAATTCATTTCTTTCCTTATCAAAAAGCAAACTAACATTTTAATCTAGTAACGCATGAATGTTTTACACTTGATGTTATTTTTTTTCAAACATTAAGTAGCGGTAGACACAAACGAAACAATTAAACATTCGCGGTTTTGCGTTTTAATCCGGGATTTAATTAACTAGCTCCCGTTTTATACGCGTTTTTACGGTTTAATTTGCGTTTTAATTTTAATCCGCTGCTTAATCGAGGTTTTGCGTTTTAGTTAACTTTTTCTTGCCTTGCGTTTTGATTTGCGTTTTAATCCTGGGTTTAATTCGATGCTTGATCATATCAATTTGTGTTTTGATATTAATTTGGGTTATAATTTATAATAGAATAATATCTGATTGATCAAATCATTTTAATTCGCGTTTTTGTTTTAATTTACTTTTTAATCCGTAGAATGATTTGTTTGACAAAAAAAACTAAATTAACAACTTAAAACAAAAATTAAAATAAAAAATGCGAATTAAAATGATTTAATCAAACAGATATTATTTCATTACAAATTAAAACCCAAATTAATACCAAAACACGAAGGTCGAAGTAAACCACGAAATAAACCACCGATTAAAACGAAAACGCAAATTAAACCGCAAAGCAGTCCATTAAAGCGCGAATCAAAATGTCAAACAGCGAATCCGCGGATAAAAACGAGAAGTTAATTAAAACGCAATACCGCGAATTAGACCACCGATTAAAACAAAAAAGCGAATTAAACCGTGAAAACGCGTGTAAAAAAGGAAAACGTTAAGTAAACCGCGGATTAAAACAAAAAATCGCGAGTTAATTTTAATTGATTCCGTGAATTAATTTAATTTGCAAAAGTGGTAGGGGAAAACTGCATGTATTCTACTAGCTACTAAAAAATTCAAGTGAATCAACATTTACAAACTGGAAAACATAAAAACAACATATTGCAAAAAAGAATGAAACACAACAGCAAATGTTGATCGACACGTTTAACGAGGACTTGTGTGCAGCTTTTATTTCTGCTAATTGGCATTGGCCAAATTAAAAATGAAATCTTGATGATTTTTGTTGAAAAATATACTATAACAAAATATACCAGATGAGTTAATGTTTGGAAAAGGATACGTTTCACAATTGCATAGTGCTACTGTACAAAAATTAAAAAAAATAAATAATAAAAAAGAAATAATAAAAAAATAAAGTTTGTACTTGGTGTATTAAGTGTTGAACAAGAAAGAAGAAAAATAAGAAAAAAAGTGTGACAGCAAACCTTTAACAACGTTGTAAATTATAAGATAATTAAGTAATTAGTAATTATATTTTAAGTATGTTAATAAACATTATTTACGTTAACAACGTTTTTTTTTAAACGCATATTTAACTCCATATGTTTAATTAACGCATGTATTGAAGTTTTTCAGTGAATAATAATCCGAAGTCTATTTATTAATATTAAAGATAAGCATCAGTATGTAGAGTAGTACGACGGTGTTAGAAGTAGATCGCAAAATGTGCCCTGAATAATACACGATATAAAATTACCAACTTTACTAATCATGTGAAAATTGTATCAGAAAGTGCTGTTTTTTTGCTAGTGGTTTTCGCAGTCACACTTTATTAGTTTTGACTTTTAAAATGTATATCTGAGAATTTACTTCTAACTAACATCGTCGTAGTTCTCTACGTATTACTAATCCATACTTGGTAATGTATCTACGAGATAAGATACAGATAATAAATATATAAACTAAAAGTTTGATTTTGCTGTTACAACCTTGTAAAATCTAAGTTATTTTAATGGTCATATGTACCATAATTTTACTGTGCAAATGTACTGAGTATGGTAACTAGTTGTAGAATGAGCTCAAAAAAAACTAAGAAATGTGCTAATCATAGCTATCAAGAGACATCAGTCAGTACCATATTGTGGGTTGCTGTGTCAGAAGCGTCACAAAACACACCACCAAAACAAACCCTGTTGCAGGAGCCATTCAATGAAGAGTAGAAAAAGATAATTTTCTGCATAACCTATTTATTATAAATAATATCTACCTATTATGTAAGCAATGTAAATAGAAAATGAGAAGTAGTATTATATTTACAAGAAAAGTAAATTTTGAAGTAGCTATAAATCAGATTTCAAAATTAAAGCGGCAAGTTTAAATAATAAACGCTAGTAAAATCTACTATTTACTATTTTTTCTAATAGTTTACTTAGAAAATATTCCAGCTTATATAAAAATCAGTAGTAGAATATTTCTATAAATACATAATTTCTTGCGGTTCATTTTATCTAGTAAGTAAAAACCAATCATTTTCTTTAATGTTACGTTCAGTCGTGTTTGCATACAAGATTTTAACCTAACAGTACTAACCAATTTGCCACTAAATGCGTTCCACAAAAAAATGTAGACAAGTCTAATAAAAATTTAAAAAAAAGCTGTAGTTGAAAAACTTTCACGTATGTGCGTCAACTTTCTACACTTTTAAATATTACAATTCAAAATTTACAATGATTGGCGACATTGCGCGCTTATTACAGTTAAAATATAAAATATATTTGTTTGTTTTAAACATAGTTAACTTTTGTTTGTATGCTTCGATTTGTAAACTTCGACTGTACATGTTTCTATAGGTTGTGTTTGATTGGACTAATAAAAAAAAATAAAAGTAATTATTTTCCTATCGTATTTTCTTTTAAAAAGACAAATAAAAGCACAGTTGTCTAAAGGTTATATTTATAATTTTAAAGTTTTAAATTGTATACCATGTTGCGTAATTCAAATGATAAATATTCAGAAATAACTGACTATGAATCAGACGGAGACAAAACTTTAATTTGAGTACAAACTATCATTAATATTTAATCATAACTAAATCAATTACGGCCGATTGCATCAATATTTTGATGATACTTAGTGGTAAGTTACTACATTTAATTGCCGTAAAAACAATCGGTTAATCTAATAAAAATTACTTAAAAATTTTGTTGATGAAAGTCGTTAATCATTAGTATTCATTAGTATATACTCAAATAATGCCGTCCATGTGCGCAATATGTACAGGCGCCAAGTCTGAAGGGGTGCTGAAGGAATTGGACAATCAAAACTCCATATCTCCCATGATAATTTAGAAATTTAATCAGTGGCGACTGGTGATCAATCATACAAAAGGATCATTTAAAAAAACACATTTTTCGCAGTGTCTAAAAAAACATTCTACATTAACACGATTTATATTTAATATCAATTATATTTAAGAATAAGATTTAAGATATTCGTCCATCTTTGCAATTACCAAAATGATCGATAAAAATTTACCGTTTTTAATAGAAGATTTTTCAATGCTTAGCATAGAAATACGCAAGACTTTCTTGTTCCATAGTATTGCCTATTGCGTAGAAATGATTTAATTTTTTTTACGTAGAGGAACATCGCACACTTTCCACGCTAGTTGCAGATAAAGTCAATCAGTTATTTTATTTAATATATGTATCTATTTTTACAAACATTTTTATTGTGGTCTTTAATTGACTTTCGGCAAGCACTGTCCAATTGTATTTGTAAGCGAATATTAACGCGACTAAGAGTATAGCATCATTCATACAACTTTTCATGTGATTCGCCGATAACGAGTGCTTTTTCACTCTTTCTTTTAAATGCTATAAATCGGTAACATTTTTTTACACTATAATGAATCATGTAAAAACAGTAAACCTATAAAACAGTAAAATCTATTATTTACTTTAAATTCACAAATCCAATCTGGCAAAATTTAATGAAAAAATTAAGAATAAGCTTACATTTTACCAAAATATTAGTGATACATGTGTGGTAGATATTTCAGTGACTAATAAGATGTTGCTATTTTTTGTCTCTTAAAGGAAATGACATTAAATTCTAAATCATTCTGTATTGCAGCAGGTTGTTGGATGAAATAATAAACAAATTAGTAGGTTACCATGAAATTTGTTTATTTAAAATTTGTTTATCTATGATTAGCACTTTTATTCAAAAACGGAGAAAGATTTCCAAAACTTCAGGAAAATGTGTTTTGAGTTATTTGAGTTATTGTTGTTATGAGATATTGTTGTGACAATGACGAAAAATCCAACAAAAAAATTACAACTCAGCCAGAAATTACATGTAGGCAATAAAAAAATACGTGAAATATAAAAAGCCTTGTTTCAACTTTTGACAGTTGTTTTTGTAAAAACTATTACTTTTCATATGTCTTATGCAGGAAGAAAAACTATCGGGTTACCAAAGTTTAATAAACGAGACGAAGAGCGTGACAAAAACACCACAAAGATAACGCAGTTTTTTTCTGTTCGATCTACATCAACTGTGAGTACTTGTTTTTCGTCTTTGGAAAAGACGACTCCTACTGATAATGAAGAAAACCGAACGACGCACCAATCTGATGCGCAAATTACAACTGAAGAAAAGCCATAACAATTAACCACCTTTGATGAAACCAACACTGATATAGATCTGAACAAAGTAAACCAAAGACTCTAAGTACGAATACTATACAAATTTTAGTTAAAAATGGCCCGAAACAAATTACACGGTTCAATTTTCTTCGTAAAAAACAAAAAAAATTATTATGGAAACTGGTACTTTATTTGATATCTAAAAACATGATTTTCTGTTTTTGTTGCAAACTTTTCGATGTGCAAGAGAATAATAAATTTTCTCGGTGTTCTAATGATCGATTACATTTAGCAATGAATTTAAGTAGATATGAAAAAAAATCATCTCACTTTACTAACTATCAAAAATGGACAGAACTATGTCGAGCATTAAAAAATAAAACTACAATTGACAGTGCCAATCAAAAACTTCTTGCAATCGAAAGACAATGATGGTGTAATATAATTAAAATAATAGTATATACTATTCAATTTTTAGCTTGGCAAAATTATGCTTTTCGAGACCAAGACAGTATGTTATTTCAAAATAATAACGGAATTTTTTTTTAAGTGTATTGAGATCGTAATTCAATTTTGAATTTATGCGGGCATTATAAGTATTTTTCAATAATTTTGGACTGTACACCGGATATTGCATATATAAAGCAAATAAGTATTAACATACGTTTTGTCCACTTTAACACCTGTTCTGAAGAATTAGAAATACGCAAACATTGTTTAGTTTTTTGATACAACTGGCATTGGTTTGAGTTCTTTTATAAAACAATAAATTGGTTTAGATATAAATAATGTGAAGGGACAAGGCTGTAATAATGGTTCTAATATGCGTGATAAAAATTGCGGTTTGAAAAAATTTTTTTTAGATCCACGAGCGTTTTATATGCCCTGTGCCACTCACACATTAAATGTAATAGTTAATGATGCTGCAATAAACAGTTAGTTAATTTTTCTTTAAAATCATTGTCTGACACAAAATTGCAATAATTGATGCAATAAAGCCACCAGAAATATAAGACGCATTATACGACATAACAAATTCAGATAGATTTGATCAGGAATCAAAATATCAAGCTAGGTGTTTAAGGGATCAAATATCAACATTTACGTTTATATGTTCAGTTCACAGGTATGAAGTTTTAGTGCAAGTCAATTTTGTTAGTAAAATTTTACAATCAGAAACTATGAATAAACAATTGGTTTTGGAAGCTTTACAAAAATTAAAAGCAATTTTTGCTCGAATTCCGTACAGGTGAGAGACATAAAGATGCACAAATTTCGGATCTTAAAACATACAAAATTAACTTTTTTTTTACTGCATTCTTGATTAAGCATTAATTTTAGCCAATGAAAGATTTTTCTTAGAAAATCACATAGACGGCTTTTAATTTCTATACCATTTAGAGGAAATTAATCTAAACTGAAAAATCGCAACTAAGACTTTTGTGCAAAAAAACTGAGATTTAAAGATAATTTAGATATAAATGAAGACGATTTATACCACGAAATTCTACAAATCCAGCTTATGTTAAAAGATTTAAGAAATGATATAAAATTTTACAGTTTATATTTAATAATGATTTCACTGCAGTATATCCAAACTTAGCAGTTGCTATTCGAATTCTACTCACTTTACCAGTATCTGTTGCCACTGCAGAAAGATCCTTCTCCAAATTAAAGCTAATACAAAATTATTTAAGGTCGACCATAATTCAAGAATAGTTATGAAACTTATCTATCATCATAATAGAATCTATATTAGAAGAAATAGATATTCACTATATCATAAAAAAAATTTGCCGACATGAAGACTCGAAAAGTGGACTTTGGAATTATTTATTTTTATTTGTTAGAAGTAGCTTGTAAAGGAGAATTTGTTTTAATTACATGTTGGAAAATTAGTTATACCATTGCATTTACATATATTTACCTTGGATAGTGTATTTGATTTGTATATTTTACCATTTTTATATTTCTTGTATTATTGTCATCTGAATAGATATATGTTTGTTTTTACTTAACTTTTTCTTTAACAACACCAAACAATTTTTTTAACTATAATTTTCATGGGCGCAATGAAAGTTTTTGCACACAGGCGCCACTAAGTATCGGCGCGGCACTGCTTATTCTGATAGTTGAGTTACAGTTACAGAACGTATAAAAAATGTGATAAATTGCAAATGTGTGTTGCCAGATAATAAACTCCAAAACTGATCTATCTAAAAATTGTGAGTTGTTACGTTTAATCATGTTTACAACTTTAAAAGTAACACCGAAAATAAACAAAAAATAAATATGTACCCAAGAAACACATTAGTATAAAAAACGTTTAAATGTCCGCCTGATAAACGTTTATTACACATTAAAACGTTAAACGTGTAATAAACGTTTATCAGGCAAACATTTGAACGTTTTTTATACTAAAATGTTTCTTGGGTAGGTTTGGTTCAATACATCTATTTTAAACACATTTTGATTGTGATTTTGGTTTAAATAAAATTACGATTACATTCTAAGTCAGTTTAATAACAACTACACTGAAAATCATTTTAAAAATATATCATAGCTTTAAATATTTTGCAAAATTTTTTAATTTGAAAAACGGTATCGATGCTTAATATTGAGGAAACAGTGCGCTTGATCGTGAGGGATTGGTTAAATACTATAATTTTAGTGTTGTGTTTTTAATGATAATATGTTAAAAAATCTATCACTATAGTAGAAATCGTATTGCCAAATTAAACTTTTGTACATTCCCATTAGTGCGGATGTATTTTTTAAACAATTTAAAAAATGTATGTAGATACAATTATTGTATTAGTGCTTAGTAATCGCATGATCGTATATTTCATTCCAAGTGCTATTAAAACTCTAAGAAACAAATAAGAAAAACAAAATCTATATACAATATATTTAATAAAAAATTATATTAACACTGAGATCGACATGATTTATGTAAAATGACTAGATTTTAAATACTTAACAATTCTTTAGGTCTTTGGTATTATAAATATTTCCATATACATTACATAAGTAATTCGATATCAAGTCGTTGCACATTTTTATCGTGATAAAACTAGATAGGAATTGCAAAAGGGCTCTTGACTTTCTTATATAACGATGTCATTCGTTTAGAGATTACGTTAAACAAACAAAGAAAAACAAATCACGATAGTAATTAAGCTTAATAAATTACAAAATATATCACATAGGTGTACTCATTCACCTCAATTGAGTATCGATTCAATTTTTTTAGTTTTTCTTCATATTTTGTTTGCAACAAAAAAGTTATAACAAAAATTCTTTAAATAAAAATCACGTTGATAAAATACCTCCGTTACCGTGTACTCTCATATGCCTATTTAAATTTCCGCTTTGAGAAAATCTCAACAAACACAATTTGCATTCGTATGGTTTTTCGCCACTGTGTATCCGTAAGTGTTTGGTTAAAGTGCTACTATCTGAGAAAGCCTTCTTGCATAATCGACATCTATATGGACGTTCTCCGGAATGTGTTCGCATGTGCGTAGTGACTGAAGACGATTGTGAAAACCTTCGGTCGCATACTGGACAACGAAATGGTTTTTCTCCACTATGCGTTCTTATGTGGGCCGTTAAATTAGCAGCTTGGGAAAACGATTTGTTGCAATCGACGCATCGATATGGTTTTTCTCCAGAATGTGTTCTTAAATGTGTTTTTAGTGTACTAGGACGGGCGTAACTTTTTCCTACAACAAAAAATACTCTTACATAATTGCTTACTATAACACAATATTTGTTCAAAAACGATTACATTTATTAGATAAGTAGCTCATTGAATATTTGTATAAGTTTATCTAAAGTTATGAGTATATATCGCAGTTTATAAATAATTTTAAAACACTTCGAAACAATATCTTATTGATTTAAAGTATTATAAGAGACAGGCGCCAATAAATTAATTTTGAATAAAAAGTAATATGTTTATACTAATTATCATAAGTTACTTAGGTTTATTTATATTTAGAAAGAGAAACGTAAAGTGTATTATTACATCTACTGTGAACTACCAAACTGTTTTAAGCAAAACATTGAATTTCGGATGAACGACATTTTATTAGGTCCAATTGATATTTTTGGACAGATGTAGTTGGTTTACTAAACGAAATAACTGCATTTCAAGAAATCAACCTTGTCAAATTGAGCATCAAACATCGGAAACTTGATATCAGACACAACTAAAATCAAAGATTGTTGGTAATACATACTACGTTTTAGCAAAGACTATTTTTTATGTATCTTTTTTATAACTCTAATGAATTTTTTTTAATTTGCTATATGGTACCAAACTATTAAAGAAGAATAGAAAAAAAACTTTAGATAAATAGATTATTATTATCTTCATGGTTGTACCAAAAAACTGTAAGATTATACAAACATAAATAACACAGTTCAACAGGAATTTCAATGTCTACCATTTTATTAGCTGTTACTAAGTAATTTTTGAATTTAGAATTTGAAATAGCTGTTGGGAGTTTATCAAATTTAGTTTTTAAATTCCGCTATAACTTATTTAATTTTTTACTTTATTTATTTATTTGACAATTTACTAGGATAGTATCGTCGATGACTAAATCTATCGTCCTCTTGTTTTATTACAACAACTAAGTTTTCTGAAAACCAATCTAAGTACTTGTGGAAGCAGTAACTTTTATGCTTAAGTTAGAAACCATATAATTTCTCAAATATTTTTTACTACTTAACACTAGAACTGTCACTGAATGTAAATACCTGAAAACGTCACTTGTGGTCAAACCTTTTCTATAATTTAACAGTTTAAAGTTGGAAATCAACTTTATTTTGTAAAATCTATTTATTGAACATCTGTTTCAAAAAACCAATACTAAAAAACAGTAAAAACTTAAGTTTATAGAAATTATAAATTCTGTTAAAAAAATATTCAATAATTCAAGCATTTTTATATATTAACTATTTTGTGCAATCCAAACAAATGAAAGGTTTTTCCACAGTTCTGACACACTTTCCACAAACGTATTTGTTACATATTACACAAATTCTTTTGTTTTGTTTTCTTTACATTTCAAAATTTGACACTTGTGTCGATTTTGTGAACTAGATTGACCGTTTGTATTATCGCAAACTCTCAGAATTTTGCTTTTTTTGATGTACTGATCGCGAAGTTCCAAAGTCCTTGCTCGGCATATTTTTACCAGTTAAGACTTTATAAATGATCCAACTGTTGATTAGAGCAAGGTCTAGTATGGTATAAAAAACGTGAACGAGAGTATTTTCCTGTCATTTGGTTCACTACGTCTACTTCACATTTGGGTTCATTATAATATATTGAAACGTTCAAGAAATTACTTGCAAACGCAAGAGCCTTCTAGAAGCTGTTATCTAGTTTCTAGAAGATATAGCGAAAAGTAAGGAACGCTCGAGAAGGATTCGCCGATGTCTATAAATACGTAAGAAAGAAATCGTAGGTCAGTTATTGCTGGAATGTGAATGCAAGCAGTATTAAGAGGATTATTAAAGTGAAGATAAATAAGTGATTAGCACGTGCGAGAGTTTTAAATAAATAACAGTGTACACCGAATCAAGTGAACGTGACTTACAGTGTGAAATCCGAGAACGTTATCTTATCTCGTGTTAGTTATCGTGTTATACAACGGTTATACATAAATTATAGTGTAAGTGTTTTTATTATTAGATTTTATTAGTTCGGTTAATTTAAAAGTGTACATATTTCTATAATAAGTAAACGTAGTTTTAATCGTTTAAATAAATTAGTTTTTAATAAATAGATACGTAACAATATTATCGTTTCTTTCTTCCGTTATCTATTATTACATTAAAGTAAAGTGTACTTAAAAGTAGTACATTTTTATTTGGTCTAGTTTAGTAATTAGCAATGATACACTTAATAATTGCTAAAAAGGTTGTTGAATATAGTTTTGCCCTTTGTTTTTTTACAGAATTTGGAATTTCGTTTCTGGAATAATTTACTGATCCCACTAACGTAGTATTTTCTTTTGCCAGCTGTTTTGACAATGACAAGCTTGTAAAAAATTGTCAGTAGTAATATTCCTTCTTCTATTTAAATTCGGTTTAATTAATTTTAGAACAACGTGCTTATTAAGACGTTGATTTGTAGGCCGCGCGTCATTTTTTCTTCTCTAGGAATTCCGTTTACTACATATTTGGAACTTGAATCTACAACGAGTCAAAACTTCATGCCAACCTTACGTGGTTTGTTCACCATGTTTTGAGTAAAACGACATTTTGCTTTTAAGGGCAGCAGCTGTTCATGACAATGTTTTTTCCAAGCGTGTAGCAGTTTTTGCAGTTGGATATAAATTTGTTCCATAGTTCTGATTCTAAACAAAATTTGTCATTCTTTAAAGGCTCACTTTTAGTCAATCGAGAATCAAATCTTAAAAACCTCATAATGTCACGGAACTTTTGACGCGACATTGTTTCACTAAAAAAAGTAGGTTCTCACACCTTTGATCATAAGCTGTCGACTTCTTAAGCACGAGGAACATATCTATTCTATTCTTTTACTTCAAATGGATGTTCATCAGCATCACTGTTATTTTTTAACATTTTTTCCAGTTCTTCTAAGTAGTCTGCAAGAACTCCACATCTTGATAAATTTCATTTGTCAATAAACATTTCTAAACGCTCTCCTTCACATTTATTACATACTTCAATTTTGCAGAGCTGCGTTCACTTACGCATAGCTCACAAACTAGTACGTGCTTGTCTTTCTGCAAGCGACATACACGAACTTGTCCGGAGCTGACCCAAACAGTTACCACTTATAAAGCAGCTTATAGGATTCTAAAACATTTATTATTGCAATAATTTTACAAATCAATCAATTTACCAAATTTGCCACTTTGGCGGTTTTAGGTAGAAGAGTAAAAAAATCTGAATGAATAATTTTTTTTTAATTCTGCACATGTATATATCACAAAAAGATAAGAGAAGTTCTAGAACTACAACGTTCTTATTCAAATAAACACAAAGTTAGAACGTTTTAAAATCCACAAAGGGTCAAATTGACGTAGATTACCCATTCATGTTCTTCATACTTAATTTTTTTCAAGACTCGTAATTTCTCATATTTCTTTTTCTTGCTAATAGAAGGACCAAAGTGTATTGAGCCATATTGGATACCTTTTAAACAACGGTTTAAACTGTTAATAAAAAACTCACAAGTCTGTTGTTTTTTTATCAAATTTAGTTTTTCTTATACCTTTTTTGACTTTTACAGATTACTAAATGATGTTTCTGAAAAAAAGTGAACACATTTCTTTTTGGATCATATGTAGTATAAGTATTTGGATCAAGTCTTGTTATTTAATCTAGAGACACGTAATTTGGAAGACTTATTTAAAAGATTTAAATCTCTAATAAGATCATTTTGTTTATGGCGATTAAGGCTTTGGAAACTCGCTAAATTGATTTTACAATTAGTTTTTTGGTTGCATCTTTAAACTTTTCAGGCGTTGATAATTTTGTATCATTTTTTTGGATCTCAACAGACTGCTGGATTATGAAGCAGGTATTTCTTTAGAATACAGTACAAGTCTGTGCTAGATGAAGTTATATTGATTTGTATTTATTAATAGCAGTTATTGTTATGGTTTTTCCGATCCTTTTAAACCATCAGTACTTTGAAATGTAAGAATTTTTTTACTACTTGGTTATTGTCGCAAATGCTTCACACGTCAAAAGTAGGTTTTCTAAATACTTTCTGTTTTTGTAATTTTAGGCACATAAATTTGATTTGGGTTTTTAGAGATATTTTATATTTTTTTAATAATAATTAAAATAAATTTGTTTGTATTTCCGAAACAAAAACATTCGTTGAATTTTGTAATCTACTTTAAGGAGGAGTTGGTAGGTGTAAAAGTGAGGTCTGATTAGTTTGGATTTTTAAATGTAATAATTTAAAAAAGTACTTGTTTAAATAGAATAATTTTGTTGGAATCTAAACAACACTAACATATGAAATGGTAAGACGTTAATATAAAAGTGTTTTAGTGCTTCCGCAAAACCAAGAGTCTTATGCAAGACAAGCTACTCAAATTAATTGCTGTTATTGGCAAAAAAACAAGAACTTTACTCAACATAACTAAGAAATCTCCAAACACCAAAAGGGAGATAACAGATAGCGTGTCAAAGCTGCGCAGTCTGGCATGCCAGATTGGGACGATGAAAATGAGTGCCATAATTAAAAGGGATGTCAGTAAAGGGAAAACAAGCAATAAAAATGAACAAAAAAATAAACTTAGCGCGAGTTATTGCCCGAGGTGTCACAATAAAATAACGGCTAAAGAAAGAAGAATAGGACATTATTTCGGATGCGGTTTCACTAGAGGACATTATGCCGGTAAAAGAAGACGAATGGCCTAAATCTTTTTTCCAAGCCACCAAAACAGGCGAATCAATGACTAAAAACGTACTGTACCTGGTGAATGGCCGGGAAGAAAACACTAAATCTACATTTAGAGACTAGGAGAATCTTCAGAAAATTTTAAAAAAAAGAACAATTGAACCAGAGAAAATTATATAACTTCAAAATACAATCAAAGATGAGAATGGCAATAAAATAAATCATGTAATTAAATACACAATGGTGGTAGGAGTGTACAACATTAAAGTGGTGGGGCAAGTTACGATAAATTCCTCGCTAAAGGCAGTTAGGAAAACAAAAAATGGGCATTTTTTAATTTCCGCAGAGAACCAAGCAACATTAAGAACTATTAAAACAAAAGTAGATGCGTAGGTTAAAAAGACCGAATGCTCTATGCATGTACAGAATCTCGACGAGATCTCGACTAGTGAAAAAGTAAGAGATGCTTTACTAGAATAGTAGAAGAAAAAAAAGCAAATAATATCCGTTTGAGAAAAATTAGATCGGCCAGAAAAGACACACAGTATCATGAAAGTCGGCAGTATACATGTAAAGTAGTAGAACGGGTAGAGTTAACAAAGTAGCGAAATGTACCGGTATAGACAGAAGCAAGCTGTGCCTCAACTGTGGCAAGAAGTACCACGCTAGGTCGGCCTGCGTTCTGGAGAAATTCTGTGCAATATGCAACTGCAAAGGGCATACCCAATGGACCATGTAGTGTTTTAAAAAACAAATTGACAAAAAAGAGACGCGGTTAAATATGCTCATTAGTTTATGGATCATAAAAACAACAGTTATAAATTTTTCCAATATAACGTTAGACGAAGACGGGAAGCTCAGTACTTAATACCAATTATAGCAAAAAAAATAAAAATATACATTGTTCTTATAAATAAACCGAATATAAATATGACAAAGGAGGCTGGTCTCACAATGGATTCAGAGTTTAGAACGACCATCTATATGCGACATAACAGCCATGAAAGATAATATAGTAATTTTTAACTGTTATTTATTGCCAAACATCAGCAATTTAGAATTTCAGACAGCAGTAAACGAAATTGAGCATAGGAAACGGTGCGATCTCCTAACGATTGTCACCGGTGATTTCAATACAAAAGCTATAGAATGCGGATCTAATAAAATAAGCAGAAGAAACGAGTTGTTGCTAGACTAGGTGGCAACCGATGATCTCGTAATCCTTAACACATGTAACTACTCCACCTACAAGCGATCATAATTTTATTTTTTTTTTTTTAAATAGAGATGCAGAGCAATAAGGAAAGGAAACAGGCATCTCCCGGTTAGATGGAACATAAATATAATAAACAGCAAAAAATTTAATGATACACTGAAGGATGTGATGTCCAATACGGTGACTGCAAACCTTAAGCTAATTACAAGAGCAATTAAGACTGCTTGCAACAATAGTATGCCGCGCAAAAGCAGAGGTGGTAAAAGGAACAATTGTATCTATTGGACAATTATGTAAAAACATTTGAAAGAAATAGATACGAGTAGTTAAATCATTAGATGACAAGGCAAAAAATCTAGCTCGGCGAATATTTTTAAAAGCTAGGAATAATTACAAATCTGCGATTTGCACGACTAAAAAGAAGGCGTGGGAAGATGTATGTGCAGAGTTAGGCAGTTAGGCTTTGGTGATTGATAAGATGAGGAAAAAAGAGTTTAACCCTCACTTCATTAAAGTAGTTGCAAGCTACCTGTCAGACAAGAGTGTAACTTACACCGATACCGGTAATCTCAAATTGCAACACATAGTAACCTGTGGTGTTTCTCAAGGTTTCATTCTGGGACTCACAATCGGGAATCTGTTTTATTACGACCTTCTGTCGGTATCGCTTCCGGTACAAATTAAATTTACTAGACCTAATGGCGGAAGAGCGATATAACACTAAGGATAGTATGAGTCAACCCTTAAAGAAAGAGACCACTATGCAAAAATGGCAAGAGTGATGAGCGCTGTATCAAGAAGCGGAATAGACTAGGGTACTAATCCCTAGTTTAACTAAGTGTCAGAAAAAAAATCAACTACCATAGTACTCAAGCGCTTACGAGACACGGGTGCTTTGGTAATTACCTAGCCGGTATTAAGAAGAAAATTGACTCTTCATGCTTTTTGTGTGGAGAAAAATTTGATGATGCAAACCATACTATCTTCGACTGCAAACAGAGGTACAAAGAAAAAACTGAGCTACGGAAGAATATACATTATACAGATGATGCTGGAAAGCCCGGAAGCGTGGTCAAAGATAAATAATTTTCTCACCACTATAAGGGATAAAGGAGTATTGTGGCAAAGTTAGTACAAAGAAAACTGTTCACAACAGAACATCTATTAATAATTTTTTACCTTGACATTCTATTTTTTCCCAAAGTCATATGGGTTCTCACTCTTGTCGCTATATTAAGTGTTTGTCCTTAAATATTTTTTATAGACTAAGTTTTTATCGCTACATGATTTTATCTTTAGTAGTTAAGATACGAATGTGACCTTTTATGGCTTTTTATTCGTATTTGATTAGTTCCCTTCTTTTAAGATTCCTCTTTTCTTGTTTTTTTAAACATGGTTTTAAAAGTATTTACTGAATTTAAGAGAAGTTATGTTAGGCTGCTATACATCTCTTGTTTATCGAGGTTAAGCAAGCACTTGAGCCTGCCGGGGCAAGCCAACGCCCTAATAAAAAAAATTTCATTCTCTCAAATAAAATGAACTTTAATCTTAATTAATTCAAAATTGTCGCACTAAATGATGTTTATATTAATGTTTGATCAACTATTAAACTTAAAAAAAAAAGAAAGAAAAAACTAAAAGCATTTTTTTAAATGCAAATATCGAAAATACAGAAATAAAAATAGTGCTTCTGGTCATTGATAAGAAAAAACATTGTTACAAAGGTAATAGAAGTAACAGTAATCGGTTACGGTTTTTAAATTTAACATAATCCATAGTTGTAATTGTAACGTGTTTTACGTCTGTTGTGTTATATGATTATAAAAAGACTTGCAAATTTATTACGTATTCTATTGAAGAGTAGAGTTATGTAAGCATTGCTTTATCCGCTAACCAACTAATTCATCAAACAAAAAAAATCTAAACTCATGTCTTAAACGGTATTTCTTGAATGCAAAAAAGATATAGAATCTTAAGCTTTCGCGGTTTTATTGCTGCAATGTCTTATGAAACGACAATTTGTTTGGGTTCACGAATGACAATACAGCAAAAGCCAAGTTCTACTTCTTGTGTTAGCTCTCAAGGAGAAACTAGGACCAAGCTTAAAAAGTCTGGGTGTTGAATAACGACGCGGTCTAAACCGAAAGTCGCTTATAATTCTATAAAAAAATTTTATAGTAATGGTTACAAATAACTGTAATTGGCGAAATTGCTAAAAACGAAGAAGAAGATTAAAATTGTTTATTCCACCGCTAACTCTGAAAGGTTTTCTCCAACACTGAAAGATTTGAAGTCATGAGTTTGGTTCTTACTAAACTAGAAAAGTCTTAATCAAAATAATAAAATTTGGCCACTTTCATGCAAGCATTTCAAGTATTTGTAAATACAAAGCTTTGAAAAATCCTAAACTAATATTTAACCTTGTTTGAAAAATGTTTACAAATTGAATAATGTAAACCATCACATGATAAAGTTTTAAATAATAAAAATCTCAAAAATGTTTCTAGATAATAGTAACTGCAATAACACAACAGCAAATTTGGATTTATTGATCTGAAACGGATGAAATACTTTAGAAAAGAAACACTTGTTTGAGAAAATGAAAACCGTAATGTTTAATTAATTAACACTTCGAAAAGTGCGGGTAAGGGTTAAAATATTTCTTGCAAATTAATAATCAAAACAGTAATGGTGCAATAAAACTGTTTTTTTTAAGTTAACATTAAAGAACTTGAGGAAAAGTATTAGACGATTGCATTGACCTACTAGCGCAGAACTTTAATTTTGTAAGAAGGATAAAGGTAACAGCAGATTGCTGAAACCTCATATCTGTCAACGGAATGTTAAGGTTTTTATTAGTTGCCAGCAAGATTACTATTTTTGTTTTGTTGAACTTTGTGTTGTGTTTTGGTAAGTTGAATAGAACAAATCTGTCAAAACCTAATCAGCGTATTTAGAACATGTATTTACAAAAAAAACTTTATTTAAAATTGCGTTTTTGTGTAAGTACAATTATTAATTGATAGTTAAAACAACAGAAAATCAGAAAAACGTTTTAACTTAAGAGCTGTTGCTTATCTCAATGAAATAATTTAAATAAGACGTAAAAATATGCTTATAAAAAAAACCGGAAAGAACAGGATAATAAGAGTGTTTACAAAAATAAAAATAGAGAAACACTTTGAATAGTTCAAATATTTATTGTTTTTTATGGAAACAAAAACCATGGTGAAGAATTGTTGCAAATATATCATACAGAAATAAATAAAGGAAGAGAGAAATTAGGTAATACCGTTCAAAAGAATAACTGTAAGGATGCAGACATTTGCTTAATAGCAAGCCACCAGAACAAAGTAAATACAAATTACAAATTTAATGAATTTACAAAAAATGGTTGTACAATTATATTTAAACATTTAGAAAACTAATAGTAGTTCTTTTTTTTAATCACAGTTTTTACTAATTATATTTAAAAGAAAAAAATGTAAAATTGTTAAAGATAGTTCAACTCCAATGAGGTATAATATATGTTCAACTCTAATAATCGTGAAATCTCACAATGTAAATATTCCCAAATGTACAATCCATTTATTTGATTAATATTATAGTATATTATGATACCAGTGTAGAAGCAAGCCTTTAAAGTACGTGCTTTAAAGGCACTTCTACACGCGTATCATGCACTTTTTTTACAATTCCATCATAATTCAAAAAATAGAACTGACATCCGTATTTCAAATGAACATTTTAATTTTGAATTTGTATCGTTTTGGAAAGTAGCCTATGCAATGACGTCATGTTGTTGATACGGAGATTGGTTAGCATTTGTTTTTTACCTTTCTCTGTAGATAGGGTGTTTTTGAAAATTATTCTATAAAAATGGATCAATTTGAAAAAAGCATTACACGGGAAATTCAAAAACTGTCTGAAAAAGCGGAATTAAAATTGATTTTTCTGAAGTACGCTAATATAAAAAGTACATCAAGCAAGTTGTTGAGATTAACACCTTTGCTAGATGCCCTTCTCTTGTAGCACATTTTTTGAAACTTCCGGAGTCTGCGAGATACACTGGTAATACTTTTAGACATCTGCAACGATTATGGCAAATAGAGGATGAGTATATATGAGAGCGTCAACTAGGTTGGAGATCTTTAACTGTTGTTACTAGTTACATTGAAGAATCTATCGTGAACAAATTGAAAGTTTCAAAGTGCATTGCTAGAGTTTTTAATGGGACGACGATTATGTCATCGTTGTCAGTTAATACTGTCGATCCTGCAATAACCAAAACAAGTAATAACAAACTGAAAACCGCTACAATCCACATATCAAATAATAATAATTGTACATATAGCATTTATTTAAAATAAAAATGATATTGTTTGTTATATCCCACTAATTACATGTATGGATTACAAATACAATTTTCTTACATATTCTCACAATATTAATTTTTTTTAATGAAACTTGTTACTTGTTATTTATGGAAACAAATAAAGTACAAAAAAAACTCAGATCTCACTACGAATAAAGAAGCCATAACTAGACCAAATTCAGAAAAGAAATACAAAGCAATAAACAAAGAAATTGATTCTCTTCATAATTTTAGTACGTGGAAAATAACGAAATTACTTATAGGCAAAAAATAATCAAGACAAAAATGAAATTCAAGTCACGTCTAGTAGCGTAGGTCTACAAAAAGAAATTGATTGAAAAAATAAATAGTAGTCAGCTATGTAAATTATTAAATAAATTATAATTTATATATATAAAAAAATATATGTTTAGAAAACTACTTTCAACTTACAGAATTCTAAATATTTATTTATACCAATTAACATAAGATTTTTATCAAACAATAAAATCAAAAACAATTTGAATAACATGAAAGGCATGTAAGCAAACTAAAGCTGTGTGATTGAAACAAAGTTAAACGTTACGAACGAAGTCTCTAAAACTGGAAAATGAAAATGATAGAGGCCTAAAATACCATATAATTACTTGTAAACATCTAACGTAAACTGACAAATCCTGAAGTTTTTTACACGATGTCTAAGTGTCGACGATGTTTGATATGATATGATATCCGATATCATAAACCAAGTAACGCTTCAGCCAGATGAACAAAAAATGTAGTGTCAAAATTAAATGTCAAAAATAAACGTCTCTATACTTGTAGTATGTTGATAGGTTCAAAAAAGTTTTTAATTTACATTTTATTCTAATTACCCCAGTTTTCAAAGATGTTTAGAAAGCTGCCTTTTGTTAAAAGAAACAAAGGTTTTAAAATCAATTTAATTTACTAACTTCAAACTTGACTTTTAAGTTGGGCGAGGTGGTAGAATCGCTGAAGGCAAAATGTACAAAACAACTACAACTCAAACTATTTTTACAGTGTGTACAAATGTTTAATTTTAATTAATCTCTAG
This sequence comes from Aquatica leii, assembly GCA_035610365.1. NCBI lineage: Eukaryota > Metazoa > Arthropoda > Insecta > Coleoptera > Lampyridae > Aquatica > Aquatica leii. The sequence continues at coordinate 54,146,219 of CM069436.1, forward strand.
CAAGTCGTGTATAGTGAATGAGTAATCTTGTTATAGCTATAGCCTGTGTGTTCAGTTTATTTTCTTCTTTTCAACTAACATAGTTTAATTACAGTTTTAATAAAAATTATTATCGCTATTGCAATCTCAAGTTCCAAGTAGAAACATTGCTTGTTTAATTGTGATGTAATAATACATTTAACGTTGCTTTTATGTGGAAAATTACAAATAAAAGTTAAAACTATTAAGATTTTTGTTTTAATATTATTATAATATTAATTAAAAAACGCAATTAAGATATTAATTGTTTTCTTTTAAAGTTTAATTATGTTATTTAATATATAAAATACTTTTACAAAAGTGTAATAAAAAAATGTATTTTTTTAAACAAAAACAAAACACACAAAATCTTAAAATATCGTCTATGATGGTGATTTTTAAGTTTTTAATTAATACCTAGAGGTAAATCGCTATACCTGTGACAATAGTCAAAGTAAAATCCTAGATTACTGTAGATGCAATTAAAATTTTAATTAAGTTGATTTGTACATATAATGTACATTGTAGAAACTACGAGGGCAGCGGAAGGTTAAAATTTTATAAAACACGTTTACAAACACAAAATTAGATTAAACTCACTGTAATTATAATTAAATACATGCTACTGTTTTGTTCTGATTATTTTTTTGTATTTATTTTACTGACGTCAATAATTTTTTTAAAAAACTGTAAATGATGTGAATATAATTATGCGTTTAAAATTTAGTTTAACACTAATTAGAAGTAGTAATAGATGTTTTTAGTGTAGAAAGATAGTGTATAGATAAAAACTACTAACCACATATTCTGCAAACGTTCGGTTTCTGACAATCGTCTTCGAGTGGACTTTGAAAATGTTTCCGTCGGGGAGAAGCAAATGAGACGGCTACAGGTTTGTAAGATGCTGAAATAACCGAACCATCTTGAGGAGGTCTAAAATCTGCTGTAAAAGAATAAGTAGCACCAGTGTAACTAGGACTTAATAATCCTTGCGAATTATATCCGGCAGGTACAGACACTTGGGGTGCAGAATTCCACTGAACCTAAAAATTAAAATAAAAATTAAGTTTATGATTACACAATCAAAGATTGCTTACCTGAGGACACGTAATTTCCGCTGAAGGATAATTCGTGTTTGGATGATAACCGTGCATAGTCATATTCATAGACACATTCACAGACATACTAGGAAACATCGGTGGTTGTTGCGAAAATCCCTGGTCACAAAAACTACTAGGATATCCACTCGGCGAAAGCAAAACCTGAGGATGATACATTTGTTGCTGTGGTTCGTATCTTTCATTTTGTCCCGGATGAACAACCGCATGTTTTAATGACAATAACACATCAGCCATATCGGCAGTCGGCGCCTTTGTATCTTTATTTAACAACAATTGGTTTTGTATCGATTCTTCTGTTCTAAAAATAAATTATTATTCTAAATAATTTTCGAAACGTTTTTCTTAACTCACTTAAACAAACCGTTAGCGCTGGAACAAGGTGAAAATGGAAATAATGTTGGTAATGGTTCTAAATCTAATGGCAAACTAAACGATCCCATGTCTTCGGGCCAACAGGACGAAAGTTCATCGGGACAAGAACTTTGACATGAATTTTGACAAGGTTGTATGCCGGTGGTCCAGTTACATTCGAGCTGTAACCCAAACTGGGGGTTGTTAGGAATATAGCTGGCATCCATATTTTCAGGATTTTGAAGGTGGTACAATCCTGCGCACCTGTTGGAGATTGAGTTTGATGTAATTTTCCACAAATTACGATTTATTAAACGAAAAGTAATTACATCAAATAATTAAAATGCGATTTGTGTTTTCAATGTTGTGTTGAATAAATGGAGCAAGTTTCGGAGCGTTTTTAAAGTAGTTTTGCATGTCATATATTTTGCGTGCATCCCTTTGTTGTGTAAGGCTTCAGATCTATATATAAGTTTCTCCGGCAAGCTTGTGTTGCAGTATTGACTAACAGATTATTTTTTTCTAAATGTCAACTTTAAATTAAGTATACAATTATGTATTTTTACGCTAACGTGCTTTCATCATATTTTAATAATTTACGTCCTTTTTTTAACACAAGCACAAATTTTGTAGATTCTTAAATTATTTCTTTTCTAAGACGAAAAAGTAATAAGCAGATAAATCTAAATACAATAATCATAAAGATACAACGACTCTCAAGAACTACTCAATTGTACTGGTTATACTAAGAAAAAAATTTTCATATCAAATACCATTACACTTTCAAGCAGATATAAAAATTTATTGTCAGAATCAAGCAAAAATAATAACATTATTTAAAAAGCGACAAAAGTTATTATTGTTAAAGAAAAAATATTTTGACGTTGCGCTGTGCTATATTGAAAATACTAATAAAAAAAAGTCAAGAAGAAGCAGAAAACGTAAAACATTTTCTGGATAAAATTACTGTTTGGTAAAATGTTCAATTCTACTACATCAACGGAATGACACATCCTCTAGTTGGCGTAATAGCAAAAATACAAATATCAGTATTAATCTATCTCTCGCAAGAAAAAAAAGCAAGAAAAATCTTTAAAATGTACAAAAAGCTTAAATTATTGAGTTCAAGTATGAATCGAATATTAAGTATTGCGATGGCAATTTCATAGTGATGCGAATTTTAAAATTAATTTATTTATAAATTAAATGTTTGTACGATTGGCCTTAGTCGGAATGTAATTTTAACTGAACTTCAAACCGGCAGAAAAAGTGTTTCGCTAATACGTCTTCGACTTTAGCTGCTTCTTGGTTGAGTATAGCGTAAGCCTCAGTTCATTTTGTAAAATAATCCGTCCCTACCAGGATGTATTTGTTTTCCGTATCAGGTCCTGCGATGTCAATCGCTACTCTCTCTAAAGGCTTTCTATGTCAAACTGTATCTTCGGTGCTTTGCGCTCTTTTGCTGGACCATTTCTTGATGCGTACACCGTGCACTTACGTTACCATTCCATGAAGCATAGAGCTCTTTTTGCAGTTCACCCAGTAAAATCTTTATCAAAGTTTCCTTAATTTCTTTTTTACGTCAAAGTTTCCTCTTGATGTACCATCGTGCACATGTTGCAACACCTGTGACACTCTTTGACATTACCACCTAAAGTTTACTTTTTTGTGGCCCCGACACTTTTTAGGGATTGCTTAAGAAGACCGTCTTCCACTCTCAAAAAGTTTCACTTACTTCTTCCCAGGTTGGTCGTCGGCCATTTGGATTCCAGTTCAAGATTACTCTAATTTCTGGGTTGTTTTTTTGTTTGCGATGCAACTGTTTAGGTTCCCACTTGTTATCAATCATGGAAGTTCGTCGGGGACATTTGATCTTTTCTTTAAGTTTCTGGACAAGGTGTCAGCATTCTTGCAGTCTTTCGATCCTTCTTGCTACTTATCTTATCGGATTACGAAACTGCAATATCCATTTTAAAGCGGCGTGGTTCTTATTGAAAATGTTTATCTATACAAATATTTGTAGAAGTGTTTTATGAACTTGACGACTGCTAGTCACGCAATAACTTTTTTCTGGCCTGGACAAAACTTTACTAAAATATGCGATGACTTTTTTTTGTTTATCTAGCAACCGTGAAAGGATTGCACCTATAGCCAGATTACGTGCATCTCTATCCAAAAAAAATTTTCATTTTTTTTAAATAACTTAAAATTGACGAAGTGACTAGGGTTTGTTTCAGGTGATGGAAAGCGTTTTCGCAGTGTTCATCTCATTTAAATTTTATTTTTTTGCATTTAAAAACGTTACACCAACCGAAAAGCATCACAGTAAACTGCAAAAAAATCAGTTCTAATCGTAAAAGCTGTTTTTTCAAGATCCTTGGGTTTTTATTCTACCTGTCAGTAACAACTCTTTAAATCCAACGTAGAAAACCACTGGGATCCTGACAGGTTGTCTAAAATACCGTCAATTCTCAATAAAGGGTGGTTGTCTTTTTTGATCCTCGCTGATCCATCTTTGTTCTTTACGAGTACTACTGAAGACGTCCATGGGCTATTTGAAGGTTTAATCACACTTTCTCTCTTCATATCCGTAATTATTTGTTCGACTTCTTCTCTTTTCGCCAAAGTAAGTCGGCGTGGATGTTGTATCGGCCGAGCGTCTCCGGTATTAATTTTTAATCTAGCGCAAACACATCTTGATACTTCTAGATCAACAATTTAATTTTAGTCGGCTGGTCTTGGCTGAGCTTTTGGTATTTGGAGGTAAGAATGGTCAATAGATATTGTGGACACTTTTGCGTCGATGTACCTTTGCTAGAATTTACACATCTCAGTTTGAGATGCTGGCGTGCATTAGCATACCACGGTATTTTCTTTCAACGTCACCAGATCTAAGTTGACAAAAAGATCTTTGTTGGCATCATGTTTTTCACTCGTACTAAAGTTCTGCCAACTAATAGACTTTTTCAACCAAGTCGCCCCGCAGATTTCCATCTAGGCGTGCCAGCACCACACTTTAATCACATCTTTACTCAATAAGACTAGCACGACTGCCTTCTCTGACAAATAAAAAGGAATTTCTTCAATGTCAATCTTCAGGACATAGTTCTTCATATCTAAATTGAACCAATACTTCTTTATAACGTCTATTCCCACCGTAACTTCTTCCGTGATGTCGGCTACAGGTACTTGATAGTCGAGTACTTTATTTCACAAACCAATGGGCTCTAGTACCTGTTCGTGAATAGACATTTTTTCGCCCGTCGGCGTTTGAAATACTGTTATTGGTGTTGTATTTTAATTTTGCCGTAATATTGTCAGGACGAATAATAGTCATTGTCGTTACCGTGTCAACAAGTAACTGAACACTTCTTCCATTGATCTTGTTATCAAGATAAATACTGTGCAATTGTTCCATAAACGACGGCATTTGTATAGTAATTTCCGGAGCATGACTTGTTCAGATCGACTTTAGCTCCATTTGGTCGACCTGCTCAAGTTTTTCGGGCGTTCTTTTGGTATTCTTTTAGGCTTAGTACAGCGTGGTTCTACGTGGCCCACTTTCTCGCAATTTCAGCACGTCACTTATCTTTCCCGAGCTACTTGTTCGCGGAATAAACGTCGCACTATTTCTTGAATAATTTTTTGTGTGTGCGAGGTTATTTTTGTAGCACAGCGGAGTTTATGGCTACCTCGGTGCGACGCTTGTTTTGCCGCCTTAAACTCTGAAACATGGGTTAAAACGTCAGCCCACGTTTTCGGTCGAGCTAACAGGAGACCTTGCTGCGTTTCCCTGTCTCGGAGGCCGTTCACGAAAGTATGAATAACCAATTGTTTCAGTAACTGGTATCTGGTATTGTAGAATACACAAGCCGTGTCAATCTGGGGATGTCACCCACTATCAAAGAAGTTGTTTTTTTTGTTTATTGCTCCAACCATCAGCTGCAGCTGCGGCTTCAAACTGCTTGTGGTTGGTTGACCACGAAATTTTACCATCAAAGCTTGAAGGTACAAGTTTAAACTTGCTAGTAATTTCTTTCCAACGGTTCATTACTAAATTTTTGCTTGTGATGCTTCCTTCGCCATGGCAATTCATTTGGTTCATTTTTTTCAAGCAATTTTATTATGTGTTCTATTGCTTCTATTTTGTCATTCATAGATTCGCATATTTTTTTTTAATTTAACTTATCTGCTTGGGTTTCTTCTTGAACAATTTTAATTTGATTTTTTATACTAACTTGTATTTGCTCCTCAATAGCTTTTTTTGATTTTCAATGCTCATTCGTATTTCTTCTTTTAAACATCTAGAATTTTCCTACAATTTTTCTATTATGTTCTAAGAATTAACAGACAGTGTTGCTTTTATTTTTCTAGAATTTTTTTACATTTTTCTAGTATTCTCTTCAATTTTATTTGTATTTTCTATTCTCGGTAACGTTGATGACATTTTTGACTGCTAGCAATTTATCAGCTATTTGGTGCTTTTGCACTTCGTATCTTTCGGCAACTGTGGATGATTTTCGGCCTCTATGTTTTTTCTAAGTGAGCAAGTCTTCTTCTGATTCTGCCAAAATAGTAAATCTTCGAAAAGCATGTCCAGATTTTGCATTTATGGAATTTAGCTATCATTTTGGGATATCTGTAATATTGATTTTTCCCACCACTTGATTTAAACATTTTACATTTCAATAACAATTAAAAAAATTTTGAACAAAAGGCAACAAATTTTCTATAAAAATTTACATAATTACTAGTTGCTACAAAACTTCTAGATATTTTGTTTTTTGTTTCGGCAATTTTTATAAATATGAATTTTTCATTATCCTCTATGTCATCTATTGTAAGTTATCCTAATTCTTGCGACCGGCATGCTCCGGTTATATCAAATACTAGTATTACCTCTAATAATACACTCTAAATATACTTATTAATTTAACGGATATATTGAAATTTACTTTAACAATAAAAAAGCTTTCGCCTGGTGCTTCAGTTAGAAATTTTTCAATTTCCTCCTTTTGAAAACGTTTATATTTTTGTTTTAGAAAAACTATTAATTTTAAGTATTTAGAAATATCCACATTAATATTGACGTAGATCTAAGCATTACTCTGACCATGTCGTTGGTAGTTTTATTTTATTACTTTGGCAAAATATGCGAGTAAAACACTTTCCGACAAGGATGAACATTTTAGTATCTTACTCTAATTCATGAACTTTTTGTATGCCGTGTTTTTGGATTTTTTGGAAGTAAATTGAAAGTTGCTTCATTTGTTTGTTGTTTTATTTCTGGTGGCGTACAATTTGTATCACTATTCATTGCTAACACGAATTTACACAGACCGACCGCGCGCGTCTAGTGAGTCCAATTGACAAGTAATAATTAAAAGTTTTATTTACAATGTTTTTTGTATAAAATTTTTTTATTTTTACAGTTCACTATTCAAATTTACTAATTAAAATTATGAAACACTTTGTTCATTATTTTAATGTTTTTAAAGAGTACAAAAAAATGTGTAATACATGGAAAAAAACAGTAGATGGCAGCCCGCGAATTCATTTAGTTGTTTTTGGTTGCTTATTAACCTTGAACTGTAATCTACTGCTTTCTTCCCTTGTATAACAAAAGGCTATTTTTGTTTGTAGCGTTTATCTTCTATACTAAGCGCGCTGGATCAGAAAACAATAGCTATGATGTCAATAATTATAGAAAAGTAGTTTAACGCTATATATTCAAGTTAGTTTTGCATTGTAAAGCAGGGATTTTTTTAAGTGTTTGCCTCTGATCTACCCTGAAAACATGGCGACTACCCAAGCGCCAGATAGAATTCGCGTACTTGCCCCTTCCACGAGAGTTGTTCCTCTGAATAATTTTGTACTCTGTGACTGTATCTATGACTTATTCTGAATGAAACCGATTTTAAGAAAAACGTACGCGAAACAAGTTATATCAATTTATTGCTTTTCACTAGCATTGTCTAAATTTTGATAAAATAACATAAAAGATATTTACCGTAAACTTTTACAAAAAGTACAGAAAAAAAAATACATTCAACTGTATAAATATTTAGAACATTTTTTTTGTGAAAGAAACACAAAAGAACACATTCAAAGTTAAGAAAAAACGTAAAACAAAAATCAACAAATTAATGAAAACATTAAACAGAAATCAAATCAAAAGCTGATGTGTACAGCATTTTGTATCGATAAAGTATTGCCAAACTGTACGGTTTCACTATAGAAAAGAAATAATAAAACTACAAACAAATTAATTACAAAAAACATCCGTACAAACAGCTCAACTTACGCGATCGTCTACATCATGTATGTATATTGTCTACATTAGTTGATTAATCGATAAAAAAGAAAACATAATCTAGGATGACACAAACAGCTTTTTACTTCAAATTCTAGTATCGTACTTTTAAATATTTATTATACAGTTGACATAAGCAAACAAGTGACGCGATGGGGCGTGACTGAGGGCGCTTTAATTTTGACAGCACATTCTAAGTAAAAAATATTTCGGCGGCAATTTTAAATACTTTAAGTTACGTAAGACGTTTCTAATCAAATACTACTGCTCAGTAATTTCAGATATAATAACTACCCAAGTAACAATTTTATATTTTATAACGTTTAAGAGAACGTTTACAAAACAAGATTTATAAAACACCTTTTGTCCTAAGAACGTAACTAAAACGTTCTTACAGTAGCTATAAATGTAAAATGGGCACATATTTATAAAACATATTCGTTTTTTAACGTGTTTTATAAAGCCAACAAAACACTGTTATGGGATAGTTACGTAAACGTTATATATCAATTACAAAACAGTTTCATAAAAAATTTATAGTTGGTTGGCTCTTTATTACAATAGTTTTGATAAAGTTACAAAACATTTTTGTAGTGTAGAGCAGCTTCAATAAAATCAAACAGTTATTAAGTACTACTTTTCGGAACTTAATTATTCCTATTATTTACTTAAACTAAAACTGATGATTATTTCATAAAAAATGGCAACGTATAAAAGTATATATTACCCAGGCAGCACTCTGACGTCATATGACGACATTCACACGTCTTAATGACGTCCCGTACGTAATTTTGACGTCAATAAAACGTAACGTGCTGCCGGGGTTATTTACACAAAATTTAATGAGATAGATCTACAAATTTTACTGTCAAATATGAGATAGATAGGTCGTAAATTTTAAATGCGCCTCAGGTTTAATGAGTATTTAAAAAAAAACTAAAAAACCAGATAAAAAACATAAGGTTTAAATTTCAATTTTTTATCATAAAACCACAATAGTAGATAGATACCGGTATAAGAAGCTTTAATTGATGTGTTTTTGTCGTCAAAGTAGTGAAATATAAGTTAATTTTATGTTCCTCGAGAATGGCGGCCATGTAAATATATGCGAGTGCATTTTCAAAATGGTCCTTTTTTAATAGAACATTTTTATTACCAAATTTACTCTTAAGGCTGTCTGACACGATCAACTTTTTCAACCAAATTTTGAATGAGAATTTGAATTAAAATTTCTACGATCGTGTCAGACACACTTGAACGAAATTCATGACGAAAAATAGAACATGTTATATTTTTTATCTAAACATTTATCCGCGCATGCGAAGTTGGTTTTGTTTATTTCCTATTCGTAACGGATTTTGTGTTTAGTAACCTCAAATATGACGAGTATCAGAAATATCATGGAAATATCAATGCTTGTATAAAATGAAACACCCGTTATATTATTATCGCAGTACAAGAAAGGATGCTCTAAAAAATACATACGAAACAAATAAAATGAGGTTATAATCAGTTATAATCTTTCAGGTTATACGAGCAATGCGCATGCTTTCATATGTAATTTCATGGAGAATATTAATTAGTGTCATTCACGATGTATTTTATTTAAGAATTTGTAGCACTTTTCTTTATACAATACTTTTCGTTCAAATTCTCATTCAAATTTTCGTTGAGAAAGTTGATCGTGTCAGACGGTCTTTATATAACAATTATGATGCATATAAAAAACTTATAAAACGTGTAAATTTAATTACCTTAGTTTATGTAAAAGTTAACACGACAGGATCGTATTTTACAAATGTGATTATATTTTGATGAATTTTTAATCGCGTAATAAAAAGTTAATAAAAAAGGTCGAGCAGGCGAATCACATATAAAGCAGACTACTTTAACAATAAGCTGCGATCTATTCATTGTTAATTCTTCTGAAAGAATTATTTTAGCTTCTTCGACAAACGGTTGTAGATATGCTGCCAAATGAGGTGGTTTTCTCTTACGCCAGTACATCCGAATGGTTTTATAACTATATTTAACACAATAATTCTGCGCTTTAATAGCAGTATTGCTCTATAACTGCTTTTATCTTATTTTTATAACTGAGGCTTTGTGTCCTTTTAATTAATAGTTGTATTGGAACTTTCGTTGTGAGTAATATGATGCAGAAAGCAAAATTGTTATATAATATTACTAATACAATAATTACATAACGTAGTCACATACTTTATTAAAACAGTTGTATAAAACAGTTCTAAAGTGAAAATGACATAGCTACATAGCTATTATAGATCAATTAATATTTGTAAAGCGTAATTGTCTTATAACAAATATTATATAAACGTTTACAAAACACTTTTATGTTATCTCATAAGCAGTTTTATAATTTTGTTGTAAGAACGTTCTAAACATCGAATTAAAAAACAATTTTGAATAGATAACAAAATAATCTTCCAGACAACTTTAATAGAACCATTTTACATTTAGAGAGCATCAACATAACTACAATAAAATTGTAAAGTTTTCTAACTTAAGAATTATAAAACTACTTTGTTACTTGGGCAAAGTTCACTTAGCTATTAGTTTACACTATCTATAAGAATGAAATCGCGTTTTAGATTGATTACTGTATTTGCAGACATTGTACTAACTTAGTACTCGGATTGGTAATATAATAAGTTTTTTTAAAATTCTTAACAACAATCTTAAAGCATACTTAGTGTTTAAGAATGAAGTTTTCATAAGTACTTTTATTTATTTTCATATTCATTTGATTATATCGTAATATACCAAAAACCGTTGATCCTTATATACAAAATTATAATAAATAACAGAACATAAATCTTACTAAAAAAGCAATCAATTCATAGGCTGTAATTATCCCGACATCAAACTGTGTCAGTTTCCTACGTTATACACCATGGTTATACTCACCAATATTACATATTTAAAATTTTAACAATTATTACACAAAAAGTATGCATTGGATTATAATAAACAACAACATAAATGTTATGATAAAATCAATTAACTGTTACAGTTTAACTATTCTACTGCAAGGCCTTGTGCGATTCTTTCTCTTTGGCTACCTCAAAAATATTTATGCATTTAAAAATTGAAAACTAATTTAAATAAAAGTTAATTACTGTGATCTTGTTCATCACTACTGTCTTCATCTGATGAACCATTGTTTACTCTAAAGGACACACTTTCTACTGTTTCATACAAAAAGCCATCACTTTTCCACATTTCGTCAGTTAAATGGCTAACATTGACAATGTTTATTCCAATCAGATTGAGTATCTTTAGAAAACGCATTTCTTACAAATTTTTTTATTTTTGCATTACTTCAAGTGACATTGTTCGTTGCCACTTTATATTTCATTAAACTCCAAATTAATTCAATAAGATTCAGGTCACAATGCATAAGATTTGGTGAAGTTACGTTGTTTCACTAAACATAGTAATTCAACTTTTCTTATGTCATTAATAGTTGATATACCATAACATTCCAACCATTCTATAACGTCTAGTTTTTTTGTACCTTGATTTGGTAGTTTGTTTATTTGCACGCTATGATATGGTGTCTACTGTATTCATCTGATGAACCAGTGTTTACGCTAAAAGATACACTTTCCACTGTTTGATACAAAAGGCTATCACGTTTCCATTTCGTCAGCTTAACGGCTAACATTGACAATGCTTATTCCAATCAGATTGAGTATCTTTAGAAAACGCATTTTTTACAAAATTTTCTATTTCTGCATAACTTTAAGTGACATTGTTCGTTGCCACTTTATATTTCATTAAACTCTAAATTAATTCAATAAGATCCAGGTCACAATGCATAAGTTTTGGTGAAGTTACGTTGTTTCACTAAACATAGTAATTCGACTTTTCTTATGTCATTAATAGTTGATATACCATAACATTACAACCATTCTATAATGTCTAGTTTTTTTGTACCTTGATTTGGTAGTTTGTTTATTTGCACGCTATGATATGGTGCGTTATCCATAACAATACCGTTAGAAAACAAACTTGGAATTAACTGCGTTTCCATCCATTGCATAAAGTTATTGTGGTTCATGTCATCATGGTAGTCGCTAGATTTACTTTTTGATTTAAAAATTAACTTTTTATTTTTTCCAAAGCCATAAGATCTACCTGCATGAACAATTATGTATCTTTGTCCAGTTCTGCTTGTGTGATACACACCAGGTTCGTCTTCTGATTGCCAGCATTTACCAACCTTATATGATGGATGAATGTTTGTTTCATCTAAGTATCTAATAAATTTTTTGTTTTCTCTTAAAGCATCATTTTCTCGCAACTTTCTTAAATAGCGACATAAAACTACAATGTCATTTTCTTCCATTAACAATTTCCTTTCATCGTGAAATTTTCTGTATTTAAACCCAATTTGATCTAACGATTTTCTTAGAGTGCTTACCATCGTAGCCAACTTTATCTTGCATTTTCTGAATTAAAATCTTTACTGTTGGAATCTTTTTGTCTACGCTATAAATTTTATGATTGGTTCTTTTTAAGATGACTAAATTAGCATTGTCCAAAACAATTTTGTTGGAACCACCACTGTTTTGTTTCTTTGAGGGAGGTTTTTTACTCCATCCTCAATTTGTAAAATTCCACTCTTAATGAAAACATATTTTATTTACATATTTTAAATATTTACAAATTCACCGTATTCGTTTTAGAAACTTTGGTGGTTTTCAAGTGGCTGCGCAGGCTAATTCAGTATCAAAATAAAATGACCACACACCAGCTGCTTTTTGTTTGTCCGTACAACAGTTCTAGCGATGTTTCGAGATTTGGCATGAACGGTTTTTCTTAATTTACTTTTCATGATTTTTTCTAAAAAAGTTAAAATTAAGTAATACTGTTTACACTAATTAATATTATTTAAATTGAATCATGATTCATGTTAATGCATACAAAAAATAAACATAAAAACTACACAAAATGAAATTAATCGAACAGTTTTGATAATGAGATTATGAAAAGGTGGATTTATGCAGATCAATTTAACATTTAGCAGTTTATAAAAATAGTACCCATTTATGCAAACACACTTCCCAATCCGCGTTGGTTACATTAATATAGTTACATTCGTTATTTTTTAGTGTTTGACAAATTACAAACATTGGTGGTTTTAGCGCACATACTTCGAGTTGCGTGTAAACATGCGCAGTGTGCATTAAATTTACAATTAGTTAATTAAAAATCCGTAGTTTAACTGCTTAAATGATAAATATTAAATTGGTCTGCATAAACCCACTTTTAAGATTGCAATAATTTAGAATAAGTATCATATGATATTATACTTGGTATTATGTACTTACCAATTTATAAAAAATCCCCAATAGTAAGAGCTTTGAAAAAACTGAAAAATAAATGCCAAAAATGAAAGATTAAGAACACAATAACTTGTAAACGCAAAGACGAGTACAAATCAAAAAGTTTGTTAGGGAAGGTACTTGCTATGATTCCATGATTGCGATTGGACGATTGTTTTGCTACCAGAAATGTTTAAATTTAGTTAACATATTTTTCGGGGGTAATGCCATGAAAGAAGATCTCTGCGTCATCATTATGTAAATTTAGAAAACACCTTCTATTATTCGAATGAACAGAGAAAACTGTAAATAAAACAGAGATATCAATATTTCTTGTTTGTGTTATGAATAAATCATTTTTATTATGAATAAAGTACTCAATTGACTTAATCGTTGATTGATATTAGTTGACTGTTATTTACACATCAAAGCTTCAATTCTATCAAATATATAAAACTTCGAACAAACTGTATGTGTAATAAATTATTTATCCGACTCATTAGTATTCTTTATTTAATTATAGCAAATACAATAAAAACCACTGTACTTTAACAAATAATTTTGTAGCTTAGTATTTTGATTAAAAAACATTAGCATTACCAACATTAGATATTTAGTAAATTTTAGTTTTTAACCAGCAATTACATTCCAAAACAACTGATTTGATTAGGAGATTTTTATTTAACTCAGATGCATACGACTATGACGTAGGGATCTTCTTTTCTGGCAAGGGCTATAGTTAACTCTATATTGCTATAGAGATATATAACTGTATCACGGTGTATAAGAAAAGTAATTCAAATTGGTTTTGAATAAACCGCAAGCTAAAAAAAGCAACCTATAAATCCTCCACAGCAACATATAGTTTATCAACAATAATACCTAGCGATGATAGTAGTGATGTAGTTAATCATCATCAACAACAAGAAGTAGAGTAATGCACCGATACGTGCTGATACAGACAAATACCTCACTGTAATATTTTAATAGACATATCGGTTGTTTTAATCATCGAAATGCTGCTGTAAGATCTGTAAAAAATTGGTTTTAACAGAAAGTTGGAATCTGTTTTTTAAGATAAACGTTTAAATATTTACACGAGCAAGAGTATGAAAACGGAGCAAACTAAAAACTGTGCTATAAATATAAAAGATATGTTTAGTAATATGTAATGTTTGGTAAAACTGTTATTTTAAAAGTATTTTGATTACTAAAATAAATATTACGTATATAATACACACTTAATTACGAAAGCCAAAAAGAAGTATAACAACTATATAACTTCTATTGACAACAGAAATAAAACTCTGGATTAAATACTCACATAAACTATATCACTTGTAATATGTCGAATAAAAACAGCACTGTTACTATAATCTAACTAAATTAACTTGGATAGGTAGATTGCATACTTTCAGGATCTATTATAGTAAGTAAGTCTATTAAAAACAAGAAATGAAGCCGACCAAAGGATAAATTAGTAAATATATAAGAAAAACATCTAGGGACACAAAAGTCAAAGCTGTAAAACAAACACAAAGTAGAAGAAAATGATGAAAGAAGCTTGAGAATGTTATTTTTTTCCAAACGTGGTAGCATGAAGATGCTTACTATTATTTATTTTGTTATGAATTAAATAAGCTTGTTTATGAATAATTTATTAATTTTAATGTTCACTTCACCAAAACTTTTAGTTTATAACTATTTATCAGTTAATTGAAACTTTTCACTTTGTAGTGTTGAATAAAGAATTTCTTCTAGCAGTTTTAGATTATTTCATGTAACACGTTTTATCTTCTAATTTTTGAATTAGATTTGTAAAACAATGCAAAAAATATGAATAAAATCATAATATAAATTACATTAAGACTCCTGTATCACCACGTATTCAAATTTTCAAGTCTACATTACATTTTTTTTTAAATTAAATTGTCAAAACATATTTACAATAATTATAGAATCAACCAAAATCGTGATCCGAGAACTGCTCTACCAACTGCCAAAATCAAGTTCAAAGGTTTCTGAAGTCATACAAATGCAATTCTAGTTAATTGGTTACTATGGTCGCAACTTCCGTACAAATTCGTACTTGAATATACTTGCCCTCATTTTCAATAGAAAAGCGTTTAACAATTTTTTTTTTTTACATATTTTTTTGATGATAAAAACTTTAAAGTATAAAAATATAGATTAAGATAATACAAAGAACATGATAAATAAAATTCACGTTTATGTATTTTTAATTACGACTTTTGCAAAACAGCCTTATTATTGCACTAATATAGAAAGAAAGTTCATATCTCTTCGCAAACATTTGATAAGTTGAATTAAACCGTTGTAAGTAAATAAACGTCACAAATGTTTTTTGCGTTTGTGGGATGGGCGCTGACGTAGAAAGGGGCTCGTTTTAGTGATATTTTGTCACACATGTTGACTTTGTTGTGTTTACTACTTCTGATAAAAAATTTATGCTTTTTGGTTTAGACATTATTTGCTAATAACAAAGTCCGAGGCCGTGTTTCATCATTTATTTAAATAATTAAATTTTATTAGTGTGATTTTTTTTGACTAAATGTAAAACATTTAAAAAATTAGGACAAATAATAAAACAACTGTAAATTATATATTTGTTATGAAAATATTTCTAAAAAAATTTTTACAGTTTAAAAACAAAACTTTGATCTAGCGCAAATTATTACAACAGACATTAATAAACATTTCTTTAAATACTTTTGTACCCTATAAAATGTGTATACCAATGTTAATTACAAAAATATAATTTGAATTCAAAATAAGACATAACATTACACAAATTTTGTCAATAAACAATTAAAGTTTATATAGAAATATGGCTAAATCGTTCTTAGCATACATATTTTAAAGTACGTTACTTGCAGTAATTTTTTTTCTACCATGCTGCAGTTTTTATAATGTAATATTTCGCTCAAAATTGTACTAATTTAAGTTTGTTCTATACAAATTGTAACGGAATAAACAGGTTTGCGTAAATATAACTCTGGGAAAACTTTTAGGATTCACCTACTTATAATGAAAAAAAATTAGATCATCTTATAGTATGCCCAGATAACATGTAAACTTACAGTAAGTGTGCTTTTAGCTTGCTTTTTCCTTGCCAAGTTTACGAATCTTACTGCAAGTTTACAGCATTATTAGTAATGCTGGCAACTTTGACGACACGCTTGAGAAATTTCAGAAAACTTTTTATGTAAATAAGAGCCATTTTTGTCATTTACATGGTGTTTGTATTCTATACCACGTTATTATTTAATACTGTATTGTTTACTCATCGTAGACTTTTTAGGTGAGTATTATTGCAGTTTAGTGCACTTATTGTTTTGTATTATTTGATTAAAAATTTTAAATAATTTTGCAAACATTAATAACCGAGTTTAAAATCATTAATGTCTGTTGTGTAATAATAATCTTTTAAATATTTAAAGTTTTACATGCTTTTAGCTTATTTAACATTATCATCAAATCTGCAATTAAAGTTACCTATTCTTAAATTTATGTTTCAAGTCAACAAACCGAGCGATGAATAGGACAGGTGAAAATGGAACAGAATAAAAACAAACAGACAATACTTTGTACCTTTCTTCCGAGTACAGTGATATTACTGAAAGTTTGACGAATTTTCATGACAAGCAACGTTAATATGTCTGTAAGTAAGTCTTGCGATTACATATTTCAATAACATTTTTACAAAATTTAAACTTTGCCATGACAAGGGACTAACATTTCTACAAATTCAAATCTTGTCACGGCATGGCGTAACAATATTGCTACAAGTTTGTCGAAACAAGGTTGCCACAAGCTTGTTATTGCTTCCTTAGTCAACTTCGGGCAAACTTGCTGCAAGCCTCAAAATTTGTCATGACAATATTGCTACAAGTTTTATAGTTGTCACGATTAGTTTGCTAAAATCTTAATACAATCTTACATTGCTGTTTAGGATGTTTGCCGCTTTATTATTATTATTAGGAAAAATTTGCCGCTTTCTGACTATTAAAAAAAATGATTAATCTTTTCGATCAATAAATAAAACATTTCAATTTGTTAAATAGAAGCTTTTATTGGAAATAAGTATAAATTAATTGAAATTAAAAACCTTGACTTCAACCCAATAATATTTTTTATTAAACAAATTGACAACTGTTTCGGACTTTTAAACAAATAGGTACATCCTCAGAATCAATAAATTAATAAGTCGCAAATGAAGACAAAACAAAATACAAATTGTATTTTGTTATTTGTTCTTTGTATTATTTTAATTTGTAACTTATTAATTTAATGATTCTAAGAATAAACCTATTTATTTAAACGTCGTTGAATAAAAAACATTGGGTTAAAAACAAAGTTTTTAATTTTTAATTAATATATTATGTATACACTAGCTGTACCCTGCCAAGCTTCGCAGTGGGACACAGGATAGATAGCATTGAAAATTAATAATACTTAATTTATTAATAATAAAAAATATTTGTGTGTATTACTTTACACACGTAAGAACTGAATTTGGATTATGCCATTGTTGAAAATTATTAAAAATGTAATAAAAAATGCACGTCTTTATGGTTTCATTTTCTAACTGTGAACTGTTTTACATTTAATTGTTATTTTATTTTATTATTGAAATTAATTGATGTTTACTATATTGACATTCGTATTAATTAATAATTGCTAGTTTTGATGTAATTATATTTATATACATTAAAAGTGAGGTTAATCCAAAATAAATAATATAATTACGTCCACGTGTTAGATGTAATAAAAAAGATATAAACCACTCACTTCTGTTAGAAATCCACTTGAATTATAATAAGTCCTTTTATTTTGCCTGTCAGTTAATAATATTTTTACTGTCCATCTTTGATATAAAATATAACCTCTACTTATGATTTGGTGAAAGGCCCAGTTCGATCACAACACTACTACACCAAAAATTCTTGATTTAAGTGAATATTTAATTCAGATTGTATAATAATCAGAATCAGATGCAAATTTTTTTGTAAATAAACAATGTAATTGGGAACGAAATTGTTTCTCATGTGACTGCGTCATTACTATTGCGATTGTCAGCGAGTGTTTTCCTCGCTTACGGCAGATGGCGCGGTCACTGGTACACAGCTGATCGTTAAAAAAACTGTTTTCTCGCGGTCGCAGATATGTGACTGATGCAAAAAAATAGATAAAAAAAATCCTTGATGCGGATTTTATATCATGTTAAAATTTCAACTCAATCGGTGCAGAACTTTTTGAGTTTTTGAAGCGTACACAAACCAACATAACATTTTTATATATATAGATAATCACGACATACACTGCAATGATACATGTAAGTCGGAAAATTCGGTGATTCTAGCTATTTGAAATTAAGATTTATCGGGCAACTAGCGTTAACAAAACCGAAAGTTGCCGAAACAATGCGAGCAGAGTATTTCATTACCGTGTCTGTAGTGCTAGCAGTGCAAAGTAACAAAATAACTACTGAATAAACTAACAAATACGTCTTGTGTGCATTAAATAAGTTTGTTCTACTACTTACTTCATAATTTTAATTTTTAATTAGTATTTCTAAGTCAAAATGGAAAAACGGTACCGTCTTAGTGGTGCAGCTTATAAGAAAAAAGCTCAAATAAAGGTGGAAAATGAAAAATCTCTATTGAATAAAATTCCAAAAATAGATTAGTTTTTTTCACCGTCATGTCATGAGTCATCTCAACCATCTACGTCTAGTTCAAACTTTACGGAAGTGTCCATAGTACATCACAAATTCATGATACCAAATCAAAAATTACGGACATTGACAACAATTACAATATAAAATCCTTCTCAATACAAACAGCAGCACCAGCTCAATCTCCACCCTCGTCTCCACCATTAAGTCCGTTAACAGTAGAATATAGAATAAGTAAAGGTTCAGCTGATTGGATAATAATTAATAAAACTACAGAAGCAGTTATTAAGAATTCTCCTAAACAAATACGGATGCCAATTTTGCGGACTCTGCTATTAAACAGCATTCGACTCATGTTACTAGATCTTTAACAAAACAACATTTTTACAAGAAAATAATTAATAGAGAAAAACAATTTAGCGACTGGCTACTTTATTCCTAATTTAAACTCCCGGGTGGTAAAGTCTCTATCAGTAACTAGATGATATGCATGAGCTGATGCAACAAAAGCGGTATATGTTGAATATAAAGAAATTAAAGTGTCACTTTCCATGCTCAGTAATGACGAAAGTCAAACAGGACCGGTAAGAAATGAAACAAAAACCATTTTTTAGGAAATTAATGAATTTGAAATATGTTTACTTGTTGTCATTTGGCGTCATATTTTAGAAAGAATAAACGCATTAAATAAATATGAGCAAGACCCTGAACTTGATTTGGGTTTGACGGTTATACAGTTGGAGGCACTAATAGAATATTTACAGTCAATAAGAGCAATTTTACCATTTACAAAGAAGAAGCATCAGAAATATTAAAAAATCCTTCAACGACGTACAAAGAAAGTAGTAGAAAAAAGAAGGAAAGTTCAATTGGACGATAGCGTTGGTGATGAAAAACATTTTTTAGCCAGAGATGAAATAAAAATCGGCACATTTTATGTCATGCTTGATATATTTATTGCGGATCTAAAACACCGTCTGACTGCTTATCAACGCATTTACGAGATATTTTATATAACTGTACATTTATTGGATAATGAAACAATAATTAAAGAGGTAGAAAAGCTAAAAAATATTTACGACACAGTTTTGGAAAGTTCATTCTTTTATGAATGTATTAATTTAAAAATTCATTTTCAGTCAAAAATTGAAATTAAATCTTCATTGAAAATGTGCAAGTGGATTGGAAGATATGTTTCCTAATTTCGATTCCGCCTTACGAATTAATTTTTCAATTCCAGTTGCCAACACATCATCTGAAAGGTCGTTTTCAAAATTGTCAATTTTAAATCAACGATGACACAGAACGATTTAATACTTTATTCATTTTGTCTTTAGAATCCGGTGTAACAAAAAGTATTGGTTACGATAATATAATAGATGATTTTGTCAAGAAAAGGTGTAGAAAGAAGCTATTATTATAAAGTATAGAAAATTGCTAGTAGGTAAATGGTACCTAATACTATTCAATCAAGCAGGCTGTTTGTCTGTTTTCTTTTTCTTTTTTGTTTTATGAATATGCGTTATTGTAAGTAGATGCCAGACGAGTTATTTTATTTTTTTTTTCGTGTACCTATAGAGGAATTTGTTTGTGATTATGATCTTAAAGAAATTAAATTTGACGCAACGGTACACTGAGTTTTGTTTAAAGAATTATAGTTTAGTTATTACTTCTTTGTTTAAACATTTGAAAACGTTGTAAATGCAAAGGTTAACACCTTTAGAAGTGAGATACACTCGACAATATTAACGAGCTCGTTTTCTTGGCTACGTTGGCGATATTATTAAACTTTTTTTGGACAGACGTTACAATCGCTACATTTTGAGTAGGAACAGGACTATACTCGTCATATATTTTTGTGATAAAATAATTATAATAAAAAACTATTGCAAAACAGTTTCTGTTAGCGTGACACGTGTGTAATGTTAATACAAGAAAAGTCGCGCGTTCGTTGATATCTTGTAATCTACATCATCTTGTTGCATATTTGTGTTATCTACTGTATTTTTAGATACATTAATTTCGTTTATTTTTTTTGATGATTTGATATGATGCATATTCTAAACAAAATTTATTTTTTTATTTTATATTAGTTTACAAAAAAAGAAAGAGTGTTTAAAAACAAGTGAAAACAAATAGATCTGGTTATCCAGTTTATTTATTTTGCAAATTTTAGTAGTACAGTAATATTATCTTACTAATGCTACAAGTTCGAGTACAAACTCTAAAAGAAAAAGCAAGTAATACCAAAGAAACACTACGATAAATAGATAATAGCAACTTATTTAGAAGGTGTCAATAATAACATTTCATGTAATGTGTTTAACAAGAATACCGTGAAACGAATGATGGCGTGTGCAAAATCACTAATTGGTGAAACAACTAACGCTAATCTTAATTTATTTCAACAAATGTGATAAGTGGTACGCAAATAGAACATTTTTTGTTAGTATCACTTTGTTTAAATGTTTCTTTTATTTGCCACTAACCATATACAGGACCGATTAGTCATAAAAATTGTAGATATAGGCATTAGTTGTCAGTTAACTGACCGAGAGGAAATAGTGATCGTTCGTAAAGTTTTGAGTACGTACGTGTTTTACAGCAAACATTTTTGAGTGCAACTTTAGCAGGGGAATTAAAAGAACAAAAACAATTGCTTGTATCTATCGGATTTAAACATACACGTTATCAAAAATTTACATCAAAAAGAAAATTATATAATTGATACCTTAGGCGTCAAACGGCAGTCCACTATAATCGGTGGGTTTGAGAATTAAGAAAAACAAGCAAGTAAAAGATTTTGTAAACATTTTTTTTCAAAGCAAATTTTCCGCTTCATAAATTCTATCATCTACGGTGAAATGGGCTTCCAGATCCTGACAATGTGTAAACAATTTCAAAAATATTATATAAAGGAACAGTTGACAAAAAGCTCATTGTCATTGTTGCTGACAAAACCTCGGATAACACAAAAACGGTGTCTCTTTGCTGTGCTTTTGCAAACAATTGATTTCAAGCTGGCAAATGTTAATTTTTTTGACACTAGTACCATACTAATACTGAATGTACATGCCTGTAGCGGGCAAATTAACCATGACTACAAACAAATTCAAAATTGCTGCAAAATACTTGATTCTCTTTTCTGTTGCAATTACGCCTAAGCTCAGGCAACTCAGTTTACAACGCGGACTTGAGTAATTTTTTAGAAATAGATAAATTTTCGAACATGTCCGTCAATTTTGGAGTTTCTAACTTTGAAGCAATTATATAGTAGTTATCTTATTCTGTCCGTTCTAACCAACAAAGCCTACAACGAGTGATTGCTCGATGGTATAAAAAATGTAATATTATTATTATTTAATTTTAAAGTTAACTTAAAAAACTACAAATTTCTTTATACTGGTTTAGCAATATTTTTTTTTTGTTTTGATAGCCCGTTTTGTTTATTTTTTGTGATTTCAGATTTATCAATGTATTCCTTTTTTCAAATTTTTCTTAATTTGTATTAAATTTGCTAGCGCTCTGATTATGTTTTAGTGTTTATTTTATTCCTTTTTTTATTTTTTTAGCTGAACGCGAAAAACCAAGAGCAGCCGATGAGTGTGAAATCTTCCAAAGTTACTTTTTTCTTCTAGACTCAAAAGGGGCTTACATGTTATCGAGCAATTATCGAAATATTGAAGGATTATTAAATCGATCAAACCCAAGTAAAAAGCTTGATATCAGATTCAAGTCGTCACATGTCCGCTTGTTTCAATGTTTTGAAAATTTTTATAAGAAAACATATATTTCATTACCAGTGTTGTAAATATTGTTGGTTATGTTTTTGTCAACAAATTTAAGGAGGTTAACATAATTGTAGCGAAAGTCCAGCAGCCTTTATTTTCAAAAAAAAAAAGTATAAACTTAAGCTACTTTAGAGAAAAAGTTTGATTTCTGCCAGCAAAACAAGATAGAACTTTTAGTTAACAGCGGTTTTGTATATGAACCAATATTTAAATGACATTCATAATTTTTCAATGAATGGGAAAATAAAAATTCCAGCATTTGCGTAAACTGAAGATTCAAACAAGTTTTATATCTGAGGTTTGCTCAAAAATAATAAAACAAATCAGAAGGTTCAAATTACCTATTTGATCAAGATTTTTGGAACAAATTAGAAGACTTAAAATCTGCTCTTAAACAACAAAAACTGCGGTTTATATAAAGATTTACAATACATGCATTTTTTGTTCGATGACACAGTGCAGAATCATCCTGGAAAATGCAACTACGTGCTCTTCAAAATTGTTTTTTGATAGTGCCATCAATCTCACGTAAATTAAATTTTGATTCATCAGAAAATATTACTTTGCTCCAATAATTTTCTGACTAGTTTTCATGCCTTGTACATTGCAGTCAATTTTGTTGCATTTTTTTTAGTTAAAAGCGGTTTTCGATAAGATCAACGAGCATTTACACTTATCTTACTCAACTTATAACAAACGGTTGAAGACGAAACCGACACTCTAGTGGTTTGGTTCTATACTGAACACAAATCTATAAAAGTTCCAGCTTTCAGTATTTTAGTATTTTGGTTTATCATGCGACTTATAGTCTTTGCAGAATAATTTTCATTTTTGAAAACTATAATTATAGCTTTTTGTTCTTCTGATAATAATTTGAATTTTGCAATGTTTTTGTAATGTTCACGCTATCAGTGTACAAAAAAAAATTTATTTTGTGCTGAAAAGAGTAACTACGAGTTGTAAACTAATACCGGTTTGGGAGTTTAATAGGGTTTCGACCAATAACAGTCAATTTTTGTAATACAATAAATTTTATTGCTAAGCAGTTAGTGTTGCGATTTATAATGTAGCACTTGCGAATTTTAGCAAAGTTAATCAGTTAGAATTTTAAGTTTGCTAAACTTTAATCGAGAACTAAAATTCAGACAGGTTGTATCTAGTCTTTTACGTTTGTTTTTTTAATAAAAAATGTTCAAAAATGCATTCAAAGTTGTTTTGCAAAAAAATGCAATGGTATTACAATTTTTTTTATTTATTATTTAAATAATTATTATTAACTTCTAATAAAACGTGTGTTAAAATGTATACTAATTTTTATTCTTTTACATTTAACTTTTATTCAATAAGTGAATACATTTTTCATTAACAATAGAAACGATAAAATCTACCAGGTAATGACTATACCATGATAAGTACGTAGGCGATTTATTAATTTAAAAAATCTAATATAGTAAAGAAAGCGCTACTTTATATTTTTACAAGAATGATTAATAAGCTAGAACTGAATCTGAAGATAAGAATAGAAAATTGAATGTATCTGTAATAATTATATAGTACAGGCCGCGCTTGTAACTAAAAAGACAAATTAAACTTAGATCTTTTTATCGTTTTACTTTAATTTAAATCAAATTTCTGTTTTAATAACTGTTACTCTGCTATTAGTAACATAAATATTTTTGTAATGATTAGTTAATTAAAGCGTTTAATTAGAAAAGTTATTAGACACTTGGTTGATTATTAATTAGTAATTTATCCTATAACTATTATATGCTAGTTAATCCATTTGTCGCACTTTGTTTATTATACCATATATACGATTACATTTAGGTGTGCACTAGTGCTTCCAAAAACTATATTCAAAAAATAGAGTAGTTGATATTTGCAATATATAATTTACAGTTTTAGTTGATGATTGGACGTGTGTCAAAGTTAACTATACTTCAGTTACCCTACAGATGGAAATAAGTTGATTCCACAAATGTTTTTGTAATTGATAAATCATAGAAATGATGGTGTATTAATAACCTTTGTATTTCAGCGTTTTGTTAGTTTTTATCAGCATTTTTTTATGTGTACATAATATGTTATTTTAAAATAGATTTTTTTAAAGACCATCTGCTATTATTTATATGAAAATAAAAAATAATATCTTTCAAATTGCCCACCAACTGACACATCAAAATTTAGGTTATCTAATGCATTATTAAGTACATTTCACCAATGAAAAAACGTAATCCAAAACATTTATCAGTTTCTGGTAAAAGAACTATCCAAATATCTATAACACTTAAAAGCAAAGTCAATCAAGTAGTTCGAAAACAGATGAGTATAAATTTACAACTAAAGCAGCAGGTGACCTATTTTTATTGACGTTTTTTATATACCTACATGTCAACATTTATATTAACTTTATTTGTTAACATAGGCGTTTTTGTATCAACTATATCCAATGTGCTAACTACATTATCTTAAAGTGTACCATTAGTGAAGGCCAATATTAGATACTGTTATTGATATAACCAAAAGTGTCTCAAATTTTTTTTTTTAACGAACCTACAATAGTACAGAAAGTTATGACTTATATTAACGAAAATTAGAATTTGCTAAACTCTAAAGTAATTACCTTACAAACAATTGGGTTTAGGTTAGTTAAACAAACTAAAGTTATTTTATAGGTACAGAAAAAGAAATCGCAAAAATGTGCTACTTGAAAAAAAAAATATATCATAGCGTAAAGAAAACAATTCCTTAGGAAAATAAGAAACTAAAGGAAAGAGGACAAGAAAATATATTATTCGGACAAAACTTAGGTTAACGCCAGGCATGTTGTTACAAACATTTTGACAGATACAACAATTTGAGCAGAATGACAAGTCTTAATTTTTTGATTATCTACTAGACATTAAAATCCTTTTGGTAAAAGCAAACGATTAATTGTGCTATATATAGGATCAAATACAAGATTTGTTAAAAAATTTTTTAGTTATTTTTAAAAAACTGTCAACTACATTAAGAAATGAATTCTGAAGTATTCGAAAACTACTAACAAAGTAAAAAAAAGCAACTTTTGCATTTTAAAAAACTGATTTACAAGATTGATTACATTATCGATTAAAGCTTTTAAGACTTGTCAATAAAAACAATCGAATAACAAAGTACGTGGTAGATAAAATGGCAAAAGTCAGTAAACAAGCTGTGCTGCGATTGCTATCATATTGTAAGTTAAATAACATTAAATTAATATAGGCACAAATAAAAGAGGAAGTTGCTAGACAAAATAGAACATTCAAATTACAAGATATTAAAAATCTATTTCTTAAAGCAGTAGTCAATGTTTCTGCAGATAATTGAAAAAATATCTGTACAGCATGTGATTAAAGTAAAACAAGAACAAGAACAAGATTTTAATTCAGTATTTTTTTAGTTGTGTTATGTAAATACTTAATAATTCTATATAAAACATCAAATGTAAAAATTTATTTTTTTGGAAGTGATATTTTTTTAGCGAAGGTAAATCTGAAATTTTTGTAAGTTACACCGCAATGAAAAAAAACAACACAGCAGCAGCAAACTATATTTTTTATTTACATTTCTGACGTTTATATTGACATTAACTATTCTAATTTTTAATTTCGTTGTGACTATTCACGTGTTTATAAAGCGTTGTTTTAAAAATTAAAAAAAAATATTTAATTTAATAGGCGATTCAAACTAAGCGATACGCTAACTCGCGGCGAGAATTTGAACTACCGTTGCAATGATAGCTTAATACGGGTACTTAATTTGTTGCTGTTTTATTTTGAATTTCTGCTGTGTTCTTAAGTATATTTCGAAAAAAAATGCACATAAATAACAATTATGGAACCGAGAAACTTGTTGAACAACATGCAGCCCGGGTGGTGAAATCATAATTTGGGAAATCTGTTAGAAAAAAATATGAAACTTTGTTTGCAACATTTTTAAATATAACATTATTTTTATCAAACAAGTATATATTTAGTTGTTATTATAATTCTACATTAGCGCCAATGATAAAATTACATACATTCAGACAAACTGCCCGGCAGTTAAAATATAAGGGCTTCGACACTACATTTGCCTTCCAAACAATATCTCACAGTTAAAACTACAACTGAAATACCAAGCAAAACACTACGAAGTAAACGTGCTGACCATCACTTTATTACAAAAAAAATTACGTAAAGCCGATGCCTGATGAAGTTTGCGATGACAAAACAATGTACCTACATGTAAAGTAAAATTGATGTTTCTTAGTGACTAATTGAACTATTAAGAGCCCAATCCAACTATGCTAGCTGTAAATTGAGCTGTAAGTAAATATCGTGTTGTTTTATAGCACTAAATTAAACCACAATAAAACGTCTAGTGAATGCAATTTCTAACCTGTTTACAAACTATTTTAGAATCACAAATAATATTAGTAAATCTTATGTAATGCCGAAAAAACTTATCAAACTATAAAAAAAGGTTATAAAGTACATAAATTAAGCTTTGGTTTTCAGAAAAAGCTTGTAACAACACAAAAAAAGTAGTATAAATAGTATTGAAATAAAGGTAATTATGACGTTTATCATTGCAACGTTAGTTCGTTTTGTGCCGCTAGAGGCGCTTGTATCTTAAATTGAATCGCCTATTGATGACTTTAATTGTTCATTCTTTAAAAAACGAAAGTGGTATAAACAAATTTTATATAACATATAAAACATCATTAATATAAAATAAAATAGTGTTCAGTTAATTCAAAATGGCAGAGTCTCAAAAACGTTTTATTTTTTCATCAATAAATAAAATAAAATAAATGAATTGACAAAAAAATTTAATTTCTTTTGTGAGCTTATGTGGCTGAGACTCCCTCGTTTAAAAAGTAGTAAAATGTTTATTATAGTAGAAATTTCTACAAACTGAGACTACTAAAACTATTGACGATTTTAAAAACCGTAACTTTCAGAAATAGATATGAATAGAAATAAATAAAAAATGTTATAGCAAAAGACTGTAATATAGACAGTGAGCACGTTTCTTGCATTTTCTCAATAATTTTTGACAATTTAACACTTATAAAAAAAATTAGAAATGTAATTTTTTTATAAAATGCTTGATTATTTACTGGCCATGTCTTGTTGTAATCAACTGGCCATAATTAATAAAAATAAAATAACAGAAAAAAATATTCTCTATTTTGACATGAGAATTAGCGATTCATACACTAAAATCCGTGTAAGAATAAGTAAATTCTTACACAAATTTTAGTAATGTTAGTTTTTTCAAAGTTGGCATTTCTGCATCGTAAGTTGACGTTAGATGAAAAATAAATCAAAATTATTGGACCTTAACAATTGAAATTTAAATGTTGATGCCAAGATAAAATAAAAATGTTAAGTAATTTAAAGTTATTTACTTATAAAGGTATAAAGAGATAATTTTGTATGAAATTTTAGGTTAACACATAAATTTCAATATGTCAAAGTGTAAGTGTTACCAATTCAATAAAATATAAAAGTTTCCCAATGTTGTTTTAAAATTAAAATTATACAAAAAATATTAATTATTTTATCAAAATAGAGAAAATAGTATAGTATAAAGCACACTTCATAGAATACGTTTTAATCACTCGACCGCTTCATAAACTCGCCGCTGCGCGGCTCGTGTATAAAACCTGGTCTCGTGATTGAAGCGCGTTCATTCTGTAACTTGTGTTTTAATATACTATTCAAGACGTGTTTTAGATAAATTAATTGAATTCGTTACACAAGGAAAGCTATGAAAACTCTAGCTTTAAATGTTCAGCTAAAATTAGACATTAACCAAAAAGATAATTATTTGATAATGAATCAAATATATAAGAAAAGTTTTATAAACTTACACATTTAGACCAAAATGCAGTCAGTATCTTGTATTGAATTATGTAATATAAAACGACAAACAAAACATTTAAGCATTTTATTACTTGCAATAACAGTACAAAGCTACATATTAATCAAGCCACCTCAAAAAATTTAATTTAATTTAAATTTTTAAGTAGTAACACTGTTTTTTTGTTGTTTACAATGATTGAATTTTTTGGCTTGTTTATTTGTTAATAAAAATTGGATGATTGTTATCTTATAAAGATTTTCTTAGCAGTCAAATACGTTTGCAATTTTCTTTTTTTACTATTTTACGTTTTCCAAAATATTTTTATAGATTTTAAATGTATTTTCTTTATATTAAATTATGTAATTGGTTAGTTATTGTTTGTAAATTTTATATTAAATGTGCGAAACAGTTTAAAATATACTAAAATCTGCTATTCCAAGTACTTATGCCAATTTAGAAAATAGTGTAGTAATATATACCTATAGTATATTATATATTAAATGTGACAGTTAATGATAAAAAAAGCAACATAATAAATCTATTTTTGTGAAGATTCTAGTTTATATATATATTTTATACTATCAATGTAAAGTTTTCATATAAGACTTAGAATAAAAAACAAGTTCTCTAATAAACTCATCTTAAACAAAATATCATTAGCAGTGTCATAATTTTCACCCAACGTAATTAAGACCAATGATTCGATGTTAATCGCAACTGTCCGTCGGTGTTCATTATCAAGAACGTTTTGGTTTATCGTTTTTAATTAATAACCGCATTTTAACTTATTGAATTGTTTCAGTAAGATAGACCACATTAAATTTTTGATACTAAGATAACTGCCATAAACATTTTTTTGAGTCAATTTATATGTATAAAAACAATCACAACCCAAACAACACATTGGTACAAAAAACGTCTAAATGTCCGTCTAATAAACGTTAATAACGCGTTTAAAAACGTTTTAATGTCTAATAAACGTCTATTAGCCGGACATTTAGACGTTTTTTGTACCAATGTGTTGTTTGGGAATTGAATTTAAACAGTTTTTTGCTATTTTTTAATTGTCTTCTTTTTGCTTGTACAAACTATTTATGTTTAAAGAAAACACATTTTATTTGTTGCTTTTAATCTTTTATTTGATTTCATAAAAAAACAATTAGGTTTAGTGACAAAATAAAAAACAAATATTTATTTTTACAGTTATTGTTTGTTTGTTTTTTTTAATTATATGAGAATAGTTTACAGTTAATTATCGAATTCGCACGCATTTTACAACCCGTCGATTACCGATTTTTTGCATAAATTATGTATGCTTAAATTGATTGTTTAAAAGTTATATTTTTTATTCGTTTAAGTATTAATTATTTTTTAAGTTATAGATCAATAAAAAACTAAAATGTCACTAACGTTATTTTTTTTAAATTATAAATTTTAAAATAATTTATAATTTTGACAAAAGCGATTTAGTTTTACTTACAATTAATCAAGAAACTTCCTCTTCTACAACAATAACACTAAACAATCACTTTCTTCAGAAACATATAATTAAATATCAGTAATTCACTAAGACCCGAATAAAAATTAACCGTAAAAAATTATGCGAAAAATTCATTTGGTAAATGAAAATAATGGGTGTTTGCGGGTGGTTATTCAAACTGTTAAAACACTAATGATGAATGACCGATCACCCCCAACCCTGTCTTCGATATACTCCTCTCACCCTTCCAATCCGGCTTGTCGTGTGTAATTATTGCGACATGTAAGTATCAAGTGTAAAATATACTTACATTAAGCAGATTTTATTAAAATTTTAATATACAGTGTATTTAGTTACGCCAAACAGGAACTTAAAAATATGTTATTTCAGTGTCACTCTAATAACAGTACCTACTTCATTTTGAAAACCAATAAAAGATAAAAAATTTTTTGAACATTACAACAAAATTAATGTGTAATTCAAAAATATTTTTTATATGAACACAAGATTCTAATTGTTTGATGGTTTTATTTATTTACTTGTTAAAATTCAGAATCGTATTGAATTTATAAAAAATATGAACAAACATTTGTACTAAATTTTATACTATGCAAATTACTTCTTGTTGTCTACATGCCAATGGCAAAGGTTATTTATTAATAAATTATAAGAAGTTTTAGAATAACAGTAACATATTATAAATAGGATAACTGGAGACCTAATACGAATCTTCAATAATCGCTTAAAGGTTTTGCTCGTTCATACAAACATCAACATGTCATGAAAGATGTCTTTCTGGTTTTTTATGTATTTTTGAGAAACTTAATTCTATATATTTAATTTGCGTTTACATTAACGAGATTAATGTTTTTTTTAGATAGAAGAAACCCTTAAATAAGTAAAATTTAGTGACTGTCTATGTGCTGTAACAGTCACAATTAAAAAATATTCTTGAATAATAAATCTAATAATTTATAATGTTTTTAGTTTAGAGTTGTTGAATTATTGTGTATGTAATTTAAATTTGTTGATTTAAATTGTTACATTAGAATAGCACTAATAATGTTTAGTGTTGTAGGTTTTTATTTATTTTATTAGGAAAGTTTTACCAACGCTTCCAAAATGCTTTAATATTTTTTTTAATTTGCTAAAATTTAATGTATTTATTAGAACATTGCATTAAATTATTACCAAGATAACAAAGAGTCGTTGTGTAAATAATTTAAAATTATTAAAAACAATTTAACTATAAAAAACATATTCACTTTGTTACATATATTTAAACTTTTACAAAAAAGTAGATGTCAAAATATAGATAGCGTAATTGACGAAACACTACGTCTTAATTGTAATTACATAGAAAAATAATAAACCCAAAAACTTTAAATCAATTTATAATTGTAATAAGAAATATATTAACAAAACAAAATATGTATGGTAATGTTACTTATCCTTATCCTCTTATTTAGTATTATAAATTAGTGATCTTTGTTTTTTTTTCAGAGAAGCATTATGCATCAAAATGTACACTTCTTCAGGACATTGTAATATATTGTATTAGTCATAACATAACGAACATTGTAAAGCTATAACATATTAACAATTAACAATAGTTAAAGGTAAATTTATACTATGGAAAACTTATATGAAGAAGGGGCTAATCTCGACATGGACGACATGTACAACTTAATAATAATAATAAGAGAACAACCAATAATCTACTAGAAAAATTATGCTCAATCAAAAAGACACTGCAAACAAGGACACAAGAAGAATCCAGTGCCTTCATAGCACGTCAGCAAATGCAGAAACCAAAAGGAAAAAATGTTTCCATTCTGGCAGGTCTGGTCACAGCAAGAAAAATTGTTGGAAATTAAATATCAACAAAGAAAAATGGTCTAAGTAAGGTGTTTAAATCCTTCAATTGTAGGAGAATGGCGACAAGAAAACACAACTTAAAGTGTTTTTTGTAGGCAACGTTTCGTGAACAGTGTGTTCACTTCATCAGGCCTCTGTTTAATAAATGAGAAAAAAGACAAAATTAACAAAACATAAGTACAGCTCAGGTGTAACAAACAAACTTTTTAAGCAAATAATGAGTTGTAAAAAACTAAACAATACAAATCGTTTACATGAACAAACAACATTAAACCAACAAAACCAAGTCAAATGATATAAAATAGACAAATTACTTACAAAAAAACTAAGAACAAGTAGTGGTGGTCCGCCAACACAGTCGATAACATTTAAACAATAAATTCAAAACAAGGAAACACATAAAAGATGTGAAGCTTAAAATTAACATGTAACAAAACTCACTAACATCACATAAGATCGAAGAACAATAATTATAAAGAAAAATGTTGGCATGTGAGATAATTTTTCTAGGTCATGACATTTTTGTGATTAAATTATTGTAAACTGTACTAAGGTTATTAGTATCTGTGTTGAAATTCACATTGTTGTTGTGTTTGGTGATGAAAATCATCTCAGCAATAAGTCTTTTATTAAATTTAGGCTCCACATCTAAGATCGTAGGATTACAAAAGTCAAAATTATGGCCCGTATTGATGTGATGTAAAGCCAAAGCCGATTCCGCTTTCTTGTTTTTACAATCATATTGATGATTTTTAATGCGGTTGATGGTTTTTTGTTTAGTTTGACCTATATAACATTTGTTGCATCCTGTGCATTCAATTTTGTAAATGACATTGTGTTTGTCGTTTAATTTTATTTTATCTTTTATTCTAGTGTAAATGGTGTTGTATATCGTATTGTTATTATAGGTCGCTATTTTTAAGTTGGTGTTTTTTAAAATCGGAATGAGTCTTTTAGTTAATCCAGGTACGTTTATGATTTTAGTGTATACGTAGTTAGATGTAGTGTTAGTTAGGGTCGATGGTGATGGTATGATATTTGTGTTATTAGTGTGAAATAAAATTTTGTTAATTAGGTTATTAGGGTAATTATTATTTTTTAGAATGTCTTTTAAGATGTTTAGGTTTTTGGAATGAAATTGTGCACTACTTAAACTAATGATTTTGTTTTTCATAGTTTTGATAATGTTGAGTTTTTGATGGTGTGCATGTTTCGATAGATAGTTAATGGTACGGTTAGATGCTATAGGTTTAGTGTACCAGTCCGTTAACAAGTAGTTGTTATGTCTAATTAACCTAATATCTAAGAACGGCAAGGAACCATGACTCTCGACCTCGTAAGTAAACCTTAGATGTGGATCAAAACTGTTAAAGATGTTTAAAGTGTTAAGCATCTCGTTCTGAGGTATACAAGCGATGACATCGTCAACATAACAAAACAAAAATGTGGGTTGGAAAGTGAGTTTTTCAAGTACAAACTCCAATAAGTCATGCATGACTAAGTTAGCTAAAGCGGGGGATGCTGGATTGCCCATTGCCGTGCCAAATTTTTGTATATAAAAATTGTCTTTAAACGAAAAATAGCTGGAGTCAAAAAGGAATTTAATAATGTAGTAACCTTAGTACAGTTTACAATAATTTAATCACAAAAATGTCATGACCTAGAAAAATTATCTCACATGCCAACATTTTTCTTTATAATTATTGTTCTTCGATCTTATGTGATGTTAGTGAGTTTTGTTACATGTTAATTTTAAGCTTCACATCTTTTATGTGTTTCCTTGTTTTGAATTTATTGTTTAAATGTTATCGACTGTGTTGGCGGACCACCACTACTTGTTCTTAGTTTTTTTGTAAGTAATTTGTCTATTTTATATCATTTGACTTGGTTTTGTTGGTTTAATGTTGTTTGTTCATGTAAACGATTTGTATTGTCTAGTTTTTTACAACTCATTATTTGCTTAAAAAGTTTGTTTGTTACACCTGAGCTGTACTTATGTTTTGTTAATTTTGTCTTTTTTCTCATTTATTAAACAGAGGCCTGATGAAGTGAACACACTGTTCACGAAACGTTGCCTACAAAAAACACTTTAAGTTGTGTTTTCTTGTCGCCATTCTCCTACAATTGAAGGATTTAAACACCTTACTTAAATACACCATTAGGAGGTTAAATAATTTCATCGTAAAAATGGTCTACTGCTTATAAGTAAATGTGAAAATGTTGGTGCAGAGCAAATGATATCCAAGCTATTTAATGAAAAATGAGTTTATACAGAGTGTAACTGATATAACGCATAATCTCTTAATGATGGGTAGCTGTAATAATTTGGAACATTTTTCTGTTATAAACATATAGTCCCTTTTTGATAGTTTTTGAGAAAATCCAATTTCAATTTTTAAATACATTCCTGGTTGAAACCAAATAGGAGTAGCGTGTGACACAGGTCGAAGCATTTTAATAAGAATCAGCACGTACCAATTGTTTCTGAAAGTGATAATGGTTGTTTTGCTAACGGTACAGGTTTTATTGCACTCACACAAAAATAGACGTTATAGAAAACTAATACCTGGTGCAGACAATGTAATTTTAATAACGAGTAATGACAATTGCATGATTGCAAGTTAAATAAAAAATACTGCAGATTATGATTTTAATCTGATACTTTATGTTTTTTGCAACTTAATCAAAAGATAAAAAACTTGTTAGTGCAAATAGCCTTGACCAGTGGCAGCTGGTGGTCAATCATACCAGAGGGTCATTTTGAAATATTCAAAAAAACGCAATTATTACAAAAAGTAAAAAAAACTATTTTGCATTAAAGCGATTTATATTTAAGATCTATTCGTCTATCTTTAGAATTAGCAAAATGATCGATAACAATTTACAATGTTTTCAATTAAAGATTTTTCCATGTTTCTTCACATCCACAAATCCATTCTGATAAATCGTACATAGATTCTTTAAAATTACGGTGTACTTCTTTATTTTTATGTTTACTTGTTTGTCGAATTTGAAGTAAAGGCCGAGGACGACCATTGGTTTTAAATTCTAAACGTCTTTCAAAATTTAAACTATTATTAGCGATTCATTTTTTTATCAAACAAAAACGGTAATATGTACTTAAACATAATTTATTTTCTTTTAACCTGTGAAAGTCAATGACATTGGTTACGAACAAATATTATCAAACAACTAAAAAAGCGAGTGCACAGTTTGTCGTATGAGATAAGAAATGTGCATTCCAGCATTTTTGTTTTACAAATACGTATTGCGGAGATAATAATAAATGACGTAAGCATTGCATTGAGTACGCGAAATGGGACTCGGCTGACAACCGCAGAAACCATTTAGTTGTCTTTTTCTAATTCGCATAAGATTGTATTATGCGTGTTGCACTCTTGACTACAATAACTATCATTTACGATTCGGCTGCATTATATAATACAATATAATACACAGGGACTATAAAACACAACAGCCTCGGGTAAATTCGTAAGTTTTCGCATATGTTGCGCTTACAATGAAAATTGAAATTCAAACGCTGATAATTTGATTTAAACGCTAGTTCTTGAAATTTTAAAGTAAATAAAATAATTTTCTAATTCATTTTGGAGGGTCATTGTCCGAGTGACCTAATAGAGAAGCCGCCACTGGCCTTGACACTTTGTTTCAGTAGTCACCATTTTTTAAACTTGCATTTTTTTAAAGCATGTTCTATTTTAATAATCATAAAACAAAACAGGTTCGTACTTAAGACATATTTGTTTATTATTTTAATGAAAATTTTACGAACAAATTTTGAAATGTTAGATCACATGTTCATAAAGCAAATGTGTTCAAAATCATCGTAACTGCCCCTTATTAAAAGATTATGCTTATATCAGTTACATCCTGTATATTATGAACATGAAAGTTATTGTTTCATGTAAAACCATGGCAAGTGCACCAAGTTTTATTCAGAGTTGGCACAAAAGATTGAGGCATCTAGACAAGAGACATGCGAAGAAAGTTCTTAAAGAAATGAACTCAAAGAAAACCATTTAAACAAGGAAAGTTTCGAGCACAAGAAATCGGGGAACAAGAATTTGACTGTCGTGAAGTACGTGACATTTCGATTGATAGTGGAATCGAATTACTATTATCGCCACCATACAGTCCTGAATAAAATGAGACAGCCGAAAGAAAAAAACGTAAGCATATGAAGTAGCAACGTATGTGAATCTTGCATCACCGAAACAACTATGGACTAATTATGAAATGAAAAACTATAATAATTTACGAGTGTCTGGTATAGAATGCTTTGTACATATACCAAAACGGTTTAGCAAGAAGTTCGATAATAAAAGTTTATTTAGTCATATGGTTGGGTATTTAAATGACAAAGATGGATATCAAGTATATATACCTTCTTTAAAAAAAATTATAATATCACATGACGTCATAGTCAAACCAAAACGTGTTTGCTGTAACTTGTCGACAAGTGAAAATAAATACGTTAAAGCAGAAAAAGGAACTGAAGCAACTGCATTAAATAACGTTAAAAATAAAGATACAACTGTAACAATGCAAGAAAAATTATTAGATTCAGATGGAGATAAATGTACTCCTAAAGATATAAAACAGAATTTAACAGAAGTTCATGAAGTTTCTAGGCGTAAAACAAAACAACCTAATGGGATGACTTCTGGTGAATGTGTTGTAAATCTAGCATTAAGTGTTTGTGAAAGTACACAAAATATATCATGTTACAGCAAAGCTATGCGTTCGCCAGAAAAGGACGAATGGAGCCTGGCTGTGAAAGAAGAACTGAATGCAAGAGCTGAAAATGGCACGTGGAAATTGTTAGATAAGGTAAGATTAATCAGAAAATTATTCGTAATCGATGGGTACTGCGCAAGAAAATAAATTCAAATGATCTAGTTTGATTTTGTGCACGGCTTGTTGCAAAAGGTTATGACTAAAGAGCGGAAGTTGTGGCAGTAAAGATCTTCAAAAATTGCGCCATAAATTGCATATAAAATTTTCTAAAATTGCATTAAAAACTAGAAAAATTGCAGTATAAAAAAAATAAAATGAAATCAGTTGGTGTATGTGTTTTGTACTCGTATCCCATCATTTACATAAATTTCACTGTTAGTGCTATATGTTTCAATTTATGTATTTACTTGTATTTGAGGCAGTTAACTAAAGCGTCCTAATGCAAAACAACTCAAAACTATCAAAAATTTTATAGAATTGAAAATTGAAAATGTCGGTAAATAACATAATATCTCATTTGTAAGTTACGATATGGTAATACGCATTTAAAGCATAACAAAACTTTAAGATCAGATGATTATGATCTTACCATCGTTCGTTTAAATGAGGTAAACAATGTAAACAGCATTTATTAAAACAGCACAATTCTGGAGTTCCATTGTCTTTATTTATTTCTCGAAACGTAGTGTATGTTCATTTATGTAAAAGCAGTAGTATTCACCTGATGACCATTGCAGATACTCTAGCAATCGAAACGTAGTATATACTGCATATTTATTTATTTTAAAAAAATAACTACAATGGAAGTCCAGAATTGTGCTCTATATTACCGTTGTTACCAAGAAATCCGGGGAAAATTTTAAAGTTAAAATACGTCTAAATGTATAATTTACTTGTAATTTAATTTTTCTTATTAAATTGCAAGAAAATTTCCATTATTGATGAGAATTGCTGAAAAATTGCAATAACACCCAAAATTGCAAAAATTGCAAATGCCACAACTTCCGCTCTTTAGTTATGACCAAAAGGAAAGTATCGACTATGAAGAAACCTTTTGCCCAGTAGCTCGTTATGATACAGTACGAACTATTTTTGGGGTTGCTTCTATAAACCAATTTAAATTATGTCAATTTGATATTAAAACCGCATTTTTATATGGGACGCTTCAGGATGAAGTATACATGCATCAACCAAAAGGATTTGATGATGGAAGTTGAAAAGTCTGCAAGTTGAAAAGGAGTTTACATAGACTTCAGCAAGCTTCTAAATGCTGGGACCAACGTTTTAATAGTTTCCTAAAAGAGCAAAATATGGTAGTTAGCTCGGCAGATACTTGTTTATGTTAACGCATCTACAAGTAGAAGAAACTAATTGCTGCTATTTATGTGGATGATGGGTTGGTTTGCGGAAGTGATCAAGCTGAGATGAATGAATTTATTGAACAACTACGTTGTCATTTTAAAATAACTACGCTAAATTGTTTTCTAAATATAGAAATACAACAGGTGCAGAATGGAATTTTTAGTTGTCAGAAGTCTTATATAAAAAAAAGTTCTAGAAAATTTTAACATGCAGGATTCAAACCCTGTTGCAACACCATCGGACCGTAATAATATTGATAATAATAAAAATAACAAGTTCCTTAATGATGATGTTTCTTTTAGTGAAGCAGTGAGATGCTTAATGTAGTTGCAGCAAGTGAAGCAGCTAAAAACCTATTGTGGTTTAAACGTTTACTAAATGATTTAGATGTGAAAAGTTTATATAAACCAACATTGTACATAGACAGAGCCATCAAACATGCTACTTGTTTGCAACCTACTAACATTCTGGTTAGCTTCAGTATGGAATATTTATTTACTAATGTATTTCTACCTTTATTACTACTTTTTGAGCAACATTTTAGTTGCAACAGGCAAAACATTTCATTAATATAGCTCAAAAGAAAAAATCATGATAATAATATAATCCGTATAATTGAAATGTTCAACAAATAAAGTTAAATTTACAATTTGTTTTGTGAGGTTATGCGGTTGTTTAGTTTTAATTCAGTTTTTCTTTTTCTTCTTCTTATACCAAAACAGTGTTTTTCAATCCAGTTATTTAATTGTTGAAAGAAGGTAACTCAAATATTTGGCTATTTACAACTTTGATGTATTATTACGTGTAAATCTGGTTTTACAATAAAATGGCCTACTAATTTGAGGGAGCTAGCCTAGCTTTATCTGTTGAACATTATATATTGTATTATTCAGTTTTATTTTAATAAAAATTGATATTTCTTAAAACTTTGTTTACTT
This sequence comes from Aquatica leii, assembly GCA_035610365.1. Taxonomy (NCBI): domain Eukaryota; kingdom Metazoa; phylum Arthropoda; class Insecta; order Coleoptera; family Lampyridae; genus Aquatica; species Aquatica leii. The sequence continues at coordinate 54,185,155 of CM069436.1, forward strand.
AAGATAGTCTGTTACAATAGATAGTATTTGATTTAAACTATGCTAAATAAATGTAAATTTTTAAATGCTTTATACGAGAAAGTTAAAAACCAAATTGTATATTACCTTTATTCTTAGATAACATCAATTTGTTGATCAGAAATTGACAATATTACGTTAATAGAATCTTAATCTTGAATCTTCTAAATTTAATGTTTTTGTTTGGATGTGTTTGTTTTCTGTTTATTAAGATTATAACGAAAAAAAATTATTTATACTGTGATAATAGTAGTAATGACTGCACTAAAGAAACAGCTACACAGTTATGTATTTGTAAACTTTTTTTAAATTCGACTTTGAAACCACTTTTAAATTAAAATATGATTATGGAACTAATAAATTTAGTTGTTTTTTAATTTTAATTACAAGTTTACATACAATTTGTTTTCTTCTAAATATCTATCAACTTAGTCATTTTATCAAATTGTTTTTACAGTTTTTAGATTAATGCTAATAAAACAGACTTGATATGATTGTTTATTTTATACCATTTAATTATATTTTTAAATGCTTTCTTAATTTACGAAATCAATTTTTAGCAATAGGTATACAAACGGTTTTTAATTCTTTAGCTAAAAATCTGGGTTATTGTTTTTTTATGTTAAAGTGATTATAATGATAATTACTAAATTAGAAAGCAAATACAGTTGGCGTAAATCTGTAACAAACAGTACATCATACGTTTAATGAAAATCAAAGATACTTGTAAAATTATGGCGGAAATTGTGTAGGCGGTGCAATTTCACCCCTACGTTAAGGGTGAAAACTCCATAGCAACCAATGAAATCGTGGAATATAGTTTTGAATTAGCAACGAATTGTTTTCAAAGAGTACCTATAATTGAATCAGTACGTAAAGGTGACACTACAATTTAAAAAAAAAATAAAATTTTTTGGTGAAATACCTCTGTTGGTGTAATATTACATTCGGTTTTGTCGTTACTAACAAGATATCATTTTACAATGAGAACAAGCTTGTGGATCTATATTTTTTAATTACAGGAATTTGTTATTAGATAGCCATTACTGATGCTATTCATTTAAAGCATATTGATAAGTTGTTTCGTCCTGCTTGTTCTCACGCACTGACCTGCATAGTAATCAATTAGCAATTAATTTAATTTGACGAAAATTTAAGCGCATTTCTCACATGTGACTTATTGGTGGGAATAAATTCAGGATTTAAGCATGAGATATTTTTAAACGCTAGTATCCAACACTCTATAGGTTCAATGATGTATCGAATTTCTTAACTTCCCGTGGTTGATCGCCATCGATACTTACTAAAACACCCTCTCCCTTACATATCTACTCGCTAACCACCTGACTAAATAACTTAATACGTATAATAAGCAATGAACCGCAAGTCCCTCTATCACAATCTTTTACAATAATATTTTTTAGATAATGTTTTAGACATATAACTACAACGAAAATAGAAAAAGGATTAGATTCATTAATTTTTTAAGGTGTTTTTTTTAATAACTCAATTTAAAAACTTATTAAAGTATTTTTTTAGAATTTACAAATTTAAACAAATAATAAAGATTTTATTACTTGGCAAAGATGTCTGCATTATCAGCATATAACTTTTTGTGAATATTTTAGTTACTGATCAAATTAATGATCTCTTCATATAGAGGAAACGAGAAAACAACGAGTCCAGTTATTCTGCGACGTTTCGTGCTTATAATTAGCACTTCATCAAGCCGATTCTTTGTTAGGTAAACACATAAAAACAATATATAAATAACTATCAAACATTTAAAACAAGAGGTAATAGAAAAAAAACTAACCAACTGTTAATACTAATTCTAAAAATTTGTTTTTATAATTTAAAATCGAAAACACACAATATATTTTAAATAACTAACAGGGGTAAACAACAAAATATTAGAACTTGCCACTGACTAATAAAAACAATAAATTAAAAACAATTCAAGGACACCACATAACAAGACAAGAATGAACATGGCGTTACGATTTTTGGTAATGGATTTAGCACAAGGGGAAAAGTGGATTTGATAAGAAACTAAACACGTAATACGTTTGTTCAAAGTATATAAGGCTAGCGTAGAAAATATAACTGACAGCACTAATTAAATAATTTTTTAATAACAGTTTAATTAAGTTAGAAATTAAGTTAAGTAATGTGTACATAATAGTTAAATTAACGTTGTTATTGTATAGGTTGATAAATAACATCTCTGCTATGAGTCTTTTTTATAATTGGGTTTACAGATCGTAGAGTTGTCAAAATTAAAATTGTGTTTCAACTGAACATGATGTAATAACAACGCAGGTTTTTCGATCTTGGTATTGTTGTTTCTATTAAGTCGTACTTCTGGTTTTGAATTTGGTTTTTCATGTTTTGTTTGGTTTGGCCGATATAGTATTTATCACAATCGTTACAATCAATTTTATCGATGAGGCCCGATTTCTTTAAATCATTAGTTTTATCTTTAATTTTCGTATAGAATTTGTTATACAAAGTATTATTATTATATGGTAGTATATTGATGGTGTCGTTTTTTAGTACTCTAGTGATTTGGTGACTAAGACCCGGTAAGTTAATTAATATCGCATAGCCCATTACATCAATGTTAGTACTACTTAATGTAGTAGTCCTAAGAGAAAGATCGGCATTAAGAGTCGGACTGTTTGTGGTGAGTAGGCGTCTGACTAAATACGACAAGTAATTGTTGTTACGAAGAATTTTTTGTAGGATCCTTAAGTTTTTTTTTGTGGAATTGAATGCCAGTTAGTATCAAGATTTTGTTTTTGACAGATTTAATGAGGTTCATTTTTTGGTTATGGAAATGTTTCAAAGAAAGTTAATGATTCTATTTGATGTCATAGTCTTAAGAGTACTCAATCAAACAATAGATTACTAAAGTTTTTTTATAAGGAGGGTAGTTAAAAAAAATTTAGTTATTATTTTCTATTTTTATAGAAAAGAATTCTAACTATTAAAAATTGAAAGAGTATAGTCTATTTGGTTTTTAGGAATACCTGCAATCACATCATCAACGTTATGTATGGTTAGGTTAGCAAGGATAGGAGAAAAAGGATTGTCTATCGCATTTATACACTGTTTTATGTGTTTACCGAATAAAAGAGCGGCCTGATGAAGTGCATATCATAAGCACAAAAGGGCACAGATTAACGGTTGATATGGTTTTAGAAAAATTCACCGCCAGCAATTTACCGACAGCAATTCACCGCCAGCAGTTCATCGCTTGCAATTCACCGCCTACGCAATTTATCGCTCCAACAATTAACCGCCAGCAATTCACCGCCGGAAAATTCATTGCTCCGTCACATATCTATTTTTATTATTTGAAGATAGCCTGTTAGCGTTACCCAGGAGACACCACGTGGACGGTTCACTATAGTCTCCCTTCTTTTTAGTTTTCTAATCTAAAGAGATACTGAAATGTGTTTATGTTTACAGAGTGGTGTTGTAAGCGATTTCACGTAGGTAATCGAAAAAATTTATATTCGCATTGTGATATGTAAGTACCTATTATATATTATTTGAAGTTACATTATCTTTTTTAATTGTTCTGTGATTAACGTACATTAACTCTAATGTATAAAGTTCCTTTGGAATGTCGTGAACGGCGTATTTCGGGATGGAATTCTTATAATTCGTGAAGTTAAAAATAAACAAGTCATAGGTGATTAAATGATAATTTAGAAAGTTGGATGGTCTAAACTTACATTTCAGATGGTCTAAACTTACATTTCATTTCAACTGCGACTTTTGACTTGCGAATCTCGTGGTTACTGCTTAACCAAGCGGTTTAAATTATCTTAGTATCTTTGAATACTTAGGTTTAAGTGAATTATTAGTTTCAAAATGGCTCTCCAGTTTATTTCAACAGAGAAAGGCAATTGTGCGAAGGTTGTCACTGCTTCTTTAAGGATAAGGCGATTAACAAAAAACACATTGGAGATGTGACAAATATCAGCAGACGAAGTGTTCAGCTGGCGTGACAACAGTGGAAGATGCAATCGTCAAACGCTGGAAAGAACATAACATGCAGCTAAACTTGAAGCTGCCAAGATTTTGGATATTATTCGTGATTCTGCGACCAATACAAGAGATACGCCTCGTTTTATTTTATCATCTGCTTCTGTGGGATGTAGCCAAACGGCAATCGTAAGCGAGCCCTGATCGTATCATCAAAATGTTGATCTGTATATGTATCACACAAATTATTCGCATACAAAATAACGAGTTCGTCATAGCGTAATAAAGACGTTATATCATCATCCCTCAAAACTGGAAAAACACGATTCTTTAAGTTAGAACATGCTTTAGGATGAATCCCTCTAAATAATGCTCTGCCTAAAACTTGAAGTGAACCTCTATTTGGGTTAGCACTTCTTATAGTAGCGACGTAATGAATGTTTATAAAATTGTCGTTTGCATGATGGAGATGCGGTAACTACATTAGGTAAACATGGGTTTTCCGGCCTGGGACGACGGGCCACAAACAATTGACCTGAATTCAGTTCATGGCTGGTATTATGCAAAAAATCGCCTTGCCTTCGTATAGTCTCGAGGATTTTTTCCGTTCGTAACAACCTGCAAGTTCAAAAGAAGTTAACACAATGTAAATTTCAACAAAAGCAAAACAGGATATAAAAATACAAGCAAACTAAGCTTCAAAAAAATACTTACTGGGAGGTAGGTCTAAAAAATTTTTAACTGCTGGTTCGTCATGTTTTAACTGTAAATGTTGAGGTAATTTTGCAAATAATCCTTTACAATAAATGCATAAATAACGTCTGTTTGTACGTTTTCCATAAGTTACTTGCACACCTGATATATTAATAGGATAATCCACTACTGAAAATGTATGTAAATTAGGTAATATGACACAACTTCTATCAAAATTTTCTTTAGATGCTGTGTTGTTTAAGGAACTGGCAGTGTGACATTGTGAACTAACCTCGACGTTTTCAATAATTCTACTTCGTAGGTACATCTATATTTTCTGTAAATAGTTCCTGCGAATTTGAATCACTTGAATTTGAAGCATCTTTATTGTAGAAATAGTCAGGGTCCCTATCTAAATTGTCAAAGTAGTCTAAAAAATAAGAACCGGTATCACAATACAGTGCTTAACTCGAAAGCTAATAATAACTCAGTAAAAGTAACTGAGTAAATTAACCAATGTGTGAGGTAACAAAGTGATTCTTCATAGAACGTGCAAATGTAAATAAGATTGAATAAGAACTTTTGATGTAAAAACTTGGAAAAGTTAGAACCTAAATACCAACAATGATACACATAAAAATAAATTTTGACAGAAACTTAGATGTTAGAAAAATCAAATTACCATCGTTATCACTGAAGGAGAGTCTCCGGTTGACATTCACACAATTATCTTCTAGAATTGATTGATCATTTAGTGGATAATTATGTTTAATATATTCTCCATTTCTAAGTTTTTCTTCATTTTCTGAAGTAATTGACACAGGAGAAACTGGAAACCAATAGACGACACTAACAGTTGTTTACAGAATTAAAACTTACCATGTACAATTTCATTACTATTAGAAATAATTAAATCATCAAGAGGCTCAAGTGTTATTTAGTTCAACGAGGTAGAAGCAATGACTTCAATATGAGAGTCCTGATAAGTAGCATTTTTTTGGACACTGTCTGAAAACAAATTAAAATATTTCTAATGCTATTACTTAACTTACAACCATCAAACGAACCGTAAGCAATGTTGGGCAAAAAAAAGATGACGGCCCTGCTATTCCGGGGCATCGTAGTGAAATTATATATCCCGAAGACTACAAAATGTCCTTGAACTGAGAAGAATTAATTTTTGTACTAGGCGTAATCTTCAACTTTTGGCTCGGACTGAGAATTGGTACGCTGACTTTACGTTCAAAACCGTTCCGCATTTATTTTACCAAATTTTTACGCTTCATGGCTTTAAAAACAACCTTTCGTTGCCTTTAGTCTGTGTTTTGCTACCGAATAAAAGCGAAATAACGTACGCTATTTTTTTCAGAAAAATGAAAGAGTTGCAACCATCTGTATCAAAGCAATGATAAACGCTGTGAAAACAGAATTTCCACATATTAGACATCAAGGTTGCTTTTACCATTTCTGCCAAAGTTTTTTAGAAATATTCAAACCAACGGTTTAAAAAAACGCTACAAAACGGACGCTGATTTTGCTTTAACGATTCGTTTTTTCTCTGCCTTGGCATTTGTTCCAGTTAACTGCGTTGTTCAAGTATTCGAAGAAATGTGCGACAATAATATATTTCCACCCGAAGCGCAAGACGTCGTCGATTATTTCGAAGACACGTGGATAGGCCGTCCGAATAGGCGTCAGCAGCGAAGACCACCGCACTTTGATCATGCCGTGTGGAATTGTTACGAAACAGTTTTGCAAGGATTGCCTAAAACCAACAATTCGGTCGAAGGATGGCATATGGCATTTTAGCAACAAGTTTCAGCACACCATACAAATATATGGAAATTCATCTCAGCCATTAAACGAGAACAAAGCTTAAATGAACTACGCATTGAGCAGTATTTAAGTGGAGAAGAACCTCCGAAGCCTAAGAGAAAATACCGTGACTGCGCTCAACGGTTACAAAGAGTAGTAAGTACATATCATAATGTAGATATGAATATTTTCGATTACCTGCGTGGAATCGCTCCCAACACCACTCTCTAAACATAAACACATTTCAGTATCTCTTCAGATTAGAAAACTAAAAAAAAAGAGAAACTATAGTAAGCCGACCTCCACGTGGTGTCTCCTGGGTAACGCTAACAGGCTATCTTTAAATAATAAAAATAAATATGTGACGGAGCGATGAATTTTCCGGCTGTGAATTGCTGGCGGTTAATTGTTGGAGCGATGAATTGCGTAAGCGGTGAATTGCTGGTGATGAACTACTGGCGGTGAATTGCTGGCGGTGAATTTTCCGGACATCCAGATTAACTAGACTCTCTATTTCCTTGTTTCCTACTATACAAAGAGATCATTAGTTTGATTAGTAACTGAAGTAAAAACACCTTGCCAGTTCACCAAACATCATGGTACGAGAAAATAAGACTACAATCACAACATATACAAATACTCAAACATATTCAAGATCTCACCATCAAGTTAGCTAAGTATAACAATAAAATTTTTTTTTTAAATTGTAAAGCAGTAGGCGTTACTCCAAATCACATACAACAATTTTTCAAACATACTCATTTAATACAAGTCGTACAATAATAAATGTAATTAAACTATTAATCAATTTGAATTGAATTAATATTGAAATAGATGTCACTTATTGGCGGTTGTTCAACCTTAAAAAATTTAAAAACATAAAACGACAACTATCTGACTTACTAAATGTCAATCACCTCTAAGTACATGTTAATCAGAATTCTTAAAAGAAAAGACTAAAATTATACTCGTAAAAATAAAAACAAATTCGACAAAAAACTTTGTCATTTAACTCGATGTCAAAACTGGAATAAATGCCGATTGTCAATATAATTAAGGATTGTGAAGACATTCTTGCTTCTGTCAATTTTGACGACAAAGATGCGATTAGAGGTAGATTAGTTCATTACCAACTTTTCGAACCACAATAACATAAAAAAACATAACTCTCAAGATTATTTTGTATCTAAATTAATAAATGTCACTAGAAATTTTTGAAATAACGAGAAACAAATTATTGTTACAAAATCTGACAAAGGTAACTCAACAGTTTTAATTAGCAAACACGATTACAATAACAAAATAGACAGTTTATTAGTTTACCTTGACCAAACTTATTACGTGTTTAGTTCCTTATCAAATATACCTTTCACCTTGTGCTAATGCCATTACCAAAAATCGTAACGCCTTGTTCATTTTTGTGTTGTTATGTCGTGTCCATAAATTGTTTTCATTTGTATTATGTCAATAATTAATCATCATTATTTATTCTTTTTGACTCAGTGGTAAGTTCTAATGTTTTATTGTTTACCGCTGTTAGTTTTTTAAAACATATTATGTGTTTTCAATTTTAAATTATAAAAACAAATTTTTACAATTAGTATTAACGGTTGGTTAGTTTTTTGTGACTCTTATGTTTATGTTTGTTAGTTATTTATACACTGTTTTTATGTGTTTACCAAATAAAGGAGCGCCCTGATGAAGTGCTAATTATAAGCACGAAATGTCGCAGATTAACTGGACTCGTTATTTTCTTGTTTTCTCCTATATGAAGCGATCATTAATGATTACCAGGAGGCGAATCTTTCGATCTTTTTGTGAATTTTTCTTGCTTTTTAATGTCGTTACTTTAAACCATATAATGTGGCCATATTTTAAATCAAATTTGTTAAAATCGTTTATTGTGAGATCAGCCAGTTAATTTTTGATGAGTTACACACTTTTATGTGCATTTTGTTTTAAGTTAAAGTATGCTAAACTACGAAAATTGGCGTTCACGTCATAGGTTTCTGAATCAATTTACATGTAAACTGTACCTATTGCTATCTTTATCATTAACATGCGTTAAGCTTTAATGAATATTTAAAATAATGTCGTAAATTAATTCAATAACACCTCTTGTGGTTCTTACAACATATATTTCTTCTTCAAGTACGTTCTTTGTTAAAAATGTTGGCGATCATTAAAATATTCTTATTTTCAAAACTATTGCTCACAGATTTCTTCGGTCTATTGAATGCTTTCCGTCTATTCTCCTCTGCAGTAGTTGGTATTTTTCTCTTTTCATTATATGGCCCAGATATACAAATTTCCGCTTTCTTAATGTTCAAGGTCGCTTCTTTGTTTTTTTCTTCATTCCTCTCAACAATTTAATGTTTGTCATCTTTTCCATTTCTCAAAATTTTAAGTACAGCCACATTTCAAAGGCCTTTACTTTTTTTAATGTCGTTTTTGTTACTGTACACGCCTTCATACTGTAGTACAGTATTGATGGTATGTAACATCTCATGAGTCTAATTTTGAGGTCTAGGCTTAAATTTGTGCTCCAGAACAGTCTTTTCATTTTTATAAAACCGCTTCTGGTTTTTCATATCTTTATTTTTCCAAAGCTATCACTATTTTCATTGATAAAGGTTTCCAAGTAATATTTTTTGACTTTTTCGGCCTATAAGTCCTGCGACTAGGGATTAAAATAATATTAAATTTTTTGAAAGAAAATTACAATATTAACTACTCTTTCTCCGCTTTGAGGAAAATGGGTTTAAGCTTGTGGCTTAGACGTAAATTACCAGATGTGAATGTTTAGTTTATATGAGTTTAATGTTTGTTTAATAATATAACAATATAATTTTGTTGTTCAACAGATTAGGATATATTTTGCAAAACTGCAAAAAAGACTTTAAAATTTTAACAACATAAGGGCCTCTGCATGCAGTGGCGGTTCATGAAGTCGGGCTTAGGATGGGCTACATTTTTCAAAATGCTTGTAGATAATATGAACGTTTTCAGATACCATTAAAGCATTAAGTAGGTAACTACCAAAATCTTTTGGAGTTAACAAATAAATTCCGTTGACCAATATATATAGCGTGCAAAGTATTTATGTTTTCTTAATTTTCTCATTTAAATGTTTCAAGTTTGTACCTACATCCTTACCTCGTTAGTTTTATCGCCAAATACAAAAATAATAAACACATACACTTTTTAACTGTTTGTTTGAGAAAATTTTTTGACGTATAATAGTATATTGTACTAAATAATTTAAATTTGTCATGATTTAATTTACACTATAATGATTTAAAAAATTGACCGGGTGTGCATTTTAAAAATTTGGGGTTTCAAACCTATTTGTTTTTCGAAATCATTGCTGATTAACAATAAACGTAAAATAATATTAGAATATGTGTAGACGTTTAAAAATGCTAGTATCATTCAACGGATATGTTACGATCAACTTCATTTTATTGTTATCTTTTCGATAAAACTGCAATGTGGTATTTTTATAGCCTTCTGAGAGATATTATTACAACCTTCAACGACAGCCTTACAAATTAATTTAAAAAAAAATTGTACAGTACATTTTTCGAAAATTACTTACGGCAAATATACTGTTTCACTTACAATACGTCGCGTAACTCCTATCGCTTTATGATTACTAAATTGAAATACTGTGATTAAAACCATGGCGGGCTACAAACGCGCGAGCTCTTTCCCATGTTAAATCTCCATATAACATCTCATAGTGGAGGTCGTGACATCATGATTGAATGCTCTGCTACATATACAACCGTGGGCTCAATTGATTGTAGCTCCAACATAAAGAAATTATCTTAATATCCGTTGTTTTGAATTACGACCATATTAAATTAATTTTTTAGAGTAATAAACAGTATATGACATTTATACCCTATAAATATGCTTAAATATTTTAATTCATAATAATTTTTACCGTTTGATTTTTGTTTTAATTCTGGGCAGCTCGCACCCTAGAGCCCTTATGGACAAGCCGCCACTGTCTGCATGGGTTAATCCGACTCTAGTATGTTTTCTTTATTTCATCATACTTTGTGAAATGGTTTATTGCAATTGATGAAATATACATAAATATTTTGATTCATATCCAGACACTTTTGTGACATCATATTTAATGCAAATAGTGTCTCTCTGATTTTGACACAATTTCGAAATCTAAACTGATATATTCTGTTGCGAATCACTTTTAGGAATGTTTTAAATGTACAATGTTTTGGCGCTCTATTTTTGGGTAGAGGTATAAATATCGATGTTTACCACTCATTTGGTATATTTCCTGTTTTGTAGATAGTTTTGAATAGAGCTACCATGATCTAGAATTGGTCTTCTATCAGCTTTAGGATTTTTGTAGGCAATTGATCTGCTTCCATCGCTCTTCTATTTTTTAAACGCTTCAGGACATATAAAACCTCGTCTTTTATTATATAGAGGTCATCTCTTTGCATGTTTCGTAGGTTTATTTTTTTCTTATTCGCTTCGAAAAGTTTCTCAATATACTCTTTTCATGTCTTCAATTTTTCTTCCAAGTTCATTGTCATTTTGTTGTTTTTGTCATAAAGTACATTGACTTGTCTATGATTGAATGTTCCATGTTAATTATTTTACTTTTCTATGCAAGTTGAAATGATCATGCTTGGCTTGTAGCTTCTACTTCTTTGCATTTATTAGTGTAAAATATATGAAAAGTTGTTAAAAGATACTTGTTAATTAAACAAATTATTTTAAAAACTAAAAAGAGACTAAAACAAGTTAAAAATAACAATTAAAAACTCAAAAAAAAGTTATTCTTTAACTACATAACTCTTTTAAAAAATAAACGCATTTACGTTCAAATGTAAGCTAAACTAATACAACAAAAAAATTTAAAAACTACTTTGAATTAGATTTTGGTTTTTAAACGTCAGCAAAATCCGCTGTGTTTATAGAAACTCTGTACATGGTTATTTGTACTTTTTTACTGGCGTAATTTAAATAGACCAAGCAAAATAAATTATTTAACAAGTTAAGACAAGAAGTTTTGAAGAGAGCAACTCATTCAATAACTACACTAAAAGACGAAAACGTTAAGAACAATAACTAATTTTTTAACATGATTACAAAATAAACGGGACACTAGAAAAGAACTAGATCCATACGAGAGTTTGCAAATTTGTAAAAATAAGTGTTTAATGAAGAAAACGATGACTACTAATCGTTTTTCGAATTGTTCTACTTAGTGTGATAATCAGTGAGACGTAACAAAACGTCACATAATTTTAGTATAAATTAGTTTTAGTCATAATTATAGTTTTAGTATAATTTCGTTGAGGATGACAGCATAGCTGTTAAAACACATATTTAACGTTACAGTGTATAGTGTTTCTTTTATTTACACAGTGTATAAAAAAATAAAGAAAATCAATATGTAAGTGTTGTGCTATACATCATCTCGTAAAAACAAAGTCACGAGTGTATTAATGACAGGTCATTTATAAATACATTAAATTTGTTTTATGGGATTGTAAAAACTGCATCAAAGTACTTCAGTGCTGTTGAGTATCAAAAGAACGAAATAGCTGTCTACTGATTTGTACTCCTCCGCAATTACATAAACAAATGTTTTGTTCTGCGTTTTGTTTCTAAATTTAAATAGCCGCACTTTTTAACTGTACTACAAGAGTCTAAATTTTGTTTAACTTAATTGTTATGTACATTTGATATGCGGGTCAACGATCGAATGTAAAGTGTAAGCATAACTTCTTTAGGCGCGATTTGGGAGTACCTAACTCAATTTTTTTTTCTAGCGGAAAGTAATTTTTTTTTAAAGTGATAATGGTATAATCGAATTAATAAGAAATATAAAACATTATAAATATAAAATAAAACAGTGTTCAGTTAATTTAAAATGGCAGTTTGTGAAACATTTTACCCTTTCATCAATAAATATAAATAGAAGAAAAATTATGATTTATCTTTAATCTTTTCAGTAATACCTGTGTCACAAACAAAGTTTTATTTTAATCACGCGTAAAGATTACACGCACTTTAGTTTAATTATTTTGAGTGAGAACCTAAATTATTAAAAAATTCTATAAAATTGAAACTTCTAGATTTAGTATACATATGCTCCAGCTAAGCGCAATCAATAGAAAAATAAAGAAAAAATTGTGGTTATCTAAAACTATTTTAATTGAGCTATACATCCAACTTTGTAGCTAAGTGTACCATAAAATCGACTAAAGTTTAAAAAAAACTAATTAGAATAAAACACGGTTTACACTAGATCGTATCTTCTGAACTAAACATTCAGTCAGTGTTCATTAACGGATCTTCTATAATAATAAAGCAAACGTCTACTTACAAGACATTGTTGATATCACATCTGTTTATAAACCATGAAAAACGATCAAGAGTTTACGATGTGTAGACAAAAGAAGCAAACATGTCAATATGTTACATTAAGTAAAATTTTTAAGTTAAATTTCTATGGGACTTTAATGAAATAACTTTGCCCAAGAGAAAAATAATAACAAAAATATTTCTAAACTGTCAATTCAGTTATTTAAAAAAAATGAAGTTGCTATCCTAGAAACCCTACAAACGTAGTTTTTTTAAATAGCGATCTCAAATTTTTAAAATTGTTTTGAATCTTTTGTATTAAAGACAACAATAGTATTTGCTTGAAATATGTATATTTTGAGAAATCTATTTAAACCAATCGTAACATATTAATTCGCTAATCATCAATGCTAATTTAATAATGCGATTACTTAATTACGACTTTTCAAACTTTTTAAATATAATGATAAAACTTACTACTGTTTAAACATATGTACATACAACTGTTGGCTTACGATAAAATATAACAAAATTAACTAAAATACAAACGATACTTAGGACAAATGAAATTGCGCGGTGTTAAATATCACAAAGGCACGTGCGCGTAAGCCGTGACAGACGTCTATGGTCAAATTAGACAAGAGGAATCTGAATAAACAAGCTTGTTTAAACAAGTGGCTACCGTAATTTAACCACCCGTAACATGTTACTTACTAATCACAACTTTTTTTTTCAATTCGGGGGCAATAAAAACACCTGTATTTATTTAAAGGATTTTATTACCACCGTTACCTTTAAACTTTCTATATAAATTGAACGAGATTAAGTGGGCGTCGATTTCTGTTTGGACTAAATGTGGGTAAATGTACGAGAAATCTTAGTATAATAGAGCACTTTAACTGATTACTGTAAGGATTAAATGAATAGTAATGTTGACGATGAGTAGATGAAAACGTGGTGGTCACGTGTGTGTGGGTTTAACGTATTACATCAAGCATATCAATAACGTATGTTTATTAATTTTAGGGTAAATCTAATAACTTATTTTAAACAAATTACTTCCTAATTCTGATTGTAGTATTATTTGAACTCAAATTTATATCGTGCCTCGGCAATAATTTAATCGTTAAAAAAGCCACGAAATTAAAACTGTCGAACAAGTCATTTAACTGCCAAAAAATTTTTTTACACAAAATACATTTGTTTTCATAAGGAATAAGCAAATAGTTGCTTTTATGCTTGACGAATTCGTTTATTAACATAGAGATAACTTACAAAAGTTATTACATATTTTATAAAAATCATTAAAATTAAAAAATATTTTAAATATAGAAATAGTTGAATCCAAATGTTGATGTATGCAAAATACAAAAAATTATAAACAAAAAAAATGCATTTTTATCTATGTATATTAACAAATGAACAAATTTTAAAAGTTTATTAGAATTAGATACAGTTTTGTTTCTTAAAAATTTTTGTTCTTGATGGTAATGTAATTCTATTAGTTCCATTATTCTGACTTTTTATTGGAGTTTAGTATTATAAATGTATTTTTTTTAATTATTTATTTATTATAATATGTATTTATTTATTTAAATAAATTAAAACAAGCGACATGTTTCGAGATATTAATACATGTTAAATCGAACTAAATTTATATAAATTAAATTGACAATTATTATTAATGACTTCATTTAATGATTTATAAAATAAACGTTGTTCATTTACAACCCTTTTTATTTCTGAAAAAATTCGTTTAAGTTTTTTGCTGCAAACATGATTAATTTTATAATCTTTATTTAAGTCAAAAGAATGATTAAAATGTAAAATGTGATTAGTAAACGAAAATTTAAATTGGTAAGCACAGATACATATCAAATATGAATTTGTTATATAAAGATTGACATATACAATACTTGTTATACAGGGTGATTCACGCAACTGGCAGGTTACACGTATACAGGGTGACTACAAACTCAAGGAGTAGTTTCCTTGTGGCGTTAAATAAAAACAAATATTTTAAAGTTTTTGAGCCGGACTTGACTATCTAAACAAATGAAAATTGTTTGTTGATTGTAACTATGCGGTAAATGATAGATGTAAATGCTGTAAAATCGGTAAAACGTATTGATGTATTGTGTTAATTATTGTTTTCTTTCATTTTTAATCCTGTACAAAATTAATTGTTAATAAAACAAAACAGATAGTAACGTTTATTTCTTAGCATTTATTACTGACCTAGCCTAACAAAATGTAGACGATCACATTTATCTTTATGGTTATAACCAAAACAAGACTTCAGATAATTAAATGCAAAATCCAGCTTTCTTAGAGCTGAGTTCAACAATCTAATTTATTTCTGTCTCCATTTTAAACGGATTTCTTTAGTTGAGTGATTCGTGTAAACGTACTCGTACTTTATAATATTTGATTTTTTTAAATTATGTACAACAGTGATACTGTTTTAATGTAAGGTGAGTGTAATTATAATCTCCACACCACGTAGATTGTGTGTTGAGCAATATCCTAATCGACAATGGCCTTAAATAAACGTTATTTTGGCGTGTGTGCAACGTCTTAGATAAAGTGGAAATGTTCTTTCTACCTACGGAGACCGTGGCCGAGAAAGACCACCCCATGTATTAGCAACAGAAAAAGAATAAATCTTTTCAACAAAATCAAAACTTAAATATTTTTTTTTCTTCAATGTATGTGCAGATATTGTAAAAGATCGGACACGAAGTAGCACTAGAGAAATAGGCCCCGCCTACGTGTCCCATAGTACGCTACATCGTGTTTTAAAAAATTATTCTATGTTCAACGAGTCCAACAGTTAACCGACGTTGATTCTGAACCGTGACTTCAGTTTTGTGAATGGTTGTAGCAACAAGCGGTTTTTGAGTCTAACTTTAGTGCCAAAATATTATTTTCACGAAATGAAGTGCTGTATTTTATAACACGCATGTTTGAAATAAAGAAAACTCTCATGAAATTCAACAAAGTAACTTTCACTGGCCGTTTTCTATTAATGTTTGGGCCAGTATTAAGAGATAATCTAATTAAACAGTTTATTTTACCAAAAAGACTTACAAGCGATTGTACTTTTACAAGAAACTTTTGCAAGAATTCAATGCAGAATAGCAATTTCATTTAACTACGCGTTATCCAATAACATTATTTTCTATTTATTTTTATTTTTGGTGTCAACAACCTTAGGAGACTACAGGTCTGTAATTTACAATTTATTTTCCAAAAATTTTAATTCTTTTAAACATTTTAGTGAAACTTTTGATTTTGATCTAATTTCACGTGCGCAAATAGCAACTTCTTAATCAGATACACCCTGTATAGAGAATGGTTAAATGTATTTGCTTCAAAGTTAGTACACATGTAAAAATATTAAAGCAAAATAATTGCAATGTTGTGACACTTTCGGCTATACAGGATGTAACTCCTTTATTTTAAATGTAACATTCTGTATATTTTTGTATTTTTGTATTCTACATAAAGAATTAGATAGTTTTATCAAGTTCTCCTATGTCTAAATCTAAACGTTTTCAACAAAACAATCAATACTTGTATTTTTAAGGTTTGTCGAGATATTAGAATATCAAGTCAAATAATGACACTAAAACAGTAAAAATGCATATAGTAGGTACTCGTTCAAAAGGGATAAAATATATAAAGTTCATGTTTTAAAATACAACAATATCATTTTTCTCATCCTATGTTATTCTACAAATAATTGTTGAATATTAAATTTTTATTCATAAGTAGAGTGCAGTGCGCACAATAAAAAATAATAGCAAGTTATACATTATTAAACCGTATTTCAGGCTTACTGATTTATTATTATTAATTTATTGAATCCACGTTATCTTCAATAATAATTTTCCACAAAAAAGTTTCTATAAAATTTTATACAAATGAAACTGTTTAAAAGTATTGCTCATAAATGGATTATTAGTAACAATGAGTCACATTATCAATTTCAATTACAATAACACTAAGTAGGTTTTGACGATTACACTAAATTAAAATAAACAACAGACTATACCAAATAATTCTTGTATTAGTGACAAACCGTAATAAATTAAATAATGCAAAAACCGAAATCTAAATTTCTTTAGAATTCTATTCTTTGATACACTTTGAATTTTTATGTGCTCACATATAGCATTTGTTTTAATTATTTACATCCTCGTGTATAAATCTAGCTTCATATGTCCAAATAATTTTTTTAAGGAATTAGGATTTTTTTTCATATTAACTGCTATCATTTCACAGAACATGCCGTTTCTCTGGTCATTTTTTTTCAGTGCTTCTACGTGAATAATTTGTGAATTTTTAGTCTACCTAAACACATTTAACTGGAACAGCCGTTCCCAAAGTGGTACCGAGGATCCCTAGAATTATTCAAAAAGTCTGTGAAAAATTAAAATGGATTTGGGGGGTCCCTGAACAACGCCAGAAAGTCTGCGCAAGGTTTAATGTAATATTATTAAAAATTGTGACACATTTTTATTAATATGGAAGTTAAAACAAATAACAATGAATAAATTATTAGCGATTTTTACGTCTTAAGTAAAATTTGCGATGCGATGAGTCAGGTCTATCTATACAGGTTTATACAGGAACGCAATAGAGCTGATACCTGCAACTAGTGTATAATATACACTATAAAAAAATCGTGCATCTAATCAACCATTTAGTTTTGTGTTATGCGTAATGTGAAGTGCATACAACAAAATTTTCTAGTCTTGCATAAAAAGAACTATAATTTTGTGTATTGCTTACTTTCGTTATGTAAGTATATTTGAATAAAATTGATATCTTTTTTTTAAATTAAATAGGTTTAAGCAAAATTATACTCTTGTTTAAGTTGATTAAAAAATATATATATTACAGTTATATGTACAGTAACCTCTTAACGTTCATTATAAATTTTTTTAATAAAAACTTAGGAAGGGGTTGTATGTGTTTCTAAAGAATATATTATTAATGATGGTTTTACAATTCAATGTAATGCACCCTAAAAGTTATAGCTTACTATTTTATATTTATATAGATAAATAACCAAATCTGCAAATTTTGGTAGTTACTGTATACTGCTGTATTGTTATATTTTGTGGTTATTTAATATTTGAGTTATTTATTTTTCTTGAAAAATCGTCTTATGCTATTCTCACTGTATATGAAGTAATATTCATGTGGATCTCAATTTTTTCAATGCCTCCTCATATAGAGAACAAAGTAATGCATACCGTATATTTATCATTAATATAATAGATACTTAAAACAAATATATTAAATGCTACTACTAATTATATATTCGAGCTTATTGCAAATATAGTACTTGTGAAATAGCTTTCACATTGCCAAAGATTTATTAAATATATAACCTTGCAAATAAAAAACCTGGTTTATTTTTATTGCCCTACTGTTAAAGGAGTGGATTAGTGTTGCAATATATGTATACATATTTTGAATATTGGATTCTGTAACAGTTTTATGTTTTTAGATGTAATGTTCAAAAAAATTGTATATACGTTTCTATTCAGATACAAACCACAAATAGTGCTATCATATGCCTTACAAGTGTTCTATTCCAAGAGATGCAAACTTAATTAAAATGTATTTATTTTGGCAAACTAATTATGATTAATTATAGATATATCAAATAACAAAATAGATATAATAGTTGTAACAGAAACGTGGCTTCTGACTGATCATGAGTGCTTTTTTAATTTAAACATTTTTAAAACATTTTTTTCATCTCGAACTAATAAACGAGGTGGACAAGTTGCTATATTTATAAAATTATCATTACTGGTTAAAAAAATTTTATTACTAGAATTTGATGATAATAATATTCTTATAATTAAATGTTTAACTAGACACATTGTTGGTTTGTATAAATGCCCCAATTCAAGTATAATTTTTTTTTCAAGAATTTGATAATATTCTTTAAAAAATTAATAAAAATAATTTGCTTTTTGGTGATATTTACATAAATCTTCTCTCTGTCAATAAAACTACAAATTATATAAACACAGTAGAATCAAATAATGTTTGTATACTTAACAAAATTGTGAAATATATACCAACAAGAAAAAGTTCTAATATAATAATTAATTTTTTATCTAACCCAAGATAGAAGAAACAATTTTATCAATAATAGAAGATGACATTTTAGATTATAATTTAATCATTTTTGAAATAAATAACAAATGACAAGAATACTTTAAACGTATTTATACGTATACAGAGTGTAACTGATATAACGCATAATCTCTTAATGAGGGGTAGCTGTAATGATTTGGAGCATATTTCTATTATAAACATATGATCTCTTCTTCATTGTTTTTTGAGAAAATCCAATTTCAATTTTTAAATACGTTCCTAGTTGAACTCGAATACAAAGTAACGTGTGACACAAATGAAGATACACTTACCAACTGTATCTTAAAATGATAATTGTTTTGCTAACGGTACAGGTTTTATCGCACTCACACAAAATAAGTTGATGCAGTAATATTTACAATTTCTTTTTCTGTGCATTCTGTTTTTATTTGTCTGTAAAGTTGTTATATCCACGTTTGTTTTGTTTAATGTTTGTGTAATTTTTTATTAGACGTTAGTTTTCTTTAATTTACTAGTTTTAGTCAGATTTTGGGTTAGTTTTTGCGATTTTAAATTGATAGAGTAAGTGCGTTCGTTTTAGAGATTAGAAATTGATTTTACTTTTTTCTATTTACGGATAAGTATTTTTGTAGTTATTTCGTATTCAGTTTTTTTTGGTCAAGTAGATACTATATTTGTGTTAAAAATACCTACTGCAGAGTATAGTTTTAATTTGATACTTAATGTTTTTTGCAACCCCAACAAACGATAAATAATTTGTTAGTACAAATAACTTTGACACTGAACTTTGTTCCAGTAGCCACCATTTTCTAAGCTTACATTTTTTTAAAGCATGATTTATTTTATTAATCATAAAACGGAACAGGCTTATTTTGTAATTATTTTTACAGTTTCTTATAGAGATAATCCTTCCTAACAATTTATTCAAATAAAAAAAATTTCTAACATTAACAGTTTATTAGATATTTGGTTTATAATTTTAAATTAATTCGAAATATAATCTACGTTCGAATCCTGCTTGCGACGATTTTTTTTAGAAAAAAAAATTGATTTACTGTAGGGGAAAGCAATATCGAGGCGCACAAATATAGGAGTCAGTCGATATGACAACATAACCTCAATTTACACAAAAAAAATATATGGACTTGTCAAAAATCTCATAACATAACTCACTTTTATGTAGAGCTTGGCCTACGGTTTCGCATCGCAATAATGTTTGTTATTCTACTTTACTTTCGATACTAGTGACATAAGTTACTATTTTAAGCTTTTGTTCGTTTTTATGTATTTTGCCGATAGTATAATTAACCGGAAATTAACTTTTTTTACGACAACACACTGTAAGTTTATTAGCGATTTGGTGGCGTAAATGATGGAAGGCCCTATTGCGTCATAAAGTATATCAATGCTCAATAGTTATTAGCAATTGACAATATACAAATAAAACTCATATATAATAGAAATACTGAAAAATTGAATTTCACTTGCCCTATAGATCAAAATTGTTTCTTATCGATAATTAACATCAATTACATCATAATACATCGAATGAATGCCATTTTAAACGGAATTTTTACCAAAAGTTATAAAAACTTTGATGCCCCTTAGCGGCCATAAAAAAATTAGTCGCAACTTCTCACTTCGCTAAAACGTGTCTTATGGCAATATCTTTCGACCCTATAAGTATCATGTCCAATTTCGATGCGACACGTGGTCATCTAGTCCGTCAAAGTTAGAATTTCTGCCATAGACGTAATGGTAAAGAAATTGACATTTAATTTTTTTATAAAAAATTGTCGGAACCGATTTTCAAAATATTCTAGAGTTAATAGCGGGTCATCACGGGCTATCGAATAAAATATTGTGATCAAGATCTGAGCCACAATTGCTTGTTTCCAGTTATCCAATTTATTACCGCATAGCTAACGAGTGATTTATTGTATTCTATTATTTTATTGATAAAAAAGTTGTTATTATGTGTATATTTATATATATTTATATACGGTGCGTATTTTAATGATTGTCTGGTGTTTGAATTTGCCGCGTCGTCATTCTAGTAACTATAATCAAACAATGTTGGTTCGTTGACAAACAAACAAGCAGCAAATTCAAACACCGGACAATCATTAAAATACACAATGTAGTGTAAGTATTCTGATTTTTTATTTCTCTATATAAATCACTAATCACAATTACAAACAAATAAAGTTGACCTATTGAACTAATTCTTTGAAATATTTTTGCGTGAATTCCCGAGCATTAATAACCGTTATCTTCATTTCTGTAATTATTGTTTTGTTTTTTTTTACACTTTTATTGCTAAGCTAACAATACATTTGTTTTGTTAAAAAAAAATATCGCAATAGTTCTTATATTTAAACAAATTTTGCAGTAAAGATTGTTGTAGTACCTATATTAGATCCATTAAAAAAATTAACTTTATATTGCGTTTTCTAAACATAAATGTTCTTTATAAAAAAAACAGTTTATAGTCTAAAACATGGTATTGAAACTTACAAATTTTTCAACTGTATTTGTTATCTTATTTTTTTAGTTCGTAAAGCTCTATTCTTAAGAATAAAAGCAGAACAATAATTACGTACCAACATCGTATTTGTCGGAAGATCCTAATGACATTATTAACGATTCAGGCTTTGGCATGAACAGATTTCTTTTTTAAATGTTTTTGGAAGCCATCCTGTGATAAAAATACCACGTATAATATATAGAAAACTATAAATTAGTACGGAAGGTAGAAAAGTTGTCATTGAATTGATTTTTAGATTGACGAGTTACTTAAAGGATGTTTCTTTCATTACTTTTTTGCGTGTGGTTGATTAGTATGATTTCACTTTAGTCAATAGTCAGATGTGTTTTCTATAATTATGATTATTTTTAATTTAATCAATACTTTAAACAAAACTTAATAACTTTGGTAATGTGATAGAACTCAACGTAAACGTTCTGCAACGTTTGAACAGAACTACTAAAATCACGAACCAAGGTAAAGCAAAATGAAAAGTAAGATCGTTAGGACATGCTACATAACATGAAAGATGCACTTTGTTGTATATCACTTAGGAAAAGCAAAAGCACAGTAAAAACAGAAACAATATTTTTTTAAAATATGGAAAAACTATAAATCAAAATATAAATGCAAAAACGAGTACTAGCAATCAAATAGACTAAATAATTAACTGTTGGTTTAAAAAATGTTCACAATAAAACTATATCTGGTTAATCCTTACATGACAAGCAATTCTTTATTTTTAGTAGATTATGTCGGCTTTTCTTTTGTGACGTATAAGTACGTCAAACTAAATCACTAACAATTAGTTAAAAATAAAAATAACGTTTTGTACAAATTAAATAAAAGAATTGCTAAGAATAGTATTCTACGAAATACAATAAATATATATGTTTGTTAGCTGTTGCTTGAAAACAAAATTAATTTAAAATTGTAAATTCAATGAATAATTTGATAAAATACTTATCGTTTGAATATAGATTTGTTTCTTTAAAATAAATGTGTTAACCGGTATAAAGGCAGCTAATTAATTGATTAGATTTTAAAGGGCTTCCCAAGAAGTTCAGGGATCATTTAAAAGGTTTCAGCACATTGCCATTATTGAATTAATATCCATGAACAAACGCGTATTAGAAATAGCAGTGAAGTAAAATGCAGTTAAAGTATTCAATTTGCATTCTATTTTAAAAAGAAAGTTAAACTAAGTTTTTTTTTTAAATAATTTTTAAATTATTTATAATTTTTAATGTGAGAAAAATTGCATAAAAATTGAAAACTAAATGAACAGTTTTCAAAAATTTAAATTATTCTTGAGATATTGCTGTTTATTTGTGATTATTTAAACTGTTTTTTTTTATATGCATAGTTTGAATGTAATCGTGTTGATGAAATTGAATATTTAAGTAACACTTTAACGGGTAGTTGCGATTTCATCTTTAGTAATTCTACAACTGTACGCTTATGTTCTCTTATTGTACTCGCCAAAAATTTTTTTGATTAACTAAGAATTTACCATTGTGCTGAGTTGTCCTCAGTACGTGCTAACTTATGCCGCAAAAACAATTTCTTTTTTTCTCATTTATAGTTTTTACAGAGACAATTAATTTTTATGATAACAGATAGCATTGACAAGTAGTGTGCTGAATTGTGCTCATTGTGTGCAACTTTGTGCCGTGAAAATAATTGTTTTTTGATAAAATTACTAGATTTTTTTTGATAATAGATAGAGTCCCGCCTTTGTCGATAATACGAAAAATGACTTTTGTGCTGAGTTGTGCTCAGTGTGTACTACTTTGTGCTACAGAAACAGTTTTGTTTTAATGCCATTTGCAGATTTCATAAAGACAAAATAATTTTTACGATAAGCGATAGCGTTATCTGTTTGTCTTACACAAAACATAAAATGCCATCTTGCAGTTTATTGTACTAGGTGTGCCGTACAACTAATTCTTTTTTTTTTTAATTATAAAATATTGTAACGAATTTATTATTAAAACTAATTTATTTAAACGACTAAAAATATGTTTTACTTATACTAGAAATATGTACACTTGTAAATTAACCGAACTAATGAAATCTAATAATATTTAATAAAAAACATTCACACTAATTAATATAAGATAAAGTCCACGGATAGCTTCACACACTTGTTTACACTAAAATCACGTACAAGATTATTCTCCGTATATTTATGTACACACACGCGCTAACGACTTATTTATTTCAACTTGAATAATTTTCTTAACACTGCTGTATTCGCATTACGGCAATAACTGACTTACGATTTGTTTCGTCGGTATATATACACATTTTGAAAATCATTCTCGAGTGTTCCATATCTTTCGATATACGTTCTAGAAGATGGATAACAACATCGAGAAGGATCTCGAATTGGCGAATAACTTCTCGAACGTTTCACTGCCCTCTTCTTAGGACTGTTCTGTCCCAGAACAGGAGACTGGATGCGACACCGGTAAAAAGGATCATGGCGATAGCGGCAGCTTTTTTCATTTCGGCAACTCCCTTGACCATAAAAGTAACAGTCAATGGACTTTTCCTGGCCTGATATTCTTCTTAGTTGGTAACTACAGACCAACACTTGAACGCCTGTTCCTCGGAAGACGACCTCCAACATGTTTCGAACTGTCCTCCAATTCAGTTGATGTAAGCCACAACCAAGTTTGGGTACTGCCAATTTCTTAACATGGTGGAACTCCATTTCTCTCTTGAAACTCCATAATGTTCGCCACAGATCTTTGTATAACGGCTTGATACATGAGTATTTCTTGGTGACCAGATAGAAAACGAAGCATCCGTCACCACGTAGTCCTAAAACTTTTCCGACTGCCGGTTGCTGTCTTCGTAATTCATCTAGCTGCCCAAACTTCTTTTTAAACACGACTGCAACTCTTCTGGACATGTTAAGATCCTCGCCCACGCAATGTGCGATGGCGTAATCTTTTTGTGTCTGGAACAGATCTTGTTGTTCCTCGGTGGTAACTCCGAACCTTGCTTTTCCAGAACCTCCGTATAAGTTCATAAACTTCTCGAACTCCATTTCTTCAATTAGATTCCTGGTTCTGCTACTTATTACTCTGGTTCTGACCTGAACTTGCGTATTGTGGTTATCGCCAGCAAACGGGGCTAGACGATCAACGTGGACCACCTTTGGCTTGCTTCTGGGCGGTTTTCGGATGCGATATACGACGTCATTAATACGCTGCATGACTTCATAAGGGCCCTCCCATTGCCTTTGCAGCTTCGGCGACAAATGAGGATTATACAACCAGACCATATCGTCAGGTTGAAACCCACCATTTTGTGCCTTGACGTCATATCTAGTCTTCATCCTGTCGCTGGCAATTTGTGTGTTTTTACGGACTTCTTCATGTATTTCGTCCAGTCTCTTGGTCAACTTGCTGACGTAATCTTCTCCAGCAACTTCTTCTTCCGGTTTTCGTCCAAATTGAAGGTCGCATGGCAATCGTATTTCACGACCGAACATGACACAGGATGGTGTTTGGTCTGTGCTATCGTGAACGGATAATCGGTATGCCATTTGGAAAAGGTGCAAGTACTGATCCCAGTCTCTTTGGTGTTTGGACATTACCTTGGCTAAGTACTTGCCCATTGTTCGATTCATCCGTTCAACCATGCCATCTGATTGAGGATGGAGAGGCGTTGTCCTAGTCTTCTTAATTCCCAACAGTCGGCAAACTTCTTGAAACAGCCCAGACTCAAAATTGCGGCCTTGAACGTAGTGTAATTCCAACGGAACTCCAAACCGGCAGAAAAACTCTTTTACCAATACGTTTGCGACTGTAGCTGCTTCCTGATTGGGTATGGTGCAAGCCTCCGTCCATTTCGTGAAATAATTCATCGCCACCAGGATGTATTTATTTCCCGAATCGGATTCTGGGAACGGCTCTACGATGTCAATCGCTACTCTTTCCAAAGGGCTTTCTACGTTGTATTGCTTTATGGGTGCTTTGCGCTTTTTCGCTGGACCATTTCCTAATGCGCAGACTGTGCATTTACGGCACCATTTTATGAAGTCTTCTTTGCAGTTCATCCAGTAGAATCGTTCTCGCACTTTACCCAACGTCTTCTTAATGCCAAAGTGTCCTCCTGATGTCCTATCGTAGAGATGCTTCAACACTTCTGACACCCTGCTCTTCGGCACTACCAACTGTAGTCTGTTTCCCGTGCCTTTGGCACTTTCTAGGGATCGCTTAAGAAGACCGTCTTTTACTATCAAGGAGTCCCACTGCGCCCAGTACGCTTTGATGTTTCTGCCCAAAGCACTCACTTCTTCCCAGGTTAGTCGTCGGCCACTTTCTTTTCAGTTCAAGAGTAGTCTTATTTCAGGATCGTCTTCTTGTTCGCGACGTAACTGCTCAGGTTCCTACTCATCATCAACCACAGCAGTTCTCCGGAGGCATTCAACTTTTTCTTCCAGTCGCGAACAATGGCTGCAGTCCGCCGGACATGGTCTTCTGGACAAGGCATCAGCGTTCCGGTTACTGCTTCCGGCAGGTGTTCTTTGTCATAGTCATACACTTGCAGTCTCTCGGTCCATTTTTCCACTTGTCCTTCTGGGTTACGGAACAGCAATAGCCATTTTAAAGCGGCGTGGTCTGTTCTCAGTAAAAATTTTCGTCCATATAAATATTTGTAGAAATGTTCAATGGACTTGACGGCTGCTAACAGCTCCCTCCTAGTCACGCAATAATTTCTTTCTGGCCTGGACAAAACCTTGCTAAAATACGCGATAACTTTTTCTTGTTCATCTTGAACCTGCGAAAAGACCGCGCCTATGGCCAGATGGCTTGCGTCAGTATCCAAAACAAATTTTCCATCTTCTCTTGGATAACTCAAAATCGGCGAAGTGACTAGGGTCTGTTTTAGTTTATTAAAAGAATTTTCGCAGTGTTCATTCCATCTAAATTCTGCTTTGTCTTCCGTTAATTTTGTCAATGGTTTGGCAATATTGGCAAATCCGGGTACAAATCTTCTATAATAAGTGCACAACCCAAGGAAACTTCGGACCTGATGTTTGTCGATTGGTCTTGGCCATGCTTGCACTGCTCGGATTTTGTCTGGGTCAGCCCTTACTCCATTTCTAGATACGACGTGGCCAAGGTATTGCACTTCCTTCTTAAATACGTGGCACTTCTTTGGGCTCAGTTTGAGGTTAGCCCCACGTAATCGCTGAAACACCTCCTTCAAGTTGTTCAAGTGTTCTTCAAACGACCTTTCAACCACGATCACGTCGACCAGGTAAACCAAGCACGTCTTTCAAGACAATCCACGCAAGATGGTCTCTATCAAACGCTCGAACGTTGCAGGAGCGTTACACAGGCCGAAGGGCATCACAGTGAATTGCCACAAACCAGTTCCAATCGTAAAAACTGTTTTTTCACGATCCTTGGGTTCTAATTCTACCTGCCAGTATCCACTCTTTAAATCTAACGTAGAAAACCACTGGGATCTTGACAGGGTTCTTTTTGGTCACGTAATTTAGCTGTCTGTAGTCTACGCAAAACCTCGTTGATCCATCCTTCTTCTTCACGAGTACCACTGGGGATGCCCATGGGCTACTTGAAAGTTCAATCACGCCTTCTCTCTCCATATCCGTAATTATTTGTTCGGCTTCCATTTTCTCATTCATAGATTCGCAAATTTCTTCTTTTAAATTCAACATATCTGCTTAGGTTTCCTCTTGCACAATTTTGATTTGATTTCCTACACTAACTTGTTATTGTTCCTCAATAGTATTTATTTGATTTTCTATGCTTGTTTGTATTTCTTTTTTTAAAGGTCTAGAATTTTCCATCAATTTCTCTTATATCTTCTGGGTATTTTCAAATAATTTTTCTTCAATGTTCTGAGAAGTTTCGTAAAACTTTTCTTCAATTTTTCTAGAGTTTTCTTCCATTTTCTGCGAATTTTCGTGAAACTTTTCTTCCATATTTTTTTTACTCATCGATTTTTGGCCATTTTTTATTGATTCAAGAAACTCAAATAGTTTTGCATCCATTGTAACTGCTTGCGAACGCGTCACCGGCATAAATTTAACCACGAATATTAATTTAAAATAAAAATTAATAACACTAAATTTTAATAAAGCCCGACACTGGTTTAACGAAACGAACAGCTAAGATTAAATGCTATAAACAAACACGCGAACTAAAGTTTTAATTATTTGCGCAATTAATGTTTTTATTACGGGAGCGATATTAGATTACTTAACGGTATTTACACTAAAAAAATCGCGTACCCGACACCGGACACCAATTTGTAACGAATTTATTATTAAAACTAATTTATTTAAACGACTTAAAATATGTTTTACTTATACTAAAAATATGCACACTTGTAAATTAACCGAACTAATTAAATCTAATAATATTTCATAAAAAAACACTTACACTAATTAAGATAAGATAAAGTCCACGGATAGCTTCACACACTTGTTTACACTAAAATCACGTACAAGATTATTCTCCGTATATTTATGTACACACACGCGCTAACGACTTATTTATTTCAACTTGAATAATCTTCTTAACACTGCTGTATTCGCATTACGGCAATAACTGACCTACGATTTGTTTCGTCGGTATATATACACATTTTGAAAATCATTCTCGAGTGTTCCATATCTTTGGATATACGTTCTAGAAGATGGATAACAACCTCGAGAAGGATCTCGAATTTGCGAATAACTTCTCGAACGTTTCAATATTTTAATATTTCTAGAATTATTAGAAGACAGAACAAATTTTGTTTCATACTTTTGCGTACCACCAAGCACGATGTCGTGTACCAGAATTTGAGAAATGCTGTCTTAGATGTCTTGCTATGTAAGATAAACAAGTTATCTCTCTTGATTGCAAAATCGTCCGGTTTCTCGTAGCTTTCTTATTTTGTTAGTGTCTGTGTAACTGTTCTTATTAAGTACTTTTTCAAACTGTATCTTCGTACTTGCTAGGTGTTGCTCGTCGCTGATGGTTTTCGCTCTAGACCAGTAGTTTTTAAAGTGGTCTCTACGTTAGTTAAAATTAATAACAATGAATAAATTATTAGCAATTTTTACATCTTAAATAAAATATAAATATCGACAGGTGCATAAATACAAGTAATAACAAGTATCGCGGTCAGTCAAGCTTATCGATACAGCTTCATAGAGGAACGCAATATAGCCGATACCTGCACCAATTAAACTATAATATGAACTGTGAAAGAGTTGTGTATCTAATTAACAATGTACTTCTGTGTTATGCGTGATGTAAAGTGCATACAACAAATTTTCCTAGTTTTGTCATTCATAGATTCACATATTTCTTTTTTTAAATTTATCATATTTACTTTCTTTTGTTTTTTCTTGAGCATTTTACTTTGGTTTTCTTTTCTATGTTTATTTGTATTTCTTCTTTTAAACTCCTGGAGTTTTCTGACAATTTTTCTTCTATCATCTGAGCATTTTCGTACAAATTTTCTTCTATTTTCTGAAAAGTTTCAGCAAGTTTTTTTTTCATTTTTCTAGAATTTTGTTCCATTTTTGGAAATTTTTGATAATTTTGTTCATTATTTGATTCGAGAATTTTAAATAGTTTTGAATCCATTTTCACTGCTTGTAGACGCGTTATCGGCATAAATTATAACACAAATAAAAAGTTTAATAATTATTAAAAGATATACATTAATACAGTCACTTTTAAAATGCAATTTCTGTATAACACTAAATTTTAAGAAATGACCTAGTTTTTTTTATATTAACTGCACGTTTGACTAAAAGTTTAACGTGCTATCACTTCTTTGTTTATTTACACGAACATTTTATCAACAGTTTAAATTATCGAACGTAAAATCGTCCAACGTCTGATACCAATGTAGCAATTTTATTAATCTAATTTATTTATAAACGAAATATGTTTCTTATGCAGCCACTAAATATTTAAATTAACCAGCAATACCTACGTATAGATGCAGATATTTTTTGTAATTATTTTAATATATTTAATTGTAGACGAAGCCGAAAATAGATTCACTGTTGTTACTTTCACAAATTTCAATGTGGCGTTGTTTTCTACAAGTATATAATTGAACTAAAGGACTTTTACAGTTTTCAATACGTAAAAAGTAAATAAGAAGGTGTAACGTAAAAATATAATGTACCTTATTATTTACATTAAAGATTAAAATGTTTATTGCACGCTCATAAGTTGTGTTTATTTTTTTGACTGTGATCACATGGCATCCTTCAATTTTTACATGCTCATTTTCACTGTTTATGACTGTATATACAACAAATACAAATCGTAGTACTGCAGCATATGCAACTAACAATGCAGTAAATTATTTTTTTTAAAATTGATGTTAAACCATAATATGTAATTATTACACAATAGTAATAAAGCGTTCTATTTATTCGCTACATTAACAGTAATGTTGATAATGTCGTAAAGGTACATTTTATATAAGTAGACATCAATATTAAAGACTAGGTTATGTTGAAAAGAATGTCTGATATAGATGTAAAACTTGGCATAAAAACAATATTAGAAAGAATTGAAATAGCCTGCAATAAACGCATTCCTGTAGGAACACTACTTTCTTCACTATATATATATTTACAAAAGTAATTTTCAGGAACTACAATGTGTGAAACCTCAGCTAGTAGCAGTTAGCAAAACGAAACCCAACAACTTAATTATAGAAGCATACGAAGCAGGCCAGAGGCACTTTGGAGAAAATTACATACAAGAATTAATAGAAAAAGCGAATAGTTCCGATATTTTAGAAAAATGTAAAGATATTCGATGGCATTTTATAGGACACTTACAAGGAAATAAAGTTAATAAAATTTTATCGGTTCCTAATTTGTATCTCATCGAAACTGTTGATTCAAAGAAATTGGCAACACGTTTAGATCAGAAATGGCCAGAATTTTCAAGTAATGATTTAAAGTTAAAGATTATGCTACAAGTAAATACCAGTGGGGAAGATGGTAAGTTGCACAAGTAACTCTATTTTAAGAGTATTACCAAGAGTATTACTGTATTTATCACATGACAGGTCCTTTACAAATCATGTTAAGTCTACTTAGCAAACAGCTTTAAAACTAAAGACTGTGGTTGCTTTTAACATAGGATAGCACTTGTATGATCATTATAGCCACTTCATGATTGTCAACAGTTATGAGTGAACATTGATAACGTTTTGGCATTTTTTTTATACGTTTAGTTAAATGCTGCTCATTGGAAAGACATCATATTGTTATCTTTGCACCTTTCAGCTGGCTCAGGAATTATTAATACAATGGCAGATCTTTATTTAAACATAACATTAAAAGTGTCTTCTGTCGATTTTAATCATTACTGTGCTTCTATAACATCTGAAGACTCTATAAATAATTACTCATGCTTTTTAATCCTTGCAAAAGTCGACAATACATACACAAACTGAACTGTTGTACTTTTTCATTAAAGAACTCGACTATTCAAATTATCAATACTTGAATATATGATATATAATGAAACAATCATTAACTGAAGTGAGAAGAGAGAGGGAAATGTTTCTAACATGAATAAATCTAAAATCATCTTTGTAGTGGGATTTTTTTTTTAAATAATTTGTGAGAATTCTATTAAGTTACGATCAGGTTGACTAAGTGAGCAATCTTTTTATTTACTTCAGGCTGAGACACCACGTTTGATTTGTCATTTGATTTCATTTAGTCTAATTTTTCTTAACTGGAAGCTACAATTAAATCACTAATTGCAGTCAGATTGGTTTCACATTATAAATAGCATACTTTTTCTAAATTTAGTCACGTACAAATTATTATTGCAGCTAAAAATGGAATAGAACCTGAAGAACTTGTTGATTTAGCTAAATACGTCAGTGAAAATTGTAAAAATTTAGAACTGAACGGCATAATGACTATCGGCCAGTTCGGATATAATCTTGAACAAGGTCCCAATCCTGACTTCATATTGTTAAAAAAGTGTCGGGATGAAATCTGTCAACGTTTAGGATGGGACTGGAAGAACGTTAATTTATCCATGGGAATGTCAGATGATTTTGAACATGCTGTAAGTTATACTAATTGTTGCAAAAAATTAATTATTAAATGCGAGATTTGTTTTAGATTGAAATGGGCAGTACAAATGTAAGAGTGGGTAGTTCAATTTTTGGATTTAGACCTAAGAAAGAATAAATAGAAGTTCATGTGTCTTGTATTTATTTGTTATGTGGTAATACTGAATTAATGTCTAAACATATAATAAATAATTTGATTTTATACGGGGAAACTTATTCATCCATTTTTATGACTCCTATTCTTCACTCAATTTTTTGCTTTCAGTGTTGTTTTATGTTTTTAATTTTTTTAAATGTTGATTTTAAAAATAACACTATATAATAATATATATAAATAAGAATGGTTAAACGACTGTAACAGAAAGATTTGGTGCTATAATATGTTTAGTCAAAATATTCAGTAAGTACTCCTCCCACAAGCACGTACTAAATTTGATTTGATTTGATTTAGATAATTATTATTGACGAGTCGTTTTAGTCTGTATATTTGTTCTTTAAACCTTAATTATAATCTCTGCCTTACAATAAAAATTACTAATCTTTAAATTTCGTTCTTTAATGCTTTAATTTCTTACTCTAAAAAGAACAATGGTACTATAGCTACTACATGATACATGATACTGCAAGGATTTCGAAACGAGGCAAGACTGTGTGCGCTCTTAAATTGTTACGTTGTAATTTACTAATTCTTTAAATTTGGCGTCGTTGCTTTTAATTTTGGGTTCCAAATTAGCTGTTTTTTTTAAATTATATTTTGTGGTAATTCAATAATTTCTTTCCTTTTTCTTATCCTCCCTACGTGTTTTATCTGTATAACTGTAAAGGCGCTTATCTTTTAGCTGAAATGTTTCTCATGTCGACGCCTTACATTTTTCTTTATTTTTTCAGACGCCCTAATAGAACATGGGAAAGATGTAGATAAGGTCTGCAGCTGAGAGTGTATTTTTTCCTATAAACTTTGCTAATAACAAATGTAAATTTTTTGGATCTTTCTTTTTGTTCACGGCACTCCAGAGGTTTCTATGGTATGTTCTGGATTTTTAGGGTCTAACAAATCTTTGTTTAATTAATTAAATGAACTCCAGAAAATTTGGGAGGAGTTTAACAGTCAACGGTTTAACTTGGTTTTTGCTTGAGACAACTCTTGCTGAATAACCTTATATGGCATAATTATTGCTACTCGAATATCTGATACGGCCGTGGCATAAAAATAAAGCAGGTTTTACCCACCCGATCTTGTTTGTGCTTGGAGTAGGCACTGTCTTCAGATTGGTTGCGTTTTGTACCTCGGAGTTTTTGGTTCGACTCATTTGACGTCAAAGAATGCGCTTTTATGAATCATGTTTTAGTATCTTTTACCCCTTCTTTAATTATGATGTTAAAGTTTTTTCTTGTAGAGTTTGTTTCTATAATATGTTTGCTCAACAGAATTAGTTAAGCCACGCCCTATAAAAACGCGACATTTGAATACAATTTTCTTATTAGTCAAATTTCTGAAACACATTTCACATTTGATAACTCGTTTTGTTGCATATTTGAACGTTTTGTTTGTTTTTGAACTTATTCTACAGCACAAGCATACATTTTTATAGTCGGCACCAGAATGTTATTTGGTGATATTTTATTTGTGTTGTTTGCTTCATCGACATACTTGTTTTATGAGGAAACACATATTCAACTGATGGGTTAGCCTGTTTCTCTAAGATTGAGATTAGTAACAACTGGTCTTCTAACTACCCAATCAGCAAGGAAAGGTTTTTTCATGTTTTAAAAACGTTACAACGTTTTAAAATAGTTGAAATAAAAAATGTTTTTCAAAATAAATATTTTTTTTGCGTTTTAAAATATTTTATTTAAACATTGGTAATGAAATATTTTAAAAATATTTTGTAAAACATTTTTTAGTAACAAAAAACGTTTCTACTTTATTAGAAATTATAATTTTTCTTGCTTTCACCTATACACTTTTTTTCTTTTATATATTGTATCAAAAACACAATTATATAAAATTTTGTTGCATATTATTAATAAATTAAACCTTTTTGTTTTTTTAAAAACTTTCTTGCAAATTTGATTTAAGTACTTACTTAATAACCACGTTTGCGCATAGTACCAGTCTAGTCTCTGCGTGACCAAAAGATGGCGATTGTGTTAACCTTGCATATTATAATTGCATTATATTTTAAGCTTCAACACCTTAAGGTCTTAACAACAGATAAAGGTTGTTTTTATTGTTGCCGTTCCTTCACTCCAAAGGATCATCCTATCCATAAAACTTTTTACTAATTGGAAACTTTTGTGATTTTTATTATAATTATTTTTTGCGCTTCTGTCCGTTTTGATTATTTTACAGACATCATAATCGATCGGAAATTTTACTTTTTCGGCCTAGGCCGGTAAAGTATAGTAGAATTTTATAACTAGAAGTTGGCACTAATAATCACTAATTAATTAAACATCATCTGTCAGATTTATTAACATACACCATTATCTGTGCTATTGTTTACAATAACACTAACAAACATTTTTTTAAACAATTATAACAAATTTACTTATATACAATTGCTAAAAACAATAGTTTTATTTTTATATAACTAAATTGTAATAGTACTATGTAATTGTCAAATTAATTTAAAAATAATTGTATCACACGTCCTAAAAGTATTTTGCGAGTATTCTCATTTTGTAGGTCTCGGCTTCACTTTGGCAAACAAATATGCTCATACTCGCAAAATAGCACTTTCTGGACTAGTGATACAAATAACTATTAATGAACATAAATTAATTACATGTAGACCTCTTTCAGGATATTGTGAACTGGCGCTGTAGTCTGTATATGTCAAAATATGGTTATTATCTGTCTTACAAGCATTCGCCGGTACATTTTTTCTAACCTATCTTTGCTTGTATTGTTGTATTTGTGGTTAATAGGTCTTAGATAGTATTATAAGTGAATTCATTTTTATTTAATAAATAAATATCTGATTATTTTTAATTTTTTTTGACGTGAGTCCCTGTTAAATAGACTACCGTTTTTTGAAATTCAGATAGACTCGTCAAATTGTTGACTTTTAGTTTATTAATCCCGATTTTCGAATCAAGGTCACAGTTCACGACAGAATGAAACATCTCTATAATGTTTGTTTTGCTTTTATGGTAATGTGTTAATTTTTGTTATAGGCACCAAATGCGTTTGCAGCCACATTAAGTTGAAGTATTTTGAGTACACAAAGATTGTATTGTCTATCTTTTGTAAGCATTTTAGGGCTGATTCTATAATAATGATATAAAGGTCAGTTAAGTACTATTTAGTTGGATTATAAAATGCTATAATTATTGGCTGTTATTAGTTAGTATCAATAAAACTAACCACCAAATATGTCAGTATTTTAAACTTAAAGCAAGTATAACTAAACTTACGTTTATTCCAGAATTGTAGATCCGGCCCTTAATCAAACTGTAATTCTGGCTATTAAGACGTTTTTTAAAAATGTAAATATATATCTTTTGTAAAATATTTTAAAAAAAAATTTTAATGTTTCCTTGTTTATTAGGTAGTCACACATTTATAGGCTTGATCTACTCTATCTCAGATGTAAGGTTTAATAAGGTTGTTTGCTTTTAGCCCGGACAATGAAGTGAAGCTTCTAAGCATCTGGTTGCTCGTGAAACATGTTTATAGCAGCAAAAAATGCTAGGTTTAATCGCCGCGTCTTCTGGCCAAAGCCAGTCTAGAATCAATACTACAAACCGAGTTTGAAGATCCGTAATAGTCATTTTACAATACGTACAAATTTTAGACCATAATTTTGACACCTACCAAGTTCTACAAGATTGTCTTGGCTCAGCTGGTTAGGCTGCGTACTACAACAACCTATTCATTTGTTTATTTATCACCTGAAATCTCTCCCGAGAGATCAACCCAAGATATTAATTAATAAAAACAGCATGATGTACTACCCAGATAACAAAAATAGTTTGATTCAAGCTATGAAACTTACCTTGGGAAGCGTGTAGGCTTAATGCAAAGTTGAATCAAGCATTATAGTTATCACTCAACAAGCTTCTCATATAGCACAAGTACCTACGTCTTTGTATGTACAATGTACGTTCTGTTAAGCACGTATCCAATCAACAAGGAAACTTTTTTTAAATGTTTTTTCAACGTTTTACAAAATATATATTTACATTTTTAAAAACATTGCAAAAACATTACGTTGAAAAATCAATATTAGAAAAACATTCTAAAAATGTTTAAAAAATATTATTTATAATATTATCGATATATATTTATAATATTTTACAAATGTTACATTAATGTATACAAAATGTATAAACAACGTTTTTTTTAATATTGCAATATGATTAAGGGCTGGTTGTACAATCATGGTAAATACTTACTTTAATTTTAAATTACTGATATATTTGATTGTTAGTTTTATTTATGTAAACCAATAACGATGAAAGTATTTTACAATCAAACTAAGTATAACTCAACTGACATACTCTTAAGGATATAGACTAAGAAAGCGTTAAACACGATCGTGACTATTTAATGAGTAAATAAAGTAATTATAGCTTTACATGAAAAATGCTTAACACTACGTTTTAATAACTACATTCACCGAGTAACTACAACAGCGCAGACTCTATGTATGTTGCACATTATTTGTGCTCCATTATATGCGCGCGCAACTTCATTTTGTTATACAGAGTTTATGAATATATATTATCCAACACTCCCCCGTATTCTGAACTCTCTATATATCGAGTTAAACAAAAACAAATGTTCTTACATATCAAGTTCAAATCTATAGATCACAAATATAAAACTACGTACATACTTGACTAAGAATGAACAAATCAAATTCACATTTTGAGCATGCCAAGATATTCTCGCATAATTTCGAACTTTGAAACAGGTAGAGCTTTAGTTAAAATGTCTGCTGTCTGTTGATCCGATGGAACATACCTAATTTTAAATTCATCGTTGGCATATTTTTCACGAATAAAATTAAAGCGTATGTCCACATGCTTTGTACGTTTATGAAAAATTGGGTTTTTAATTAATTTTATAGCGCTTTGATTATCCACGCACAAACAAAAATTTAATTTTTTATTGGGAACAATTTCACGTAATAATTGTTGAAGCCAGGATAGTTCTTTCACGCTTTCCGCTGCTGCAACGAATTCTGCTTCTGTCGTTGATAAGGAAACTGCTGACTGTCTTCTACTGCACCATGTGATTGCACCTTGATTCATTTTAAAAATGTATCCGGTGGTTGAACGTCGGGTATCTTTTAGATATTTCATAATCCTAATGACTGCATTCCAATGAGCTGCTTTAGGATTGTTTTGATATCGGCTTACGATGTTAACGGCATACATTATGTCCGGCCGTGCTGTTATGGCTGCAAACATCAACGAACCGACAGCTTCGCGATAAGGCACGTTTAAATTGACGTCACCTTCCATTGTTGATGACAACACAACATTTGAGTCAGCTGGAGTTCTTGAAATCTTTGCGTCGGTCATTTTAAATCGATTTAACATTTGATCAATGTAATTCTTCACATGGATGAACATTGATCCATCATCAAGCCTTTCTATTTGTAATCCGACAAAGTAATTCGGATTACTCAAAGTTATTTCAAATTTTGTTTGTAATTCGTTCACGATTCTATTAAGTAATTGTTTATCTTTTCCCAGAATGAGTCCGTCGTCTACATAAATCACAAGTAATGTTAATTGCTGAAGAACATCTTTTACGTAAACACATTTATCTGCTTCACATTGTTTAAATCCATATGTCTTAAAAATTCATCAAACTTTTTATTCCAGCAACGTGGAGACTGTTTTAAACCATACAGGGACTTGTTGAGTTTACACACTAATTTTGAATCGTTTACTATTCCAGGTGGTGGTTTCATATAAATTTCTTCGTCTAATTCTCCGTATAGAAACGCCGTTTTTATGTCAAATTGAATTATTTGGAAATTTTCTTGTACAGCGATCGTAAGTAAAAGTCTTATCGTTTCATAACGTGTAGTCGGTGCGAACGTCTCCTTATAGTCGATTCCTTCTATCTGTGCAAATCCACGCGCACACAATCTTGCTTTATATTTACTGATCTGACAATCACTTGACCTTTTTATTTTGAAAATCCATTTTCCGTCAATTGTTCTTTTCTCATCCGGTAACGGCACTAGTTTCCAAGTATCATTTTTATTTAAAGCGGTTATCTCTTCATCAATTGCTGCTATCCATTTTTCAGCTTTATCTGAAGTGATTGCGTCTTCGTACGTTTCGGGAATTCCTATTTCTACCATATTTACTTCAGGTTCTATGTATCTCATTGGTGGATGTATACTATTCCGATTTCGTAACTGATATGTGTGGTTATTCAAAATAGCATTTTCTACATTACCATTTTGATTATCATGTTCAACGTTTTTATCCTGAATTTCTTCTGTTGCGTCTTCGTTGATTGGAATCAAAACAGCGTTCGTTCTTGGGAGTACGACTTCCTTATTTTCATTGAACGTTACGTTTCGCGATATTTTTAATTTTTTGTGATTGGATCAAACAATCTGTAGTTTGTTGAATCATTTTGATATCCTACCAATATTAATTTCTTGCTTTTCGGTTCAAGTTTTTTTCTTAAATTATCCGGTATATGCACGAAGGCTTCACTTCCAAACACTTTAACATGTTTCAGCACTGGTTTCCTATGGTACCATTTTTCAAACGGGGTCAAATTTGCGCTAGTTGAGTTTGGCGTTCTATTTAGAATGTACACTGCCGTGTTGATGGCTTCCGCCCATAAATACAATGGTAGATCTTTAGTGTATAGCATTGACCGGGCACTTTCAACTATGGTACGATTTTCTCGTTCTGCTTTCCCGTTTTGTTCAGGCGTATACGGTGCACAGGTTTCGAGTTGTATTCCTTTCTGTATTAGGAATTGTTTGAATTCCTGGTTCGTGTATTCAGTGCCATTGTCAACACGTAGAGATTTTATGTTGTAACCGAATTTATTGTTGCAAAACTGTACGTAACGTTTACAACAATCTAAAGCATCCGATTTATTTCGAATAAAATAAACTACTCTAAATCCAGTACAATCGTCCTTGAAAAGGATATAATAACGACATCCACTCACGGATGGTGTTTGCATAGGTCCGCACAAATCACTGTGTATTAATTCGCCTGGTTGCAAATTCCTTGACTTACTTCTGTTAAATGCTAACTTATGCTGTTTTCCGTATTGACAACCTTCACACACAAAATCTTGTTTATCACTTACGTTTATTCCTTGTATTACACCTACTTTCGCCATTTCACAAATTGTTTTTATATTAACATGTCCGAGACGCTCATGCCACGTTTTCACACTATCACTTTCTGCGGAATTAACTTCCTCATTAATTTTTGTACGAAACAAAAGTTTATACAGGTTATTTGATTCGCGAACTGCGCACGCTTTCAGTAAGTCATTTTCATAAATGTATGCTTTATCCTTTTCTTTTACTACTCTCATTCCTTTTTGTGTCACTGTACCTTCAGAAAATAAATTCTTTCGAAGACCGGGTACGTACCAAACTTCGGAGATAACACTTTTAACCCACTCTTTATTTATAAAACACTGGATTTTAATATCTCCTGTTCCTTTTACAGGTAATGCCTCGTCATTGCCTAATTTGACAGACCATTCTTCAACTTCTTTAAAGTTAACAAATAACTCTTTATTTGGAGACATATGATGAGATGCACCGCTATCGAGGACCCACTCACTTTGTGTTATCCTATCGCTGACGTCGTCTTCATTTTCAATGTTAAATGCCGAGTAATCGCAATTCGAAGTTGTATGCGTAGATTCCGTTTGAGCATTTCTTCGTGGAGCACGACAGTTTTTGAAATATGACCTTTCTTGCGACAGTTATAACACGTCACCAAAAACTTTTTCTTCGGTTTATTAGGTTTCGAACTTGAAGATGCCACAAATGCGTTATCTGCTTCTTCAGATGTACCTAAATTCATTTCTTCATCAATTAGGCGACTGGTGAGGTTACTAATTGTTTGTTTATTTTCATCGATTGAAAGCCACGTTTGTCTAAAGTTACCAAATTTTGCTGGTAAAGTACTTAAAATTCTTGTGATTACAGCAATATCACTTATCTTTTCGCCAGTTTCTCTGATTTGACGTGCCAAATTTTCTACCTTCGTGATGTGTTGAACAACTGAATCATTTAGCGCCATCTTGTATTTATAGAACTGCTCATGCGCCATCATTTTGCTTGCTTCGGATTTCATCAAATAAATGGTGTCTAATTTATTTATTACTTCCTGCGAGGTTTCGCAATTTTCAATAAGCGTAATTTGGGAATAATCCATCGATGCAGTTATAATGCACATAGCTAATGCATCTTTCTTGTCCCATGAAATTACTTCTTCCGGTTTAGTGGCGTCTGTTGGCCTTGGTGTGTCACCCGTTGTAACTTCGTAAATTCCCTTAGCCCTAAGAGCTTGCTTTATTTGGAATTTCCATTGATGATAATTCTTACCATCAAACTTACTCATTACTGCCACATTAGCACTTTCTGTCAGCATTTTCTTTACGGCACTTCACACTTTTTAATAACGGATAACAAAAAATGTCTGCCTGATAATAAAACACGAATCTATATTTGCGCGTTAATCCAAACGTATCCTGGGCCCATAACCTCTTAAGGATATATGATGGAATAATTTAGTAACTGTTAGCAAATACTTTATTGTAGTAACTTAAATTGTTTAAAACACACCGAACACTCGCATAACATTTTTAACTTAACATGATACGCATATTTCCAACATATTTCTATCAACTGCCATCTTCAATCTAATTATATACATGGTGGTTCGTTATTTTCATTGCCACCTTACAACACCCCCTTTCAATGAAATATTTCTTTCAAACCTTAACTTAAAGAAAAGATAAATACTAATCACATAACCATTAAACAAAAGAAACAAACTTAATAAAGTAAGTACCTATTCCTTTAACCCTAGTAACTTAACAAAATTTTCAAATTTTATTTTAGGTAAAGATTTGGTGAACATATCGGCTTGTTGTTCTTCCGTTTTAATAAACTCCACGGTCACCAAACCTTCATCTATTTTTTCTTTAACAAAATAGTATTTAATATCTATATGTTTCAGTCGTTTACAGTTTGTAGGGTTGTTTGCAACCTTAATTGCCGACTGATTGTCTTCAAAAAGTGTTACAGTACTATTACTAGAAAATACTTTTAAATCTTTTAACAATTTTCTTAGCCAACAGGCTTCACTAACTGCTGTTGCTAGAGCTATAAATTCGGATTCTGTGGAAGATATAGAAACAGACTGTTGTTTTCGGCTT
This sequence comes from Aquatica leii, assembly GCA_035610365.1. Taxonomy (NCBI): domain Eukaryota; kingdom Metazoa; phylum Arthropoda; class Insecta; order Coleoptera; family Lampyridae; genus Aquatica; species Aquatica leii. The sequence goes on from CM069436.1 coordinate 54,226,206, forward strand.
CCCCATGCAATAACGCAATTAAATAATTTAAAAACATATCCCGTGGTGGATTTTCTGTCTACCACATCTCCGCCCCAGTCCGAATCTACATATCCGTTCAAAATATTGTTACAGTCTATCTTATATACTAATTTAAGGTTTAAAGTACCTTTCACATAACGCAGAATTCTTTTTAGTGCTGTTAACACATGATTGTTGCCCTTGTCTTGATATCTACTTAATACTGATACACTAAAACATAAATCAGGTCTTGTACCTGCAACTGCGTACAAAAGATTACCAATAATTTGTCTACATGTTTTAATTATGTTTACATCCTTATTAAGGTCTTTAAATAACTTAAAATCTATATTTGAATCAAGTGGAGTATACATAGGTTTGCAGTTTAACATATTAAAATTTTCTAAAATTCTCTTTAGGTAATCAATTTGATCAAGTTCAACATATCCTTGTTCTAGATTTTGTTTGACGTGTATACCTAAATAATTATTAACTATTCCTAAGTCTTTCATAGCAAAATTTTCATTTAAAATATTCTTTATATGTTCAACTTCTGACAAGTTTGTACCTAAGATCAATAAATCATCAACATACAATAAAATGTAGAGCTTGCTGTCTTTACAAATTTTACAATACAGGCAACTATCATTTTGTGATCTAACAAAACCATTAGTTTTCATTAAAATATCAAATTTAATATTCCAGCATTTAGGCGACTTTCTAAGTCCATATATAGATTTGTTTAGTTTACAGACTGTATTACTGTTCATTTTATTCTTACCAGGTAAAAACATATATACCTCATCTGAAATATCACCATATAAAAAGGCACCCTGCACGTCCATTTGAAATACAGGTAATTTTAGTTTACATGAGAGCACAAGCATAATTCTAAATGTACACAATTTAGCTACCGGAGAGTAAATGTCATACGGCTCATCATTACATCGTTGCTGAAAGCCCCGAGCCACTAATCTTGCTTTAAATTGACCGTCACTTTTGATTTTGTAAACCCATTTGCTTTCAATCACTTGTTTATTTTCAGGCCACGGCACTTCACTCCACGTATTGTTTTGTTTTAACACACTCAATTCTTCTTCCATTGCTTGAACCCATTCGACAGAATTTTCACTTGTAACTGCTTCTTCATATGACAATGGTTCATTAGATGTTGAAAAGAAACTGGTTTCGTAATCTTTTAACCATGCAGGCTCCTTTACCTGTCTTCTATTTCTAATTTTAGTGTCACTCTCTGTTTCTTCGAACGTAGCACTGTCTTCACTTCTTTCTTGATTATTTCCTTCTTGTTCAACATTTTGGTTTTCTATCATTTCATTTATTTCTTCGACTATGTTTTGATTTTCCAAGTCTACATTTAAAGAAACTTCTTCATGTATATCATTTTCTTTGGAATTTTGTGGTAGGAAAATTACATCTCGATGAATCTCCACCTTATTTGTACTTGGAAAGTAAATTCTATATCCTTTTACATCTTCACCAAACCCAACCAGTATACCTCTCTTACTTTTAGGGTCTAACTTAAACCTTTTTTCTTTGGGGATGTGAACAGCAACTTGACTGCCAAAAGTTTTAAGAAAAGAAATGTCGAACTTCCTTCCACTCCATAGTTCAAAAGATGTGCTGTTTGAATTTCTTCCCAATCCAACTCTATTCAATATAAATGCAATTGTATTGACTGCTTCTGCCCAATACTGCTTATCTAGTTTGGTACTGTGAAGCATTGTTCGTGCTGCTTCTATTAATGTCCTATTTTCCCTCTCTGCTCGTCCATTTTGTTGTGGTGTATATATACAAGACTTTTCATGTTTGACACCATTTCTTGCTAATAGCATCTGTAGATCCCTATTAATAAACTCTAAGCCGTTGTCAGTTCTTAGAACTCTTAATTTATTGCCTGTTTGTGTTTCTATTAATTTTATAAACAATTCCAACTTTTTTTTTGTTTCCGACTTATGTTTCAAAAAATATACAAATCTATAATTCGAGAAATCGTCTTTTAACAGAAAGAGATACCTCGCTCCACCAATCGATTCTTTTTCCAGAGGTCCACATAGGTCAGCATGAACTAATTGGCCTACTTTTGTTGCTGAAGATTCACTCTTGTGAAACGGCAATTTGTGTTGCTTACCCAGCACACAGTCTTCGCAAAAGGGTTCTTTATCAATTGTAAACTTAATACTATTTGCTTTCAAAATTTCTTTTATCTGTTCAAAGTTTATATGTGCCAATTTTTTATGCCAATCGGTTAAACTCTCAACAATATTACAAGACGCATTTTTGTTTTCACTACTTGCTTTAAAACACATTTTAAAAAACTTACTCGTTCTTGTTGCTATGGCACGAATCGATCCACTCTGGTCGATTATTTCGCTTGTATCCTTGGTGGAACGCAGACTAAAACCCCTGTCCAAGGCCCTACACACTGAAAACAGATTAATTCTAAAATCAGGAACATAAAGCACCTCAGACAGTTCAGTCTTAACCCAGTTTTTACCAGTCCAAGCTTCAAGTTGAACTTTTCCAATTCCTGTTGCTTTAACACGAGATCCATCGCCCATTTCGATTAATTTATCTACTGATTTATCCAGACTTATGAACTGTGTTTTATCAAAGCACATGTGGTCACTGGCACCACTGTCCATACACCAATCACCTTTAGTAAAACCTGAACCTTCTATTAATGTATTTACCTCTAAATTTAAGCTACTAAAAGCATTAGAAGTATTTCTTGCTGTGTTATCACCTTCTTTCTTTTTCTTCCACCAGCAATCTGTTATTACGTGCCCATTTTTCTTGCAATAATTACAAAACTTTCGGTGTTTCTTATACCGAGCATTTAACTCTCGACAATACTTCTTCACATGACCATACTTATTGCAGTTAAAACACTGTACTTCTTTTGGAGAACTTTTACTTGCACTTGTTAAGGCTACTGCTTGTTCACTTTGCTTGTTTCTTTCTTCCTCTATTAGTAACCTGGAGGTTAATTCTTTTAATGTTTGCTTATCAGTTGACGTTGATTCCCAAGCACTTACAAAATGTGCTAGGTTTTCTGGTAAGGACATCAAAATTTTTGTTACAACCATTTTATCGCTCAATTCTTCTCCCAAATGTTTTAGGTTTCCTTTAATTTCTTCAAGCTGTGAGATAAATTGTGCAATACTACCTTCTTTAAATTCTAAGCTAAAAAATCTTTGTTGAAGTAGATGAACGCTAACTTGCGATTTGTGTTCGTATATGGACAATAACTTCTCCCACATTTCTGCAGCTGTTCCACACGAAAGGATATGTGTAAGTGGGGCCTCTTCCATTCTTACCGCTATCACTTCTTGAGCTCTCGCATCTTTGTTATCCCAGTTACTACCATTTTCGTTTGGTCGTTTACTCACGCCTGTAGTTATTTCATAAAGTCCCTTTGACTTAAGTATAATTAGTGTCTGAAATTTCCACGTTGTCCAGTTATTCCCATTAAATTTTACTGTCGCGGCTCCCACCTGATCCATTTTGTGATCAGTTTATTGCAAATAACCGTAACTATATTACGTCTTCCTGATACCCAGGTATTCCCTTCTTTTTGCTGTTTCTATTAAATTCCGCCACGCTAAAAAACACCACATGAAAAACTACTAAGCTGTACCACGTTTTTTTCCTTCTATTTTAGGTTATGTAACTTCAATTGTATATCGTATGAACTGACTGGGCCCATAACCTGATGGAATAATTTAGTAACTGTTAGCAAATACTTTATTGTAGTAACTTAAATTGTTTAAAACACACCGAACACTCGCATAACATTTTTAACTTAACATGATACGCATATTTCCAACATATTTCTATCAACTGCCATCTTCAATCTAATTATATACATGGTGGTTCGTTATTTTCATTGCCACCTTACAACAATATAGATTAAGAAAGCGTTAAACACGATCGTGACTATTTAATGAGTAAATAAAGTAATTATAGCTTTACATGAAAAATGCTTAACACTACGTTTTAATAACATCTACATTCACCGAGTAACTACAACAGCGCAGACTCTATGTATGTTGCACATTATTTGTGCTCCATTATATGCGCGCGCAACTTCATTTTGTTATACAGAGTTTATGAATATATATTATCCAACACATACTATGATTATAGAACCAGCCCTAAAACGCTTACAAAAGATAGATAATACAATCTTTGTGTACTCGAAATACTCCATATTAATATAGCTGCAAACGCATTTGGTTCCTATAACAAAAAGTAACACATTAATATAAGCAAAACAAAAATTATGCATGTACTTTTTTATGTAGAAACGAAAATCAAAACAACTAACAATTCAAGATTTTGAAATTTGGTGCACACAAAATAATGCTGTATCCATATAACAAGAAATTACATACCAAGATTAATTGGTTATCATGCATTTTCAGAACTCCTATTTGGCGAACCGTATCAATTTGATAACCATAAAACATCACAAAGAATGGAAATCATAAAGTACATCAAATGAATGTTTGACTGTAACACTGTTACAATAAATATTACGATTTCTCAAAACTTTCTTGCAAGGACAAACTTACAAAGCATAATAAATGCAAAGACGCTGAGATAGACTAAAAGTATCTATTATTTAAAACTGATACACTAACAATACATTACACAGCATAGGGAGTAATAGCATGGAAATCATTAAAACTTAAAATAACATGCAATTATGCGCTAACACAATGGCTATGTTTCGATCACGTAGAAACTGGTAGTTTGCGGAAGCGCGGGAATTAAGTACGAAAAGGTTTAATATGTATTTATTAATAATTTTAAAACGTGAAAAAAACGTTTTCTTTTTGATTGGGTATGTACGTCAGCAGCGGATCCAAAGCTGTTAGGACCTCGGGCGCATATAAAATTTAGGGTCTTTCCTCCCCATACGAACACGCATATATCTACCTAATTTTCCGAAATTGCAAGCACGTCCGGGTCCTCGTGGATGCCGGGCCCATGGTGTGCGCCCGATGCACCCGTACTATAAAACGGCACTGATGTACACGTAGAGCATGCGTTCCTTATAGGTAAGAACAATGTACGTACATAGTACACACAGTTTACCCTGTTTTGTACATAATATGTGTTAAAACAAGAAAATACAAAACTTTGACGCAACCATCAGGACTTGAACTCTCGTTGTTGTAGTAACAAGTAAATGTCTTACCAACTATACCACGACGACTTACCATGTTTACATAGCTGGCTGTTATACTATAATAAATACCATTTAGTAATTACTCGTTACTATAGAGGTTTTTATGACCTCGGGTTCTTCAAGACCGATGGTGTTTTCAGAGAACCCTTTTAGTACGATTGCAAGAGCAATTCCCGTCAAAGTGTCTCTGAATGTGTTTTTTGAGTTTCTTTGACATTGCTTTACCGGTTGTTTTTGTGACGCCAGTGTGCTACTACTCGAGAGATTGCGCTCTTGCGCCCCTGTTGTTCCGGCGGTTGGTACAATTGCATGCGCCGTCTGGTGTCGGTGTTGCGTTCCTGACGTGTCCGCCTTTGCTTCCCTGTATAGGTGTGTTTTGCTCTCACATCCCCGCCATTGGAGTAGAACTGGTTGCCTAAGGTTCCAATTCTCTGTTTTTTTAACTTTCGCATACCAATCAGCATATATTTTTGGATTCTGCTTAGAGTCCCCATTTTTTTTTAGTTTTGAGTCGGTGGTTTCGTATTTGTCTTATAAGTACGGAGGATAAAAAGATCACAGTGCGCAGTGCCCCAATACGCACGGAATACTAGTGTTGAGCGTTGCCACGACACTACAGCTTGAGTTGGGGGAGTTGGTTTGCGTGACAGTAGTATTGGAGTACGTACGGATTTTAGGCCGCGACTCCAACATCTATCAAGGTAAACCGGGTTGTCCCGGCTCAACTAGTGGACCTGCTTACTATGACATCCTATCTACACTTCTATCCACCACCTGCAGACGCGCCCGATAGGTAGGTGTAGTTTATATTATCTTCTAGCGACCTTTATATTAAATTTAATGTTATTTGCACGTTTCTTGGTTTATTAATACACGATTTCATCAGTTGCTTAATTAGTTAATTCATTTTTAAGGTGACTTACTAAAGAAGAAAAAAAAACCTAACAAATAATTTCATGATGCTATGAGATTTTAAAATACTCCTACCAAAGATGATATAATCAGATTCGCAATAATGGAGTTAAAGAAAAACTTTTATGGAAAAATACTTATTTATATTCAAAATGCCGAATACAAAAAAACGTTTTTAAGAAACCTGGTTCAGTCCGTTCGCAAGTAAAATCATAATTAAGTATATACCGCACATTGTGCAACTTAAACATTTTCTTCTAATCTTTGTAAGATATTGCACACAAATTTTACTCCACTCAACACTCTGTATATATGTGCTGATGATGTAATTCAAATCTGGAGCACGGCGTCTACTAATAATGCATAAAGAATTTGAGTTATTTTAGTTTGAGGTATCAAATGTAATTTTAGAATCATATCTTAGCAAATAGTATCGCCTATTTATAAATTTCTAAAAAAAGACTTCGGAAAAACGAATTTTTGATTGTATTTTAATTTTATAAATTCAAAAGTAACTTCAATTATTTTTTACTGTTAGGTACTTCTATAGGAGTGAATATAATACAATTAATTTAAAAAGAAACATATTTAATGTACTGCCGCTAGATGTTCAACGACCACATTTATATATTACATAGTACAATGGAAATAATACATTTACATAATAAATTGTTATGTGTGAAATATAATCTTTATATACAACAATTTTCTTTAAAACTGTTTGATTTACAACAAAAATGACTAAACTTCGCAACAAGTGTATCTTACGGTGATGTGTTTTTTTTTATATAATGGACGATAAAAGTGATGAAAAAGTATCAAGTGATGATATTTATGCCGCTGCTCCTTCTTCTTCTTCTTCTGGTGCTGCGGTGAGAAGTTGAATGAGGGCCAATGTGTCGATCATACCTTTGTCGTCAATTTCCATGGAATCGAAGGCATCATCTACTTCTTTCGCGGTGAATTTTTCTCCCCAGGTCATTAAAGCGTGTCTGAATCTGTAAAAAGACGATTTTAGATTATTACGTAATCAATTTCGAATACATACTTTTCGCTGTCGATTGTGCCATTTTCATCGAATGATTTAAAAGCAGCAATAACAACTTCATCATCATCAGTACCACCAGATTCCTGCATACGTGTACCGAAAAGGCCCAAAAGTTGAGTGAAATTAATTGGTCCGGGAGCCTCATTAAGCATCTCGTCAAGCTCTTTCTCATTGGCGAGTTTACCAACTGCATCAAAAGTGGCTCTTAAGTCGCTTTTGCTAATAATACCATCTTTGTCTTGGTCCATAAGTTGGAAACCCTACACCACACAATAATAAACACACGTTTATTGTTACGGAAAAGTTAACTACCTCTTTGAATTCAGCAACTTGATGCTGAGAGAACATGGAAAATACATTAGAGCCGGAACGTTTAGCTTTTTTGGAAGAGCCTTTTGAGGATGTGCGGGTTTCGGCTGCTGGGGCAGGGGCGGCAGCGGCTGGCGCTTCATCTTCCTTCTTCTTCTTCTTAACCTTCTTTTCTTTATCCGCCTATCAAAGAAAATTTTGTTTAAAACGTACGTAATGTTAGATACTCCGTGTTACATCCGATTGCCTTCCGACCAAATAAGGTAGCGGCACAGTTTAAAAATAGATCTCACGGATACTACTGTAGCACAAATGTGTTTATCGCTTTAAAATTAAAATTTCTGTATGTTGCAAATGTGTAATGATGTAGTTTTTTTGTAATTAATAACACTAACACATTAAACACTGACACATTTTTTAATTTAAATCACCGCCTTACCATTGTGTTTAGATGTATGAGGCCCCAGAAAGATGCACTGGCGACTGACCGGGACTACGACGCTGTGCGTCTTAAATAACCTCGCCTCGAAGCTTTTCCCAGCCCTTCCACGAACCTTATATAGATAGTGCTTATAATAGATTTTGTTCTTTTCAATTGCGGACTAATGAAACATTATAGTGGAACTCAGTAAATTTAAATTCCTGTCCCAAATTTTGCGACTAGCAAGGGATGACTAACAAGGTCGTGTACTTTGTTTTTGTTATTTTCTGTAGAACTATAATTTATGAATAATAACGTTAGTAGAAGCATATCAATTAAATTTAACTTTACGTAAATATAACCATTCCGATAGGTAGGTACATTAACATTACTAAATTTTGTTTTATTCCTTATATTTGTGATTATCTTTTATTGTATTTTTTACGTGTGCGTATTTATTCATATATTATGTTACATTTTATGGCTCCATAGCAAAGTTTTGTTGACATTGTAATCATATAGATTGAAGTTGTTCTCAATTAGAAGCAAATACCTAGTTTTTATACAGGATGTCATCGAATGTGGGTTACTGTTTTTGTGTAAAATGTAATTAATTTACAAAACAAAATCTAACAAAACTTTCAAAATAAGAAGCTTCTTTTTTAGGGTCACTGAAAATTCACATGTCAGTATGAAACAACTTCTACCTTTTTATTGCGTAAGCATTTTTCTAACGGAGATCATGATTATAAAATGTAAGCAAACATTTATGTTATCAACAGCACCTGATGTAATATCAACGAGTTGCACGTGCAAATTAATGTCTGCGGTGTTATTATCTTCTGCGTAGAATTTTATGTTTGGGGGCGCAAATCTTAGATTGCATTTTATCTAACCGTCGTTCTAAACGATTCTAAATAAAGCATAGTAAACCTATAGTACTTTTCGATAAATACAAGCTAATCAGTTTCAATTTCGTTATGTTACATCGTTCAGCTGTGTCTGTAGTTATTCGTCATTATTTATTTACAGTTAGTGTAGTATTGTATAGTAGTAACAAACATTTATTTTATTAAAGGTACGATATGCAAATTGAAACTGAAAATAAGCTGGTCTTTGCAAAACATTTAAAAATATTGTGTTTGTGACAGTTTCTCTGTCACCATAAACAAAAATAATAAAATCGCAAACATCAAAACCTGATTTACACGTGCCACCAATTTATATTGCATCAGCTGCAGTTAATATAAATGTGTTTGCATTTTTTTTATCTTGTTCTTTTTAAAAAATGCATATTTAAATACAAATGTAAGAGTTCTTTAAAACGGAAAACAAAGTACCTATATCTTATTTTGAAAAAGTTATTAGATTTATTTGTAAATCAATCAAATATAACACGTAAAAACTCCGTGTTAAAATTAATAATCCACATTCGATGACGTCCTGTATTAATATAATGATTTAAAAAAAAACATAAGATAATTTTTTCTGGTGGTCTAGCCATCGCATTTCGTTTCTCATCAACATTTTGGTAACTTTATCAACATTTCAGAAAGAACTATTATTGAACTTTCTATTGATTTCCGCTGACATTTTAGTTAAGCATGTGAAGTAGTGCTAGAGGCGTAGACGCAGAATATAAAGAAAAAATGCTTTTCTATGTATTTATGTAATTTCTTGTATTGCTTATAGTTGCCTTAAATTTAAATAGTTAATTATTAATAGATAAAGAAACATAAAGATGTCCAGTGGCCGCTAGTCTAGTGCGTGAGCCCCCAGACGTTCATTAAAACAAAAAACGGTACAAATTATTATGAATTAAAATATTGGAACATATTTGTAGGATATAAGTATCATCTACTTTTTATTCCTCTAAAGTCTAAAACATTAATTTAATATGATCGTCGTTCAAAGCAGCGTATATTAAATAGGTATTATAAATAATGGGTTACAATTATTAGAGCCTATGCCTGTATATGTAGCGAGCATTGAACGTGACGTCGCGATCTTCATTACGAGATTTTCATATCCAGTTTTAACGTGCGAAAGCGCTCGCGCGTTTGTAGACCGCGTTGGTTTCAATCATGATTTGAATCTTTCAATTCAATAATCATATAGCAGTAGAACTTATAAAACGTGTTCTAAGTGAAACTGTCGTTAAAAAAAAGTTGAAATAAAATTTCTCGGAAGACTATAAGAATACCACATTACAGTTTTATCGAAAACACATATTCAAATAATATTATGTACGTTTATTGTTAATCAGCAATGAGTGTCCGAAAAAATTAGTGATGGCCAAAATCGGTCTTGGTCTAGCAGTCTTGACCAAGAGCAAGACAACAACGCCATTAGTAAGACCAAGACTGGATGCAAGGTTAACTCTGCAAGACTTCGGAAGAACACACTACCTTGCAAGACTCTTGTAGTTTTTTTCTTATTACGAACGATTATTTATCTTTTTTTATTTAACCCGCATACAAGAAAACAGTTGTTTTCCCAAAAAATTATTGTGTATATATACGTGAAAGTAAAGTAAGTAAAAAGTTTTTTGAAAAAACGTTGTTTCGACTTTAGTAAAATGTTGTTTGTTTGAAAAATAAAATTATAAGTAACCACTATAATCATCTTAAATGAAATATTTACTTAAACCAACTAAAACTATTTGAAATTTGGTAAGATGTAATTTAATTGAAATAAATTATCTCAAGAAAGCATTTTATAAAGAGGCTGTACAATAAAACAAATTTAGTTTAGCAGAAGAAGAAAGTTTACAGTAAATTTGTATATAAACAAAACGATATTCTAAATTTTAAATAAAACATATTTTTCTGTCACATGTCAATAAAAACCATATAGGCAGATAGGTACCAATAAAATATTAATTTTTATCGATTCCTAAAGCGTTGAAAGACTCTGTTACGAATTTTAGCAACATTAACTTATTTAAATTAATTTATTATTTTTTTGAGTTCATAAAAGTATATTCAAGTATAAAAGAGAATCACAGAATATTTTACCACAAAACAATCAACATCAACTATTTCAATTTCGAATTACTTTCATTTTACAGGAGAAGTAAGTACAAAATATTTCCATCCATATAACGATTAACTTTATTTTTGACTACAGACATCACAAAAAAATTAAAACACAGCAACGGTGGATTTGGTGACAAAAAAGTATCTCCCTTTTTCATTTTTTGACGATGACGCAACTAAAGAAAAAACAATCTCTTCGACGGCAACGATTTGAAGATCTTCAACTCCTTGTTAAGGATCAGTTAGAAACTTGTGAATCTAAAACATCTTTCACAATCGATGGATGGACGTCTGTTGCTAGAAGAACTTTCTACGGTATAACGGCGCATTATATAAACGATAACTAAAACTATAAGTCAGTATTGTTTGATTTTATCCCTTCTCGTGGTGGGCACACAGGAAATGATATAGCAAAAAATTTTTATTCGTGCTTGCAACAATATAAACTAATTCACAAAATACAAGGTATTACTATAGATAATGCGTCTGCAAATGCCAAATTTATGAAAGAAATTAATTCCCACCTTTGATTCATACAATCAACACTTTCGCTGTATGGCACATATTTTGAATTTAGGTGTTCAGGATTTTATGAAAAACCTGAAATTCAACTGCGAAAACGAATGCAAAGGCGGCAATGATATAGAATATAACTGCGCTACAAGTGGCGTTATGAAAATAAGGTCTGCTTTCAGCAGAATTAAAAAAAGTGAAATATCAAAAAACAAATTTCGTTCAGCATGCGATACAGCTGGTACAACAACAACAATAAGCCCTATTTTGGATTGCCCTACCAGATGGAACTCAACGCATGACATGATTGGTATCGCGCTAAAATTAAAAGGTGGTATAATTACTTTGTGTAATAGTGTTGCAGATTTAAGTGAATTTAATATCCCAGAAAGAGATTGGTGGCTATTAGAATAAGTTTATAAATTTTTGGTGAATTTTAAAAACTTAACTGTAAAACTTGGTGGAGTTAAATATTGTAACGAATTTTCTTATTAAAACTAATTTATTTAAACTACTTAAAATATTTTTTACTTATACTAAAAATATGTACACTTTTAAATTAACCGAACTAATTAAATCTAATAATATTTAATAAAAACACTTACACTAATTTATATCACTTACACGAAGATAAGATAAAGTCCGCGGATAGCTTCACATACTTATTTACACTAAAGTCACGTAAAAAATTATTCTCCGGATATTTATCTACACACACGCGTTAACGACTTATTTATTTAGACTTGAATAATCTTCTTTCTTCGGTATTTATACACATTTTGGAAATCCTTCTCGAGTGTTCCATATCTTTCGATATACGTTCTAGAAGATAGATAACAACTTCGAGAAGGCTCTTGAATTTGAGAACGTTTCAATATGTTATTCTTCCGTTTGTCATTGTCTTTTAACCTACTACTTGATAAAATTGAGTCAATAATTCATCAATTGGACGAAAAAGTCGATCGAAACGAAATGGACGAGAAATTAATATTTGCTTTTTAAGCTTGCAGAGATAAAATGCTACAGCACTACCAAAAAACCAATTGGGTTTATTGTGTGACACTTGTGCTAGCCGAGACTTTTAACTTGACAACGTGGGGAACAGAAACAAAACTTAAAAGTCTACAACATTTTAAAGAAATTTGTGAGCAATATAAGAATAAAGAAAAAAAATCACATTGACTGAATCGTATACAGAAGAGGAGCATAACTGCTCAAGCGATGATGACGATGTCATCGATTTTAATAAATTGTACACATCAACTGCAACTCCACCTGTTTCAAGAGCTCAAGGAATCAGTAAAGAGATAGATGACTACATGAATCAGGGCTACAAGCTCGAAGGAAATTTTACAGTGGTGGATGACTCATCAAACACAATTCCCGATTCTAGCAAAAATGGCTCGGGATTTATTGTTCATTTCGGCAATGTCTGTTCCTGCGGAAAGATTATTTTCAAAGGCAGCCTTGGTGATTCGTAAGCACCGCAACAAATAGTTTTCAAACCCCGGATTTTTAAACTGCAAACCCGGACAATTTCTTAAATTATTATAATGTAAATTCTATCATGGCAATTTTATATTATTTAATACAATGTATTATATCACATCACATTTTTCGTTTGTCAAGCTTTAACAGAAGCCCCTGTAACTTACCAGTTCAATTGCAAGAAACGCTACATAAATTAAAAGGTTCAAAAAGTACCATACATCGAACAGAAAAGATTGTTCTTGGCAACCTGATCTTTCAAGCATCAACTTTGTTTTTTAAATGACAACCTAAATTGCTACAATTTCCAAAGGTTTTCAATGATTTCCAAAAATTTTAATTGATTTCCATAAACCTGTACACTGATTTCCACAGCGATTTAACCCTCGTTGATTTACGTAACGTCAAACAATGCAGCGGTTCCTCAATCAAATTTTAATACGTCTACCGTTTATTTTCAAATATATTAATTAAAATCAGAATTGCTTCTAAAAACATTTAGAACTTGCTTGCATGGTTTTTTGTTCGGTTTCAAAATCAACAATTTGAGATGTAAGTTAATGACAATGAGACATTATTCAGTTATCCGTTATCTCTTATATATATTAGACGTCTACTGGAGTTTTACTGAAACAAGCTTATTTTTCAACCGACTTCTAAAAAAGAGGCGGTTTTCAATTCGTCGGAATATATTATGTGTGCTATTATCAGCGATAATTCTTAACGACGCAGACCGATTTCAATTATTTCAATTTGGTCAAATTCTAATTATAGGATCTATAAGAAAATAATCAAATTCTCAAATTAGGTTTTCCCTCTTTTTCTTTTATTTAGCAAATTTTTTATCCAGACTATTTCTTCTTTTTTGCTGACATCCTGTATACTGTAAAGAAATTAATACGTAAGTAGACAAATGGACAAATTATTCATAAAAAATGGAAATGTTTCGACGTCTCAAACTCAAACTCGAAAGTATTTTATCAACATTACTTATTTCAAATTATTTCAAAATTTATAATTTTTTATAAATATGTAGTAATATTAGTGCTTATCAATTATTCTGTTTGAATTTACTTCAATTTACAATGATGTTTATATAATCAAATATAAAAGGATTTTTGAAATGAAAGTTTTTGGCTTTTAATGTTAATAAATCTAAAATAAAAAATTAATTTTAGATGAACTCACCTTAATTCACAACAGAAAACACATCACTATAAAGTCTGTAAAACTACAAAAAACTAAAGTTTCAAAAACAGATATTTTTTACCCAATGCACCTTTTCACTTCGCTAAGTTAATTATCAATCCGGCATCAGGTAACAAATGAAATCGCGACCGATGCAACGGTATATAAATATTCGATCGAATAAATGCTATTATTGCGTACTCTCATTTGGAAAATATATTATTTTCGAGAAGTAATTCGGTTCCCTCGTCTCAAAGAGTAAAAATAAACAAATAAAAAACAATGTAATAGCTAGCAATTCCTTACTGGTTTTTTTATCATTATAAATTTTGTTTTGACAATGTTGTTTGTTGCTTTATCTTTTTTTTACTTTTGAGTTTTGAGGCTTTTCGGCGCCTTCGGCGCCTCGCCGCCGTTGTGCACCACACGATTTTCCCTTTATGTGCGGCACGGGACTGTCTGAAACATGGCCACTTAACAAAAAAAAAACAGCGACTGCTGAATGTTTGGAAAAGAAGGATATTAAGAGGAAAACCGGAAAGGAGTAACTGGGGACAGAAAGGAACGGAGAAAAGTTAGAAAAGAGTGGTGCAGGTGCAAGATCAGGCACAAAAGTGACTACCGTGTGCTAGAAGATTAGTCAAGAAACTCTAAGAAAAGGTCATGGTCTTAAATGGGTTGCAAGTAAGTAAGTAATACGCCACGATTAAAAGAGGTATACTTTTTCTTATCTAATCCATTTTGTATATTTTTCGAGAATTTGTGTATTTGTATCTAGACAACCTGATTATAATTTTAGTTGTGTAATCGAAGTTTGTAAAAGAAGAAAAATTATGTTGGTGCAGAATGTAACCCTCCTCGTAATTTTTCCTTCTTTCTATTTTTTGTTTTTGTTTAATTTCAACATAACTCAAGCGACATTTTGTCTTAATTGTTGATGGAACAATGTCATCAAATAAAAATAGAGTCGCAGTTTTAAAAACTAAATAGGTACTTAAGATGATTGAAAACTTGTTTCCATTATAACGATAAATCCTGGCAGTCGTGGTTAAATTTCTGTTTTCAGGTGTGGCGTTTCTCTAAATGTGAACTTTTAAAAGGTTGAAAACTAAACGCTACAATGACGCTACTCCCGTGCAATTGTGTTTTGCAGATTTATGAATCTAACTTTGTTTTTTCTGTAAACAATCGTTAATGGTTTAAGCGCAGTTTTTAAATCTGTTATAATTGATGTTCACGTTTTTTATTACGTTTGGTTAGCTCTAAAAGATGTTAGCCAAGATTCTGTTTTGTTTTATATTGTAATATGTGAACGATTCTCAATTTGGTCGAATACAGATCGTTTGCTGGAGTTTTAGTCCATTTTCGCTAGACGTTTTTTTATATGGACCTATTGTAAAAATAAAAATAAATACAAAACAGTCGCCAGATGGAATGTTCAATAAACGACAGAGATGCTACCTATCTACAAAAACATCAAAACAGTTGTCTTATTATTACACTGCTTACAATTTTAAACCAATTTAAATATCCATTTGGCAATATGTGAGAACATTATTTAATCTAAAAAATAAAAAAGCTGCTATTATTGTTTTATCTTAATTATCAAATGATGATAATGAGTTAATTACGTGTTATAACTAGTATTTCCCACGCATTTATTATAGTTACAATAAATTTATTTTTAACTGTACTTTTGTTTTCAACCGGACGTTATTTATTTTAGTATCAGCATTGGTATCAGTTAAATACAAACATAAGTGCTTAGTTTTAATATTGGAAAAATGTCGTTTACTGTTAAGTCCAAATTTCCGTTATTTACAAAATAAAAGACGTTAATCTGGACAGTTTCATCCCACTTTACCAGTAGCTTATTTTTAAAAATAATTAGGTCTATACAAGGAATGCACCCCAAAATTCTAAAAGCGAACAAAACCACACACAATGATTACAAGTTATTTGTAAAAATTACTATGCAGGACCACATTCAGGTAGTAGTCGAATTCCATCTTCGTTCAACAATAGATAAATACTTCACAGGTAACACAGGTATAACGGACAGTAGAGGAAAAAAGTATTGTGTTTAATAAAAATACATTGAATTTACTTTCTATTCTGCATCGTATCAAATTTTATTTCAACGTGTTTGGACGATTTCCATAAAACCATCTGGACAGTAACATTAAAGAAGTGAAATGAAACAAAATGTGATGCTAGTTCGCTGTAGTTTATCTTAGTTTCGTTTCCGTGTTTGTTTATTTTTTGTTGATACCAAAAATTATGGATACTATTTACTTTTATATATGCATACTTATATTATGCGGTGAGTAATTGTTAATTAATTTTTCTCGCTACTGTAGAAAGTTGTTTTCGTGTGCGAAAATGAACGATATAATCATAGGTCAGCATACCAATTTTCTTATGCCAATTTTGAAAATAAAATATTATTTAAAAAAATTATATTGTTTTAAAGGTACCTATACGTTTTTATGTAATTCTTAATTTTAGATTTTTTCAAAACATTATCAAAAATTTAAAGAAACTAGAGACTAACTTAGGACCGATTTTGTTTAATTAATTAATAAACGAGTAGGTACAATAAAAACATTTGCTTTAGGAAACAGAGAACGTTAAACATTTTAAAAAACGCCACAATATACACTAAAAGTTTGAGGTTCTTTAGAGACGCTGATAGTACGTTAATCTGCATTACCTACCTTTGATTATATGTAAATTTTCTTAATACATTTTGCATAGTATTTTAAGAACTAGTTAAGTATAAGAAGAATTATTAATAGACGACTTTACTTTACTTTTTTGCACTCTATATGACAAACAGGTCGGAACATGTTTAATACAAACTTACGCGTGCCTAACAAGTAACGGCCTGACTAAAAAGCAGACGAGCCAATAAAAAGCCGACTGTGGACTATGGACATAAATGGCATTAATATTTCAGTAAAACTTACTATTATATTAAATCTGATACATCATACTTACATGGCTGTTTTCGGTTACCCGAGAACGTTTTTTATACTTATCTATTGGAGTACGTGTTTCGGTCCCTTGTACCTACGCACGATTCTCGATTCGTATCTCCATAATTTTCTGACTTGCTCGTTGGGATGCGTCGGTATTTCTTCGGCCATCTTCTCTCAGAGTAGCTCCTTTATGCTGGGCATCTGTAAGTCCCGGTGAAGCTGGTTGTTTCTCATGAACCACGGTGCGTTGGCGACAAGACGTAGCGCCTTATTTTGGGTTCGCTGGAGCTTCTCGATGCGTGTTTTTGCCGCGTACGACCACGTTGGCGAAGCGTAGGTCATGGTGAGCCATATCACCGACTTGTAGAGTAGCAGCTTGTTGTCCACAGATAGGACGCTGTTTCTCCCCATAATCGGATACAACTTGGACATTACAGCGGATGCTCTAGCTGCTAAGTTGTCAAGATGTTTCGTCCACGATAGGCGTTTGTCGAGAACGAGGCCGAGGTACTTTGCTTCGTTCTTCCACGGTATGTCGGCACCTCTCAGGTTGACTCGACGTCCTGATATGATTCCCCTGCGGCGCGTGAAAAGTACTGCTGTGCTCTTCCTCGGGTTTACCGTGATCCTACAGTCGACGTACCACCTCGACAGGTGATCCATGGCGACCTGCAGCCGGTCTACGATCTCTTTGAGGGATCTCGTGCTTACCAGTACCGCGGTGTCGTCGGCGTATAGCGCCTACTCCGCTCGTGGATGCTTCGGGATATCGGAAATAATGATATAATACAGCTGAGGACCCAGGATTGATCCTTGTGGGACCCCGGCTTGAATTCTTCTCGGGCCGGACTTTGAAGTGTTTAGCTTCACTCTAAACGTGCGGTTGATGAGTTGCACCGTCGGTTGCGAGCTCCTTTTGTAGTACAGTTTCAGTAGAAGTCCCTGATGTCACACCTTGTCAAACGCCTTTTGAATGTCGAGAACCACACCGGTGTGGATTTTTCTTCCGAATCCCGTGTCGATCTTCTCGGCAACACGCAAAGCCTGGTACGAGTGCAATTGTCGAAAGCCAGACAGTTCCATGGGAATTACTTCGCTGGCGTCGACTTCTCTCTGCAGTCTAATTGCAATTACTCGCTTTAGCAACTTACCTAACGTCGACAGAAAGCTGATGGGACGGTAATTTTGCGGTATTGCGAGGTTCTTTTCCGGCTTCGGTAATAAGATTATGTGCGCCGTCTTCCACTGTGTCGGAAAAAGGTGGAGTCTAAAAGAGGCGTTAACAATCGCGGTGAGAATGACCACGCCCCTCGGTGGGAAGAGTCGGATCGCTCGGTAAAACGTCGACTCAATATTTCGTTCAAAACTTCGGCTTGGGTCCGTAATGCCGATCGACGCAAAAATGACGTCATATGGTGCGTAAACGTGTGAGCCGAATAAAAATTGATATTTGTTTTTACTCCAAAACGTCGACTTTTCATCATCATCATTTTTACAAACTAATTATGCTGAGTCCAAGTTTTGTCTCAATATAGTAAATTATTAATTATAATTTTTGTAAAATATTTGGACATTTTGTGGACATGTACTTTAATACCGACTTGAAGCCCAACCCGAATGTTTTTTCTACAAGGACTTTGGACCGGACTAAAACTAAGCTTACAGTTTAGGCTTTGACCAGTCCGAATACCGAGCATAGAATCGGGTATAATCTTCCTGTTTTCGTTATATTTTTGAAATTAAGTTTTAGGTCGACTTTCAAAAATGATGGGTTGATTCCAGTGGCGGATTTTTCCTAAAGCCCAGTAGTAAGCTCGAGCCTAGGGCGGACAGATATTAGGGTCGGTCAATAGTGGGCAAAAAATACACTTATGACTCAAAGAAAATAAAACATTGTGTGCTAAAAACGCTCACTAGTCCGGCGTGCAGTCCTGTCCTGCCTTCTTTTTCCCACTATAATTTGTAATATTACTTTCTTATTGCACGGAGAATGTGAATGAGCCGCTTTACTCGCGTGCAGGGAAGACCGCGACGGGCGCCTTTTGTCACTCTCGCTCCCATGATGTCACTGCGACGCGACAGTGTGCGTGTAGCAACTGCAGTGAGTGGGAGCACGTTTTTCTCACTTCGTAATGTTTTTTCGCGACGCGACTTGTATGTGTCGAAAAATCGACAGTGCGTGAATATTTTACAGTACGGTACTTTGCATGAATTGGTGTGGCATAATTAACTATAGATGAAAAGAAAAGGTTAAGTGGGGTAGAGTATCGCAAGCGGACTAAAGAAAAAATCGATAAACAAAATTATAGGGTTAAAGAACACGGATTTTAGACGATTTCTTTGAAGAACTATCTACTGATACTAAAGATCACGGTATCAAACTAAGACCAGGCGTTCCAAGTGATAGTACTACGTCAAATGATGTTTCTTCAGTATCAGTACTTTGATAGTTGTGGCAAGTGGACCAAAAAAAGGGTCAAAGAAGTCCCACCATTGTCAGAACTGCAGCTCAATCCGGACCAGGGTCTGTGCAAAATCAGCGACGATCCAGCCAAATAGAAAATCGACGAATTCACGCGTGATTGCATTTGTAAGAACGGAGCCAATCAAAATCAAAAATGTTTTTCCCAAGAGTGAACAGATTTACAAAGATATAAGACGAAAAAGTTCCGCAAAAGTGGTTAATTTAAACCGAAAGTATTGGATGTTCGACAAAAAGGAAGGTTTCAATAACTGCAAAAATTCTTATTATTGAGTATCAACTTATGAGAATTTGCTTATTCACAAATTACATTAAATAGTTAGTTGACACTGTTAATAAAAAGAAATCAGAAATGATGTTTAATTTACTGTTCTAAAACCTAGTTTTTTTATTAGTAATTTGCCGACACTAAAAATAAAGATAAATATAAAATAATGTTATCGCATTAAATTGTTATTCTAACACGATTCTAACTACACATTTCTAAGTACACTGAGAATACAAAGTAACTCGAAGATAACGTATTTACAACTTTAAATGAGTTAACGTTGCGTAGATCAGTCAATATTACTGAATAAATAAATAACACTGCAAAAATAAAAAAAATATACAAGCATTTTTTGGGTACGATAATAAAATGTTTTACTCACTTTATAAGCGTATTGTAAAAATTAATTCATTCAAAATGGGTTATTGTTAATGGATAAAAACAAACCTAAGAAGAAAATTGATAACTTAAACCGAAATTATCATTACGATAAACGATGTTTTTTCTTCTTTTTTAATAAAGTGATAACATTATCCGACTGATAACATTATCTGCGATTCCAGTAAGCGGCAAACACCGTATAATATTTTATAATACATACAGCAAAATGTTTGCAATGTACTACAAGTCATGTTTCTAGCATTTTGTGACTGCATTAGAAGTTTTTAAGTTGCGGTCTAATTCAAGCTACGATGTGGCGCGTGCATAGGTTGTTATTTGGAAGCAATTTGAAGTATTTAGAAGATTTTATGGTTTAGCAACAAGCGAATCAAAAACTACGTGGTAGTTCTAAAGGCAGTCGGCAGCTGTAAATACACAAATAAACGCAAACGCTATGCGGCTATTGGTGCCACACAAAAGATATATTTTTGCTATTGCCGCTATTGCTACATTTTCGTTTAAAACATCGTACGTCGGTGCAAATTTAAGAGCCTTTCGATCAAAACGAAAAGTTAGAAACGGAACGAAAATACTAAAAATGCCACCGCTGCTAAAATTCTTGTTCACAAGATATTTTATATTGCTATGCAAGCATCCACAAAAAATGCAAAAATCTGACAACACAAGATACTAATAACATGTTTTGTTTTTATTCATATATCAGCCGTAGCTAGGTATATAAAAATGATAAGAAAACTACATCTCTTTAACGACAATTTTGTTGGTTAAAACGAAAACAATAGCTTGATAAGAATGTGTTTGTTTTTAAAAGATACGGGTAGTTTTGATAACATAAGCTGAAAAAATTGGATCTTGTTTTATAACTTCTGTCAATAACAAACATAAAATGCTGATGTGCATAGTAGATAGCAAGAGTATAATGAATTTTAAAAACTACTAGGCCATAATTTACAGAAAACTGTGTCGGTCAAATCCTAAAAAAGAGACCAAGAGACAGATAAATTTCATTTAGCATCACTTTTTCTCAGTTCTCTTATTGAAAAATAATTTGGAAAGATGTGGTAGATGCAGGCAAATCTCAACAATAAAAGTTTATATAAAATCAGACAAATTAAATCACATTAAAAAATAGTTAAATACGTGGAAAACTAAAAAAGTTATTGTATTTAATGTATTTTTGATTTGTTCGATTTTTTAAATTTATTATAGAAACATCTAAAAAATTCAATTACAATTTGTAGTTATTGCACTTAATTTGATTATTTTATTTAGACACTAATAGATTGTATTCACCTTGACTTAATATCGGCAAAGGAACAGTCCTTTATTCTTTAACTTTGGCACTACACACTCACTACACTTAGATATATTTGTAAGAGTAGTATATATTTATGCAATTTCACTACATGCTTGTAATTTTTTGCTATTGATAAAAATTGTTTATAATTTAACTTAACGTAGATATTTAATTTTGTCATTATCTGACTTGTGATTTATCTTTTTCTATGTGCTTAAATTGGTAACTATACAATTGTTTTTATTACTTTTTTTAAATCTTTGTGCGCTGGAAGTGTCTTTTCTTCGTAGAAACACTGTTGATTTTAAATGTATAACACAATAATTGGATCAATTGCAACACTCGTCATCAACTCGCACTGTAAAGTTTCATACTCGTTGAAAACGGCTAATACCTTACTCGTTTTACACTGTACTATTATTAATTTGTTTATATGTTTTTTCAACTATTCATTCGTTTTTTTTTTAAATTATTTTGTAACCGTGAATTTTCCGTATAAACAAATTGGTTTAATATACATTTAACTATTTTTTAATTGACAAATTTTAGTGTTAAGATCATTGTGTATATATCAATTTTTTAAACCGACATAATAATAGAAAAATCGTTCAAAATATAATTTAATAAAAAAATCTATAATGTTTTGTACTAATTAAAACTAACAAATTTGTTTTAGGTCTTTCAAAAGTTACCTCAATAGAACTGAAGTCGTACATATCACAAGAAGGTCTTCATGGAACTGTAACATTTACCAAAGTAAACGATACCATAAGAATCAACACTAACCTAAACGCAACCTTACAATTTCCAAAACAAATATGGTCATGGTATATTACCGAATTTCCAACCGATTATGCACAACTGGAAAATCGATGTGACTCTTCAAAACTAGGCAAAACCTTAATTAAGCTTGACGATATCTACGGATACTTAATAATTCCTGAAAATGCTACATCTGAGTTTATAACAAAGAATCTAACTTTGAGTGGCAGTACCGGTTTATATGGAAAATCGCTTTTAATGCGTAATGTTGAAACAGGACGACTTATATGCGCTTCGCTAATCATTGTAGATAAAACAATTGAAAAAATGGCTGTGGCTAAGTTTAGATCTCCTCTTTTTGGATCAGTTTATTTTAAATGGTTTTCAACTCAAGATAATAACCAAGAGATGCTTATCACAACGGATCTTTATCGAGTCTCAAAAACTTCAGACATTACCATGAATTCAGTATTTACAGAACACTCTTGGAAAATATACGCTACTGATATTTTGCATCACGACGAAGAACGTATAGAATCCAGTTGTAATATTCTTCAACTTGTGTTTGATCCTAATAATAAAGGAGAAGGTTTTGCTACTGGAGATATTGATGTTAGAGTGGGAAAAATTAAAGTATCAAATGATTACAAAAAAAACCAGTACAAAACTTTATTTAGAGACGATGAACTTATTCTACTACCCAGTGACTTAACGGGCCCGCAAAGACAATTATATTTAGTAATTTTTGACCATAGACACGAAGACTCTTTCTTAACGTGTGCTAAAATTAGATACGAAAATCCTATAACAGCAAAGTATTTTTTAGTTTTGCAGTAGTACGTATAAAGTAATAATGAGCTATTTTTTAGAGTAATTATTCAGTCAGGCGGTATTAAAGGAGATATTACACTTTTGCAACGAAATCAATTTGAACCGACTTTTCTCAATTTTAACTTGACTACAGCAAAAGGAGATCTTGAAACTAAATTGGTGTATAGTTCATCTGTAGCAGGTTACAGAATCCACGAACTGCCAATGACGCCGGCAAAAACTGTTGGTCAAATGGAAAATTCTTGTTTAACTACAAAATTCTACTACAACCCACTTAAAGTAAACGTTAATATTCTTCCTCCAAATGGTAATCTGTTAATTAAAGTTTTTTGTATGTTTTAATTTTAATGTCTAAGGATATGGAACGCAAGATCAATACCCAGTTGGTGATTTATCAGGAAAGCTTTTAGGTAGAAATGCATTTGCTAGTTTAGTTCAAGCAGGACAAGAATTAAGTGGTCAATACTGGGACGTGTTTTTACCATTGCTAGGACAATACTCAGTCGTGCATAGATCACTTGTTATTTACAAGTAAGTACTACGCACTTTGCATTTAAGTCGATTTAAGTATTAACCGAAACTTTATACAGAAATACTCAGTATCCAACATCGGCAATTATGCCGGAACCATGGATTTGTGGGGCAATAGTACTTTACGAATTAAACTTTAAATACCAAAAACAAATATTTACTGCTGAAGTTATAGTACGTTATCCGATAGTAGCAAGAATTTTGTTTAGACAACCAAGAGACGAACCTTGGACTGATACTTCTATTCTCTTGGAGTATTTAATACAGGCTGATGGTTCTCAAATTAATAATACCTACAATCATCGATGGGCTGTTCACGAGTTACCTCCAGGAAAAGATTTTTATAATTGGACTGCTAGATGCGTTAGTTCAGGCTTAGTTTATAATCCTTACAAAGTACGTAACTAATAGCTGAAGCCAAATGTTTTTTTTTAATTTGAGTAAACAGGTAGACTTTGACAATAAATCGTCTATAAATAACTGCAGTATAGAGATGATTGGATCCTGTAGATTAGGAGATTTGTCAACTAGACTTGGAACTATTGATATTGCAGGAAATAAATCTGATAGCGAAAGGACATCTAGAAAAATGTTTACAGATCAATTACTACCACTTACTGGGCCGTATTCAATTATAGGAAAATCGCTTGTTATATACGATGATTTTGGTCCCAAAGCCAGAGGCGAACGACTAGCTTGTTCTAAGTAGGTGTTTATTTTTTTACTCGTCTACATAATTAATTTTAATTATATAACAGAATTGGAGCCATTTATAGAAAAAAAGCAGTAGCTCAAGATTGGTTTCCTAATGGAAGTCCCGCTTCTGTTCAAGGTAAAATTGAGTTTTATCAACAAACTGAGTATGACATAACAAATGTAGAAGTTTCCCTGGAGGGATTAAACGACAATAAAGGATATCATGTTCATATTGTATGTACATGACTTAAGAAATTTTATCATTTATCAGTTCATTTTTAGACGCCTATACAAGAAAATTTGCAATTTCCTTGCGAAGCATCAACTGTATACGATCATTGGAATCCTTTAAAAGTCGATTCCAGTTCATCTCCTAAAAATTATCGTGGTACGTCTGACCAGTATGAAATGGGAGACCTTAGCGGCAAGTTTGGGTCTTTGGAAAACCATACGATTTACAAGCACGATTATAATGATACCATGTTGCCTTTGTTTGGACCAAGAAGTATTCTCGGTAGATCAATTGTTATTGAAAAAAGAGTATGTGTTTTTTTTTTAATTTTTAGTAAAACGTTATGGTTTTTAAATGTTTAGGTAAAAGGAAGTCGTTGGGCTTGTACCACAATTGAAAGAGGTTACAGTTCTTCAGAAGCGAGAGAAATTCGAGCAATTGCTTCATTTCATCACCCGCATGGATATGCTTATGGATACATGAGAATGGTAAATTAAAGTTTCAATAACGACGATGAAGTTACTTCAAAGTAAAAATAGTTTATAACGTTCTTTTAACTTTCTTATCGTTGTTGTAAGCATTGTGTCCGTTTTTCTTTTGTTATATCTGAGCATTTTGGCAAAGAAGGTTTCCTTCAAATATGGCTATCGTATTCTAAAAAAGACTTTAAATAACACCAGTAACAAACTTTGACAAGTAATTGATCAAATTAGGCACAAAGTGACAATAAATTTAGGCGCACTTTTTCTTAAAAAGATTACCTATATAACAACAGTTTAGACGCAATGGTGTTGAATCAAAAATGCAAAGCTGTTGCATTAGTTGAAAAAAACAGATGCAACGCGCAGTAAACTTAAGATACTATGTGTAGTTCAGTTTTAAGAAAGCATGTTGATTGAAGCGTTCTGATTTAATTCGCTTTAATGGTATAAATACATTGATTTTCAGAAACAACTTATTTACAATGACGGAAGCCAAAGTGACACTGTCATAGAAATAAGTTTAAGATATCCTGGAAAACGAGACAGCAATATAGTAAGTAATTCTACTGTAATTTAATAAAATCTTACAAATGTTTTTAGACCAGAGATCATCACTGGGCTATATACGTAAATCCGGTTGGAGTAGATGCTGCTGTTAAGACTCAAAATACTAGATGCGTAGCTGGAGGTTATGTATGGAATCCTTATTACACACAACTAGCTGATCCAACAAATGTAAATATAGAACCTAATGTAAACTGATTCAGTCATAGTTGGTTTCAGACTGAATTGTATCATAGAGAATGTGGTCCTGATAATCCGCTGAGATGTTACGTTGGAGATGTTTCTGCTAGAGTTGGCACTATTGATATTGGTCTACGAAGATCCGTAGTTGTCGATTCCAATTTTCCTTTGGAAGGAGAGTGGAGCGCGGTCGGTCGTTCTATCGTGATTTTGAGTCCAAATAGACAGCCGCAAAGATACGCTTGCGCCAACATAGAACCTGATTATGATATAATAAAATATGCTAACATTGACAAACCTCCTAGATTCGTACTGTAAGTACTAAAACTTTTTAGTACATAAGTTATTGTTTAATAACTAAGATAAAGTAATTCAAATTGGAGAGTATATTCTTTTGGATTCTTTGGAAGATGACAGTTAAATTACATTTTTGATAATTGCTTTTATTTATAGAACTTTCCAGATACTTAAAACATAAACAAAATTTTTATTTTTAGAGCGCAGTTTATTGAAGACGTTTGCAAGGTAATGGGAATACCAGAATGGATGTTAACAATTGATTCCCGGCAAACAAAAATTTTACATGGAGGTGCTTGTATGCAAATTTTGTTACATTTTAAAGGACCAATAGCTAATAAACTGGAACAAGACTTCAGTAAACTTATTTCTACAGGTAGACTTGACGCTCCTTCTTTATTTATTCACGGCTACATTGATTCAAAAAGAAAATCAAAAATCTCTTACAAACAGTGTGGCAAAAAAGACCCTAGCGAAAAAAGTAAGGTTTTAACGATTTTTTAATGTTTAACGTGCATACAATTTTTTCAGGTACAAAATTTAGTTGGTTTGGAAGTAACAGTGGCAACGTTTACCGTACATCACAATTATATTGTGTCTTTGTAATTTTAGGTATTTATTTTTAAGATGTGAATATATTAAGATCAATTGTACTGAGACTGTTCCTAGTTACGATAATTATTTATGCGAGTCATTTAATTTTATACATAATTGTTGTACATTCAGTTTTTCTATCGCTTCTTAAAATATGCGGTGTAATAAAATTTTATTCATAATTTTTTGGATTTTCGAGACTGAAAAAATTACATTCATAATATGCTTACATAAATACACACGACATATAAAAAGCATCGGCACTATGGTATTCAAGTATCAAAGATCAATCAACACCAGTACTGTAAATTTCTTGTTTTGTGTCGTCCGGTTCCTCGTAAGCTACTCGTGATAAAGCGTCGACATGCGCTTTTTTTATTCCAGCAATCGTATTCAGACAGCAGATAATACCACCTTGCGATTTGCGGGTTGGCCGTTCGTTGTGTATTTAAATAAGCCAATGCCTGGCAATCCATCACAATCTCGAAAGGGATTCCTATGAGGTACTGTCTTAGTCTGTTCAGGCTAAACACAATAGCTATTAGTTCTAATTTGCTAGAATGGTATTTACGTTTTCTTCAAAATGTAGTGCGTTGCTCGCCAAACTCCGTCATCGCTTTTTTCAGCAGCACTTCGGCAAGGCCATTATCTTTGGGCAAGGCCGTCAGCACTCGCGTCGCAATGTAGTTGGGTTCGTTGGGTTTTGACCCTTGAGTCGTATAGGGTGAACACCGGCTCCCGTACCGAGTTTGTTTTCTGAGTTCTCGGCTTTACAGTTCTGTCTGAAATTACGAATCCTAGAAACTCGATTTCTGTTTGCCCGAACAGCACTTTCTGACGTTTAAGGTTGAATGGGCTTAAATGGGCTTTCTTCGGTCGTTCGCATATTTCGTGCCACGTTCGGTTGGGTATCAAAATATTGTCCATGAACCAAACTACACCCGCGTCCTTGATCGGTTCGAAAACCATCTGCATCATTCGGAAAAACACGAAAAGTGCTCCTGAGAGTCTGAACATCATGCGTTGAAGTTCTCCCGTTATAAAGGCTGTTTTTAGTTTTGCTTCCTCTGAAAGTGGGAACTGGAGGTACCCGTTTATTAAATCTAGCTTAGATTCGCTTAGAGTTTCCAGTGCGTCGTCCACGTTCGGCATGGAAAAATTGTTTTTCGCCGTCTGTGTATTTAATTTTTGGTATTCCACCACTACTAACCTGAGACGTCCACATTTCTTTGTCACCAGCAACACAGGCGACGCGTATGAAATTTTTGTTTCGCACATTATCCCTAATTCTTTCCATTCGCGCACAATTTGCTTTGTGATTTCGCGTTTTCTAGCACTCTGTCAGTTGGGTGTGCTTCTGACTAGAAGTCCACTATTTTCAATGTCCGTTTCCAGCAAGTCCGCGCACCCGATTTCTTCTACTGTCAGTGCGAAGCAATCGTGGTATTTGTTTACTAATCTTACAAGTTCTCCGGCTTCTTTTTCACTCGTCCTCTCTGCGATGCACAAATCCATGAGCGCAATCGGCTTCGTCAATTTAATTTCCGCCGGCCCCCGTTTAACTGACTTCGGCCTCATGTAACGGATGACTGTACCTTTTTTACAATCATGTCTTCTTTAATCTCGTTAATTACTGGCACTTGATGTTCTTTGCCACCGGCAATCGCTCGAATTAAATTCACCGTGTCGTTTTTTATTTCACTCATTTCACTTACAATACTTACATGTAGTGTTGACCGTCGTGGCTGAAAAATATCAATTTTCTTTAAAACCTCGTCGTCACAGTGTCCGATAACTAAGTCCGCACCTTTTTTTAGGTATGCAACGTGTGACAACTCGGTATATGACCTTCCAAGTATCACATTACGGTCTGCGTGCCATCTTTTACCACCTAAACTTCAACTTCGGCATAAACGCTGTCAATTTCCATTATCATTACAAACTACGGTCTGGTTCTTGCGTATTCCCAAATGCGTAAAGTTCTCGTTTTTTCAGTATTTGACTCAATTGTAACCGTGTCGCGATTTTGTTCTTCACCGTGCAAATACTGCTACCGCCATTGATGATTCCCCGTTAGGCATCGGCACTATTCGGTTGCGGTTTTCTTTTAGATTTGTTACATTCCCGCGAAAGATGTTCGTATGCGTTGCAATTAAAACACTTGTTGTTTTTGTTGGTTCCACCTAAGCGCTACTTGTGGCTTTGGTTTGTCTATCTGTATTTTCACTCCACTGTTCGCGTTTTCAGCCGGTGCGTCTGACTTCGTGAGTACACAATGCTTTACGGCACTTGTTTTAAGAACTCGTTTCAACTTCACGACGTCGTGTAACAGCATGTTCGCGTCACAGAGTGCTCCGATGTCATTAACGCATATTTTACGTTGTTGACCGCGAGTCCTGACGCGATTTGTTCCTTTCGTTTGTCAAATGTTAACTTCAAGTCGATGCACATTTTATTTTTTTCATGAAAATAAATCGACACATTTTTAGCCCCTTGTTGTCTCCTTGAATCTTTTCCCATCGGTCTGCTGTGCTCGTGGTGCGGTTGAATATCTTCCAAATCTGGCCGATGATGAAGGAGTGTTCTGCTGAGGATGCCGTCCAGTCAGCTCATAGCTTCCGTTCTGTACTCTTCGTCATACATGATAATATTTTTTGTCAGATCGGACATTACCTGAAACATCGTCGGCTGTGGCGCTTGCGGTCATTGCATCGTCGCCATTGCTATTTCCGTTAGTTTTTCAATCGCTTTGGTTTAGACGGTTATAATTGCACGCATTTCCTGTACGTACTCTTAATTACGCATCTCTACGTCAGCTTGGTTTATCTGCGCATGCTCGTTGCTGCTCTCTACGCCGTTTTTTCCTTCATCTTTTCACGCTTTATCAAGATTTTCGGATTTCCAGAGTTTCACCACCGAACTCACACAAATCCCACTTCTGATTTGTAAGCAATTCCGTACAGGTTAAGATAATGCTGAATAGATGCAGTTTACAAACTGGCGTGTTGATTACTTTAGGACGCGATCTCTACTACTCGCATGTCTGTGCCGTATGTCTTTTCCCGTGTTCTCCGACTGCGTCATCATTGCGTGTTTCGTCAGAGCTCGTTCTCTCGCTCACAGAAGGTTTTTCCGATACATGACACATTTTTATCATTTTGTTCTTCTTTCGCAAGTTTAGGGTCAATAACTTTACTGCGCGACACGGTTATAGACGTAGACTCACACCCGTTATTTATTACATCTGAACTAGATTTTAGAATAAAGTTTTTCACTTCTTGGATTTGTGTTTGTGCTCTTTTGTTTGACGTGCCGACTAGCCATTCTCTGGTTGCCTCGTCTGCGCACGTTATTTTTAGGAATCCTTCTCTATGGATACATTCCTGAAAACGCAGAGAAGCTTATCCTTTTCTCCAGTTCGTCAATCTATCCTAGTATCGAAGTTTTTATGGCTTCGGATTCTTCAGGACTGATAGTGTTTTCGGAGAACCATTTGGGTATTATTCCAAAAGTAATTCCCGTCAGAATATCCATGAATGTCTTTTTTGGGTTCTTTCGACCCATCCGCTCACGCGTTCCTGCCGCTGGAATGGATCCGTTGCCTTGAGCTCCTGATTCTTTTTGTTTTTTTTGTTTTCGCCTTGCCGCCCCGAAAGCTTTTTAGGTTTTTCGGGTTCGCGCGAAGCATCAACTGAGATGTTTGGGTTTTTGCTTAGAGTACCCGTTTTTTTATTGTTGTAGAGGTGGTTCCATATGTATATTTCACGAGTACAGAGAAAATAAAGGTCACCATTCGCCTGGTGCTCCGAGATTGGAACACCAGTGACGACTAGTCTTCTATCTAGTCACGCATCTATTGGTCTGGTTCTCTCTTAGGTTTTTAATAAGATTGTTTT
This sequence comes from Aquatica leii, assembly GCA_035610365.1. Taxonomy (NCBI): domain Eukaryota; kingdom Metazoa; phylum Arthropoda; class Insecta; order Coleoptera; family Lampyridae; genus Aquatica; species Aquatica leii. The sequence goes on from CM069436.1 coordinate 54,256,833, forward strand.
CCCTTGGTCCAGACAATTAAGCCAAGACTCTCAGCACTGCTTGCCCTTAAAACATGTCCACAGCGACCACAGCAGCATAAGCATTGAGTAGAGTAGCGACAGGTGTCGTTATCCCTGTGATGGCTCTTGCCACGACACTACAGCTTGAGTTGGGAAAGCTAGTTCACGTGACAGTAGTATTGAAGTACGTGCGGATTTTAGGCTGTGACTCCTAGTAAAGATGCGTACCGTGAACTTCCAGACATATAGTAAAAAAATCTGTCATACATTTAAAAAAAATCGAGCGCCGCTAAAGATAGTGTGGTAGAGTTGGATGGTAGTAGACTACTTACTATGGTTATTCATGCCTTCGATTTTAATAATAATATAATAATGGTTAGTTTCAACTACGGTTTACTTTAGAAATTCTTGATCACCTTAAAAACAATATTCGTGTTTATGTTAATTTGCTTAATGCAATTATTTGCAACTTACTTATTTTTTACTCAAAATATTACCATTTTTGTAGTAAGTTAAATTTCGCGGTTATACAATAATTCTTAATACAACCGCGAGCAGCACCAGTACGCTAAATATCCCAAATATTTTTGTGCCAGAAAAACCTAAAAAAGTAAACGATAATTAATAATTTCTTCATTTTATCGATATAATAATTAACATATTTCATGAAAGGATAAACCGCCGTTAATTTTTTGTGAAAATGTATGAACAAGATGACGGCAAGTGAAATAGTTTGTGTGTTGTATTAGTTCTAACCTATTTCTTGCAGACCAGTTTGAAGACGAAGATGCCGAAGAAATCAGTTCAGAATTATGGCAAGAAGCTTGTTGGATTGTTATTAACGCATATTTCGACGAAAAAGGTTTGGTTCGACAACAGCTGGACAGTTTCGATGAATTCATACAAATGTCTGTACAAAGAATCGTCGAAGATTCGCCTCAAATCGATTTACAAGCTGAAGCTCAACACACTAGTGGCGAAGTAGAAAATCCGGTGAGCATTTTATTAGTTTTAAAAGAATTTTCTGTTATTTTGAGCATTACAGCCTAGGTATTTATTGAAATTTGAACAAATTTATTTGTCAAAACCAACACATTGGGAAAAGGATGGTGCTCCATCACCTATGATGCCTAATGAAGCACGTCTACGTAACTTAACATATTCGGCACCTCTGTATGTTGATATTACAAAGACAATTGTAAAAGATGGTGAAGAACCAATTGAGACTCAATTGCAAAAAACTTTTATTGGTAAGATTTGTAACATATTTTTAATTTGCACTTGACGGAATCAAATCCACACTATGCCGTTGGGTTTTTCATCTAATTTAATTCTACCTTTGGAATGAATGATATTGTTCCACGTTTTTAGTATTTCCTATCCAAATTTTTGCAGCACACTTAATAATTTATGGTTAGACTGGGGTTAGCTTATAAGTAGTTAAGTAGACTGTTAAGTTTAGATTAGGTTGGATGTATAATATATACAGAAATACAAATATAATTTGCACAAATTGAAGCCATCTTGAACTCCAAACTCTATAACTAATATTCGATTCCTCAAATTATTTTAAAACTTCCGCCTGAACATTTCTTAAGCAAAAACACATGTATGATACTTTTTAAACTTAGCATATCTATTACCAATAAAATTGTTGATCCCATTGGCCTAGGCCACACGGAAGTCGACAATACACAGTAGACTGTATAAAATATTCATGACTTTTCGTGGCCAATTTTAAGAAGAAAATGAGAATGGTAATGACATTATATGATGTGTAAATCTAACGAAATAAGAAAATGATTTAGAATTTTATATTTTTAAAATACTTTTAGTCTTAATTAATATTTATTTTTTCATCAGGAATGTTGTAGCTTTTTCATGTAATTTTTGACCTTTTTTTAGGAAAAATTCCTATTATGTTACGTTCTACTTATTGCCTTCTAAGTGGTTTGACCGATCGTGATTTGATGGAATTAAACGAATGCCCTTTAGATCCTGGAGGATATTTTATAATAAACGGATCAGAAAAAGTATTAATCGCGCAGGAAAAAATGGCAACCAATACTGTATATGTGTTTGCCATGAAAGATGGAAAGTATGCATTCAAATCAGAAATACGTTCATGCTTGGAACATAGTTCACGTCCAACTTCAACTTTATGGGTTAATATGATGGCACGTGGTGGACAAGCTATTAAAAAAGCAGCTATTGGTCAACGTATCATTGCTATATTACCGTACATTAAACAGGAAATTCCTGTTATGGTGGTATTTCGTGCTCTGGGTTTTGTAGCCGATCGTGATATACTAGAACACATTATATATGATTTTGAAGATCCCGAAATGATGGAAATGGTCAAGCCATCTTTGGATGAAGCTTTTGTAATTCAAGAACAGAATGTTGCTTTAAATTTTATTGGCGCTAGAGGGGCAAGACCTGGTGTTACTAAAGAAAAACGTATCAAGTATGCTAGAGAAATTTTACAAAAAGAAATGTTACCGCACGTAGGAGTTTCGGATTTTTGCGAAACTAAAAAGGCTTACTTCTTAGGGTATGATAGTTTGTTTTTAATCGTATATCTTTTATATTGGTTTTTGTAGATACATGGTACATAGGCTACTACTAGCAGCTTTGGGTCGTCGCGAATTAGATGACAGAGATCACTATGGAAATAAACGACTTGATTTAGCAGGACCGCTACTAGCGTTTTTATTTAGAGGGTAAGTCTTCAAATTCCAAACGGTTTTATTTGCTAAGGAATTTTTTTTAGATTATTTAAAACTCTTATGAAAGAAGTTCGAAAATACGCACAGAGATTTATCGATCGTGGAAAAGATTTTAATTTAGATTTAGCTATTAAAACCAAATTAATTACAGATGGTTTACGTTACTCTTTGGCTACTGGTAATTGGGGCGATCAAAAGAAAGCTCACCAAGCCAGAGCCGGAGTATCTCAAGTATTAAATCGTTTAACGTTTGCTTCTACTCTGTCGCATTTAAGACGCGTCAATTCGCCGATTGGTCGCGATGGAAAATTGGCTAAGCCTCGTCAGCTCCACAACACGCTGTGGGGAATGATTTGTCCTGCAGAAACTCCTGAGGGTGCAGCTGTAGGATTGGTGAAAAATCTAGCTTTAATGGCGTATATATCAGTTGGTTCTCAACCTTCTCCCATTTTGGAGTTCTTGGAGGAATGGTCTATGGAAAATTTAGAAGAAATTGCGCCATCTGCCATTGCTGATGCAACTAAAATATTTGTAAATGGATGTTGGGTGAGTATTTATTATTATATATGCAATACAACTGGGAAAGATCAAATGCTTTTGATAAAAAGCAGGTGTTGTTGTCGAAAAATCCATTATTTTAGTTGTTTTTATCAAATGTATTTTATAAACCTTACTGTTCTTTGCCATTAAGGCTATTGTCTCATTACCGATTAATTGCTTAAGCATAACAATGATTTCTGAAATCTTTAGGCGTTTTCTTTTCAATACGATTTGTCTCGCCAGTACTGTTTAAAAAAATTATTAATTTTTTTTAAATTTGTGTTACAGGTTGGCATTCATAGAGATCCAGAACAGTTGATGTCCACTTTAAGAAAACTACGTCGGCAAATGGACATCATAGTATCAGAAGTATCGATGATTCGCGACATTCGTGATAGAGAAATTCGTATCTACACAGACGCAGGTAGAATTTGTAGGCCATTATTGATTGTTGAAAATGGGCAACTCTTGCTTAAAAAAAGACACATAGACATGTTAAAGGAACGCGAGTATAATAATTACGGTTGGCAAGTATTAGTAGCTCAAGGAGTTGTGGAATACATCGACACCTTAGAAGAAGAGACAGTTATGATTGCTATGTCACCCGATGATTTACGACAAGAAAAAGATTATGCTTATTGTACGACATATACTCATTGCGAAATTCATCCTGCTATGATTTTGGGCGTCTGCGCTTCTATTATTCCGTTTCCTGATCACAACCAAAGTCCCAGAAATACCTATCAAGTAAGTCTTTATTGTAGAACTTTGTATATTAAATAAATTTCTTCTGTTAATAGAGTGCTATGGGTAAGCAAGCTATGGGGGTCTATATCACTAATTTCCACGTTAGAATGGACACTCTTGCGCATGTTTTATATTATCCCCATAAACCGTTGGTTACAACACGTTCTATGGAATATTTACGATTCAGAGAACTACCAGCCGGCATCAACAGCATTGTAGCGATTGCTTGTTATACTGGATATAACCAAGAAGATTCGGTTATTTTGAATGCGTCTGCGGTGGAAAGAGGATTCTTTAGATCTGTGTTTTATCGATCTTACAAAGATTCAGAGTGTAAAAGAATGGGTGACCAAGAAGAACAGTTTGAAAAGCCTACTCGACAAACTTGCCAAGGTATGAGAAATGCACTTTACGACAAACTCGACGACGACGGTATTATATCACCTGGTATTCGTGTTTCTGGAGATGATGTCGTTATAGGTAAAACTATAACACTGCCAGAAAATGACGATGAGGTTTGTTACTTATTTATTTAGGATGCACAGGTAATGACTGTATAATTTCTAGTTAGATGGAACTACTAAGAAATTCACTAAAAGAGACGCTTCGACATTTTTACGTAACAGTGAAACGGGAGTTGTGGATCAGGTTATGTTAACTTTAAATGCAGAGGGTTATAAGTTTTGTAAGATTCGAGTTAGGTCTGTAAGAATTCCTCAAATTGGTGATAAGTTTGCATCTCGGCATGGACAGAAAGGTACCTGCGGTATTCAGTATCGACAAGAGGTAAGTTCGTGTTCACCTAGTTCCTATGTTGAAATCTGATTAAAATGCTTGTAGGATATGCCTTTTACGTGTGAAGGTATAACACCAGACATCATTATCAATCCACATGCTATTCCATCTCGTATGACCATTGGTCATTTAATCGAGTGTATTCAAGGGAAGGTATCAGCGAACAAAGGCGAAATTGGTGATGCAACACCTTTTAACGATGCTGTCAATGTACAAAAAATCTCGACGCTGTTACAAGAATATGGATATCATTTAAGAGGAAACGAAGTAATGTACAATGGACACACTGGGAGAAAAATTAACGCTCAGATTTTCTTGGGTCCTACTTATTATCAACGATTAAAACACATGGTGGATGATAAAATTCACTCTAGGGCTAGAGGACCTGTACAAATTCTTGTTCGGCAACCCATGGAAGGTCGTGCACGTGATGGTGGTCTGCGTTTTGGTGAAATGGAGCGCGATTGTCAAATTTCGCACGGTGCTGCACAATTTTTAAGGGAACGATTGTTCGAAGTTTCGGATCCTTACCGGATACATGTTTGTAATTTTTGCGGATTAATTGCAATTGCTAATTTGAGAAATAACACGTTCGAATGTAAGGCGTGTAAGAATAAAACTCAAATTTCGCAAGTACGTCTGCCATACGCTGCTAAATTGTTGTTCCAAGAACTTATGAGTATGAATATAGCACCAAGGCTGATGGTAACTTAAAAATATAATTTTAACGTTTAGATATATTTGTTCGATTTAATTTTAATAAAAAGATACATTTCTTCTAAGTGTTTTAATGTGGAAACCAATTGTTTTTAAATTTAACCCTTTAATACCTTTTATTACGAGTTGACCGTTCCAAGTTCTTTCAAGAGCAGGTTACATGGACTTTTTTTTATACAAAAACGTTTTGACTGCGTTTTCCACTTTTTTCAGCTCTGAAGGTTCTGGACATCAACATATGTATATTTTTAATGCAATTTATAAATCTCTTACTTATACAAAGAACAGAACGGTTCAAGAAATTTAATATTTTGGACAAAAGGATAAGTATAGTTGTTAACACAAAAACCTATTTTAGGAAAGAGTAATCTACAAAGTCTAAAAACGCATTTTTATTCGAATTAACATACTACTTTAACTTATATTTGCTTATATGTAGTCAATAATGGAAGAGAATTTTATTATTCAACAATACGTTCGAACTAAAAGATATCAAATATGTTAATTAAATTATAAATACATCAATTTATATTTCTATAAGAATAATAAACTGAAATCTTGTAGAAGTACCTACGTTACGTTTAAATTTAATTTAAGCTGACGTCACAGCAACGATCAATTCCTATTGGTTGATAGTTACTAGTGAATTATATGTTTCTAACCTTGGCACATATAATACGTAGACGTACGTCGACATCTTGTAAACGAAAAAAAACATTATTTGCTTGTGACATCATTTAGAGCTATGAATACTGATTTTTTATAACTTAATATTTAACAAAAATTTTAAAAAAATGCAAAAGGTTTAGGTCTAACTGTATTGATAAGGCTATCACAGAATTCCCACTCCCGGATGCGATCCCACTACTGTTCGACACGGGGACTTTTGGCTGCTGAGTTTCCCCCCTGGCCCGGTGCGCCCCTCATTATGCAACCTGGCCATCTCAGATTCCTCCAAGATGTCCATATTGATGCCAAGCTTAGTGTGGACACCCAGTCAACGTAAGATATACTGCGATAGTGAGTCCAAATCTCAAGTCATCCTCTAAACCCGACCCCCAAGAAGCTAGGTTACAGGAGTGCGCCAAGCTCCCAGTCGATATTAAACGCATTTGAACTGCCATTTATGTTACACTTAATAACAATTTTTTAAATGAAATATTAAAGTAAATCATTGTTAACTTATACAGTCTTAATTTAAAAATCATATCAACAAACAAAAATTAAATATCATGTCTCAGAAAAACAGCAATAATCAAATATGATACACTTATGTATGATCAACAACTATAGTTTTATAAATCGATCACTTACAACAAATACATAAGTTTAGCGATAATGACAAAAACAAATATAAATTACTTAGTATCGGAACTGCTTTAAAGAATACTACAAACCAATATAATGGAGTAAAGAAACAGTAAAAAGCATTTTAACAAATCGTACCTTTATAGAAATTACCAACAGTTCATGAAACTTTGCTTTTATTTAACGTTTACAAACAAAGCAAGTAATGATATAAAACAATTTTATTTAAAATCATCTATAAACAGATCTAAATACATAACACGTACTTATGTAAATCTATATGTGTAAGAATATGCGAAGTTTACATATATAGCAGTAGATAGATCAGTTTGGGTGTTCCGCTACACCAACAATTATACAAATCATTAAATTATAATATCTCAAATAATATTTATTTGTATGCATGTACAAATTGTAAGTTGATAGAAGTCATATTGGGCTTAAAGTGTCAGTGATTACAGATAAAAATTGTAATTTTCTAAATACAATCTAACATGATAAATGTAAATAGTAATTAGAAAAGTAATATGTAAAAATATTTTTGTATAAACGACAAACTGTTATTTTATAAGCTCCACAACCAAAGCACACACACCGTAAAGATATAAACATACACCAAAAGTACAAAGCAAGTACCGGAATAAACCCTTGCAAAGTGGTTTCATATGAATTTGTAAATCGACAGATCACATTAAAAGCAGAAATTAACACTGCTACAAATCAGTTTGAAACAAATTGATAGTCGGAATAAACCTAAAAGTACAATCAGTTTTACTTAATCAGAACACATTTGGCATAAATAATATTTACTCAAAGTTCCACACAACAGTAAAAAAAACTGCACAAAACTCAGCATAGGTATTTAGTGGTATATCGAGGATGTCAGACTCTCATATATTTTGCATCACACCTTCATTTAGTTTTCGATATTTCAATATAGTTTTAATAATTGCAACCGGACAGACTTTGTTTTTGACGTAAGATGATAAATAAATTATCTATTTCTGAAAATTAACACTTATTGAATCATTTTTTAGAGCTATCAGAGGTCTTAATGTAATTAACCAATTTTCTTCAATACAACAAAAATTTATTGTTACTTCCATGTTTGTCGATTCCACTATTGTTACTGCTTTAAAGTGTCGTTTATACATGCAATGATTTTCTGGCGCCAGTTTTAACTTGCATGCCAGCAACATAATCACAGCATGTGTAAACACTTACTGGCGAGCCTTAGTTTTTTATTAGGTTTTCAATTGCACGCAAGCAAATTATGGTTACCTGGCAGTGTAAAGAAGAACTTTCGCGCCAGTTCCATTTTGGGCAGTGCGTGTTTGAAAATTGTTTCGAGGTTGAAAAATGACGAAAAAATGATGTGCAGATATAATTATTAAATTTCGACAAACTTAAAAAAGCATATCCTTGTATTTGGTATACAGCAACAATGAATACAAGGATAGAGAGGATAGAGGTTTGAGGTTGCTGCAGTTAAAACAAAAATTCACTCAACAAGAAATACTTACATGTTAGAACATACAAAAATTACAAAAAGCAAGGCTTCTGGAAGAGGAGCGGATGAAGTATACAAAGTAACGTGGCTTCCAGTAGCCGACAGAATTTTACACGAAGTTGTTCAAAGTAGAGAATCACAATCAACAGCAATCGATGGGGCACGTAATTTTTATTTTCATTTATTTCTAATAAACCGGTCGGCAAATTTCATTCGAACTTCAGCTCCTTCATCCCTAAAGTAATTGGCCAATTCATTAAGGCTAGATAAATACGGGTAAAGACGTAGAACCCTTTATGTCTCGTCTCCAAGAACTCTCAATTAAAACTCCGTTCTCAAAATCTTCTGCATCTACAATTTCGCGCTAAATATAAGTGGTACATATCATCTGCAGCCAGTTATGTAAGCCACATAGCTTTTACAATTCTATTGGCCTTATTATTATTATTATACTCTAAACCACAAAATTAAAATGCCGAACGCATTTTCAACTATTCTTTGTGCTCGTGACAATCGATAATTATTAAGTAGTTAAAAATTATTTTCTTCACTGCGAGAACGCCGTGGTGTGAATAAGGTTTTACCAAATATTACTTTAACGGAAAGGCATCGTCTGCCAAAAATATTGTATTGGGCGGTAGATAAAGTATATTATACTTAATAGCTCTTTTTAAAGTTCATCTCAAAAATATACCTAATTATCTACCAAAGCAAAAAAAAACAAATTAGCTCATAAGTCAACTTTGTTCTAGGAAATTGAAGAAACTTTTGCAGGAAGAAACACAGTTCACAGTTGTAAGTAATGGTAGCTTTATCTCTTGAAGACGAATCACTCAATTCTCTTTCTGCAAGCTCTGTTACATTTGTAGCTGCTAGATCTGTTACACCAGAAAGAAGCAAACGTCAGCAAGAACGAAAACCACGTATTACCCCAAAAAAGGTCTTGATTGATAGTTACAGGACAAACCGTACAAGAATTGCGAGAAATTTCAAATCAGTTAGGAAACCTGTGGAAGGTAATAATAAATTTGAATGTTTTGGAGAATCCATCGGAAGCCAACTTGCAAAGATCTCCGAAATTTTGGCCCTTTAATCAATGTCGGCAATTCAGAGGTATCTGGTTGAGGAACGTTTGGCAGTTTGCAACGAGCATTTGTCGCCGTTTAGCGAAGAAGGTACACCGTTAATAAACCCGTCTACTACAGCATATAGCGATAACAAGATTATATCACAAGCAATAGGAATTTTACTTGATACTGACTGTCGGCTGTAATCTGTCTTTGTTCAAGCTTTAATAAATTAGATATAAATGGATGCTGTTACCTTAATCTAATCTTAGAGTGCCAAATAGATGGCATCAACTATAGGTAAGAACGCAGATATTGTCTCGATACAAATCTCCAGATGGGCGTTATTTCCGGTTTCGTTTTGGCTGGTACAGAATCTGTTAGAAGTCTCCCAGATGCTCCTACAAATGCCTGCCGATGATTCATCGTCTAACCTCTTTGATCCAACAGTCTAACCCACAAACGACCTTTACTTTTATACTTTTTTTTCTAATTCAGCGATGATATTGTCTAACACAATTTTTGCACTTATTCGTAAAAATTCGCGCGACATGTTTTCTCGTATCGTACAAACTGGCGCTGGCGCGAAAAAGACAATTTTATGTGTAAACCTTTACTGGCGCTTGTTTATGTTGTGTAATTTTTTTTATTCATATCAATGGCACTGTCTTTTTCATAATGCGTTATTTTTTTTAAGCTTGATGCTGTGTTGCTTTTTATCGAGACAACCAATCATCCGCGGTCGCTATAGCGTCTTGTAATAATATAGCTTCTTTAACGGCTATATTTTTATCTTCGCATTTTTTATATTTTTGCGTTACGATCATTAAGAAATATGGTAGATATCAGCAATATCAATCTGTTAACGGTGAATGAATAATTTTATTCAGTAAAGACATTTTTTTGAGCAAGCGTAGTAGTCATAATGACGACCAGTGATTCAGACTCTGTAACGAAATGTTTTTTGCAATCGAATCGATGCCATTTTTTTGTTTAATCAACTTTTCTGTCGACGCTCAATAACTGCACCGTACATAAACAAAACGGTGAACAGCCTAAGATTCACTGTATGCGCCGCATTAACAAAAAGCGCAAGCATGTGATAAACAAAGTGTGAAAACTATGTTTTCTTCATACCTCGGTCGAAAGTACGTACTTTCGTCCCTAATAGCAGGGACGAAAGTTAAACATTTACTCCCTTTGAGAAATACACGCGCGCCCTCTATAACGCCGGGAGGAAAGAATTTCTCATGCGTATTAATACTCGTAACTAGGGACTATTTATTCTGTTGCTACAACAAATCGTTTTATTTTATAATAAATAATATAATTTGTTAAACTAATGGAAATAAATACATTTTTGATAAAATGGAATAAATTTATTTTTAAAAAATATGACGACTTGACTCTTCGAATGTATTTGATGCCTGCCCCCATCAAAAACATGCTTATCAACATTTAAAGTTAAAAAAAGTAGAATGAATAACGTACTTTCGACCGGCTATGAAGAAAAATCGTATACACTACGCGGGCCAAAAGTTAAAATCTCGGTCCTGCGCGTCATGATGCCCTCGGCTTCGCCTCGGGGCATCATGACACCACTTCTACATTAACTGCAAACTAAATCAAAATCATAAAATAAAACAATATTGAAACAATGCAGAAAGAAAAAAGTTTTATTCAAAATTACAAAAATTAATTAAGACAACATTATACAAAATATTATTTTATTCCAAACTAATCTTAATATTTAATCGGCCACCCTTTGCTTTTGATGACTAGTTGGCACCCTTTGGGCATAGAATTTACCAGTTTTCTAGTTCCTACCTTGAAACACTGATGCCAGACGAAAATTAGAGATTCTATTAATTTGATTTTCGTTATCGGCTTTCTTTTTGATACTGTATTTGATATCATTTGCCACAAGTTTGTGATTAAGTTCAGGTTTGGCGATTGAGCTGGCTAGTCCAATCTCTTAATTTTGTTGATCTATCTATATGCACAATTGAACCTGTTTTGATCGATGGCAAGAAGCGTTATCGTCTTAAAATATAAATGTTTCTTCGTCAAACAAATATGTTCCACTACGTATATAGCATCTTCTTCTGCAATACATCGATGTACTTGGTGCTGTTCATCACTCCAAGAGACGATATGTAGTTGACCAACTCCACGGTCGAAGATGCAACCCCCATACTATGACAGAGGTTGGGTGTTTTAATTGTTGGAAGGAAATTCTTCTACAGGAAACCTTCTGACGTACTTATTTCCAGCATGATTGTTAAAGATAGATTCATCAGTGAATAGTACCTTCTGCCATTGATATTCCTTAACCCATTTCAAAATTTATTTTTTTAATCCTGATTAACTCTAAATAACGACATATAGTCACTCGTCAATTACACTGAAGTGAAAAACTTAGGATTAACATTAATCATTTGCTAATTACGATAATATAATTAAACGTAATTAGCTTTGCAATGCAAAAAATTTTGGTTAAACGAAAAAAAAAATTTTTAACACCACTCTATCTTTGGTTTAAATTAATGTTACAATTAGGCAAAGTAAATTGCAGTCATATATATATATATATATATATATATATATATATATATATATATATATATATATATCTGTTTTTGTATCAAGTCTAGATCCGACTAAAATCATGACAACCCGAGATCCGCCACAAGGAAAAAATATAAGAAATTTTTTTTTGCCTTAATACGTTTATGTCAAGCAACTGAACCATTTTTCCCTCAGAGGGGAAAAGATTTTGCAAATTGATAAACCAATTACAAAACTAGATCCTTTAGAATAAGAGTTAAGTCAACGTATATGTTTGTTTATTTAGAGATACATGAGTGAACATGAGATCCAGCAGCGTTGTCAACTTCTAGGATCTCACGTTGAACATAATTCAGCTACAGTAAGATACGAATAATGACGGCGCAATTTAATTCTATTAATAGACCTCTTAGTATACAGAATCTGTTGTGTGACCTTGCAACAAGTTTCAGTTCAGTTTGATTATAATATTGTATTAAGTTACTTCCTATTAAACAAAGTTATCTCTCGTTTTGAATTAATTTTGTTGACCAACTTAGCAGCAGGTTGAATTTTACAACGTTTTCAGTAATGTAAAATACAATTTAAAATCAAACTTTCCAAGTTTACATCGACATGAAATTTTATAGTGATTTTTTCTGTTTGCTAATATGTTTTTTTTAGTTTTTAATTAAAGACACTTAGGATATAATGGTTTGGTGTGTTTTATGTAGTTGTAATAGTAGAAAAAGTGTAAATAAGAAGGTTTAATTGAATAGTACAATCACATGTATGTTCATACATTGACACTTCAATTAGCCTTACATTTGTTATTAAGAATCTTTTTCAATTAAACCTAAATAATAAATCACTGTTTTTTAATTTACTTTATTTGATTTGTCACATATCTTTTATTGACATTTTTATTTCAAATGTTGATGTTTTACGTATAATGGAACTAAAATTTCTAGTTTTTTAATCGAAAGAACTGTATATTTAGTATATTACAACTGATCAGAAAGGAAACAATAGTTTCCAACGAGTTTCATAAAAATTGTTACTAAATTAACTATAAGTCTTAGTCTAAAAAATGTCTTCTTTACTTTAAACTAAAGAAGTTGTTAAAAAAATTGAAGTAAATATTGCTTAATTGCGTAGATCCACAATTCTCCAAAAATAGTTTTTTTAGGAAATTACAGTTTGTTAACGTTATAATTATGATTGTACGTCTGAAACATTGAAATTAGAGCAGTTACAATTTTTTTTTAAGAATAACTTTAAGTAACTTGATAAATCATTTTATGTTTGTAAATTAACATATAACTTGTTGATCTCAAAAATTTTCAATGTACGAATAATCTCAGAACTTCAATTTTTACTTAATTCAGGCCTAGCAAAGTTTCGATCTTGTAGTAAACTAAGCCACGACTAGTGGTTCCACTTTATACATAGAAGATAGATGCTTTATGTTATCTCAAACGGATGATTTAAGAGTCGATATAAAAGCTTTTGTTAAGGTAATTTAAAAAGTAAATTATGTGTTTGGCCTTTTTTTTCTTTGTTTGGATTATTAGCGACTTGCGGCTTAGAACGCGTTGTAATGAAACCATTTTGAATTTATAGGTTTGATCCTAGTTTATTTTTGTCAACCAAAAGAAAAAGCTGTATTTGACTTTTGCAGCTTTGTTGTTTGTGAACTCAAACAAACTGACGTTTTAGAAGACATCCAGACTTGCAACTTCAGAGTGCTAATTGCCATTGATGAAACTGAAAATGCTGGTTGCGGACGGACAAGTTTAACTTATTAGGAACCATCAAAGTTTAATAGTCTGGTTGTTCTATTAAGTTAGACGAAAATCGCTTATAATCAAATCAAGAACAGTCAATGGTCAATTACAAATCCTTAACCTATATAATTATTTACAAAATAAAGTACTGGTATTTTACGATAAATTGTTTTTGACAAAAATCAGTATTTCTTTTACACAGCGCTTTAAATCATATTTTTTGTAGTACAAAACATTTCAAATACAATTGTAACTTGAGTTTATTATACTGTGTAGCTAAAAAACTAATACAATTTTTGAATAATTAGTAAAGAATTATGTCATGTACATACATATAGTTAAAAATTTGTGTAAAACTAGAAAAATTTTTAGAGCTGTTATGGTAATTTGTAAATTTGTGCAAAATACAACAGCTTGTGTATGTACAAACTTTTTTTTAGAGTATTTTGACTTATTTCTATATCTCAATTACAGAGTTTACATAAATGGCAAATCTTTTATGCAACCGCAACACTCCTATAAAAAACGTTATCAACTCTAATTGTGTATTAATTTTCTAATAGTATAAAAAACAGAAAGTGTAAAACTGTCTTAACTTATTTTGTTATGCATATGCGTGTTTTCTTCTTCTTAAGCAAAGTTGGAATATCAATAATATTGTATGAAAGTTGTATTATGATTATTTCGGCTTAAAACTAAACAACCAATATAAATGATTGGTATTACATAAAATATGCCATGCACGTGTTGAGCATCCTAAAAAATAAAAGCGTGTTTGTTATTTGTTTGTTTTTACACTTTGGTGGAAATCAGTAAACAATGCCAAATGCTTCTTTGGTGCCACGTTAAAGTTACAAAATACCATCTTTCTAAATCTAATGAATCTAATCCAATAAAGTAAAAACTCATTAAATTAGAAATGTATAATGTGATCAACTAAGAAGTATCTTAAAGTCGCAGAAATAAACTCAAGCTCAATAAAACAATTTAATGTAAATTTAACTCTTCTAAAGGATTCCGCTGAAATTCTGAAATCTTGGTTTCAGAGATTAACATCTTGACCGCTACGTGTTACAATAATTTTTCTTATATAGCTTAGCTTTAATGTTTAAGTTATCAAAAATCGCGCGAATTCTGTAGCAAATGTAATTCAACACACCATCAACTCTAAAACTTCGTTTTATTAGTTAATTAGAAAAAATACCTACGTTGAAAACAGAAACCAACATAAATATTTAATAGAAGCATCCGTTGTTTTTTTTTTTTTTAAATTGAGACTGCATTTATGCCGTACATTTATATGAGTTTTATTTTATTACGCACGTCTATTACTCAGTAAAAAGTAAGATAACATAAAAATTTATTGGTAAGTTTTTACTCTTGGTAATAATTAAGTAATTGTGTTACACTTTCAGGTAGGAAAAGCAAAAAACTCACACTTGGTAGATTTTTACAGACGACGTTTCGTGGCGTTATTGTGCGCATTTCATCATGTCCAATAAAAAACCAGCTCAAGATGAACTGTCCAATGAACTAGTCACAAAATGAAAATTTAATAATAAAGCAGACAATGACATTGACAGTTAGTGTAGAGATAAAAATATAATAAATTACAAACAGAAAACCACTACACAGACAAACATCATCTAACTTATTTATAGTTAGTTGTGATGGTTTGTTCATTTATTGAATTGAATATCTTGGGCCCGTTTTTTATTGACCATCCTGAAGTGCGCTCAACAGCGCTACGAAACGTCGCTTGTAAAAATCTATCAAGAGTGAGTTTTTGGCTTTTCCTACCTGAAGGTGTAATACAACTACTTAATAAAAATTTATCTTACCACAGAATAATTATTGAAAAAATGTGTAAAACACATTCCTTGCGAATTATACACTATACTTTTTCTACAACTACAATCTGTTTAATTATTATTCAAAGTCAAATTAAACTTTTTACAAGAACAAATAACGCAAAAAATAAATAATCTGAATTTAAAAATTTGTGTTGGTAGTATACCTGCATTAATACCTAAAATTACAATTAAAAATTATATGTCCAAACTGTATTTATTTTATGTCAATTTGTCAGTGTCTATGTAACAAATTATAAATGTAACTATTATTTGAGTTTAGCTTTTTACCTCTATTTAAAAAAATTGTAATTATAACTTGCTTTAAATACATTTTAGTTAACTTTATAGATCATTTACTTTTTTAATTTTTTTAATACATTGATTTTAAGCAAACGTTAATATGAATGAGCTGAGTCAGTTTAAAAAATATCGATTGTTTACAACATTTTGCTTTTACAGCTAGTAAATAAAAGAAATGTATTTATGAGAAATGTAAATGTTATTTCTTACAAGCTATAAAGAATAAGATGTGAATATGACAAAGCAAATAAGGTAAATTTGTAAATATTTAGAAATAATTTGTAATTAATGGGTGTTATTATTAGGATTGGAGATTCACAAACTAAAAAAGTAATAAAAAAATTAGCGGTTTTAATAGCATAATTTTGGAGTAAAAACTGTTTTAATCTTTTTATAACGAACATTTAAAAAATGCAAGAAAAAGTTAATTACCGCAATGAATCGAATATGCTACAAAAATCTACTGTGAATTTAAATATAAGAAATATTGCAATAAATAGAAATTTTAAACATAACAAATTAATTGCAGCTCAGCAATCTCGTTACTTAGAAAAATGATACTAAAGAAAAAACAAGATGACAATTACAAAAGTGAAGATAACAGTGATTGTTTTCGCTAATAATTACTTTTAAATACGTAATTTTTTCAATGTACATATAACCCAGTGATTTGTACTAGTTTTGTAACCATTGATTGTTCTTGTAGAACTTATCTTATGAAGAAAGGTTTTACTGTAATTTTTAGTCTAAATGCTTATAAACTTTCACAAACAACTCGATTACAATTTTGTTTTATCTAAGTGAACATGTGTAACTTAAACGCACATCGACTCGGTAGGAATGTATGCAAGATAAAAATAATGCTATCTTTGCGTATAAATAGCTTTAAAACACATATAAAACGAGATCCGACAGGTTGCCAAATATACCGGATCTCGACATAAGTCTAAAATCTAAATTAAAGTTATATACAATAAAATTACTAGGGCGCCCTCTTCAGCTTAAACAGTTGAACTGCTTGTGTATAAAATTGGTCAAAAAGGGTAAAAAGTGAGCTCCAGGCAAAAATTTGGAATTTTACTCTACATCAAATGTCTTCTTAAAAAAACATTATATACACATAGATACAAGGTGAGATCCAAAATCGGATCTCACCTTACAAAACGGATCTAGTGTTGTTCAGTTTATAAGACGAACGGATCTGACCTTGTTACAAAAATACATATATATATATATATATATATATATATATATATATATACGTAAGTGTTGAATTATGTGGCACCCACCATGACTATTGCATAAAAGACACCCGGGTGTATAAATTCTTTGATAATATATGTCATTGTGGCATATCGACTTGTGTGATGCAAATGGCACCCATTTGTATAAAAATACATGTTTAAAATAGTAAATGACACCCAACATTGTTGTCATATAAATTAAATAGTAAAGGTGCCAGTTAGTAAATATTTCGTTTTTAATTAAACTGTATGTATATGATTATATTTCACTTCTATCATGCTGCTTATATAGAGTGGGTGTTTGAAAAAAGACATCCCAGCTTTAGGACACTTTTGGGACACAACTTTAAGTGTCAAACTTGACATTGACACATCAACCCTCTGAAGCCAGCAACCCTTAACTTAAGAATTTAAATAAGGGAAGGGGGTTGATCGAACCTTCATTTAAAACCTCCTATTCTCTATGAGGACAGCATGGCAAAAAGTGGTTTTATTGAATTTTTTTGTGTTCCTATGAAAAACAACCCTCTAGATTAAGTAAAGTGGGGGAGACTAGTTTTTTAACAAACGCTTTGACAGGTCGATTCTTGATTTTTAGTAAATAACTTGAGGTATTTAACTTGACATTGACACATCAACCCCGTAGCTCCAACAACCCCTAACTCAAAAATTTAAATAAGGAAAGGAACTCGAATGACTCTTCATTTAAAGCGTCTTTAAATTCTCTATGCGACAGCATGGCCAAAAATTAATTTAGCCAATTCTTTTTCGTCTTCTTTAAAAACAACCCTTTAGATTAACTAGGTTCTTAAAAAAACGCTCGGGCAGATCGATGCTTGATTTTTAAAAGACAACTTTAAATTTCAAACTTGACATTGACACATCAACCCCCTAGCTCCAGCAACCCTTAACTCAAGAATTTGAATAGGGAAAGGAGGTCGAATGACCCCTCATTTAAAGCGTCTTTGAATTCTCTATGCAACAGCATAGCTGAAAATAGTTTTTTCCAATGTTTTTTCGTCTCTATTAAAAACAACCCTCTAGATTAACTAAGGTGGGGAGACTAAGTTATTAAAAAACACTTAGACAGGTCGGTTCTTGATTTTTAGGAGACAACTTTTAATATCAAACTTGAAATTGACACACCATCCCTCTAGATCTAGCAACCCCTAATTCAAGAGAAGGGCGTCAAACAACCTGTCATTTAAAAGGTCTTTTAATTCTCTATATAACAGCAAGGCCAAAAGTAGTTTTATTAATTTTTTTTGTCCCCATAAAAACAACCCTCTAGATTACGTAAGGTGGGGGTGTTGTTTAGAAAAAATCGTAAAACACGCCACTTTTGACTTTTTGAACGACACATTTTGGCGTCAAATTTGATTTTGTCAGGTCAATCTTCTAGCCCCAATAACCCCCAACAAAAACAAAAATTATAGTAAGGTGGTCGAGTAACCCTGATTTTAATGGTCTCTTGATTCTCTACGTGTGTGCATGATTGCTTTTAAGTTTATAAAAATTTTAAAAGTGTAGAAAAATTTAAAACATCAAAATTCAACGTCAGAAGAAATTTTTATTAGTTCAACAAATGCTCAAATTGTGCGCCACCAACTTCCATACAGTAATACAAATTCTGCTCTAAACGTTTCCTTACATTTTGGAAGATATATGGCGTAATTTAACGACATTCTTTAATATTGCGTCGACGAAATTTTTTCAGAGACCCTGGTTCCGTTGCGTAAATTTTAGTTTCTTTTTACTGTCGCATAGAAACTTGAAAGACGCTTCAAATTAGGGGTGTCTCGACCTATTTTCCATATTTAAATTTTTGAGTTAGGGCACTAGTTTCTGAGTTAGGGTTTGCTGGAGCTAGGGGGTTTATCCGTTAATGTCAAGTTTCACGTCAAATCTTAAAACAAAATTAAAAATACAAAAGCATGAATATAATTAATTACGAAATTTAGTAGTAAAGTTTTTGATCTGTTAATAAATAATCCTGTGTTTTGAGTTTCTTAAAAGTGTAATTTTCGGTTAATACTTTTTAGAAGGGCAAATTATGGTGTATTGATTTGTATACTCATCAATGGGTATCTTGCTAAGTACTTGATTAAAATAATTATAATTTTAAAATTGTAGGTTTAATATAAATCTTCATCAATTCTTTGTCATAAGAAACGTTAGATGTAGTGTTCGTTTTGTTTTCTAATGTTTTGTACGTACAAAATTACCAGAAAGGATTAAGGTAAATACTGAAAAAAGTAAAGGTAAAAGTCAGAAAGTTTAAAAATACAAAACTAAAAATAAATTTTTTTAATATTAAATTTGTATTTACATTTATCAATAATGTAGCAAATTTTCTTTGTGGACAATGTTTACGTCTAGCAACTTTAAAGAAGTAACTACTTTTTAGGATGCGGCTGTCAATTTCTAAATTTCTACAACTTGTCTCGGATGTTTTCTATTTTAGTATTTAATAAAAAATCTTTGTTCATTTACATTAAAAATCTATAGAATGCTCAAGAAAAGTCAAATATAACTGTAAATAATATACATTTGGTTAGGTTTTCCAATATGGTAGTATCATTTTATAATAAAAATATAATTTTGATTGTTAAATTTAAAGTTACTTTTTACATTGAAAAAAAATGTTAAATTTTAAAAATTTTCAAAAAATATCATTTTTTGTTTACAACACTTATATACCAATTTAATAACAAAAAAGATAAATCACAATCATGATAAAGCAAAGGAAAACCGTATAACAAAAACCAAATAAGAAAATGGGTCAGAAATCAATACAATTTATAGAACCTCGCATCTTTAAACAGATATCCATGCAACTAAAAAATATTATAACAGTGAAACAATTAGCAAACAAGATTAAAAAGTGGATGTTTCAAGAAAGAACTGGAGTTCTAAAACCTGGAAGTACTTAAGCTAGTGTCTAGTTCTAGGGACATTGTTATGAATTTGGCTAGCCACCTGTGTTTAAGATGAAAAGAACAGAGAAAAAAACTAAACAATTTCGACTATAAACTAAGTGAAAATTATTAAACCTCAAAATTTTTTATAGTACTAAATATTACGATCTTTTATTTATTTTTTAATTTATTTAATTATATGCAACAGCACCACAGTTACCGTAACAACAGTTTAAGTTATAGAAAGTAAGTAGTAAACGACGCGACGTTTATGTATGCTACAGAAACAGAAAGAAACTCAATTAGACTCAATCTTGCAGAAAATACAAATTAAAAGCAAAAAAAAACAGTTGTTTGAACGGATGAATCACAATTCAAAGTTTTTGAAAGCAAACGTCGTACATTTTAGTTTATCAACAACTAATAAAAAATATTGGAAAAAAAAATAAAAACTATAAAATATGGAAATGATAGTACTATGATTTAGGGTTGTTTTTAAGTGCAGTAAAAATTTCATAAAATAGCTAACAAAATGACTAGTAAAACAATTACTTACTACTTTAAACTTACTTAAAAAATACTCTTTTTAACGCTTTATAATACTTTAAACAACAATAATTGTTTATTTTTTGTTTAATAAGTTTTTGTGCTAATATATTTTATTTACAAAAATCAATTTTCAACTACAAGAAACTTAAAATAGATAATAATATACAAGTTAAAGTTCCTACGCTAAAATAAGCATAAATTATTGCTTATGAAAAACTAATTAAAACAAATATTGAACATTTAATATTAATTAATCTTTGTAAAATTATATTTCTTTAATTTACAAATAATTTTGATACATACAATATAAAAACTATCTAAAATATTTTAATTGATTATTTTGTTAATAAATATCAAATAGTATAGTGTTTTAAGTTAAATAATTAAACAAAAACATAACTGATATCAAAAAGCATTATCAAGTTTTTATTAAATCAAAATGAGTTACGCAAGTTATATTTTAGTACATTTATTTTGTTACGATATCGCACTGTTCAACAATGTTGCCGCTAAAAATGGTGCTACAATCTACAACAATTATCGGGGTGCCATATGGTCAATACGTCAAAATTATATACACCTGTATATCGCACAACGCCCTCTGTGTTATTATGAATGAACCAAACTGTATAAATCTGACCACCAATTGACAAAATGGCTCCCAAGCAATTTTTGCGTACGAGCTTAAAAAGTGTTGATAAGCTCTAGAAAAATTTTTAATGTAAAGTACTGTGGCTCCCAAACTTGGGTGCCTCTTTGTATTTTGGGTGCCACAATAACAATGAATACCCAATTATGGTGCCACGATGACAATTTTTATGTATATATATATATATATATATATATATATATACATAAAAATTGTCATCGTGGCACCATAATTGGGTGTTCATTGTTATTGTGGCACCCAAAAATACAAAGAAGCACCCAAGTTTGGGAGCCACAGTACTTTTACATTAAAAATTTTTCTAGAGCTTATCAACACATTTTAAGCTCGTACGCAAAAAATTGCTTGGGAGCCATTTTGTCAATTGGTGGTCAGATTTATACAGTTTGGTTCATTCATAATAACACAGAGGGCGTTGTGCGATATACAGGTGTATATAATTTTAACGTATTGACTATATGGCACCCCGATAATTGTTGTAGATTGTGGCACCATTTTTAGCGGCAACATTGTTGAACAGTGCGATATCGTAACAAAATAAATGTACTAAAATATAACTTGCGTAACTCATTTTGATTTACTAAAACTTGATAATGCTTTTTGATGTCAGTTATGTTTTTGTTTAATTATTTAACTTAAAACACTATACTATTTGATATTTATTAACAAAATAATCAATTAAAATATTTTAGATAGTTTTTATATTGTATGTATCAAAATTATTTCAAAATTAAAAATATAATTTTACAAAGATTAATTAATATTAAATGTTCCATATTTGTTTTAATTAGTTTTTCCTAAGCAATAATTTATGCTTATTTTAGCGTAGGAACTTTAACTTGTATATTATTATCTATTTTAAGTTTCTTGTAGTTGAAAATTGATTTTTGTAAATAAAATATATTAGCACAAAACTTATTCAACAAAAAATAAACAATTTTTGTTGTTTAAAGTATTATAAAGCGTTAAGAAGAGTATTTTTTAAGTAAGTTTAAAGTAGTAAGTAATTGTTTTACTAGTCATTTTGTTAGCTATTTTATGAAATTTTTACTGCACTTAAAACAACCCTAAATCATAGTACTATCATTTCCATATTTTATAGTTTTTATTTTTTTTCCAATATTTTTTATTAGTTGTTGATAAACTGAAATGTACGACGTTTGCTTTCAAAAACTTTGAATTGTGATTCATCCGTTCAAACAACTGTTTTTTTTGCTTCTAATTTGTATTTTCTGCAAGATTGAGTCTAATTGAGTTTTTTTCTGTTTCTGTAGCATACATAAACGTCGCGTCGTTTACTACTTACTTTCTATAACTTAAACTGTTGTTACGGTAACTGTGGTGCTGTTGCATATAATTAAATAAATTAAAAAATAAATAAGAGATCGTAATATTTAGTACTATAAAAATTTTGAGGTTTAATAATTTTCACTTAGTTTATAGTCGAAATTGTTTTTTCTCTGTTCTTTTCATCTTAAACACAGGTGGCTAGCCAAATTCATAACAATGTCCCTAGAACTAGACACTAGCTTAAGTACTTCCAGGTTTTAGAATTCCAGTTCTTTCTTGAAACATCCACTTTTTAATCTTGTTTGCTAATTGTTTCACTGTTATAATATTTTTTAGTTGCATGGATATCTGATTAAAGATGCGAGGTTCTATAAATTGTATTGATTTCTGACCCATTTTCTTATTTGGTTTTTGTTATACGGTTTTCCTTTGCTTTATCATGATTGTGATTTATGTTTTGTCTTATTAAACTGGTATATAAAGGTTCTAAGGAAAAAATTAGATTTTTTGAAGAGTTTTAAAATTTAACATTTTTTTCAATGTAAAAGTAACTTTAAATTTAACAATCAAAATTATATTTTTATTATAAAATGATACTACCATATTGGAAAACCTAACCAAATGTATATTATTTACAGTTATATTTGACTTTTCTTGAGCATTCTATAGATTTTTAATGTAAATGAACAAAGATTTTTTATTAAATACTAAAATAGAAAACATCAGAGACAAGTTGTAGAAATTTAGAAATTGACAGCCGCATCCTAAAAAGTAGTTACTTCTTTAAAGTTGCTAGACGTAAACATTGACCACAAAGAAAATTTGCTACATTATTGATAAATGTAAATACAAATTTAATATTAAAAAAATGTATTTTTAGTTTTGTATTTTTAAACTTTCTGACTTTTACCTTTACTTTTTTCAGTATTTACCTTGATCCTTTCTGGTAATTTTGTACGTACAAAACATTAGAAACAAAACGAACACTACATCTAACGTTTCTTATGACAAAGAATTGATGAAGATTTATATTAAACCTACAATTTTAAAATTATAATTATTTTAATCAAGTACTTAGCAAGATACCCATTGATGAGTATACAAATCAATACACCATAATCTGCCCTTCTAAAAAGTATTAACCGAAAATTACACTTTTAAGAAACTCAAAACACAGGATTATTTATTAACAGATCAAACTTTACTACTAAATTTCGTAATTAATTATATTCATGCTTTTGTATTTTTAATTTTGTTTTAAGATGTGACGTGAAACTTGACATTAACAGATAAACCCCCTAGCTCCAGCAAACCCTAACTCAGAAGCTAGTGCCCTAACTCAAAAATTTAAAAATGGAAAATAGGTCGAGACACCCCTAATTTGAAGCGTCTTTCAAGTTTCTATGCGACAGTAAAAAGAAACTAAAATTTACGCAACGGAACCAGGGTCTCTGGAAAAATTTCGTCGACGCAATATTAAAGAATGTCGTTAAATTACGCCATATATCTTCCAAAATGTAAGGAAACGTTTAGAGCAGAATTTGTATTATTGTATGGAAGTTCGTGGCGCACAATTTGAGCATTTGTTGAACTAATAAAAATTTCTTCTGACGTTGAATTTTGATGTTTTAAATTTTTCTACACTTTTAAAATTTTTATAAGCTTAAAAGCAATCATGCACACACGTAGAGAATCAAGACACCATTAAAATCAGGGTTACTCGACCACCTACCTATAATTTTTGTTTTTGTTGGGGGTTGTTGGGGCTAGGAGGTTGACCTGACAAAATCAAATTTGACGCCAAAATGTGTCGTACAAAAAGTCAAAAGTGGCGTGTTTTAGGATTTTTTCTAAACAACACCCCCACCTTACGTAATCTAGAGGGTTGTTTTTTATGGAGACAAAAAAAATTTATAAAACTACTTTTGGCCTTGCTGTCGTATAGAGAATTAAAAGACCTTTTAAATGACAGGTCGTTTGACGCCCTTCTCTTGAATTAGGGGTTGCTAGATCTAGAAGGATGATGTGTCAATTTCAAGTTTGATATTTAAAGTTGTCTCCTAAAAATCAAGAATCAACCTGTCTGAGTGTTTTTTTAATAACTTAGTCTCCCACCTTAGTTAATCTAGAGGGTTGTTTTTAATAGATACGAAAAAAACCATTAGAAAAAACTATTTTCAGGTATGCTGTTGCATAGAGAATTAAAAGACGCTTTAAATGAGGGGTCATTCGACCTCCTTTCCCTATTCAAATTCTTGAGTTAAGGGTTGCTGGAGCTAGGGGGTTGATGTGTCAATGTCAAGTTTGAAATTTAAAGTTGTCTTTTAAATATCAAGAATCGATCTGCCCGAGCGTTTTTTTAAGAACCTAGTTAATCTAAAGGGTTGTTTTTAAAGAAGACGAAAAAGAATTGGATAAATTTATTTTTGGCCATGCTGTCGCATAGAGAATTTAAAGACGCTTTAAATGAAGAGTCATTCAAGTTCCTTTCCTTATTTAAATTTTTGAGTTAGGGGTTGTTGGAGCTACGGGGTTGATGTGTCAATGTCAAGTTTAATATCTCAAGTTATTTACTAAAAATCAAGAATCGACCTGTCAAAGCGTTTGTTAAAAAACTAGTCTCCCCCACTTTACTTAATCTAGAGGGTTGTTTTTCATAGGAACACAAAAAAATTCAATAAAACCACTTTTTGCCATGCTGTCCTCATAGAGAATTGCAGGAGGTTTTAAATAAAGGTTCGATCAACCCCCTTCCCTTATTTAAATTCTTAAGTTAGGGGTTGCTGGCTTCAGAGGGTTGATGTGTCAATGTCAAGTTTGACACTTAAAGTTGTGTCCCAAAAGTGTCCTAAAGCAGGGATGTTTTTTTTCAAACACCCACTCTATATAAGCAGCATGATAGAAGTGAAGTATAATCATATACATACAGTTTAATTAAAAACGAAATATTTACTAACTGGCACCTTTACTATTTAATTTATATGACAACAATGTTGGGTGTCATTTACTATTTTAAACATGTATTTTTATACAAATGGGTGCCATTTGCATCATACAAGTCGATATGCCACAATGACATATATTATCAAAGAATTTATACACCCGGGTGTCTTTTATGCAATAGTCATGGTGGGTGCCACATAATTCAACACTTACGTATATATATATATATATATATATACGGGAATTTCTACGCTGTGGCACCAAAATATAATTTGACGTATAGACACCCAGAATTGAGTAGATGTATACAGTTCTCGTGGCACCAATATACGAGAATATTTATATATGCGTCTGGGCACCTTATATACGAACTTGGGCGGAGCTAACTGTATCATTTGAAGAAATACAACTGCAGATACTTCTTGGAAAAATACCTGCTTCTTAAAACATTTTAAAGTAAGTTTTTGGTTCTATATGAATATTTTCTATAAGGGAATTTTAAGCAACTGTTTGTAATTTTTTAGTAATCGATTCTTTTTACTATTATTGCAATTTCATAGTTAATTGAAGTCAAGTTTGTCAACAAACGAATTACATAAAAACATAATAGTACCTAGTAAAATCACAGCTTCAGTGCACATTACTAATGCTCTAATAATCAGTTTTTGATAGATTAATTGCAGTTGTTATTTTTATTAGACCAATTATTAAATTAATTTATGTTAACAATTGATGTTGTAAATTAACAGATCTTGATAATATTTACTTTTAATGGAGTTAAATTTCATATTCAATTATGGCACGACTTTGGCTATACCTACTACATATTTGATAAATAATCGTAAAGTTTTATTAAATTAAGTTTGTTTATTTCAACCCCTAAGTTATTATAATAGCAAATACTTATTAACTATTTATTAGAATATGTTAAATACACAAGATTTCAATACGAGTGATGTATTAGTTAAATAAAATGTCTTTAATGAACATTCAATATTTTTGTCGGCATTAGTGTGTTAAGTACTTTTACTTAACAGTATTCAGGTTTACTGGGTTTAAAATTGTAGGGGAGTTGCAGAAACTTGTTTTTCTGGTAAATTGCGTGTTAGGTAGGTTATTTCCACCTTTTGCACGGCAAAACAAAATGTTACTAGTTAATGAACGATTTTCTAAACTGCAAAAGATACCATCAACAAACTAAATTTGATGCATTATATTACAATTATAATTAACGCGTCAATCGTCCAACTTTTCTGGGGTTAAAAAAAATTCGCGCTTATAGTAATCTATAATGTGACTAGATACACATACAATTAGCAAATAAAATTCCAAAACTGAAATAAATCTGTTTTTAAGATAGTGCTATAAAAAACGGTCATGTCATAGATACTGAAGAAATGGAGGCAACTTTTATTTTAGTTCTTTATTGTTTGTTGTGTGCGTTTTCTTTAAAGAAATAAAAGTACCTATTGAAATAAAATGCTTTTTTGGTATTACATATTGTTTTCACAAAATGGCAACAGCATTTACAAAATTTTTTAAATGGGATTTGGTATTTGCAACAATTATCAACAATTTGAAAAAATTAATTATCATTCATACTAAAAAAAATAATAAAGATTAAATCATGCTAGTAGTTTGTACATGTATTGTAATCTTTTAATTGTTTGTTTGTACATGTTTAAAAAAAATCAAAGTGCTCCATATTGTAATAGTACTGCTTTTAAGGACTAAGTACCAAATGTCCGGATTAACGAATACGATTTCTTTTGTCATTGCTTTGCTAGCCACATTTTATAAAAGTCCTACTTTTTATGTACAGTATGTGCTGTGCAATTTCTTGTAAAGTGCTGTTAGGTTAATCTGGAAATTAAATACGCATCTTAGTTAATTAAAGTTGGTATTTTTTACAGAATACTATGTAAGTACGGAAAATATGTCACCGGTCATGAAAAACCTTGCAACACACAAAATTTTTTTTTCTTTGAAAAGCCATTTTAAATTTTATAAAAGAAGTCTATAAATGACTGAAACGCAAACGCTAAATTACCAGACCGTCAATATGAAGGTCAGAATGAAAGTCAACAGTACGAAAATCAAACGACGGTCGCAAATATCCCTTTAAATTATAAAACTATCGCTGGTCAATACTATGAAATCAAATTTTAAGTCTTTTACAAAAGTATAATTACTTTATACCTTATCATTAGGTTTCCGTTTAATTGAACCGATTCTTCTAAAAAAAAACCCCGAAATTCAAAAGTTTAAAGACAAATTTAATTTATAATATTTAGCAACTATTAAACTGAATTATGTTAAGATAAGGCTGAATTGACACCCACTAAAAATTGGTTTATCTTTTAGATTTACTGAAAATATAATACACTGAACGTTACAGAATGGAGAAGTACCAAGTTGAAGTAACTAGGCCACTTGTTTTTTAATAGTCCACGTTCATTTCATAAGCCGTTATATAAGCTATAAGTTGTGGATGGAAACGTCACACAGTAGACAAAAGCGTGCTTCGATTATCTAAATTGTTGCATCTTTAATGTAAATTTTTTTTAACGTTGCGATTTTCATGTACTTAAATATTTTTAAAACAATTTAATTTTCTTAGCAAATTAAAGATAATAAACTCTACAGACAATTATATTTACTTATATTATGAACAGAAAAAGGAATATTAAATAAACGTTGAAGAAATTGAACTTACAATTGAACTGTTCTATACCTTATACTGTTGTACTTGTAGATTTTAAATTTATTCATAATGCTAAAATATTTTGAACATTGGTTAGATAAACTATCAATTATTACAAAGCTTATTTTTCGGATTATCTCATAGGATACAAAAGAAAAAGAAATCATTATACATAAGAAAACATTTATTTTAGGCATACGTAAACTTAAATGAAAATGATGTGTGTAACATACCAAATTTTAAAAAGTCACAATTTCCTTTTCAAACGTTCAATCTTGCTTCTTATTTGAGCTACAGTTCGTTTGGTTTTTAAGCGTTTATCGATAAATGTTTTCATTTCGCTTGTATTCGGATACTTTGAAGTATTACTAATAAAGCTTGCAAAATGTGTTTTTAGTAAGGATATTTCATCATTAGTCCATCTGGTTACTTACTTTGTCGTTCTTTTAGTCTGAATTAAATCCTTCTCGGATGCAGATGAATATGATGAGTGGTTATGTCCTTGTACAGTTATTTCTAAAAAAAAACGAAAATTTTAGTTGCCTGATTTTTAAATTTACAATAACAAGGATGCGTACTGAAAATCATGTTAGTTATTGTAATTTTTTTTCTACCAGGTCTAACAATAAAGGATCGATTATTATGCAAACTTATGACATTAGTGATTGGTCTCAAAGCTACAAAATAACATTAGTAATATATTCAAAATAATACATACATACTTAATTTTCTAAATACTAAAAACGGGTATCAGTAAAAATCATACCAGTAGAGGATATTGGTATAGTGAAGTTACTAGTGGGCGCTGCATCTTCATTTTCGGAAGATGAGTTTAGTATTGCAGTGTCATCATTTATGTTGATTTCTACATCCTATAAACTTTTATTTTTGCAGTCTAAAACTTCGCCCATTTCTAATTTCAACAAAATTTTTGAAACTTTTGCTATCATCATAATATCTTTTGGCAACCTATAAAACTCCCTGTGGGTTTTTTCGGTGTGACCCATAAACGTAACTAACTGCTCAATTTCATTATCGCGCAAATCCATAATTTGCATCATAGTAGCTATATGTTTACGTAATCTACTACTACGTATTAGTGTTGGCTGCAGTGCACCGCATTCTTTTGAATACTTTGCTTGTACATAACAACCGTTTATCCATCCATCTTCAGTATTTTGATTACAAAAAAGATATTTATTTTTTGTGCTTACATATTTGTCCCGATCTTTAATGAGAAAATCTATGAATTCTTGAACATCTCTTGGCACTAATATTAACAACTCTTTGGATCCCTTTCCTATGGTGTGGATTTTTTTGTAAAATTTAGTTAAGAGTATTTCCGTTTTTGAAAGAGATGCAAAAATTTCGTCCGTTTCTTGTATATTATTAATTTCAGTAACGTCTCTTAACTCGATAAACTGAACATCTCCTACTCGCTTTCTATTATGTAGTAAAACTAATAAAAAGGTAACTTCTAAAAGAATTAAATACTGATTTTTGTCTACTCCTGCTTTTAATGCCAGGATAGAATTTTTTCCTTTCTCTAAACAATGTTGTCTTAATTTCATTATGTCTTGAGTTAAGGGAAGCAATTTTTTATTGTGGTTTCTAGATTTTTTAACATTCAAATCTTTTAAAGCAATACTGCCAATTTCACGTGCCCAATTTTTCTCGACTATTTTTGATAACGTATTTAGATTTTGTAAAATTTCCGAACTGTTTTTTAGAGAGTCTTGGCTTATAATAGGATCTTTTTTAGAAAGTAAATATACCGCAATATCAATTAGATCTTTAATGGTTTTTCCTTGGTGTAGTGCGTACGAAGCAGCTCCAAACGATCTTTCATTTTCGCTGTATTTACTGACTTGCTTAACTGATTGAACTAAATAGTCAATATATTCGGGCTTTAAGATATCTAAAAAGTTATTATTTTTTTTACAAAAAAAACTTAAGTCGAGTGTAGATCGTAGTATTTATCAATTTAATATAGTTATTTGTTTTACAAGGCACAAAAGTGTCAGATTTAGTGTATTTACAGCCGAGACAAAGTCAAAGCAGATAAGGCAGTAATTTTGCCGTGTAAAACATGATTTTTACTCCGATTTTTATGATTAACATTAATTTTTTTACATATTTTTCATCTATAAAATGTAATTGTGATTACATTGCACTGTAACTATTGCTATGGTAATGTTATTCGTTTCTATAATAGAGTTTTTTTACTGCCTAGGCACTAAAACGATCACTTTATTGACTGTAAAACGGTTCGTAAACATGCAATCTAATGCGTATCAGAGAAAAAAACTTTTAATTCAATACATAACACTTTCGTGAAACTTACCAATAATTGTTTTAATATCGTTGGATGGTATCGGTAATAGAGGTTTAATTTCAATTAATAGCCTAGCGCATTCTCTCATTTTATTACGTGCCAGAGGGATTCGCTTGTTAACATTTTTGGCTGTTTGTAGAAGACGCATTCCATATTCTAAAATAATTGGATCTGATATTGCAGTTTTTCCAATATCGTCCATCCTGTCAACAACAGAAACATGAATAAAGAAAATTTCATATCTTTAAAAACTCACCTTAGTTTTTTAATAAGATTTTTCCTCAACGGGTTGCTTTTCAAGTACATTTGGTAACTTGAATTGAGAGAAAATAGAAATGAACTGACTTTCGGATTTTCGAATTTGGCATTTTTGGATTTTAAACTCTGAGTGCATTTTTTATAATGGCGAGTAATATAACTGTTTTTAAAAAATGCTTTACAGTATGCACAAATTGAGTAATCGTCAAGATCGTTTGATTGTGGGCAAGGATTTCTTTTTGGAATAATTTTTCCGGTTCTTTGTTGCAATATAAGAACGCCCTTAGCACGTATATTGGCTATAATTTCTTTCTTTTCCTTCATACCTATTAAAACATACGTATATAATCTAATCTGACAGATTTTTCAAGATATCGTACACTTAGATTCCATTAGTAATGATACTGCACTTTTATCTTTATGATTTTGACGCAAGTGTCTAGAGAAATGTTTAGATACAATCAATACTTCACAAAACATGCAAAACGTTTTTTTATATTGTTTCTTTAAGTTTTGTTTATTCTCTGGTGTTTGATCTTCAACCGTTGAATCAGTTAAGACAGATTGGTCGCTAAAGTTCAAAGAAAATTGATCGTCATCATTAGATGATACTGCAAATATATAAATTCAGAATAACTTAAAAATATTTATTTGAAAAATTACTGGAGCTAGATGTTTCACCACATTTATAATTTTCTTCTACATTGTCAATATTTTGAATGTCTTTATTTATTATACAGGTCACCGTTTCCTAAAGCAAAACCGATTGAATAGGTCTACTAATTAAATAAGTGTATAATATAAACTTACTATAAAACTAAAATAATTTAAAAAAAAGAAAATAAAACGTACTGTTAGGTTTTCACATACTTGAGCATCTTCAGGTTTGAACTGATGATCCTTTTTTTCTATTATAAAAACATTAAATTTTAATTTAGAAACAAATTTGGAAATTTTTAGTTTAATTATTTACCTGATACGTTAAGAGCATTTTGTAAGATTTTTCCTGTTCTTGCGGACACTAGAATGTATGGAATTACACATAAATATTTCAAATAAATTAAGATGAACTCACTTAACGGTTTTTCTCTAATTCTAGATAAACTTCTAGTTTTGTAACTGATTGCAGTTTTTTGTAGCTTATATGTATTCATAACTAAAACTTTTCCAAAGACAAGTACTTATAAAATAATAAGAACTGGAATTACACTGCACTAGACACGGCAAAACTAATTTGAACAAAACTAATATTGCTAGTTAGCTTGTGTAGTTATTTCTTATAGAAAAAGGCAAATTTTAACTATACTACGTGCAAAACGTCTTCTTAAGTACGACCACTTAAGTAAATAAAAAAAGCGGTATGTACAGAACGTCCAGTAAATTACTTATGCCTTTTGCACCGACAAAAATAACATTCTGAACGTACTTAATCCTGTAAATTTAGCAATAGGAGTATCATTGGGTAATGAACAGTTGGAAAAATTCAATAGTTATTTAACGAACAAGTGTATTAATGAATGCGATTAATAATCGAGATTATTTAACAAGTTGGCGAGTGCAGAAAATGTCAAATTGTACCTACTTTACGTGCATAAAGTCTTCTAAGTATGATCACTTAAGTAAATACAAAAGGCGGTATGTACAAAATTTTCAGCAAATTACTTATGGCTTTTGCACCGACAAAAATAACATTCTTAACGTACTTAATCCTGTAAATTTAGCAGTAGAAGTATTATTCGGTCATGAACAGTTTCAAAATTTAATAGTTATTTAACGAACAAGTGTATTAATGAATGCGATTAATAATCGAGATTATTTAACAAGTGGGCTAGCGCAGAAAATGTCAAATTGTACCTACTCTACATGCAAAACGTCTTCTTAAATATGATCACTTAAGTAAATAAAAAGGCGGTATGTACTACAAAATTTTTAGCAAATTACTTATGCCTTTTGCACCAACAAAAATAACATTCCTAACGTACTTAATCCTACAAATTTAGCAATAACAGTATTATTCGGTCATAAATAATTGTAAAATTTATTAGGTATTTAACGAACAAGTGTTTTAATGAAAGTGACTAATAATCGAGAGCAAGTGCAGCGAGCGAACTTGTTAACTATAAAGATTATTAATCACATTTTTATATTAGAGTTAGTTACAATATTTTTCAGTCGACCATATCTTAATGAAGTGAAGAAAACGTGATTTAATTACAAAATACCTCTAAGTGAGTTTGTTTAAATGTCAATCATCTGGAACGAATTACCTACACGTCGAAATTCAGTTACGTTACAACTTAAATCATTATCCATTTACTCAATTTGTTTAATACTGCAGAAGTTAAAATTTTGTGTCAAACGTGATATCAGATAAACACCTACTTTATTTGTATGTACACTGAAATCGTGCATTAAAAGAAAAATAAAATCACACTTATGTTTTATACATTAATAAGACCTGTAAATACCTACATGGTCGACTGAAAAAAAATTAAGTATTAAATTATATTCATCTACTACAACAGAAAAATATGATAAATAAATATTGTTGAACAGTAATCATCAAATTAATCTAATTTTCAGAATTATTTTTTGCTGTCTCTCTAATGTAATTGTAATATTTCTAATCACATGAAACAATAAGGATCAAACTAGTTAGAGTGTTAAAATGTTTTATTGTCATTGTATATTAATTGATGAAGTGTCATTATTTAATCGTTAATTTTTAATTAGTCCTTTTGCATTGTGTTCATTTAAAATTTAAATATAAATTTTCAGAATTTATAAACTTACAAAAACCTAATCCATTTGTTAAAGGAATTGAATTATACGAGCAGATGTATACAAATTGATTTGAAACACAAACTTAAAATTTTATGTAGATAAAGAAATAGTGGTTTGTAATAATTTGTTCCTATTTCATTGTTATCGAGCGAAGAGAGGTATGACCCCTACTAAGTTACCTCAAATCGGATAAGGTGCCACAACGTAAATGGAGCCACAACGACTTACTACATAAAAAAATCTACAGTTGCGCCCCCATCCAAAATCTAGCTAAATTAAAATCACTTTTTTTTATGTAAATGGTCCTTGTGGCTCCATCGTTAAAATTTGTGCTTAGGCAACTAACATGCCAATGATACCAAATACGAGTGAAAACCTTGTGGCACCACAGATTGGTGCCACAACGCATATAAAGGTGCCTCTACGTCAATATATGCTCAAATTTGGTGCCAAAACGTTGAGTTACATATATATATATATATATATATATATATATAACTATCATTTTGTCCACTGTAATGTAATTCTAGAAGAGTTTTTACTTACAGCTTGGATATGGATCTTCCAAACGACTTAACTCTTAATAGAACTTTCCAAACGAAGCGTGTCTGAGATACAGTTCTCTAATCCCCGTGTACCAATAAATAATTGCTTAGTTTGGTTACTGCCAAAGCTTCTAATTCTACCACTAACTGTAAAAGGTTCAGAACTTTCTATTGCTACAGGAAGAGTTGCTGTGAAGAATAGATACTGAAATAAGAATGAATTTAATACAAAACAAATTCTTAATTAGTATAGACAGCTGTTATCATTAATGCATTTTGTAGGAACACGAGAACGAATGACATTACTAAATCCCTAGCGACCAAACCAAATACTATGTCTATAAGAAGCATACTTTAAAACAAACATTGTTTTGTGAAATGAATCTAATATACTTGTTTTTAGCTTGGGAAAAATGTAGGTATGAGTTGGTTTCATGTTGCCACCGCAACACACTCACCAACTGAAGATGATAATACACTAATTAAACTTAAAAATCAACCAACACATTTAATTGATTCTTCGGCAATGTTTTTTCGACTACTAGTACTATAGAACAAAATTCATTATATCACATTTTACTTTACATAATTCTTATAAATCATTTTTCCATTACAGTAATATAAATGTAATAAATAATTTAACCCCTTTCACAGATTATATCAACAACACTAGGTTCCATAAGGATTGGTTCCAAGCATCTGTGCACAGCTGAACCTAATATTTCGTCCAACAAGAAATGCACCATACTAAAAGCAAAACAAATTATTAAAAATTTTAATTAGATAAACACAAAAATACTTTTCATCGGCTACAAATCTCCATAAGTATAACTGCAAATAATGTGTATCAACTTGAATCTGCTGTAAACCGAATTTGCTGAACGTTTTCAAGCGAACACATTCCATAAAAGTCTGCAAATAAAATAATTAATTTTGTGTTGTTAAAAATGCATGAAATAACCTTTAAACTAATCTTAATAATTCCAGTTAAGATCGAAACTTTAGTGAACTCCACCGTGGAAAATATTTCTATTCGTTCACTGAATAGTTTGTGAATATTAGACACTAACGTTGAATCTAGTTGATTACTTGAGTATGCCGACCAATTCGATCTATATTGATGTCTTGACACTGATATACTATGCGTCTTTCTACTTGAATCGCTACTATGTTCTGTAGCCGTACCTTGATCTTCGTATAATTGAGCCACTGTTGAGTCAATAGAAGCCATATCTTCAACAACTCTCTTCATAACTGCTCTCACAGTTCGTGGTTCTATCGTGTGCAACCAGTCTCTAGTTTCAACACTTTTTCGCAGCATCTATTTATTCGGCACATTATAATTATACTTAGAAGGCAAATACCAACCTGAGAAATGTTTAATCCTTGTATTCTTACGTAATAATTTAATAGTTCTTGAGCTGATTCTTGCATAGTAGTGTTAATTTCACTCTCTGTCGTTAAAGCGACGGATTCTTTAGGGTTAATAGTGAATAATGCATCTGCTTGTGATAGCTGCAATTAATATAAACTTAGAACTATTGTTTGTGTGATAATTGATAACAAAATTATATTGTACCAAATTTTTACTTCTACTGTAGATATCAAGCGTTTTATTCAATTTAACAAAAAAGCACACAATTATACATAGAAATCAAACTGTTCTATCTAAACATGCATCAGCGCGTACGTGATCTAGAACGAAACACAGTAAGAAGCAATATAATACATTAACAAAAATGTTGACTACGTTTTTTCTCCATTAAACAAAATGTTACTTACCAAGTAATGCACATGACCATTTTGGAAATCTAAACAAAACTTCGATAACAGCAATAGTAATATCGGCGGGATCTTCGGATCGGCGATGTTATTAGAACAAAGTCCTCTAGCCGTAGCAGTCAAATGATGCATAAAACATACAATTAACCCCTCTCTAACATTATCGATACAAAAACTATCTCTAAATAATGGTTGCTGTGCAAAATTGATATCTGATTGTATAAAAACTACAAGATCCTGCAACACTCCTTTCACTTTTTCGACGACCGTTAGCACAAGAGACATCAACATTTCATTTAAATTGACACTGGAATCATCTTGCGTAATAAGTTTAGGGGTAGTTAGTGTTTGTCGAATCTTTGTAAGCAAATCAGCAAAGTGTATTTTCAATACCTGCAGATGAGTCTTGCACTGTTTCTTTCCAGCGTTGATAACAATTTCAACGCCAGGTCTGCAACAACAACATTAAAAAAGTAATTAAAAATAAACGTACGTACTTTGCAAAATCGGTGCCAGTACATAAAGTATTCATTGCTTGTAATCTTCGATAAAACCTGTCAAGTGCATTCACTAAAACATTTGTATCTCCGATTTCTTGTTCCATATCAACTTTATTTTGCACAAGTTCAAAGTACTTTTCCATTTTATTCACAATAAAAGTGTTTAATTCTACAGCAGCAAAGTTTTCAAAAATTTCACTATTCTCTACATTATCAGTAGACATTCGATTGATAAACATATCGTGAAAAGAAGCAACCACTAAACATAAATCACTTAAAAAACCGGAACAACCCAAGTCAACAAATTCAGTAATGTCACGTTGTTCACTTTGATCCCTCAGCATTACCAATTGATCGCTTAAACGTTTTTCGGCGCAAGTCAAAAATTCCGAGCATAACTCTTTAGCTGGTTCTTCTAATTGAAGTAAAAGATCTACAGATTTAGCTAACTGTTGTGCCGAAGCGTTAGGATTGTTAAATTGATTCCGTAGCTCTTCTTTTAATTCTTTTAAAATCGATTCGCAGTCGGCTTTTATACCTTGGAATGATGGCATGTTTCCATAGTGTTGAAGAACTTTTTGCGCATGTAGATAATCTTCGACTGCCTGCAGAAATAGTTAATGTAAGATTCTTTATTAAAACTATCAAGAAAATAAAGAAACTAACATCAAAGAATACTGGAAATTTAAGTTAAAAACAGATCGTTTCAATATGATGCAATCAATTAAACTAATAACTGTTTCTAAGAGCGTTAAGTATT
Source organism: Aquatica leii (assembly GCA_035610365.1). Lineage (NCBI taxonomy): Eukaryota > Metazoa > Arthropoda > Insecta > Coleoptera > Lampyridae > Aquatica > Aquatica leii. The sequence goes on from CM069436.1 coordinate 54,294,012, forward strand.
GGAATGGTATCGGTAAGAGAATGCAACAAATGTAAAGTAACAGATTCTTATTCCAGCTCCTGCTAGACTTTTATGACAAATTGGATAAAAACAATTTAAAACTACTTAGATCTTCACCATCACTCATAAACCATCAGCATATTGGCATAATAACGACTAAGTATGTACTTGGTAAAGCACTAGTATATATGAAAAAATTGTATAAACTGCAGATGCAGAACCAAAAGTTTTCTAGAATTACTATTCTAATACTATGTAGATAATTTAAAGAAATTGTTACGAGTCTCATGCAAAGAGCCAACAGTAAACCCAGCTAAGAGCGGAGAACTTAAAAATCTAATAAACATTAGTACAGAAAGTGCATAAATAAAAACCATTTAATGTTTGATGAGAATACAAATGTTACTAACTTGTGTATAACTTTTTTCCTCCATTCGTATCTTCAAAGTTGATGGTAGCTTAAATAAAAACTGCAATCGCTTTAACAAACTATGAACCCCAGACAATTTACTAATTTGCTCCCGGGTATCTTGCAAAGTTGATGAAATTTGTTGTGAAAAAGATGTAATTGATTCCATGTTTTGAGCCAACAAATCCATTTCATTTTCCATTTTCTTAAAATCCGTTTTCATCTTCAACAGAAACAATAAATATTTAATAAAGCAAGCAAGAATTACATACTTTTCGCACAGTTTCTGTGGCGGTTATAAATTTATTGTAGTTTTCGTATACTAATGTTTGCATATCTGAATGCAACGTTTGAGTATCTTTTATTATTTCATTTTCTTGATCCATGACTTGTTTTAAGGTGCTTTCCTACGAGAAAATTTTAATAAACATAAGCATAATAAATTGTTTTAATACTTTGAATAATTTTTCTAAATACAAATTTGCATCAAAATGTTGTCCATTAATGTCTAACAAGTTTTGCTGCTTTTCAGTCATTATTATTTTCTTTTTTTAAACGTTTTTCAAAATTCGTAACATAACCTAGTTTTTTTTGCCTTGTTGTGATCTTTTAAGTTGTGATTACAAATGTCAACGTATTACACGGTTGACAATATTGACAAGTTTTCCAAAAAAATAATATTTTATTAGAAATTTAAAAAAAACGTTTAACAAATTTATGACTTTATAAAAAACACAAATTTTAAGTTTATAAATCAAAAACTGATTCAGTCAAAACTAAAATGAAAAAGCGAAAACCATTTTTTTGATTTTGAATTCGAATAAAAGAAGATATAAAACTGGCATTATAAAGGCCGGTTGCACAAAGCAAATCAAAAATGTAGCAAGTTATTATTTCTGAAATCAATTGTTACATCACCAATAAACGTGGTTTTATTGGCTATGTAGCAATTGTTTTAAAAAATAATCAGTTGTTACATTTTTGATTTGCTTTGTGCAACCCGCCTTACGTGTTGTACATCCTTTACTTTAAAGATAAAGGTCAGTGGAACCTTATTCTTGAATCATACGTTATCGAATCGTATTTTTATAAAATAGCGTATGAAATTTTAAAAAGTGTCTTTTCGAGTTTCGTATATACGTTGAAAGCAGCGTTTTTTAAAGTGTTTTTAGAGGCTCCGCGAGCAAATACATAAAAAAAATTAATAGCCACGCGTGGCTACGCGTAAGCTTAAAAAAAAGTAATATTTAATTTTTTAAATGTTTATCGTAGACTAAACTACTAAAGGTACCTCCCAGTAAACACAAAATTGATAATGTTTAGTAACAGTTTCAAAACAAAAAAGGTATGATTCACTCTTGTTTCAAACATAAAAGAAACCTAACTGCAATAAAATAGCTATAAGTCCATCGCTGCTTCACTTATTTGAATCATTATAGTTTCGGTATTTTAAATTCAAATCTGTTGCAAACTAAATGTTGCATTCGGTTTACGTTTTAAAAGCTTCGTTCTTGAACTGATACTAAATGATCGATAAATATATGATTTTCTTGTTTCAATAATGAACTAAAACAATTCTTTCAATAATATAATAATACATTTTCGAATGCACGTTTCAAAATTTATTGCACAATAAATATTTTTAAATACAATATCAAATTGAGTTTTTTACATATTGCAACTTTCCTGGATGTGGTCTTTTCGCGGAAGCCTCAAAAACTGCATCAGTTACTGTTAGGTAGCAACTTTATAACCGCATCTGTAACATAGAAATAAATATTTTATTTATATACATACATAATCATAGAGTTACACAAAATTAATTGCATTTTTTTAATCAAAAATAACACAAACTTAATATAAATATCACTTTAGCAATCATAAGAAAGTTATAAAAACACTGTGAATATCTTTAGCTGTACATAATCGTATAGAAAACTTGAAGAATTGAACTGTAATTATAAATCCTAAAGTATCATCAGATTTACGCAATAATCTACCTTAACGCAACCATGTGTGTTAATTTACATTCTTTTTTATACAAATTAAAACATGATACATAAAGAACAGAAATGATAATAATATTGATTACATTTATGGATTATAATAAAATGTTTCGACTTACCGTTTATTGTTCCATTTCGTAATTGTACACACAACATCACTTATCAAACTACAACCGAACAAGTGAAAAGATAGTAATTTGCAGCGCAAGCGTTGACGACAGTAATCAAAAGTATAGCAACGACTAATGCTGACTAATCACAAAGTATTCGTTTTTCCTAGAACGATTCCACTGTTTTGAAAATAATTCAATCTTATTTAATCGATCTTCAAACAATTCTAGTTATTCAAAAAATATTCGGTTTTAATAAATCAGTTTTTAGACGGTTGCTGATTATGGGATAAAAATTGTAAGTACTGAAACGGTTTAAAACTGATTGTGAAAAATCGGAACTCTTTCAATTTATTCACTGTCAGTTACATGTAAATGATATAAAAATGGAACTAACACCGCTAACACGAAACAACGTAATGAAACAATTGTTTTAATTTTGTGACTGTAACAGTTTCAATCCGTGTTTACTGGGCTATATCTACTTTAATCTTAACAGAATTATGTTTACGTTTAAAACACGTACTGCATGCTTTGTTTTGTATAGTGCGTTATTATAAGGTATACATATATAATATTTCAAATCACTGACCTCTGGGCATTAGATATATTTTCAGCAATCCATTGTGATTTAAGAGTTTGTTGAATTTAAATGTACATGTAAATATAAACAATGAATAGTTACTAGAGTAAGATGTTTTTGATACGTGTACTTCTTATTTGTATACATATTTCAAGTTTTATAAGCAGGTAGGTATAGGTAGATGTTAATTTGGTACCGATATATACCAGTAAACAATATACTAACTGCTTTTAATGCTAAATTTAAAAAACAGCACTTAAAATTTTAAGAAAAAGCTTACCTATTTAACTTTTTTTTGTTAAAAACCTTAAAATATTGAATTTACTAAATAGTTTTTGAATCTACTAAAATTTATCAAAGTAGCCTACCAACATGAACAAATTTCTTCTGACAACAATGATTGTTCCTAGGGTTCCCAGTCAACACTTGTCTGCGTTAATAAATGGCAGTGCGTCATAGTTACCTATATAGCGGTGTGTTATCAATTGTTTGCAATGTAGCGTTGACTTAAGACAAGAATCATTAAAAAACCACGTACGTTAACATCAAGTTGAAAAAGTACAAAATCAAAGCCTGAGCCTTCTAGTTCAGGTACAATATTTTTTACTACTATTATTATTAGATTTTTAGTGTGTTCAAAAGCAGACACTATAATTATGCTAGAATGAAGTAATAAGCGTTCTTTAGTACGCCAATCATCTTTAAATAAATCTCATAAGACACGAAAAAACAGAAAGTATGACTAAAGTTACAATAGCAAAAAAACTCATAAAACCGTGTGCAATTGACATGGTAAAATGTATGCTGGACGAAAAGTCGGCTAAACAACTGTTCATGATACCACTTTCGAATGATACAATATCTCGCCGCATAAAAAATCTCTTAGATAACATAAAATCTGAGCTATCTTCTGGCCTAAAGTTTTTTAAGTTTTCTCTACAAATGGACGAATCCACTGATCTAACAGTATTGTTTGTATTTGTACGATATCAATACGAGCATGCTGTAGAAGAGGATCTACTTATTTGTAAGCTGTTAGAAAGTAATATCACAAGGGCTGAAATTTTAATGTTGTTAACTATTTTTGCGAAAATGAATTACCATGGGATTATGGCATCTATGAAAAACTGCAGAAGCTGTTGCAAGAATCAAAGAAATTGCTAGAAATTGTAGTAGTCACTGTATAATTCCCCGCTAAGCTGTCAAAAATTTACCGTTTCCTCTTAAAACTGTTCTTGACGAGTCAGTGAAAATAATAAACTTTATAAAGTATCGGACTTTAAATATGCGGATATTTAAGTTATTGTGTAATGATATAGGTAGGCTGCATACATCTTTACTACCTCACACAGAAGACGATGATTATGTCAGGGTAAAATTTTACTTAGATTATTTGAGTTGCGTGATGAAGTGCTTTCTTTTTTCTTGGAGCATCTCTTTAATTTGATTAAATGATCAAATGTGATTATTTAGACTTATTTAACGGAAATACTTTCTAAATTAAATGAAATTAATCTGTCTCTACAAGAAAAAAATATCACTGTGTTTAAAGCGAATGACAAAATTATTAGTTTTAAAAGGAAATTTTTTTTTGTCTGTTTTCCAACATTAAAAGAATTTTGTGCTACCTAAAAAAGTATCAAATGAGATTATTGAGCATCATACACACCTATGTAGTTCTGTAACACCGTTGTAACACAGTATTTTGCAAATTAATGGAATAATACTCTAAAAAACTATTTTTAAGTAAAAGATTCTTTTACTGTTGGAGAAAAACCTCATGGTTTTTTATCACAGGAGTATGAAAAATTTGTAGATGTGGTTTTAGACTCTACGTTAAAAAAGGCATTTGAGAAACGACCACTGTCAGAATTTTGGTGTAGCCTTAAACACAAGTATCCAAAACTGTCAAGAAATGCTATTTATGTTCTTCTTCTATTTGTCAACACATACCTTTGCAAAACTAGGTTTTCTTCGTACGTCGCCACTACATCGAAATATCGAAGTTGTTTGTATGCAGAGCTACTTGATATGAGTCTCCAACCCTAGTAGAAAAATTCATTTCTGCAACATTTTCAAAACGATTTTTATGAAATAAAGAAATATACCAGAATCGTTTCACACTTGTCTCAAATTTGATAAATGTCCGCCCTTTGCAATGTTTCTATAAATCATTTCCTAAATCATTCTTGAAATGTTTTAAAACACTTCTGAAAATGATAACTAGAGTCGTTACTTATTCATGTTTATTTAATTTATTAAATTGTTTCTTAAGATAGCATTGGAACGATTATTAAGTTTAAATCCAAAATAAGGAAAGTATACGTTCAAAAAACGATTTTTTGAAATGTTTTTGGAACGTTTACACAGGCGGGGTTTGCAACGATTATAAAGTTCAATTTCAAAATAATGCAATTATGCGTTCAAAATATAGGATAGGAAAACTTGCTAGAACTTGATCTTGATGGCCGATTGGACTTGTTTAACGAATAAAAAACGTCATTTGATATATTGCTTTATAAACAACCAAAAAATATAATGAGTATCACGAGTGAGACTCGTTATTTCTACGTTTGGCAAAGGTTACATACCACGAGTTTGCTCGCTATTTTGTCCCAATGGATTAATACTGAATCGTCAAAAAACAAAGCTATCTAATAGCTTTTTGTATTAAGTTTAGCGGTTTCATATGTATAGTTTTGGAAATACAAATACAAATCATTCAAAAAATGTACGTGTAAATCGTTTTTAGAAACATTAAAAGATGATAACTGTGTATTATTCTGCAACGTTACGTAGATAACTCCGTAAATTATTTTGGACATCAACGTTTAATATTTAGTGGAAACTAACTGAAAATGTTACAAACACGATTTAGGCAATAATTTTTCAGTCAATTTTGGTATTATTTCTGAAATCGATTTGTATGCGCTTCAAAAAACCGTCTAAAAAACAATGTTTGGATTCGCTTTTGAAGCAGTATGACATTGATTTGAATACGTTTTATAAACGTTTTAATGTACCATTTAAGCGTATGAAAAATGTTACAAATATAAATGATTTAGAAACGTTTTGCTCTACTAGGGAACTTTCTTCTATAAAACCGAACATTAAAGAAATTTGCGCAATTAAGTGTCAATATCAAACATCACAGTAATATATCAACACTTTTGTAACAATTAACAAAAGATTGTTTTTGAAAATTGTTTTTATTAATTTTACATGAAATCTACCTATTTTCTTAAAATTGAAAGTTTCGATAACAGTTATTTAGTTAATTAAGTAGTTGAATAAATATACTGGAGCTCCGCCAAACTAACTTCTATTTCTAAGGACTCCACGCTTAAAAAACTTTGAGAAACGCTGGTCTAAAGCATTCGCTATTTTTCTTTCCTATTAAGAAAGTATAGCAATCGCAATTTTTTTCAAAAAAATTTTATTGCATAAGTTTACGTTTCAAGGTTTCCTAAATCAGAAAAATGTATTTTTGACAAAAAAATTTTGGGTGTCTGTGTGTAACGATCGATATACCCACGATAACTCTCGAACCAAAAGTCCTAGTAACTTGAAATTTGATATGGAGCTGGCTTTTCATATTCTCTCGGTTCTATCAAAAGACGGGTCTGATAAAGAAACCGGAAGTGGGCATATCCGCTATTTTTAACAGTTTTTTTAATATAATTTTGTACGTATGTAAATTATTCGAATTATTTTTACAGTTGCTTATAGATTTAATTCTTCCTAACAATTTATTCAAGTAATTCTTTTTAACGTTTACAGTTTATTAGATATTCGATTTATAATTTAAAGTGAATTTCATATGTAATCCTAGGTTTGAATCCTGCCTGCGACGATTTTTTCTTAGAAAAAATTTTTCATATCTTGAAGGGAAAGAAAGATACGTTAAAAAATAACAATTTTTCTTTATATTCTTGTACTTGTTTATATACGGAGTGCTGCATGTTATTTAAATTATCTTTGGATGTACCAACGATAACTCTCGAACCAAAAGTCCTAGTAAGTTATATTTTCTCTGTTTTCTCAAAAATGGGTCTGATAAAGAAACCGGAAGTGGGTGTATATGCGCCCTTTTTAACAGTTTTTCTTATATAATTTTGTACGTATGTAAATTATTCGAATTATTTTTAGTTTCTTATATAGACAATTCTTCCTAACAATCCTGCCTGCGACAATTTTTTTCTGATTTACTAAAGGGGTAAGTAATATCGAGGCGCACAAAATAAGGGTTAGTCGATATGATTTTTCAAAAAAATTATAGCATTCTAGGAAATCAATACAAACCGGTCACTTCAAATGGTGTTATGACAACATAACCTTAAAATAGTATGTAGAGATTCCTTCATCATTCCTTATAGGCTATGCTTATAGGAAAGTCGTGTGGGGACCACACCAGTTTTTTTAGATTTTGTACGCTACCGTAATAACTACTCATTACCGATAGCGTACGCTAATTCTTAGATCATAAAGGGGTTGAAATACTATTTTTGATAAGTTTTAAAGTTATGAAAACGAAGAATTCAATTGACATTGCCACACAAATATTAATGTGGTATTTATTCATCATGAACGAAATTGCGTAGGGGGCCTATACACATTAGCAGGCCGTTGATCCAACAGTCTGCAAAGTTCTGGGGCTTTATTCTTGAATTATGCGTTATCGAAAATTTAATACGTTATTTTTAAAATAGCGTATGAAATTTCTTAAAGTGTATTCTCCAATTTTGTATACGTCTAAAAAGCATTTGCTATTTTTCAGATTTCGTACGCTATCGCAACGTATGGTCAAACACTACTCGTTACCGATAGCGGACGCTAATTTTTATATTATAAAGGGATTATGTTCCTATTTTTGATAAGATATAAAGTTATAAAAACGAAGAAAGTATTCAATTGACATTCATACACAAATATTGATGTGATATTCATTAATCTTATACGAAACTGCGTTAGTTTTAATAGTTGACCTAGAGCATTCTATGGAAATTTAAGACTGAATCTATTTGAACAGTTAAATAATAAATTGTAAAACAAATAGTCGCCAATATTGTTCCATCGCCATCAAACAAATTTGATTTGGATGTAACAACTAAATAAGTAACACATTGTACTAAATCTATTGAATTTAGGTTTTGATGGCATTACGGTTTTTTGCTTGCTTTTCTCCATTGCATCTTGCATCTACAATTTTTGACAATCTTTATACCTAGGTATAATTATTTGAAAACTTTCTGGTTGTTAGTTGCGGATAAATTGAATTATATAATTTGTTTGCTGTAAAGATATTTTACCGAACCTTTTACTTTCCATTTTACACACGTCAGTGCAAAAATGTAACTAAAAAGTTTTTATTGCGTTTTTAAACATTTAATCAAAACTGATGTTATAATTCCAAATTCTAAACAATTTCTACACGCCACTTCATTGATCAATTCACAACATTTATGTGAAACAATCTGAGACTTCAGTTACGTATACTCAATTTTGTTAATTTATTATAGCGTATATAGTCAAGAATATGAATTTTTGCTATCATCTGCTGTACGCTATGAAACGTATACGTTATTATAGCGGACAACTCAAGAACTAGGCTCCAGAACAGCAACATGTATGTATGCTCTTTGCTAATACTAATAATACTAGTCATTTTTTAACTTAAAAACGTGTTGCTTGCGTTTATCTGTTTTAATATTACTCTTATAGTAGTTATAATAACTGTATTTTTTAACCACCAGTTCCGAGACTTTGTTTTTAAACTTTTTTTAACGAGTTTGACGCCAATAACGTTCATTGTTTTCATTGAATTACCCCAGTAACCAAATCACGTTATTATGAAATTTGTTTAACGTTACTAGATCATTTCTATTACGTTATAGGTGTAACGTGATATTTATTGTATAATTACGACAAAAAACTGAGGTCGTATAACGTTATATATAAAATGCTTTTATTACCTTGCATAGAAAATAATTAGGTTTTTGTTATACCACTCATATAATTGTAGGATGTTTATAAATAAAACAATATACATAGTAAATTTATATTTAAGATATTACAAAAAATTATATATATACTTTTCTTACAGAATACATTAAACATCTATTATAATTATTATGTTCTACGTCAACTCAAACATAAGATACAAGTAAAATTAAATTGATACGAAAACCGTTAAATCTACTATATTATTTTAGATTTTACACCGAAATCTGTATAAAATAATTGACGTGTTAAACTAATTTATGAACAATTAGAAATGTTAAGTAGGTAAACAGAAAACATTACATATAGCACACTTCATCCATTGTACACTCAATTAAACAAAAAACGGGACACCTTGATTAGTTCGATTAAAATAGTTAGTGATGTAAACTAGGCTTATTAGCGGTGCTATTGGAAATCATTCGTAGCCGTTTGCGATGCTATTCAAGAAATTCAAATTAGACAATATCAGAAAGTCAAATCGTTTATCCGCACTAAAAAAGTAATATATTCCTATTCTTAAATGATTTGGAACAGTAAACTGCCTTTTATTTTTATACGAAATATTTTTCTGTGTAAATAAAAGTTTCATGTTGAAACAGTGAAACCCGCATACTTTACTGAAAAGTGCCCGCTACACTTTTTGGAGCTTGCGTAATTAACTACATAACGACTTCTTAGAGGTCGAAACACTTTTGTTTCATTTTTAAGCATATTTTCATTTTCATTTAAACCTTAAAAATTTTTTTTTCTGTCGCTAGAAACATTGTTACAAATATCCAGCGGTAACGTCTTGCAAACTTCAGGCGCTTTCTTTTATTGTCCTTGCTAAGAAATACTTTTATAGCTGCTTGATACTACGTTATTCCAGCCTCTTTCAGTCTTGCCGGTGCGGTTAACTGGCATCCCGAAAATTCAACGTTGGTTAGAGCAATTTGAAAAGTTGTAAAAGGATTTTGCGTTACCTATGCCACTAACGCTGCGTCTTCGGCCACCGTAGACACTCTTTTTGTTCTCGCGATACTACTTAACTCTGATACGTGCCACGGTAATCCGCGAAACTCCGTGATGATTTGAGTCTTCAAATCAACACTCGTATATGCAGGCATTATCAACAACAAATAGCTTTCTAGATACATTTACTAACCTGATGCTATATTTTTACTAAATCATAAATTAAACTAGAAACTACAATTACTCTTATTAATAATAATTAAGTGTGCCGGTAATTTACATTCATAGTTCAAATAGAATTAACAATAGACCTACCAACTAAAATTTTGAAAATATAACAGCGACTTAAAACTAAAAATATAAATGAATATAAAGGTAAAATGCTTCATTGTTCTTAATTGGCATTCCTAAAAAATACAATAAGAATGATTATTTATCGTATTATAGTAAATATTTTTGGTACATTCAAAATACGTTCATAATATTCGAAATGTTTAATGCATAATTAGTGAATATTTCTAATTGTAGATTCCACACATACTCAAAAAATATTATATGTATAATGTATATTTAAACAATGTGCTAATTATAAAAAATGTATATTATGTACGCATGTACTTTACAAAAACTTTTGTTATTTTTAAGTTTTTGTATTAGAACACGTCTAAGCTAAAGATGTTTGATTAATACTTTTGTTTAGCAAATCTAGTCGTAAATATTTCTCTAAATTTTTATTTGTATTTACATAAATTTTAGTAGTTTCCGTATATAAAGAAGAATTATTGTCCCAGCTGGTTAAACTCGACTCTGAGTTACGATCGACTAATTCTTCTTAAGTCATTTCTATAGAGTTTAGAATCTGACTTGGTTTACAAGTTGAGTATTAAACTTTGTAGTGGTTCTTTGTTAGAATGTCGTTTGCGTTTTCAAGTTTATCGTTTTTTCCTTACCTTGTTAGAGTTTAGAATCTGGCTTGGTTCACAAGTTTATTACCTAAGTTTTGAGAGGTTCTTAGTTAGATTTCGGTTGCTTGTTTGAGTTCTTCGAAACGTTGGCCACTTCGGTTACAACAATGACACGGTTGGACCGACGTTCTCATCTTCGTATAGACTCCGGTAGTGGAAGTCTCCGCTAATATATTAGCAATCTCTACGGGAAAAATATTTCTTCTAAAACGTCCGTATTTTGCAAACTTCGCCACAAACTCGTCAAACTTTTGTGTTCTTGAGCTTTTCTTAGTCGCTGTCGTCACCATAACATAATTCCTGCATTCTTCAAAATCAAGTTTCACATTCAGACACGTCCTTCTAAAAATATTGTACACCGTGCTAGTCTGGCGTTGATACGCAAACTGATTAAGCAAACCAGACGAAAGTTAGACACCATTTCGAAACAACTCTTTTATCTTCATCTCAGTTTGGCCAACACTATCCCCGGATGATTAGCATCTCTTCGACAACGTTACTTACCAGCAGTCTGATACCACTCTACGACTAACCACTAAAGTTTATCTCAAAAAGTTTCAATTATTGGAATCCAAGAATCATAAATTCTTTGAAGACGGTCGTCAATTTATCTAGTTTGACTCTCACTTTAGAAGAGGAAGAGTTTGAATTTTGCTGTTGCTCCCAAACGTATTCCTAAAGAAGATATTTTATGTATTGTAGAATCTTCTATAAGACATTTTCCTCGAAACATCTCAAATCCCATTTGTATTTACACTGGCAAAATCTCTTGAATTATCTAAAGTTCTTCAATCTAACATTTCTAAGTCGGAAAAGTTAGCCCTAAAAAGTCTTTGTAGAAACCCCGATATTATTGATCTTCCAGCCGACAAAGACAACGCTATTGGCGTTTTGAACCAAAATGATTATGCTGCAAAAATCCATTCTGTTTTGTTTGAGGAAACGCACGCTCTTCTTACTCGTAAGCCCACTTTAAAGATTGAACGTGAGGTCAGCCAAACCATCAAATCTTCCAATCTACCTCCAGAAACTAAACGTCGACTCCCTCCTTCAGATTCCAAACCTTCTCGTCTATACGGACTGTCCAAATTTATTCCCTTTAGACCTATCGTCAGTACTATCCAATCTTCTACCTACAAGCTAGCCAAGTTCTTGTCATGCAGGTAAAATATCTTCTCAAATCCTTAACTTTTAGCATTTTATTTAACGTTTAGAAACCATAAAACTTGAACCCCAAGATCTTCTTGTGAGTTTTGATGTCACTTGACTTTTTACCAAGGTTTCCTATCAAGAATTCGCTTATTATCATCGAACAGATTCTGTCTCAACATGACAAGGACTTCAGTTTGGTTCCTTTTATTGATAAGTGTTTATCATCCACTTACTTCCAATTTGATAACAAGTTTTACGAATAAGTTCCTGGCGTTGATACAAACTTTTGAGACTTTTCTCACAAACCCACCCATACGGACGGATACCTTTATGCTTCGTCTCATCATCATTCTGCACAGAAACGTTCTGTTATTGCATCTTTGATTCATCGCCCTTTTTCTATTTGTCAACCTGAGAATCTAGACTCGGAACTTCGTCATTTTGCTAAAACTTTGGACACAATGGTTATATAAAGCTAGAAATTCAAACAGTTATTAATCGTCATCTACATCCACGTGCTCGATTACCTAAGGACATTTCTACTTCCAAATCCAGTCCAAAATTGGTATTTTTACCCTACACTGCCAAGATTACAGATCAAATAGAGAAACTTCTTTGTAAGAACGGTATTAAACCTATATTCAACTCGACAGGCAAAATCTTTCAGATAAATTTCCTACACTCTCATTTTAAGGTGTATACTAAATTCCTTGTTTATGTGGTTTACTCTACATTGGTGAAATCGGTCGTTCCGTCATTGCACTCATTTCTGAACATGATCGTTGTATAAGGAAAAGGTATATTTGTAAGTCTGCAGTTGCATAACGTTATTTTACTACAGATCGCAATATAGATTTTGTTGTTGTTTGAGTTCTTCAATTCCTCTCACGCTTTGACGAAGCCCCTTACGAAAATAGGTGAAACGTTGGCAACTTCGGTTACAACAATGACACAGTCCAAACCCGGAAGACGTACTCTTAGTATAAAAAGAATTATGTTTATTTAATGTCATTGGTTGCATGGGAATCGCAATAAAAAAAATTTGCTTTTGTTGGATTACCTGTGGTTAACCCAGTGGCGGCTTCTCTATTAGGTCACTCAGACAATGACCCTCCAAAATGAATTAGAAAATTATTTTATTTACTTTAAAATTACAAGAACTCGCGTTTAAATCAAATTATCAGCGTTTAAATTTCAATTTTCATTGTTAGCGCAACATATGCGAAAACTTACGAATTTACCCGAGGCTGTTGTGTTTTATAGTCTCTGTATATTATATTGTATTATATAATGCAGCCGAATCGTTGGCCGAATCGTAAGTTATTGTAGTCAAGAGTGCAACATGCATAATACAATCTTATGCGAATTAGAAAAAGACAACTAAACGGTTTCTGCGGTTGTCAGCCGAGTCCCATTTCGCGTACTCAATGCAATGCTTACGTCATTTATTATTATCTCCGCAATACGTGTTTGTAAAACAAAAATGCTGGAATGCACATTTTTTATCTCATACGACAAACTTTGCACTCAATTTTTTAGTTGTTTGATAATATTCGTTTGTAACCAATGTCAATGAATTTTGAAAGACGTTTAGAATTTAAAACCAATAGTCGTCTTCGGCCTTTACTTCAAATTCGACAAACAAGTAAACATAAAACTAAAGAAGTACACCGTAATTTTAAAGAATCTATGTACGATTTATCAGAATGGATTTGTGGATGTGAAGAAACATGGAAAAATCTTTAATTGAAAACATTGTAAATTTTAATGAACTTGTTATCGATCATTTTGCTAATTCTAAAGATAGACAAATCGATCTTAAATATAAATCGCTTTAATGCAAAAAAGTTTTTTTTTTACTTTTTGTGATAATTGCATTTTTTTGAATATTTCAAAATGACCCTCTGGTATGATTGACCACCAGCCGCCACTGGGTTAACCAACTGTGATATTAAGGTATTAGTAATGTCACCGTTTCTTACTATATTTAATACCGTCAAAGTACTAATATCATGAATAATAAATGTTTTGAAATGATTCTGTCCGTTAATGGACCAACAAAAGTGTCTTTTATTTTAATAACAAAGAGTATCAAAAATTGAATGATGACATATAGTATACTAAAAATGTTATTAGCAAATTTATGTTATGTGATTATATACACTTTATATACGTAAACAATAGAAATTTATCTTGCCAGATAAATTCAAATAATACAATTGTTTGATGTGTCAGAAAAACAAAGCTATAATTAGTTTAAAGTAAATATTAGTTATATATATAATTTATAAATTATCAATAATTCCTATTTATTGACAAAACATTATCTTGTATCTTGTTAATATGTATTCAGAAACAATTACGATTATAATGTATTTATAAAGGTGGATAGTGAAGCGATTGGCTCAGTTTCGTTTAGTAAGCTGTTACATTTTCTAATAATTTTTCATATATTAAGTAGTAGTGCCGTAGGTGATGAAAATGAAGATCACCTCGGTTCGACTGCTTTGTATGTGGGAAATAAAAATCAACATTTAAAATTGATATAATTTTTGTAGATAACAAGTTTTATAACATTTCTACTTTCGTCTTTCTTTTGTACAGTTTAAAAAACTTCTAATTTTAGAGACTGTTTTGTTGTTGGTTTACATCGAACTTCATCATCTTTCACATCTCTCATATTATTGATTTTAATAATATTAAAAAGTTACATTACAATATACGTACGGTATAAGACTCTTTTTGTATGATTGCTACGTTAAATTAAAGATATTCTCAGGAATTTTTCGACGGTAAGAAACTTGCAACACAGTTCTTCAGAAAGCCTCAAAATCTAAAATTGTACTATTGCTTCTTCTATCATAATAATATCTTCTTAACATCATTAAATATACAAAAAAAGTATATTTATAGCCAAGATAATTAAAACGCTAGTGTAATGAAAGAAATAATTAAAACACGAATTTAATAAAAAACAAAAAAAAAGATATTTTTAAAATAGTTTAAAAACATATGTTTTACAAAAAAATGTATTTTGTTATGTTTTATGAAAAACATTTCATTTAAAAATTGATATTTAAATATTTTCGAAAATGTTTTTTTTTGTAATTTAAAAACCATTTTTGCTGTTGCAACATAATTTTCACCATTAAGATGTTTTTGCAATTTAAACATGTACTAAGAAAACATAACATAAAAGTTGCTTATAACACTACAACCAAAAATAAAAATTTGTTGAATCCTGTATAAGATAAAATACCTTACAATACCTGTGGAGTATACCAAGTCCCATGCACCTGTGGCAAGTTATATATTGGTAAAACTGGTAGAACTATAGATACTAAATTAAAGAACACAAAAGACATCTTCGTTGACTGCATCCTACTAAGTATGCCATTGCCGAACATGCACTTGACACTCTCCACAATAAAAACAAAAAATTGGAAATAAAAAAAAATTATAGAAGCAATTGAAATTATTAAATATCCCAACAAATTCAACAGACAGTGGTTACGAACTATCTGCCGCTTGGTTACCTGTTATTTCCTAATCTTAATTTTTCCATCAATTACACTTAAGCTACGTTTAGAGTTTTTATTGTGGTTTTCCTTTAGTCTTTCGAGCAAACGCTGTAGCTAAATAAACTTGCGTCAATTATCTAGTTCGCTTACAATTTATTGTGTTTAGTTACCTTAGTTTTATAATTGTCAATTTAATTTATGCTGCCTGACGTAGAACTTAGCTCAAGTTCGAAAACTTGTAAGTTTATAGTTTAAATAAATATTACACCATTAACCCTATAAAAATATTATTAATATTTTGTTGCTCTTGTGAATATTTGCAATTTTAGTCTATGTAATTAGATGTACAATGCAAAATTGATCTATCAAATCTAATTTTTGAGATACGCTATATATCGGCCTCTCTGGAAGAACTTATTTTTTTAGCTTATATCACTGTGAATTATGTTTGGTATTAAGTGTATTTTACGTCACGACTATTATTATTTGATCCACAAAAGGGCATGAAAACTACTATAGTAGGTAGTCAGCTAAACGAGACTAGCATGTTCAAAGTTAGTTTTACGGTGCCAAACGAAATTTTATCTTTTCGTTATCACTATAGTTGTTTATTTAAATTTAATTTGATTGTGTAATGTTACCTAAAATACTGTTGTCTTTGTGTTTATTTTGTTATTTTTTATTTATTTATTTGGGTTTCGTTGCCTTTATTATTAGATATTGTATGGTAGGTACTGCTGTAGTATTTCATAAGTTTTTTTCCTAACAATACACAAAATGCTGCATTTTTTTCAACTTGTTATTTTTGATATCAGAAAATGATTATTAATTGTGGTCAAACTTAAACCATATTTACAAACGGTAACATATAATTTAAAAAAATACAAAGAAGTACATTTTATCACAACGGAACCGAAAGCAAACACACGCGACATTCAGTCTATTCTTGATGATTTTTGCAAAAATATATGCGTATATGAATAAGACAAAATTAAACGTACAACATTCTATATAACAGACATGTACCAGTTAAAGAAAATAACATAAACTAAAAAAACAAAAGGTACTCAATTGAAATATGATAATTGTGATGGAAGACATTCAAGTAGTTACCAAAGAGTACCTATCTAGAGAAGAAATAAACCCGGCAATATCTTTTAAACTGATAATAATAGCACAAACAAGAATACAACCCCTATCATGTATGATTTTCACTTCGCTAAAAAACCGAACAATCTTAAGAACAGAAAACATTTTTATTTTTTAACTTCCGCTAAAATTAAATTTTTAATTTTTTAGAATGTTTTCAAATTTTCACATACCAAGACTTGATTTTAAAATTCAATTTGATTTCGTTAAAAACCTTAAAAATTTATAATTAGAAAGAACAATGGAAATTGCTAATTATTTCTTTAGGTTTGTTATTATTTACAGAAAAGTAATATTGTTGCATAATCTTTACGTTTTTAGTGCAAGGTACTTTATGAAAGAAATATTATTCAATGAAAATTAATATCTATTTACGTGACTTCTAAAAACTCTAATTTATTCTTATTGATAAATTACTTTTATAAAAATTTTCGGTGGTGGGCTGACGAAAATACCCATTTTGTAATAGAAGCACAGGGCCAATACTCATTCAAAACGAATGTCTGGTGTAGAATCTTTAATAATCAAATCATTAGACCAATTTTTTTCCGAGAAAATCTTAATTCTGAGAGGTACCTGTATTTCTCCAGAATGTCTTTTTTAATGTAATAGAGGATATTCTATTAGATCTTTGCAGAAATATGTATTTTCGGCAAGATGGTGCTCCAGCGTACAGTATATAGTTGATGTTGGTAATTTTCTTGATTATTTTTCCCCATAAATGGATCGAAAGATTTTTGGAAACACCATGCGATTTCTTTTTGTATGGGATACCTCAAAAATGAGGTCTACATACGCAGACCTTTCAGGAATATTAACCATCTTAAAAATACAATTAGAGAATGTTCCGCTGAACTATCGTCTATTATGTTGAGGCATGTTTTAAGAGAAATGTATGAACAAACCATTCTGTGTGAAAGGGACGAAGGGCACGTTGAAGTTTAATTTCTGTTTAGTTTTGATGCTATTTCTTAAAATTCTGCAATGTTTATTAGTTACATAGCAGAAGCAATTACTTATTAGTGTTATTTGTTGTATGTTAGTTGAAATAATATTATGTCTCGATTATTATGCATTATTTTTGACAGTTATTAATAGTAGTTTATATAACGAGTTCCTGTGTAAATTGTAGGTATGCTTTTTTCCCAAGAGGGCATTTTTAAACCCGAGTAAAACAAGGGTTTAAAAGATCTTGAGTGAAAAAAAAGCGTCCAATTTAGTCAGGAACGAGTTAGATACATTTTATTGCTCAAACTGAGACTAGAAAGCCCTCAAAGTTTCAAAATCAAATCAAAAATAATTTGACGTTTATGTTGACAAGTGCGTAAAAACTGTCAAAGACGGTTGCAATAGCTCAAAATTAAATTTATGACAGTTAAGAACAATAAAATTATTGTTTAGACCGATGATTCAAGTTTCACAAAAGGTGATTTTTCTTGACAGTAAAACAATTCACAGCCGTCTCATATTCTGCCTACTTAATTCACTGAAACATGTTTGTCCTCGTTTAGGCAACTGTAAAAGAACATTTACAGGATTTTGTGAAACAAATATTCATTATCATTGAAAAACATTTCTCCCATAAAGTATCTTGCACCTAAAACGTAAAGAAGAACAATATTTATGATTATAAGCGACTTTCGGCTTAGACCGCGTCGTAGTTAAACACCCAGACTTAGGCTTGGTCCTAGTCTCTTTTTGAGAGTGTAAATGACAATATTTATACCAATAGCGATTAGCGTGATTAACGGACCTTATCTTTCCGTTACCGCTTGACTGACTTCGTTATTACTCGGAGTAAGTGTTTGTGTCCTTTCCAAGAAGGTTGATCTTTGTCTTAGAGGATATAATACTGTTAGCCAAGGTTTGCTGAGTCTAATTAAACCGTCTTCTCGGTTCATATTACATGGATGTTTTTCTATTTCCACAGCTTCGCGGATTAGTCTAAGAAAGTAGAAAGGAGTTCTAGCCAACACTTTAGTTTGGTCAAAGTTCAGCGGGTGTCTTTGGTTCCACACGTGTTCTGCTACTGCTGATTTAGTAACTCTGCGGTGTTTGCAGTCAGCCATATGTTCTTTTACTCTAACTCCAATAGAGCGTCCTGTATGTCCTATATAACTAGATCCACAGGAACAAGGAATTTTGTAAACTCCGGCATGTTTTAGAGCCCCTTGTTTGTCTTTAGCAGAACTAAACCACGTGTTCAGGGTATCCTTAGTCGTAAAGACAGTTTTTTCTAGTTATATAGGAAATTTTATTTTATATAGGTGTCTGTATATAAATAATTTTAAAGGAATATATAACTACTTTCCAGCGTAACTATAAAAAATATGTGTTTAACAGATACCCATATATGAAATGTGTAAATTTTAATATTATTTTATTTATAGAAGCAGTTCAAGTGTCATCATATAGTAAGGTAAGAACGACAATTCACAACTTATTAGCTTTAAAGAATTTTAAAATTGCAGTTTTATTTCCTAAATATCTAAGGGTACTTCTAAAAAATCATTTTAGATTTTATGAATAAAGGAAACTTGAGTAGTTGATTAATTACATGTTTTAGAAATGTTTAGTTTTTAAATTCCACACCTGGTGGAATACATTACTGTGTAAAATTTAGAAGTTAAGTAGTAAACCTATCTATACTGTATGTAGTGCTTGTTTTATTATTATTTTCTTCCTCAAATATTTGTAATAAAAATAAATATGTTATAAATACTTTTGCAGTTAATTGTATACTTATAATTTAATCGTAATTGTAAATTTACATTACATTTACATATTTCTAATTTAAAAGTTTTCTTAATTTGTGGATAGAAGCTGCATTTAATTCACAACTTAATTTATGTATAACTTGCAGAAAATTTACATTCTTAAATTTTACAAAAGTAAGTGTTATGCGTGGCCCTTTCAGGCTTTCAGTAAATTTGCGGTAAACTATTTGTATTATACATCATACATTACATTCACAGCAAGTTAAATACAAGCTTAGTTTGCTTAGTGGGGGTCATAAAAAGCTTTAAAAAAAATCAATAATTTAAAAAAAGTCATTTGGTGCCGACTGTTTTAGAAAGCATTGTATAATGAGATTCAAGAATTTATTAAATATACATTAATAGGTAATACAACAATTTATAGATTATATAATACAATACAATGCTAGAAAACCAATCAAAAAATTTAAATTTTTAAAAGTTGATTACACGTTTAATGAAATAATAATATAAACAACCATAGAAAAATAAAACTTAATAATCTAAAAAAATGTGGTAAAAGTAATAATATGAAAAAAAAACTTATAATCCATATTTAAAAATGTGAAACAAAATAATGCAATAATTGATTGTTACCACAAAATAATCTTGTAGCTCTTATTATGATTCTTCCATTTACTTCGCCCTCCTTACTTCTGAATTCCTGAGCCACGACTTAATCTCGTTCTCCTATTTTGGTTGAATTTTTTGTTAATGGGTTTCACCAAAGATCTTTAAATTATAATAATTATTATTTAAAAATATGTCGTTTTCAAATTTGTATTTATAAAAACTAACTGCAATTATTGTTTGGACTGTATAATTTTAATTGTCAGTCATTATTCGGTATAAATTGCAACCATTTGCACTAAAATCTTATGTAAAACCTTTAAAATATTTGTTATAATCAGAATATAATTTTTATAATAAAAACTGCAGCTATTCGCTATTTGTATCTTAATAGTAATGCTTCTGACCTCGATTATAATGACTTTTTTAGATTCGATCGAATTTATATAATTTTTGTAGCTACCTATACTAAACAAATAAAAATTTTCTTGTTCAAACATAACTATTCTAGAAACTGACTGTTTTTTCCACACGAATATTAAAAAAATTAAACAAAAAAATAGTACCTAGGCTTCAAAAAAATGCATAGAAAAAAATGCACTAAAAAGTAAAAAATTTATTTAATTTAGTTACAATTAAACGACAATATTTTCATTTAACACATCTATACAATGCATATGACTAATAAGCATCTCAAAATATGTATTTACATAAAATTACTTTTTGAAGTCGATGCCATATGTATGACATTGACGTATGGTTAGGCTTGATTCTTAACATTAACTTTGGCAGTTGTATTAGATTTAAGTGTGAATATGAATATCAGATATTATAGTATTATTAATAGGTAATACACCTTGGCTTCAAAAATTTCTTCTTACCCACTGTTAATTTCACAGTGTCTTCTGACACCACTAATTTAATATCGAAGGAACGCATACGTATCATGGCGCAGCACAGTTGTACAGGTTGACAAAGGACGTTCAATAGACATAAATAATATTTTGTCCAGTCTACGTTTATCACAAAACATTTTATGAATATCCGTTAAAGATTCATATAGATGCTCAGACTTTTATTGGACTTAAACCGGACGTCTCACGGGCTTTGTGTGCTATTAGGGAAAGTAACATGGATGATACGAAGAGCAAATACGAAAAAAGCCAATTACTGTGTGTTAGATTAAATAGGTACTTGCTTTGTTAGTATTTTATTATTCTTCCTTTTAGTAATCGTTTTACATTTGAACAAACTAAAATAAACTTTCTTCTTAATTAATAAGTGGCGTTACATTTTCTTGTTTTTGCATACAAAATTTTATTTATCTTAAGATCGTCCACAGATGGCGCATCTTCGTGAAAATACAAGTGTAATGTACAGGGTACTTAACACTGTGCATATCAAAAACATATGTAAAAGTGGTCAATGACGTAATATTCCAATTGGGAAAAAATACTAATTCAGATGATATATCAAAGTAAAAATAAGGTATACAATGCAAGTAAATAAAAAGCGTAAAAAAGAGAAGCAAAAAAAACACAAAAGTGTGAATCAAAGTTATAAAAATAAAACCAAAACATAATAAACAGCGGAATAGGGAAGAAGTGGGTATAGCGGTCACTGGAGGTAAAGTGGTCACGAGTAATTTTTCCTATTCTACTAGAGCCATCTGTGCGGTAAACTGCTAAACTGTTGGAAGCGTCATTACCGGCAACTGTAAAAGAAACATAGAAACCATACCATCTTCACATCAGTTGATATCTATATATATATGGTATAAAGTATGTATCCATGTAGTCTAATTAATGAATATGCGAAGTACATTTAGTTATGGCTATGGCTAAATGCCCATTGCAAAATGGGTTAAAGTGACCACCAAGTGTCCACTATACCCCGTGTAAGTGTTGGAGTGGCTACTTTAATCCATCGGTTTATAACTGAGTGTAGGTAGCCACGTAAACTTAAAACATTATTTCCAGAAAACGCCAAAGAAGTATATGAGATATAAGGATATAACACAAGCAATCAAAGCCGTAAAAGTACAGCACATGTCATTCCAAACAGCCAGTAAAATTTATAATGTTCTGCGAAATACACTCAAAAGAAGAGTTCTAGATAAAAATAGAGATACTAAAGGAAGTATTAAAGTCCTAGGAGCTATTCGCCCAGTTTTTAGTTTGGATCAAGAAAAAGAAATAGTTCAACATATCCAAGTTGTAGAAACTCGAATTTTATGCATATCAGTTAGCTGAGAAAAACGGCTTGCGGCATTTTTTTAACCGAGAGGCCTACCTTGGTGGGAAAGATTGGTTGAAAAGGTTTCGTGACAGACATCCGGAAATTAGCCCTGCACACAGTGCCGGTTTAAGGTACATCGCCGCCCGGTGCTTCTGTAATAACGTGAACGACTGCGCCTAGTCTCAAAAATATTGCATAGTGGGTATTAGTCTTCGTCTTATTTTTCTTTTTTTATAACAATGCTTTAATAAGTATATAAAAAAATAAAAATTTATTATTTATATTAAAGCACAAGGAAAAACCAATAAACAAACTTAAAAAAAACTTGTATACTCTTATCAAAATCTTACGTACAAAGAAATACCCTTTATTTTTTATATTGTTTTTATTTTTAAAATTTGTGTCTTTACACCAACATTAAATATTATCAAAGTAGCTCATCAATAATGGGCAGATGTACGCCGGTGCTATAGCACGGAAAAGACCCCTGGCTAAAGCGGCATTGCCTGCACACCTGAAACCACTAGTGCGGCCCTAGCTAAAGCCTTCAATAAGCCTAGTGTTGATAAGGTTTTAACTCTTTTAAATGAATGCATTAGTTAATTTCTATACAGACGTATAAACGTTTTTAATGTAGATAAGACGGGAGTTACAACTGTGCAGTCTAAATTGAGCAAATTTTTTGCAGTAAAAAAGTGAAAACAAGTAGGTTGCCTCACATCTGCAGAAAGAGGAGTTTTATTAACTGTTGCAGTCTGCATGTCTGCTGGTGACTCATTCATTCCCTCACTAATAATTTTTCCTAGAGTAAAAATGAAAGAAGAGTTAATGAACGGAGCTCTACCTGAAACTGAATTCGGCTGCCATAAATCAGGATGGAGGCAGCTGGAAATTTTCATTAATGGTTTGAGCATTTTCTGAAGCATGCGAAGCCTACTGCCAAAGACCATTGCTCGTTAATACTAGATGGGCATGTTACACATACAAAAAACTTGGATGTCATCACTATGGCGCGTGATAATTTCGTGACTGTGCTGTGTCTACGACCTCATTGCAGTCACAAATTACAGCCACTTGATGTGCCGCGTTCATGGAGCCCTTAAATACGTTTTATGTTCAAGAGATCAAAAAATAACTTAAGAATAAGTGCCTACTACAGCTATAAATAGATTTAAACATTGTGGAATTATTCCGTACCTATAATCCATATGTGTTTAGTCATGCAAATTTTGCTGTAGCTGAAGTTAGTGATAGAGATGTTGCAGTTATCATCGGGAAAACATTCCAATAATGAAGGCAACAAAGACAATGAAGCAGCAGATTCAATTTCTTCAACCTCTCAGACTAACAACCGACTTGTTAATCAAAACATGCATGGTATCCAAAATAATAGACCAAGCTGCTGAGAGTTACTCGCCAGTCCAAAAGATATCGTTCCGATACCAAAATGTAAAACAAAAACGCAGAAAAATAATAATAATAGAAATAGAAAAAGAGGTTCTACTGCAATAATCACAGACAGTCCTTATAAGAATGAACTAGAAATATTAAAGAAATTTAAAAAACCAGCAGTGGTTAAAAAACATCTTTTTGATAGCAAGAAGACTGAAAGCATGGTTGCGTCAAAGAAATCAAGAACTCCTGTTATAGAGAATACAAGCAGCAGTGATGATGATGAGCAAGAAGATGTCGAGTGTCTCTACTGCTCAAGCCTTCTCTCAAAATTCAAAAAAGGGATAGATATGCTGATGCTCAGTGACCAAAAATGGGCGCATGAAGAATGTGTCGGATGCGATAAAGACGACGATGTATTTACATGCAAACTATGTTCTTAAACTGTATTTTATATGTAATAAATTCTAAAGTACTGTTGTATCACATGTGAGATTGTTTGACAATAATTTTATCATAGTCACTTGGCTTTAAATTATGATTGGCCACTTTGCTCCGCTCTGTGAGGTAAAGTGGTCATCTGCACATATTTTGCAAAAGATTTTGTAATTAAAACATAATTAAAATTAAAGCTTTAATTGTTTTTACTATGACTATAATAATGTTTAAGCTACATTGGGTACTTGGTTTTCTAATCATATTACTCTTTATTTCAAGTCGCGAGACTTTTGAACCTTAAAGTGGCCACTATACCCACATCTTCTCTACAAGTAGTATGTACCCATACACTGACGATAACACTGTATAGTGCATTAATAGAATAAATTATAAAGAAACAACTTTGTAGAATCACAATAAAACCCAAAGCATACTACCATTGAAATTACCTAAATTATAGTAGCTGTCGTATGAACAAAACAAAAAAAATGTTAGAATCCCTTCAAAACACAAAAAAACATAATATTGCAACGAGTATTAAAACTAATTTATTTATAACTAATTATATAGACGTAATTTATAAATATGATTATTAAAAATGTAACTAATTTTTAATACTATCACTAAAGATTTATAAATACCGACCGCGGATAAGATTCTTTTTTATTTATCTACACGATTTATTTACATTTCGCACACGCGTTAAACACTTACTTTGCAATTTATTTAGACACTGCATCAAAAGAAAAATCTGCAAGCAAACAAGTAGTTGCAAATTAAGTGTTTTAATTTATTCTAATTACCTTGAACTTTTTCTAAAATATGTCACTACTAAATACCAACGTTTACAAAGATAACCTAAAATATTTAATTTATAAACCAAACTTTTTTGCTTTATACGTACCGTTGAAACTAACGCAATAGCATCCACACGGTCCTAAATAATTTCGTTTTTAAATTTGATAATTTGGGTGCACGGAATATTCGTACACGTATTTTAAATCATGTTTTCATAATTTATTATCCTGTACGGTAATAACTTTGATCTATACGGAAATGAAATTGGTCAAACACAATGCACAGTGTTGTCTAATCGCAAAGAAATATACAATCGTAGAAAAAACCTATTTCAGCGCATCAAAAAACAGGAAACTAGTTTGATAGAATATGTTGAATTCCGCCCGCATGCTGTAGCTCTCGGACAAGTGAGAACTTGTTCAAGTCCGCCTGTTCGTTTTTACTACTACACACTCTTATATCTTTCTACAGACGCATAAAGCAGAGTAACCTTGAAAATACACACACATTTGTATGTACATCAAATTAAATAATACGGCTCGTGGATGCAACTACATATTAACCTATATAACGGCTTTTAATATCATATGACCTACTGCAAAATTTCCAATTTGAAATCGAAATTACATAAAATTCGCGTGAATTTCATTCAGTAGCAAATTTATTGTAGCGTAGTGTTCAATTTAATAATTGAATAAAGTATAGAGAATTCATGTACTTTCTTTTAACCTCAGGATTCTTAAAAAAAACTTTTTGGTACAAAATTTCATCAGCAAAAACAAAAAACTGGAAAAATGACTAATCGTTTTTTGCATAAAAAAATCAAGATTTTACTACATTCGCGTAAAATTATTTTCTTTGTGTTGTAATGACGTGTGTACTACAATACGAAGAAATTGAAGAAGAGCAGATATTACACATCTATTACAATTCTTAGCCGGACGAAAATGCAGAAATTGGTGCTCATGTTGATACTGAAATTAGTGAAAGTAAGGTAACCTGATCAATAAATATATAATAATTTCAGACCCGAACAAGCGGGTGTACTGGTTTAATTGCAAAAGAACAAATGATCTTGTTAACGAATAAGGAACAAAGACTAAGAGAGTAGCTTACAGATTCGGAATCAAAAAGCTTTATATTTTGTTTTGTTGCAAACGTATAAATAGTTTTTCTGGTTCAGAAGAATTTTACTTGTAGCAATAATCTTTAACGTCGTGAAGCTATCGAACATGCCTAATTTAAGAAAACGCAAAGACAATTTTTAATAATATTTCGACTTTTCAACAGAAAAAAAATATTGATGCAATGTTCTAGAAACGATTTTCATTTTTTAATCACAATAACGCCAATTTTCTGTAAATTACAATCTTTGTGTTTATTGAGTTTATTTTTAAATTTTTCAGTGATACATTTTTGTGTTTCTTGTTTTTGTAGTTTTCATACTTTTTTATTAACGCTAGAAAGGTTTGAGTAAAAAATACAATTAAACCACTTATTAGTTCAATTGATAATGAATAGTTTGAGAGAAGGAGTGATATGTAGTCAGTTTATAGTCAAAGCATCATTTATGGCGGGGGCGCTGCCATAGATACACCAAAAAATACATATGTATAATAAATTCAAATTACATGTTAAAATAATAACACCGCTTGCAAACGCTAAAAAACAATTCTTATATTATATATTATACGTTAAAGATTAAGAAAACAATGTTGGTGTTTAAGTACGTCTAACTAAAACGTTTTCAAAAACTTATTAGACAATTAAATATACTATTTTATATGCAAAGAAAACATTATATATCAAAAGCACGCTAACACTGTTAATATTCGAAATAATGCACGTCGGGCGTCAGATTTAATTTTTTAAATGCTATTTCCTATTTAAGGCGTTTCCTGTCTATCTTATTCATCAAAAACTGTCCCGCATTTTTGTGGCGTTGTTCTTTTTCTTACAGATTTATGAATGGTGATCCAGTAATTTAATTTATCAATTGACTAAAGTCATGTCACGTATCAATGAAATAAATAGTTCATGACATGAAGGTACTTGAACACTCATTATAATTTCTACTTGTGCAGATAGAATAATGATACTACTATTACAGCTGAGAGTTCTTTTTAAACGAGACTTAAAACAATTTTGCACGTGTTCTTATTTTATATATCTTATTATTACCTATTTGCGGTTAATGAAAATTAAGAATTGACCAATTTTGATTATTACCTTGAATGACTATTAATCACGCGACAATTGCAATTCCAAGGACTTTTTGTTTACCATCAGTATCTTTTGTTAAATATAAAAGACTTGTTTATTCTTCGTGTCATTTTATTTCTGCACAAATACTTACTTCTTTCGCGAGTAACTTAAAAGACTGATTAATCGACAATTGGATGCATTGGTTAAATTTTTTATCTTCATTGTTATCAGTACCTAAAGACGATAATTGCAACATGCAATATTTATTTTAACCGTACGAAAATATTTGTATGTAATTGCTTAGTCATTGTCGAATTCCAACAATAAATTAAATAAGACTAAATAATTTTTATAGACCTAGTACTTAGTCAGCATTTTTGTAACTGCAAAAATTATTTGGTTTAGAGAAAAATAAGTAATAACAAGAATTTTCTAAAAATAATTATGTGAGTAATTGAATGATTAAGTCTTAACAGAAATTCAATAGAACTAGTCTAAAAGTTGATTTTAAAGAAACTCCGAATCCGTTTGCAATAGAATAGAAATTTAAATTAATTTAACTGATATTTAGTCAAATAATGCAAAGCATTATGAGAAAACACTGTTCTAAACACATAAACCAAAACGCCGCCAATTAGTTAGCAAAAAAGGTAAACAAACGAAAAGTCAAATAAAAAATAATAAATTAAAAAGGTTCCCAAATACAGTGCACGTCGCTTATTAGAATCAAGGATAATGTTATCAGTTGGGTAATGTTTTATTAAAGAGCGAGCCGGAGGTATGCTACTACATAGAAAAGACATCGTTTATAGTAATCATAATTTTGGTTTATATTATAAATTTTCTTCTCGGGTTTGTTTCTATACATGAACAAAACTGATTTTGCAAAAATTTAATAATTGTACCCTAAACATACTTGTTTTGCATATTCAGCTATATTTTTGCAGTGTTATTATTTATTCAAGTTTTTTCACTGACCTACGTAACATTACCTTGTTTAAACATCTGTAAATACGTTACCTCTGATTTACTTTGTATTTTTAGTGTACTTGGATATAATGTGCAGTTCTTAGGATAACAACTTAATCCCAAACACGTAATGACGATTGATGATATAAAAAACAAAAGGGTTGTCACTTTTAGAGCAATCATTAACGCTACTTGTTACTGAAAAGATTACTGAATATATTAGTATTTCTAAGATATTAAAATTTATTATTAATTTATTTTCATAGTGTAAATATTTTGTACTTTACTTGACGCATGCGCTCTTTTGTTCAATTTCGTTTTCATTTCAGTATTGTGAAACATTGACTTCGACCTAGACTAGCTCTATATTTTAAATTTAAATTTACTGTAATTAAGCTTGGTACAGTTTATGTCAACTAAGTGAATAAATAACAAGACGAAAAAGTTCCCTTGAATAAAACAAAAATAGAAAGACGACACAGAACTATAAATAAAGCTAAGGATTGTAGAAAAACAAAATTAAAAAAAAAAGATTAAATCAATCACGGTTGCTCAATATGCACCAAACAGCTAAAAATATTAGTTTAAAAACAACGGTAATAAGAATTGCATATTTACTTTAAATAAAATACTTAAAAACTCAAACCTTCTAGTGATAAAGAATACAAAAAAAAACGAACTCTAAAACAGCCATCAGATATTTAAATGTATCGCTTTTATTTTGAAAAAAAAATCCTGGTATCTTAAGAATAACACTAAATAATAATGCCGGTATTTCTCATCTTACTTGTTTAACTTATAAATAGGTACTTATAACTATCCATCTTTTTGTTTCTTAATGTGTCTTAAATATGTGATGTAAAAAACTGTCATTTTCTACGATGTCGATGTCAAACCGATTAACTTTTCAAAGTCTACAACATCCATTAAGTTCATAAAAACATACACTTAAGAAAAGAAATCAACATAAGTAAATGTTTGTGGAAAGAAGCACTGTTACTTAAAATTTGTAACCAATGTTATGGAATAGCTGGAAACTGCATAATTTATCAATAAAACAGAAATAATCTAATATTACACCAACACAGTTTATGATGTATATTACTAAATGCTATAAACAAAATACGTGTTAAATTCGATAATAAAGTAAAAATCTTTTTTCTAGATGTATCCGGGTAAATGCCCAAAACAAAATTAATATTATTATTTAAGTTGAAACATTTTATGCTCAATGCAAGATTTTTACGTAAAATATAAAAAATTAATTAGGTTATTCATGAATTAATTTTTAGCGAAGTTATGGTATTAAATGTTACCTAAAATATATATATAAAACAACATTGTATTTGAATTGACTTTGTTAAGATAGATGTCGAGTACTATATTTTTTTTACCTAATGTTTGACATAAATATACACGAAAGCAAGTGTATATATTTACTTTTGATACGTCTTATTAACGTACGACTAATGTGTGTCTATTATGTCAATTGTATAGCGTTATATAAGTTACGTTGTATTTAACAAAAGTTTCATATGCCGTAATGTAATGTATACCTTATGTAACATATAACAAACATAGACTTAATCAATTTACTTATTTATGCAATACTACTCGGTTTACTACGCAAATTAGACTTAACTATTAGTTTGCTATTAGGAAGAAAATTAAAAAACGTCTTCAAGAATGTAACTTATAATTTAAACGTTTACCTCTAATGTATTTAAACATTTCTCGTTTGCTATAACATAATCTAAACTAAATTGATGTGATTTGGATAAAGTGAAATTAGAGGTAAACAACGCAATTTTTTTTAATGTTTAATGTATAAACACTCAAATAATACGTTATAAAGTCAAACGCGATATTGATAAGTCAAAAATAAAAATCAGTTACTTATAATAAATTAGAACCAAAAAGTCTTGGTTAAGAGTTGTTTTGAGTTCTCAAAAAAATAGTCGTTCATTTGTATCCATATATTTAACGTAAAAATAAAATGGAAATGTTAGTTTAACGTTTATAATATGTCAAAATTATAACGTTTTGTTTAAAAGATGTCTTTTATGTTAATTGTCACGAAAATAATACGTTAAAACGCAATATATACTTGTCTAAGAAAAGACACCTTAATATTAAATTAAAACAAATTCGTTTAGGTTAAGAAGTTTAAACCGCAGAAATAATGTATAATATTCATATGCACGTGTCATAAATATATAGCAAGAACCAAATGTAAATTAAACGTGCATAATATGTTAAAGCTGCCACGAGTCTTTCAAACGGTGATTTTTACGTTTTTAAACACGTAAAGAATACGTTAATGTTAAACGCTGCATTGACGAGTCTAAGAAATAATTAAAAAACACAAAGGAGGAGGAGCATAATGGAGACGTTAACAAAAAACAATAATAAATGTACTTTTTTTAAAACATTAATCACAAACCTTTGATTATTTATCAACATTTGGTATGAAAACAAAAGAAGTTTATAAAAAAAATGTTTCTCTATTTCGGTTTTAAAATTACTCTTTCACGCACGTATTTTAGTGTTAGAATGAAGTCTATTCTTTAACGATTTTTGGTAACTTTTATTTTCTAAGTTTTACATCCTGATTTCTAATTGCCACCCAATGACAGCAGAAAACTAGGTAAATGTGTCAAATATGTCTAGTCAAATATGTATCACCGTTGCCAACACAAAAATTCTAATAAAAATTTCCCTGTCGGAAAATATTGGACATTTTAAATTTAATAAATAATGTAAATACCGACCGAAATAGAGAAAATAATATAAAACATTCGTGGCAGAAGACTATTCAAACAATTATCCATTCTGCAACTCGCTGCTTCGCAGCTCATTGCAGAACCCCAAATGGCTGTTTGAATATTTGCCTTCTGCAACTTATATTTTAATATACTATTCTATTACAAATTTATGTCGATACTATACGCAAACCCCATTTTGTCTTGGAGTAAGGGCAGTATAGGGTACCAAAAAGGGGACAAGATGGGGCACCTGCTAAAAGCCTAATTTGCTTCACAGTTTAGACAAATATGAATTTCTTCAGCGTTGTCGTCTTCTATACCGGCACAAGCATTATGAGCCCAGCGCCCACGTTGCTGGCACCCCTCCCAACCAACCATATAGCACACCGATGTACTATGTATGTACATAGTACGTGCAGCATGGAATTAAGCTACGTACACAGTACGAAAACATACATATTTTGTACGTAACTTAGACGTAGATTTTAAGTACATTTGTCACAATGTTGATTCTATAATGTATGTACACAAAATTACATTGAAAGCACGTAAGTTAGCTGTACCTAGTTATGTAAAATGGTATTAAGATATGTATACTGTATGTACACCTACATACTTATTATGTGCCTAACATCGGCATATATTTTATCTCACTAAAAAGGGTATAATGAAAAATGAATAATCACATCAACAATTTTACTCGTAAATATATATATAAGAAAAGTAAACACTTACTAACTAAAAGTTAATTTAATGTTAACTTGCTGAAAGCTTGTTTATTCCTACGGGCCAAAAAACTAAATAATTTTCCACAGAACTCATTGCTTATTAACTGAACTAAATACCATTGCTTCCATAGCTAAGCACATAGAAAAACAAAATGGCGGTTATACTAAGATTATATCACAGGTTATATAAACTAGTAAGATCAACGTTGCCGCTATAACAAAATTTTATATATCGAGTTCTATGGAAAAACGTACTGATTTTCAAGGTTAACGTACTCTTTGCAGTAACTTCAAACAAAACGAATTTTAAAACTGCATAGACCAAGTATATTTATCTGTAGAAAAAACTAAGATTTTACAAACATTTCGTTACTTATTTTTGCACACAACGACTGCGCCAAGTTTTCTAAAATGGGTGGACACAATACTTTTAGGGTGGGCAGTCATTTAAATAAAATTTTATTTTAATTACGCTAAAACAGCAACCAAAGAAAAAATAAGAAAATAAAAGGTAAAGGTATGACTAGATTAGTAGTTATTTTTGTTTCCACTCAAAATTAAAATTCACTCGATGTAAAATGTAGTTACAATGGTCGTATATTTTTAACGTACAAAGTACATACTTAATTGTAAGTCATATGTACGTACATTTTTGGTACATAGACGAAAGTACCTAATGTGGGTAAAAATGTACGTACAGTGAACAAACTGTGCTATATGGGCTTCCGATGACTTCAGATATGTATCATTGTCGTCTATATAACAAGCATATTGTGTCTTCTTCATCATTTTTTGCTTTTTTCATCTTAGGTTTCTTGCAATTTTTTTTTAAGTCGTGGGTCCTTTGGGTCAGAACATTTTTTGGGTTTATTTTGGTGAATTCTTCTAATTCTTTTTTGTAAGGTGTAAATGTCAATAGTACAGTTTTTCCCCGCCGATAGTTTTTTCTTTTCTGGTTCCGGTTTTCAGCTGAAGAAATAGGCAGAATATCTGTTGGTTAAGCAGTTGCGAAGTTGTCCTCCTCTCGACATACTCTTCAAATCGGAGATTCAATTGGATTCAGCCGCAAAATCAGAAACTTGTTTAGTAGTTTTTTCAACAGATAGTTGCAGATCAGCCTGAGTCCTAGCAGTAACGTAACTAAGTTCAAGATTTTCAATGACCGGCGGTGTGTCTGTGGTTGTTGCAGGTAGGAAATCGGGCCATGTAAAATTGTTTTGGTTATATGGCCATATTCTACATTTTTAGAAAACATTGATAGCAGTTGACATTGTTGCAGCTTGAATATAGACATTTAATTCGCCCTAGGTGTGACCTTAACTAGTTAGAAGCAGCTTGATCAAAATAAGCACTCAAAGACTTCATAAATGCAACATCTATAGCATTATTACACCATTTTTGCGTGCGACTTCAAATAGTTCTATATTTTGCGTGTGTGTTACTTGATCATCCAATAGTAACAAAATTAGATTTGCTACTGACGCACCTGAAGATCGAATAAATTGGTAAAACCACGACAGAAAAGTCTCAGTGGTCATCCATTCACAAGCATTACATTCTTCTGTAGTTCCTGGTGGAGCTCGATCCAGTAACTCCGGTTTCATTCCCTGTCGAAGAAATGTAAATATTGGGAGCATGTCGGTTCCGGCTGCGTTAAAACATATCTCGGCCATAACAGTCTGCCTACGTTCTGCTGAACAGAGAGAGAGATCCTACCTGTTTTCTTCCCTTTTCAGTGATAATTTTACTTTTACTTTTAGATACGTTAGATATGCCAGACTCGTCACAATTGTAAATTCGGTCGGGCGTCAATTTATATTTATCTGTTAAAGCCCATTGCCCCGCGTCCTCGTTATGCCCCCCGCTCCCATAATTTAATAAAAAAACATTAAAAATATACGTTAAAAAAATTGCTCAATTTTTACTACACGTAAAATTTACCATTACTTACATTACTCGTAAAAAAATGTTAACATGATCACTGCATGGTTACTGGAGTGTTTTCGTACAGTACACTGGCAAAATCCACTTGTCACTCGACATCTTTTATGCTAAAGATAATTTTAAAAAAATGTACAACAGTTTACCAAAGAAATAAATTTTATAAAATGAATTTAAGTAAGATGGAGTTTTTGATATCATCACTTTTGAGTGTAGTTGAAGGGCTGCGAGAAAGCAACTACGTACTGAGTTTGTCGCAAAATAGTTCAGATTTGAGCATGCCCGGTCAGGATTATGGCTCAGAGGTAGCGTTGCTAGATCAAAAAATCAGAATTCCGGATTTTTGAAAAAAAATTGTAAATATAATGTTAATGTCGTTATGTGAAAAAACAAAACTGAACTGTCTCGTGCGTGCGCCGGTACACTCTACACTGTGTGTGTGTTCGATTGAACGCGGACGGTGAAGTGGCGTTTCCCTCCCCTTCTCCAACTGTCACCCGGTGCTCATCTCTTCTCCACCTGTCTGTGCCTACGCACATTTTTTTATTTAGTCTTTCGTTTGTCTTTATAGCAATTAGAACCGTTTTTATTGTATATTTGTGTTTTGTGATTACGAAAATGGCGTTAAGTGGTAGAAAACGACAGTGCACATTTACTGAGGTGATGAAAACCAAATATTCCTTTATGAAAGAAAGAAGAGAGCCAACTGCAGTTGATTGCATGATTTGCAAATGTAATATATCTATAAAAGCAATCATCACTAGTGTGCTAGCTCTATGCGTTGACAATTTTATTGCCTCTTTAGAAAATATTTACTATCTTGGAGTTCCTACACATGCAAGCAATCATGGCTCCGAAAAGATTTTCCCTATAATAATTTAGTATTTTGATTGCCAGAATGAAGGAATTCAAACAAAATTATTGGATATTCATAGCACTCCAAATGAAACTTCCGAAACAATTACTGAGATTATAATGACAACTTTACAAAAATATGATTTATCAGAAAAATGCATCTCATTCACTGCGGACAACGCCAATATAAACTTTGGTATAATCGCCCATCTTCGGTACGTACTGTACTGTGCGTACAGAAGCACTGAAAACCATTTGCGCCTATATCAGGTTAATTATGAAAAATTACTGTCACACAGCAAGACAAGGTGGCTGAGTCTTTTCCCGGCAGTAGAAAGAATTTTCAAAATGTAGCTGCCTCTAAAAGCGTACTTCCTGTCTATTCAACAAGTGCCAACAACCATCGTAAACTTTTTCGGAAATGAATTGTGCGAATCTTATTTGTATTTCGTCCATTCCTTGATGTCCATGTTTCAGCCTAAGATTTTAGAAATTAGGAGAGAAAACGATTATATTGTGGACATCGGAAAGATTTTGAAAACACTTAATGATACCCTAAAAGCAAGAGAAGATGCAAAATTCGTTCCACTTCAAGTAAGAGAAGAAAAATGAATTCTTAAACTACATTCAAAAATCGGGACTATTT
This sequence comes from Aquatica leii, assembly GCA_035610365.1. Taxonomy (NCBI): domain Eukaryota; kingdom Metazoa; phylum Arthropoda; class Insecta; order Coleoptera; family Lampyridae; genus Aquatica; species Aquatica leii. The sequence goes on from CM069436.1 coordinate 54,329,162, forward strand.
AAACAAATGACGCCAGCCATTAATGGACTGAGATTTTTGAATGGATGTTAATAAAAAGAGACACTACTATTGAGTATGACAATATCATTTTATCGATACAGTTTCTAATTGGAAAACAAGTAAATTTAGATGATAGCAAATTATTTGACGAAATCACAGCGTTGAATGATATGATCAAGCAGTAAAGTCAAGATTTTTTTTAGATGAATCCCAATAACCAATGGACTATTTCTCATAACAGCTAGGCCAGGAAAATTCACGGAATTAAATAAGATATACTCTTATATATTTGTAATGCACGCACAAAATTCCAATGTTGAAGGAGTTTTTTCCTTAATGGAAACCCAATGGTCAAAAAAAAGGACAGTCTGTCTGTCAAGTCGATTCTTTTAACTCAGAATAATTGTAAAATGTTCTAGAAAACTGCTATTAAAGATTCGGAAGTATTGAAAAATATTTCCGGAAGCGCTAAATATAAGAAAAATGATAATAATAAATAATAATGTAAGTAACATTGATTTTTCAATAAAAACATTGGATTTTTTTGATTATTTTTATTTGTTTACATAAATAGTGGCAATTCCAGACGTCTTAGAATTCCCCCCGCATGCCGGACAAAAACCTATACGTATGATATCTCTACTCAGAACCATTTATTTTTTAAAAGGGGGGAAAATATTATTCTCTCTGAATATCAATTGGTGTATTACTTACTTGTTAGGTCGGGCAAAACAAAACCCAAGACGTGTATGAAAAATCCAAACTGTACCGATAGAATTATTATGGATACGACATCTTGGCTACGGATGCGGATAATGATATTTTCCTTTTTTAAGAAAGAGCAAAAATTAGTAAAATAAAATAGATAATATTTGTAGTTAGTAAAAGTAGAAAAATTTAAATGTAAAATAAAGATCAGTTCTATGCAATTTTTTACTTTTATCAGAAATAGTGTATACGAAAAGAAATTGTTTAAAAACGATCACTATAATTCTGTTCATCAAAACTTATCGGGGAGAGTTCTTAGCTTAGATAATGCCTGATTCACTACTTATGTTAATCAATTTTTCTACATAAAAACAAGTAATTATATAAAATATAATAATCAAATACATACACTGTTTATAAATTATAAATCAATATTGTGACACGCAATTTACAAAATATTGAGTTAGTCACGTAGTAAAAATAACTTATTAATTTTAATTTAACATTAATTTCTATATTAACATCAATAAAAAAAACTTTTATCAAAACTATTTTTTACATCTTACAGACGCAACCAAATAATGAAACCAACAGTAGCATTAAACAAACGTTGTCTGATAGGTTGTACATGTGGAAGCAAATGACTTATTTTAATAAGTTTGTTTTTGTGACTGTAAGAAACGAGTACGATCTGCTATGCAAAATACTATCTGATTTTTTAAAATAATCTTTACATTGTTTCGAAGATCTAACAGTTTCAGTTATGACTAAAGGGCTTCTAACAATTACATATATGAAAAAACCAACGGAACAGTTGTTTTGAAATTTATTCAAGTTGCCCTAATAATATTGAAAATATAATACACGACAGAAAAGTTTACAGTAAACTTTGTGAAGACAACAAAAAGGAAACTTTAGAACGTAAAGACATTGTAGATAATTGTGAAAAACTAAACACCCTTTTTTAGATAATAGATTTATCTTAGAGTAATAATTCCTAAAATTATAATTCTGCTAAAAGTTTACACAGAAGTCAAAGATTCACACTTTCAAAGTAATGAAAACTCACACACAAACCTCACTGTCAAAAACAAGAAATAATGAGTAACAGATCTACCAAACACAATAAACTTAAAACTTTAGTGAAAAGACTAATAATCTAACCAAAGAAACTGATAAATGCTAATCGGTATAAGAAAATTAGCATTATTTAAGTCAATCAGAAAAATCCGATTGTTGATTAACAAAAAAAGTGTTCAGATAAACATATTTAAAAAACTTAAGATTAACGAACTGCTATGTAAAACACAAAGCTAAAGAAGATGTGATTCTTGGAACAACTTCACTAGAGACCTATTTTGTAGTAGATCAATTGATGATAAATACTTCGTTTGTAATTGCTGATAAATACTTTGTTTTAACTTCAAATACTCAACTCAATATCATAAACTTTATTTTTATGGTCAAAATAAGAAAACTTTTCCAAAGAATATTAGCTTCTGATGTACAAATTATAAATTATTAAAACACAATGCTTCAACAAATATTGTAATTTTTTAAACTCAATAATTAAATATTAATTTTGGGTAACTTATTTCGCTCAACCTTTTATACGAATCCTTTATTGCTGTTGTTTCATAAACTAAAATTTAATTTTTATGTTAGTTTTTTATCATACATTTTTATCGTAGCATTTTAATAAAACTTTTCGTTCCTACTACGTACAAACTATAAGAACGATTATTTTTAAAGAATACGCTGTTGTATAAGTACAATAGAAAATACTAAATGGTGTCAATAATAATAACATCAAACACAATAAGCAAAGATTAAATAAAAACAAATCGAAGTTCAAAGAAATTATAGTATACAGCGTGTACACCGAGAAAACTGCTTAGTTTTCTAACTGCGACAATAAAGAAAGCATACATTACTAAATATAGACGAAAAAGAAAAAACACTCACACTTGCACCTATCTGTAAAGATGCAATTAACTGATTAATAAAAAAACATAACCTTAATTTAGTACCCGAATGACACCATAACGATGAATTTTCGAAAAGCGAATAACATAAAAAAATTAATGACAAAATAGCACATAATTTTTATCGTTTACACATAGAACTAAAATAGCTTTAGTAAAATGAAATAACGGCAGCATTGGTGGTCACAATAGAATAATAACGTGTACAGAGGAAATAATCTCTTAATTTAACTTAAATTAACGTTAGGATGTGGGCTTCACATATAAACTCAATTGAAATTCATTAAAGAGAACAGTTTGTGAGTTTAACTTTAATGGTGCGTTCGTGGCTTGTTTATTTAATGCGTAAGATTTATTATATTTTTGCAAAATGTATGGAAATTATATATATTTTTTAATCTTAATGATATTTCGGCGCGTTCTTACTTGAAAAAATATTTAGTTTTCGTATCAAGAACAAACATTGAAAATAGAAAAATATCTACTTTATTGTGGTAAACCTATAGTATTGTTAGGCCCATAGATCAAATCTTTATCTGTAACCCATGAACTCTAAGATAGTGATGATGACCCTACGTAATGTCGATCTTAAACAAACAGTCGCTAAACAACCAACAGCTCCAGTTACTAAGAAGGTAATTTTTACTGTTTTTTGATTAATATAATTTAAATTTTTAACAGTATTAGACTAGCGAGGTACTGCTTATAGTTTTTTAAATGGCTCGTACCACGCCGCCATTATTATCAATAACATTTTCGAAAATTACAAATTAACAGTTGCTTTTAGTCATAGAGGTATAATTAACCCTGGGTCATTATCACGATGGGTGTATGGTGGTACTTACCGCGAGTCACATTTACTTTAATTTTTTATTCTCCTGTCTACTCCTTTTTTTTATTTAACCGTTTCTTCTGCACATACAATGTGTTTAATTATATAATTAACTACTTATTTCTAAAGTAACATTAACTTTAATGTACCAATAACACATTTACGGCATTAATTATTGCAAATAAAAAATTGTTGTAAAACCAAAAACATAAAACTGTATCTGAATGTTTCGATTTAGATAGTGCAAAACAGACGTATTGCAAAAATTAGATAATTGCATTTAAATTCGAGCACGGCAAATAGTTTGTTTCATTCCAAATTACACAATACACAAAGTTGCAAAACTTTACTTTAAACAAAGCTTTCGTAACAACGATAAACATTCAAAATTTGATTTTAGTAGTTTTAACGTACGTTACAAAATTGAGCGCCTCTGGTGTAAGTAAAGACGCGTGTGCTTAAATAATGTCGTTTTATTTTGTGTGTGTGACGTGTTACTCATAAGCTATTACAAAGTCAATTATATCCGACAGACGGTTAATTTACAAAGGGTCGAATCACTTAACCCAGCAAACGTACCCGCAACAAGTGAATGAAAAATGTGAGGGGGCAGCCATGGTTATAGGTACGATTTTCTATGTAATATTAATTACGTTAATGCTAATTACCAAGCTGCACGTAAACGACGAAGAAGTTTCAGACACTAAATTCCTGTAATCATCTAAAGAGGCTTCAGAAAAATTCCTATTAGGTAATTGAACTTGAATCATCAGTAATTCCAAATGAGTTAATTAACAAGAATTATGCTGGTAAGTATTTAAATAGGTTTTTGCATTTTTTTTAGTCTTTTAATTAAAAACTTTATATTTTGTAATTGAATAAATTTTGTCTGAAAACTCGCAACTCATTAGAAACCACACAATGCGGATTACAATAATTTTTCACTTTTCAGGACTGCGTCGTTACTCTATAGTACTATCCTGTTACTAAGTACTAGTGCCGCAGGAGTACTGCTGACCTCCTGCTGCTCAAGTGCTTATCAATGGGAACAAGTACCATCAACAATCTTTGAAAATAAAATGAGCTACTCTACTTAAGCATATTTTATTTTGTGTATTTCTAAAATTATTAATTACATTTTTTATAACTAATTCAGCGTGAGTAAACTTTAAACAATGAAATAACGTACTTAATACACCAGACTGTGAATGATGTGTAGTTTTCGTATAGCATACTAACCGAATAATGAAACAAAAAAATTTATCGAAATTTCAAGACACGAGTTTAGTCCAAAGATTAAACCGAGCGTATTTCCTAAAAGTTTAAGCAAGTGATATGCATTTGCATTCAAAAAATAATATCCAGTTATGAGATTGAGACTAAAAAAATGTTAAGGTATTATCTTGTTTTTTTTTAAATTAGCGATGACAGTAACTAAAGAAAAACAGAACTAAACAAATGGTGTAAAAGTTTTCGGAACTTGACTTATCTGCGAATGCATAAATGGAAGACATATAACAATTTATAATTTTTTTTAGGTTTTGCATAAATGGGTGTATGGTTATTGCCACAGTCGTCCATTACTTGACCAAATTAAGTCCTTCGTGATTTTAGCAAAAATTATTAATTTAAAGAAATTATAAAAAACAAAGTGAATTTTTAAACTCAAAACCTTCCAAACCAAAACAACAGTTTTAACGAAACTACCAGAATGTTTGGATTATTTTAAACCTTCAGTTATACATTCAACTACAATGATTGAAATAGTCGTAAATGGTTTTAAAAAAGTGCGGTGATTATACTTTTTTAGCTTTGCAGTAATACATTAAAAAAACGCTGCTTTGCAACGTTTTGTGAGATTTTGTAAATCTTTTTTGTTTTTTTTAGATTCCCTCAGTCATTTTACTCTTGGAGATTTTATATTCTTTTCCAGTTATACATGTAGTAAGGTTATACCGTATATTCGTAGTGACGACCGGTTTTTTTTAGTGTGAACTTCATCCTTTGTACGTACGATGACCACATCATGTCAACTCAGTACATTTATTTTAGTCTTGTTCTTTATGTTTATGTATGGACTTGCTAATCGAAATTTGTTGGGAGCTAGGCAGTTGTATAGAAGAATTCCCCAATCGTCATGTTCTTGATGAAAAAAAACCTTTCAAAGTATATATGAACACCTTTATGCAACAAACACGTTGACAACGGTAGAATCGACACAAGAAAAGAGCAAATAGTTTAAATGTAAGTAATATAACTGTATAGAACATTTTGAAGAGTGTTTGTATCCATACCTACTACTTTCAGCGAGTTGAGAAACTCAGCTTGACTACGTATAGCATTTTGTCTATGACTTCTGCATATATTAGTTGAAATAAATCTGTGTTATCACCTGTTTGATCTTAAATTCCTTAAGGCAATTTAAAGACATCCGCATACGCTATTTTAGTGGAAAACAAAGAAAATTGAAGAAAATGATAAGTGTAATACAATAGGAAACAACCCTGCTACTGGGAAGAATATTAGATGCGTGTATTGTAGTGGGTCGTAGACACTTTCAGTAGATTTAGAATCGTTACGTGCAATACGCAAGTAATAAGATATGATCTTTCCAAGAGTATTTTATTCCCATCTTTCCAAAAATCATATACGAACAAAACAAATTTAAATAACCCAAAAATAACCTCTTGAATTAGTGCTGCATGTTGCATGTTTAACAAACAACGTTAAAGATTTATATATATTATTATAATTAAAAATATAATTGAAATTGCTAATTATACGTTTAGGTTTGGTATTATTTACAGAAAAATAATATTGTTGCATAATCTTTACGTTCTTGGTGCAGATACTTTATGGGAGAAATATTTGTCAATGAAAATTAATATACATTTATGTGGCTTCTAATAATTCTACTTTGTCCTTGCTGCTGAATTAATTTTACAAAAACCTTGTAAATGATCTTTTAGAATGGTTTAAGTAGGGAGAGCAGAATATGAGACGGTTCTGGATTGTTTTACTGTCAAGAGAATAACGTAATTATTTTCATGATTGACAGTTGCTTTGAAGATTGTTATTTTATGTTTCCTAGTCATTTCTAAAATTATTCAATTAAAAATTAATCAATATGAATAATTACTTAACTAAAGAAGACAATATCGAAATTGTTTTGATTGTCTGTGAGAATTATAAAATGCACAAGGAACCGGCAACAATTTTTAACGAGAGACAAACACATTTGCCACTCAACCATTACCAGGATTTTAAAGAAATTTAAAAGTTTGGGTAGTGTTGGTGATAAGTTTAAAGTTCCTCATAATGCTAATGTTGAAGAACATCAGCTTTAGGTAATGCAGACTGTTGTCGAAACTCCACAAACTCATATTCGAGAAATCGTCCAACTGAACGCAGTATCCAATACAACGGCTAGAAGAATTTTGAAAACAAATAAATTCAGAACTTACAAGCCAAAAATTATACACACGTTGCAAGATCGAGATTTAAATGTTTGATTGTTGGTGTTGGGCTGACGAAAATTCCCATTTTGTCATATGCGAAGAATACTCATTCAAAACGAATGTTTGGTGTGGAATCTTTAATAATCAAATCATTGGATCATTTTTCTTCCGAGAAAACCTTAATGCTGAGAGGTACCTGCATTTTCCCCAAAATGACTTTTTTAGTGTAATAGAGGATATTCCATTAGATAGATCTTCGCAAAAATATATGTATTTTCAGCAAGATGGTGCTCCAACGCACAGTACAGTTGACGTTCGTAATTTTCTTGATTATCTTTTCCCCATAAATGGATCAGAAGATTTTCGCAAATTCCTTAGCCTCTGCGCTGTCCGGATTTAACACCATGCAATTTCTTCTTGTGGGGGTACCACAAAAATGAGGTCTACAAACGCAGATCTTTTAGAAATATCAACCATCTTAAAATGCAATTAGAGAATGTGCCGCTGAAGTATCGCTTATTAGGTTGTATGAACGAACGATACTGTGTATTGAAAGCGACGAAAGGCACGTTAAAATTTATTTTTGTTTTGTTTTGATGTTACATTACTGACGTTTCGCAAGACACTGACACAGTGACATTTACCACTCTGAAGATGCAAGCTACAATGTCTTGCGAAACGTCAGTTTGTTTGGGTTCACGAACGACAATACGGCAAAGGCCAAGTTCTACTTCTGGTTTTGGCTCTCAAGAAGAGACTAGGACCAAGCCTAAGTCTGGGTGTTTAACTACGACGCGGTCTAAGCCAAAAGTCGCTTATAATAATAAACATAACAACCGCGAAAGCTTAAGATTTTATATTATTTCACATTGCAATGTTCTTGTCTTGAGGGAGAATCTATCCCCTTCATCCTTCCGCGGGTACGCCACTGCTTCCTTTGCATACTAGCGTTGAGATCATTTATCTGAAAGTTCGTAAACCGCACTACATAGTATCGCCTTTTTCTTTGAATCGGCATTTTATTGATTTTTCGTTTCTTTATTTACTTCTATGAGAACTATGCGATGTCTATTTCATGTTTTTCAAAAGCTTGCGTCCGCATAAAACTTGTTTACTAAATATTTTATGTTTCTGAATTTATCGTCAGTATTCCGTCTCGTCGTTTCTTCCAAGCTTATATTTCATAAATTATTTTCGTTTCACAATTTTATCATAATCGATTTGTTAGTGATATCATTTTTCTCTAATTATTCTACTTTGCTAATCTTATTTTTCTTATACTAATATTGTTCCTAAATTTCTTTATTGTTAGTTTACCTTACAATTTATAAATAGTAGAAAAATTGTAAAATTCTAAAATCACGACAAAGAATCATTCGGACGAGGTTGAAGATTTTTCTGAAATTGAAAGTAGTGCTAATGCAGCTCGAGCGTCGTTACTGCCAGAAAAGTCAAAGCGTCGATATGAGCGAACATATACATATTTTAAGAAATGGTGCAAATCAATAGATGTTAAGAAAATTAATGAAACTGTACTTTTGCCATATTTTAACGACAGGGCACCGAATCTAAGGTCTCCACCTAGCTTGTGAAGTGAATATTTGATGTTGAAATTAACGCTTTGTGCTAATGAAAATCTCGACATTTCAAAATGCAAGCAAGTATGTATACGAATCTATATGCAATTTTAATTTTGTTAAATGTATCCTACCATTTTATAGGTCATCTCATAAGAATCCCTAAGAAGGCTGATATTTTTACCAAGGAAGGAGTAACGAGGTTTCTGTATGATGCTCAGGACTACGCATTTCTGTTTGGTGCTTGGACCACTTTATAATTTGAATTACGAGGACGTTGAAATTAAACAAAAATCCCCCTACCATTCCTGGTAACTGCTTGCAGTAACACGGTTAATTGGTTCATAATTCTTGAAAAACATATAAAATTGCGTCTCATTAATACCAAAGAAAGTAAATCTTTTTTGCGTTATGGTAATGGTAAATGAGTGCGGCAAGTACTAGGCCAGCATACTTTATCCAATATACCGATGAAAATAGCAAAATTTTAAAATCTGGATCACTGCAAAGACTACACGGGTCACAGCTTTAGGAGTACCTCCACTACTCTTTTGGCTAACAGCGGGTCGGACGTGCTTTCGTTGAAAAGACACAGAGGGTGAAAATAAAACACCATTGCAGAGGGGTACGTTGAGGATTCTTTAACACATAAAGTCCAGGTGGGTAACAGGATTTCCTACGGCGGAACCGTTGAAAATTTTAGTAATTGGACCACTAACAAAAATGCAATTGATATAGCTAGTTAATAACGTTATTTCTATTACGAACAAGGAAGAAAATGATGCTAAACAATTTGTAAACATACCCTCAATTAACATTCAAGAATGTTCTAATTGTAGTATTAATATTAATAAATAAATACGTCCTCTATTTAGGTATACATGACAAGTGTACATAGGCGGAAAGTGTCCCCCCGCGGTAAATCGTTTTTTCACTCCTTAAATATCATGTGTTTATGTATCCAAGTAAAGGTTTACTTTCCATTACTGTCAAGTAACGTAACATTTACCAAGTAACGAAAGGTCGTGCAATAGTAGTGCTTTTAATTCTTGGTCTTGGTTTTTTTTGTAACTTACACTCGTACCTATGGTACGTGACAAAAAGTTTTAAGCTTTTCATTTGTATTTAGTGATACTAACCCAAACACAAAAATATTGTTGAAATTGTATTACATGTAAATTTTTGTCTTTCCAATGATAATTATTGTGAATATTTACAACTCAGTTGCTTATAAAAACCTTCATCGGTAGCAGTTCTGTAAAACTCACAAAACAAGATAGCCATCTACTTTGAACTCTGCAATCAACAGAACAAATCTTCCAAAAAATAGAGCCTGGGAGTTTTTGATAAATCTGACAAAAGTGCATTTAGGAAAAGAGAAGGGGAGAACGTTAATAATTTTTTTTTTCATTCTTATGACGAGTCAAATCCAATCTTTGATGAAATTGGCCATTTACTGGCTTAACTAAACAAATGTCTTCTATACTTACTACGTTTAATTTCAAACAAATGCGAGCTTTTTCAACGTCGCTACTAGTGATTTACTTACTGTAGTATATAAAATAACAAAGTTGATGCAGAGGTTCTTTTGTTAGACTGTCTTTCAATTGTTTTCAAGTTTCTTCGTCACTTCTTTACTTTGGTCTTTAGATGTTCTTGGTTTAGTCCGTTAGGTTAGAAAAGTGACACTGGAAAATTTAATTTCAACAATGACACGGTCCAAATCTAACACCTTGTGTTAGTCAGAACGGTATGTTTACAATGCGCTTGAATTGAAAACCAACTTTATATTTTTGAATGCCACATCGCTCTCAAGACAATCCGATCTCAAAACAATGTTACAGTTGCTCTTTTAGTCTCAACAATAGTACACAACCATTAGCAAACTACGATATAAAAACGCACATCAAAAAAGTGACTTGCTTAGACGCCAAGAGTAAAAATTAAAACAAAATTGTGCAGCTGAAACGGTAACCCAAGGATTGCCAAGTTCAAGAAAAAGTTAATAGACTACTAGTATTAGTAGTAGTACCAAAGGTATTATCAAATAAAGTGCAAAAAAATTAGTCGTGTTTGATGAAATTTTTTAGTGTATACCACAATGCTATATGTTTTCTATGATTTTAGTATGTGCAGCAGAGAGTCGAATTGCCATGACTGTCGAACAAACAACAAAATCCACCAACTGGTTCCAAATATATAAAAAATTGGAATTTAGAATTAACACAAAGTACTTCGTCATTCATAACTTCACACGAAAAAACAAAATTATAATAAAATTTGAAGAGAAGCCGGAGCAGAATAAACTGACAGAGACGACAAGTTTCATTAGCAAGGAAAATACAACTTCACTAATGTTATTGTAACAATTTTAATACTAATTTATTTAAAACTAAATATTTACACGATTATAACTGCACGTAACTAATTAAATCTAACGATATTTAAGAATAGCACTTACGCTAATTTATATATTAAAGTCGGATTTTATTAAAGTAGCATTTTTCGTATTAAAAGTTTAAACGCCTACAGAGATAGACAAACGTTCTCTTTCTCTTTTTGTTTCATTATTTAAATGAGAATTTCGTAACGCCTACAAAGACAATAACTTATTCACGTAATTCTACGGCATGAATATGCTTTCTTAATATAAGAGAAAGAACAATAAAACCTAGAAGTTCCACTGTTTAACAGGTTTATATGTAGTATTCAAACAACACAAAAACAAATTTAGCTTTCAGTAAATTCCCAAACCCCAAACATCTTACAAGGAGCACAAAACACTATAACCTTGCTCTTCGAAAATGTGAGCCAAAGTCGAGGTCGTGTTTCACCATTGCTTAATGTTCGACTAAAAAGTGACAGCGATAGATACCTGGTTTTATCTGCGTACTGACGCCTTGAAGAAGAAAAGTCGGCATCAACCTTTTGTTTCACGCCATTTTGAAGAAGGTACTTCAATGTAACTTCGTCTAGCATCCACTCAGCCGGATCGTCACTTAAAGAATTAGATTCAGAATTTTCTAAAAAATCATTTTTTGTAGCTGTTACGGGGTTTTCAGAAATAATGTGTTCAGGTAGCTCGTTGCAGTCAGACACGTGTGTTGTAGTTGCCTGTTGACGGTCATCAGCAGCACCACTGCAACTACCACTGGCTAATGCACTAGTACTACTGGTACTAGGACCGCTTAATTTTTTATTGAAATCAGAGATCACGACGTCGGTAATTTCTATAACGAATATAAAAGGAGAGTCATTAAGCAATATGAACTTTGTTTAAGGGAGTATTGTTGTCTAGAATGCTGTTTTGAAGGCGATTTTCAGGATAGCATAACTTTAAAACTGTTCACAATTTTTTTTTGAAATGTTGTACAGATATTTATTGTTTCCTTAAAAATATGTAGAAATTATATTGAAAAAAAAAATAATTTTTTTATATATAGTTTCGTACGATAGAACAGAAGGGTGCGCAGAAAAAAGCCTTAATTTGGCAACCAGTGTTGCGAACTTTGTATGTATCTGAAAAAAATAAACTAAATATATTTTTAATCTATATGAGTGTTGTTAGGGTTGGTAGCAGAATTGGCTTAAAAAAAATTTCCTTAACAAAATTGCGGCATGTTAAACGTTGATAGTCAATTTTTACAATTTTTTTTCTATTACAGCGACTTAAAAAACAAAAAGAAAAAAGTTATTTTTACTCAAATCTGCTACCAACGTTTAAAAACAGTGTACTTAAGACAAATATTAAATTTAAACTTAATTGACCGATTGGTAATTGAGATATCGTGGTTGCAGATTTGAAAAACATAGTTTAGAGAAAAACGCGTTTAAAGTTTTTGAACCGTTATATGAGGTTTGAATCAAATTATTGATACTTATTGGTTAATCTGCCAACCCGGATCCATAAATGACTCCTTCCTCTCTTTCGTAAAACTCATTTTCAATAGATAGTGCTTCTTTTCTAGCAGTCCTGGCTTCTTTTGAGGCGTTTGACGCGCAGCTTCGTCTTAACTACATTAGAATCGGCCCGCGCGATTTTACTTCTTGAAATTGCTATAATTCAGCCAATTTTTTGAATTTCATTATACGATTTTAACAGGCGTATTTCGGAAAGTTTATAATATAATAAAATCCAAAAAACTCAAAATCGTTTTTTTTTTTAATTCTAGACGACAATACCCCCTTAATTATTTGGAATACTGTTTTTAAGTTTCAATTTGTTGTTTATTTGTTAATTTGTTCAAAACAATTTATGTTTTTTTCAAATTTTCTTAATTCAAGAATTTTACTCTTGATTCAAGTAAATCTTTTTTTCTGTGCATACTTACATATCGACATACAAGCATACGGATACGATTAATTTAATAAATGACAAAAATATGAAAAGAAAATTGTAACCCTTCGTGACGCGTCACAGACAGTAGCGGGGACCACTAGGAAGTTCATATTAATATTACTAGGTAACTTACCTACTCTACTATATCACATCGCTCGTCCGTTGTCGTGTTGTATGCGAGCGAGATGCAACGACCGTATCTTAAGCATTGACACAAGAAGACTAGAGACAGCAGAGTAAACTCGTGTGGATATCGCGTATGCGTACACAGCGCAGTAAAACGAAATCTGCTTCTGTAAAGATTCCGCCACAGGAGCTTCTAGGCCGACTGGGCCCCTATGCCGTGACCTTGTAGTGTTAACCAGAAATTCGTTGTTGTATATATTGACGGAACGTTAATCTCCCGCAAAATGACACCATAGACTCATCAATAACGACCACGTTTCCAGGTTTTAATACATTTTGAAAATTATTTACAATTTTTTTTAATATTCGGTTTATTTTGTATAGCCGGCATTCACGATCATGATTTTCATTATTTCCGAAGTGAATAAGTTTCAATAGTAACAAATACCGATCAAGTGTAAGACTTCGAGAAACAAAATCATTGTGAAATATTAGTTCTTTGGTCCAATAATCGTTTATGTGAGAAACTTGTGTTAATCCTATTGCTATTGTAATTCCCAAAAAACCTTTAATTCATTAAGGTCCGTTGAACTCCATTTATGCAAAGGTGACTTTCTGGAATGTCCTAGATGTAACTGTTGAGTAGCAAAATTGTTTGTTTCTACAGCGATTATGTCCATAATCTCATTATCAATGAAACGATTGAAAGTATCTAATGGTATTTTTATGTCTTCTCTATTTATATGCGTTGCAATTGTACTTTCTTGTATAATAAAAATGTCTCTTGCAGCATCTTCTTCATTCAAATCAGTCCACACCCCCTGTTCTTCTGTAACATGCTCAGTTGCCTTATCTGTTTCGCAATCTAAGGTTGGTACTATACCCTCGGAATTATCGGACACACATTCTTCACTTTCACTAGAGATAGAGCTATCAGGTTGATATGTTTTGTCTTCGATTGAATCGTCACTACTGAAACAATCGTTTATATTCTCACTATCAAAATCTGTCTCAAATTATTTATCTTCAGCTTGTTTTTGATTGTCGTTGGTCATGTTCATCGATCACAAAATTATCCTTGACACTCATTACCTTATCACTGACGTTTGCATTTCACTAACTTGTTCCTCAGAGTAAATATTTTTATTTTTATCATGCTCGATCTGTTTTTTAGCCAATTTTACCATATCTCTTGAAGACATTTTTTTTGACGATGTTGACTAGTCCATGATCAAAAATCGACTACATTTAGATAACAAACCAAAGTGCAACGACAGGTCACAACTTGTTCTTACATGCCCCGTGAGGCATGTGGCGTATAGAGGAACGCAGCTATTCCTTCTGTGCGGTACGTATCCCCGGGGGCATGCATTTATTTTTATATATTGAGGTAATACATAATAGAACGATCCATAAGCTACCTAGAACACAAAAATTTAAATGGACCTGTATAAACCGACCAATTGCTTATATTGAGCACTTTTCAGGCAGTCCCTTCAAGAAAACAGTGAATTTAATGTAATTACCATTGCATAAATTGATCACCTGCCTTTTGTGACCATTGACCACTTTTGCTGCAAATACTTTAAGTAAAAATGCTTGTATTATCTGACCAAGGTTTCAAGACAGAAAACACATTGTGAACATATCAATTATTATTTCAATTCAGTTACCTGCCTTTGTTAAAACGAAAGATTAAACCGGTACATTGTATCGTTGATTATATAAGTTTATAGATAACCGGCCGCAAAGGAGAATTGGGCGCTCAATTTTAATGCTACAATTTTTTCTAGTAGATGTTGCTAAGATTGATAATTAGTTAATTAGTGAGTTCTTGAGTGGTGGTAATGATGTACCTTTCCAAAACGGGAACTTTAAAGCAGACAGCAGTGCTTTAGATCTATCGAACCATAATACTCTCAAGAATGTTGCTTTCGAATAAAGGCATAAAGAAGCGAGTTAATTTCTGTGTAAACACTATGTTTAAGCACAATTAATGTACTTCAAAAAAAGAACATGTTTTAATCTGTAGGCTTAAATGAGGAAAAGAGTTTTTGAAAGTCCAAAAATAATCCGTTCTAAACATTCCTTTTTGGATCACTGATTAATATTTATCAGATTTGAATGCAAATATAAATGATAATTAACAGTAAAATTCTGAAGTCTTAAAGTAATCTGAACAGTATGATGTTTCATATAGCTCCGAACTTTATAGAGTTGTTTTAACTGTTGTTAGTTTTGTAATAACTTTAAATTTAGTCAAGATATTTGATAAGCACGGTACCTTTCTATAATGCATTTTAAGAATGTACCAGTTACGAATAAGTCCTTTAATGCCTGATTGACCGATTTAACCAATATAAAAAACCGCAATTTTAACCAGTTAATTTTAATAAAATATCTGTTATTTTTGCCCATTATTTTATTCATTTTAATAACTCTCCAACCACAACTTGGTTGAAGTTTTTTGTAGGTGACGTTTCGTGACACTATTGTACGCACGGTAAAGGAAGTAAAGTAGAAAAAACACTTCCCTAGTTGATGAACTCTTCATTTTCCTTTTTGTATTTATTTCGTGTTTTCAAAGGTAGTAAATCTTAGTCTATTGCAATGCTTCATCAAGAGGTTCTTGATAAATTTCAGAAGAGACGCTGTTGTAGTTACACGATAGCTATAAAACATACGGTCGGTACCTATATCACTCTAATACCTACCGTTATGTGTTATAATAATACAGCTAATAATAATTTGCACACAAAGGATTATTTATTTGCAAAAGTTTTCTTTGTAGAATCAGAAAAATTAACAGGCTGTAAAATTTTTCGGTAAAACCAACAGGTACCTACAATAGAACATAGTTGTAAGGGAGCTAATGAATAACATAAACCAAAAGTCATATTTTAGTTTCTTATAATTTGTACTTCATTGATAAAGAATTAGAAATATAATACAAAAATACAGAATTTTAAAAAATTTATAATATGACGTATAAGGCTACCTTAAATTAACAATTGAAGCTTTCAGTGGAAGTGTATGTCTTCCTTTTAATACTTGTTCTCGTAATCTCTGTAACAGAACAGTTATTGATTATTCAAATCTAGTTATGAGCATCGTTTAGTGCAAGTGTATTTCTTCGAATTGGAATCTTTAACACACGTAACCTTAGAAAATCTCTTTAAACTTTGCACACAGTATTTAGATTATAAGATTACAACCTTTGCCGTTTCCTTGTAATTTGTCACTGACAACGACGCGGTATAAGCCCAAAGTCGCTTATAACGTAAACAAAGAAAACAGCGAAAGCTTAATATCCTGTATTTGTATATAGTATGTTCTTGTTTACTTACATCCTAGTTTAAGTTTATTTGGTTTGGACACGATAACATAGAAAACGTTATTTATATATAAGTTAAGTGTTCACGAAGTACTCAATACGTTTCTATTTCACTTTTCGCAACAAATATTATGTGGACTTGCATATGCTTTAATTTTTCTAGCTTCGTAACAAAAGTTGTTGCGTTTATCACAATTATTGCTCCATAAAACCAGACATTTTATGAAGCAAGGTGCCAAAAGAACCATTAAATCGAAACGTAAGCGAACACCTACCGAACATAAGCTATTAGGATTGATTACACTGTGGCAACAGCAAACGTAGTGTACTTTCTAGCAAGCCTGCAAAAAATCCTTTTCTGTATAAAATGTAAATGAGTAATTAAGAAGTAAATTCAAAAATACAGAACCTGGAAATCTTTATTGTGATGTGTGTGAACCCTAGATAAATCTTAATGAACTGATATATGTGATAAACAAGGAGTAAATAGGTGTAAGTAACTACAAATTGCATTAAGGTAGTGTTGTTTTATTAATAATTTAATATTAATTATAAGCAATAATCAATATCAAATAGTATAGTTGGCGTCGGATCTCATATAAAATCCTGAGTGATCTTAGGGTAGATTACTAGAAGAGTCTTAACAATCTAAAATTATTAAAACTAAAAAATTACTTTGGAAATTAGAATTAAGTGACAAAAGATCGTCTGTATTGCTACGCGAAATGAAAATCCTATCCGGAGACAAAATCAAAGACAATTTTCAACGTACTATGTTCCTTCAACGCCTGCTCGACAATGCAATAGTGCTTGTTACAATAGTTTAGACGTTGAGTTAGCAATTCCCACGATTTCGTCAGTTAGCGCACTACAGATAAAGCTAGGTTGTTACGGTCTTAATCGCCTTAAGAAAGAACTTCAAGAACCGCGACCGTATCTTCGTTGCGATATCGCTCAAAGTAGTCTAGTCGCAGCAGCTTCAAATCTATTAAACATCGTCAACAGAAAATATTCTTGATTATCCTCGTTTTCAACAACGACTCACAAAATGCAGAAAACTAATGACCCATTACTTTCATTGGCTAGAGAATAAGGCCACTTCTAATAAAGACACTTATTTGTAACAAATAGAAAAACCGGAATCATATTTATCGTCAACTACTTTCTGCAATCGGTTCAACTTTAAAGATGTTCGATAAAAGACTACTAATTATAGAGTTTAACATGAGAAGGTAATATAAACGCCCACTCACCATCGCCAAAGTCAGCAGACAGATTATTAACGCCGACTTTCTTAAATAATTTGAGCTACTAATCGATTTAAAGAATCAGTGACTACTGAACAGTATGAGTCAACTGATTCTGGTTTCATTCTCCATTCGATGCCACAATGATACATCTTGTAAGTACTCAAGTCTACTCATGCTGTATCCAAACTTATCCGCAAAAAATCATAGTTCGTCACTACATATCACTCAATTATCGCTATAGACACACACACACACCTTTCAGAGATCAATTTAAATTTAGTTCGACTTCTGCTTCAAAAACTACACATACCTTCTAACGATTATAGATTTAATTCACTTGGATGCCAGTTATTTGATGCTTTAACGAAGCTATAAACAAACCACTGCCTACCACCCCTAAGCTAATGAAAATATAGCACCGCATCTTGAAACCCGCTTTGAAAGCTCAACGACTGGATTCGAAAACTTCTGTCTGTTTTAATATGACTTCGGTCATACGTGGTACCTGAATTTAATACAACAGTAGCGAAGCTGGCTTACCGCAAATCAATTAAGCTTCCAGCTGTGAATTGAAAACGTCAATTACGACTGCTTTATTAGTTAAACGACAGATAAATAAGGTATACAGATAGCCAACCGCATGCAATAAATTGGACAGTACTTTTCTGGCGGCCAAATGAAATTAGTTAGGCGGCAACACACTTGTGAGATTAGCGCTGTAGTAGCGTTACTCAAAGAATCGTCAGCAAATGAATTGTAGAAATTTTGTAGCAATGGTACATCTATTTGTTTGCAGATGGCTAAATATATGTGTATTGTTATAATTAATGTGAATGTTATTTTATTTTTTATCTTGTAAGGATATCGAATTCACTTTCGCATTTGTTCATACAAATTTGTTACATAATTTAACAAGGATGTATATACGTGCATCAAAGAAATTATTGTAGTTTGAGTTATCATAGTATTAGTTATTACTGTTATTAGTTAATAAGGATGTTTGTCTATTGTACATTTGTTTTCTTTTAAGAATAATCATTGTATAAGGATTGGTATAATAGATAATTTTGTCGGTACCAATTATAATCCCACCGTCTCAAGGTGGAGTCTTTTGTTAGAGCTTATTTGTTTGTTTCATTGTATTTCATTTGTTTCATATACAACGGACACTTTCCCTTTTTTTGTTATTATCAACCAATACGAATGTATTGTAATTAAGGGAAATGGAAGGTTAAATGCAACCAAAAAATATTTTAATTGAAAATTATCAGTTTTATTTTTGCTTCCAATGTAGGAGCAAGTTTGTAACCTGCGTTGGAATTTTTTTGTAAAAGACCCCGTATCCAGATTTATTGGACTGAATTTTTTTTTAGCGATTGATTAGTTCGATGTTAGCATCGAAAACGTTTTACTCGTTATTTTATTACGTTTGATTTAAGTTTATTTGTATTTAATAGTTATTTCACAATTATTACTGGTATTTTTTTAAAACGCATAAAGTTCCGTGGTTTTGATTTTGATTTAGTGTTTTTACTTCTGGTTATCTCATTAGAATAACAACTCTATCTAATTTACGATTTCCTTTTTGGGATGTAATTTGATCAATTTTTCTTGGTATCTATAATTTTGTTTATCTTGAGTTCTTTTACGAGCGCGATTTGGACCACCTGATAATTTAACGGAGTAAGCGTTTTCTGTGAGAAGATTTTCTTTCTTTCGAGTACCTACGTGACATGACGCACGTGGCAATTATATTTTTTATCTTTGTTAATTTACTTTGTTTAGTGTTCCATCTTTTACAAAGATTTTACGGCGCAAGTTTGATGAATTAAGTGGGATCACGAGGTGTTATAAGGAGAAAAATTTTGATTTTGAGGAGATTGTTTTTTTCGGTGGCAATTAAGAAATATCGGGTACGGTGATGTAGTTGAGTGGTCGGGGTACTTTTACCCTATCGTGATGTAATACCGCGGAAGTTAGATGGAACCGTAAAAATTAAGTGTAGTGGTGGAAAAGTTTGATTTTCCAAATTTCGTAATTTACGGTTTAAATAGTCTTCATGGTTTCCAAAAATAAAACTCACGTTTCAAGTTGGATATGCAATCGATGGGTTGTGCTAAATCCAGTCTTCGCCTTTGTGCCGATTTAATTTAAGTGTTAAAAAAAAATTCTTCCGCCGTCATTTCAATTGTTTGGGGTACCTTTCAACGTTTTTCTTCCTGTAGACAACTGGCCACCTAGAACCAACCACAGGTTCTTTCCTGAAGTTACGACAATTCAAGGTATTTATTTTGCACCATTTATTTAATCGTGAAGTTATTATTTACGTGATTAAGTGTTAAAAGCTTTGAATTTCAAGTAAAAATTACAAGTGTCTCGAATGGATTTAACGTTAATGTAACTAATTATTGTCCGTATTTATCGGAACTATGACATAATCCCGAGTTAAAAATTTATTAAACGGGACCGAATTTTCGATTCAAGATATATATATATTAGTTTTATATTAAATAAGTTTATTTCTTTTGTAAATGAGTAATTTCGACGCGCACACGGCCGTGATAAATTTAAATTTACTAATTTGTGCTTGGTTTTATTAAATTTTGTATTTCGTATTTTATTATTTTGTTTTTGTGCATTTATTCAAATAATTTTAAATTTTGTTTTTATCAAACGTTCATTTGCGTACCTTTTGTTGTTTTGTTTTGGTTAATTTTTGTTGATTACTATACTTTATTTTTGTTTCATTATTTTTTTTTGTGTGTTCAAATAAATGTTAAATTGTTAAATGTAAAGAGCTTTTAATTCCGTCGGCCCCGCGTGTGTAACTTTATTAATTTATTTCAGACTTTAGTGAGATACACTCTATTAAGGTAAGTCCAGTTAGAGTGTATCCTTCAGGAGCGGGCTTGTGGTTGGCAAGGGCCAGAAGTCCATTAAGCTTTACTCCTTCCTGGCGCCCTTTGATTTCGACATTATTACTTTCCGATTTTGTGTTTTTCGTCAAGTTATCTAAGTCAATCACGAACTTTTTAAATATAACCAACCCCGTCTCCACTGAGCAGCGGCACAACATCGTTTATGGTACCTCATTTCAGGCAGTAACACAGTTCCAACTTTTGCATGTAACAAGTTGCAACTTCCGGTCTGAGAGGGTTACTTAGAATATAAATTTAAAAAATATACATAGTATTAGTGGTGTTTGCAAATATAAATTTTATATTAAGCCTCGTATTATTAATGCAATGCGTACGAATGCGGTGTATTTTTTGCATTTATTAAATCAGAACACATCTTCGACGAGAACGTTAGTTTTCAAAACATGGGCCTTCAAGCCGGATCACATCCATTGTGATCATCTGTATTCTAGAAACTGCAATCCAATTGAAGAGTTCAAGGCAGAAGAATTCTCCTTAACCAAGTTCGGTAAGTCGCCAATCATTTTTATCCGTTGCTTTTATCCTACTGTGTCAAAATGGCCTCCACAGAAGTTAAAACTCTTACAATAAAACGGGTGCAAATTAAAGCATCTGTTACTCGTTTTCAAAATTATTTAGATTCGTTAAGTACTGATAATGTTGATAAAGTACAAGTAAAGCTTAGAATAGTCGATTTTATCAGGTTGAACGATAAATTTAATGACATTTAATGAGAACTTAAATTATTGTCAGTTAATAATATACGCAACAGTGTTAGCGGTGAATATAATAATCAATTAAGATTGCCTAGATTAAATTTGCCTGTTTGTTACAGTAATTTTGAAGAGTGGATGTCGCGTTTTAACACATTTCAAGCTATGGTCCATAATAACGAAACGATAAGTGACATTCAAAAATTACACTACCTGAAATCCTCTTTAAAGGGCGAGGCCGCGAACTTGTTACAATGTTTAGAAATTTTCGCGGTAAATTATCTCGTTGCATGGGATATGTTAAATAATCGGTATGACAATAAGCGGGTAATAATTCAAAAGCATATTAAGTACATGTTTGACATTCCACGAATAAGCAAGGAATCTCAAATCTGCATACGGTCTATTATTGACACTGTACAGAGACACTTACTGGCTTTAATAGCATTAAAGCATGCCACAGAGTAATCGAATGATCTTTTAATTCACTTGTTATGTAGTAAATTAGATTTAACCACATTAAAGGAATGGGAGATAATAGTCCCTGACAAGGAATATCCCAACATAGATAACTTCATACAATTTTTAGAAAGAAAGTGTCAAACTCTACGAATAATTGATAAACGGAATGATTCTGTTAACAATAGGGAGCCTCGAAATAAAAGGGTCACATTGCACAACGCTTCAATAAGTAATAATTGTCAATTTTGCAGCAAAGATCACGCTATTAGTACGTGTGAAGTATTTCTATCCTTTCCAATAGAAACGCGAATCATCAAAATAAAGGATAAGCGTTTATGCATTAATTGCTAAAGTCAAATCCTACTAAGTTTTATTGCAAGGCTAAAAAATGCGCTAAGTAATAAGAAACATAACTCGCTGTTACATTTAGAATCAAGTTGAGCGTCGTCTGCTCAAGAGACTAGTTCTAAGCAAGCAACTCCTAATTCAGTGCCTAGTACCGTAATTTAACAAATATTTCTCAGCGCCTCCATACCAGTAATCACGCTCAGGTGCTTTTATCGACAGCAGTAAATAACATATTGAATTTCATGAGAAGCTAGTTACTGTGCAGGGCTCTCCTTGATTCGGGATCTCAAACAAATTTTATCACTCAGGCGTTAGAAAATAAATTAAGACTTCCTATCGAATATACGCGGCTTTTTGTGACGGGTGTAACTAATTCCAATAATGTTGTCGAGCATAAAGTTAACGTAGTAATAGGTTCTGGTTTAAATGGCTATCACGAGGACATGAGCTGTTATGTTTTAAACAGAATCACTGAAAAAATATCGTTATTTCCAATCAAGGCAGAATATTTAAACATCCCTAAAAATATTGCTCTTGCAGGCCCAAACTTTCACGTCACTGGGGAAAATGATTTATTTGTAGGCGCAGAATTGTTCTGGTATATGTTGTGTATTGGGCAAATTCAGGGTCGCAAATCCAAACCAGGTTTTAAAAAAACCAATTAGGATAGGTTATTGGAGGCAAGATTGGGGTCGGAAATTTTCCATCTAGTGTTAGTTGCTACTTTGTCACGAATAGCTTCGACCAGAAGTTAGAAAGGTTTTGGCAAATAAACAATATTCAGATAAACGACATATACTCTGATGAAGAGCAACGGCGTGAAAAACATTTTTTAGATAATCAGTGGTGTCGACTACTGCGGCCCATTTGTAATAAAGGAAGGTAATCGCAAAAGCAAGATAACGCGTAACTCTCTGATATGTTAAACAAATATAAATTAGCATTTATTGAAATTCATAAATATTATATGCATAACAATTCCAGTATCAAGTGCAGGGCCGCCGAGAGGACTTTTGGGGCCCGGAGATATACTTCTTGTGGGGGCCCCTGCCAAGAGCGTGAAAAAAAATATTTTCCCCTCGGACTTTGGGCTATTTATAAATGAAGCGGGAAATCGAAAAATATCCTAATTGTTATTGGAACAATGTATTCATCAAGAATTCTCTTACAAAAATGAAAACGTTTACAACTAAAATTACAAAAAAAAGTACAAAAAACAAATTATTTTTTAGAATGTTGCTTTCCGAACCTTAAATCAAGTGATTTAAATCATGATAGATTTTTTCTCCGGGGCCCCTAGAACCCAGGGGCCCCGGGTATTTTCCCCGTCAACCCCCCCCCTCTTGTCGGGCCTGATCAAGTGCTAAATGCGAGAGAACAATTTCCTGCTTAAATTAAAAACTTATGAGCGAAACAGAATGGGTAATGAAAGATTGAATAATTTGGCTATACTCGATATTGAAAAAAAAATTACTAAAACTCTCGATCTCGATAAGATTGTTGATAAATTCGCTCAAAAATATCCACGAAAATTACTATTTAAGTAAAAAAAATGTTATAATTTATTACTTAAAACAAATGTTATGTATTTCTCTTAGATGTTAATTTACATTTTAAATCTAACTCAATGTAAGTACTATAAACATTGTTTTATATATGTTATCTTTTGTGAATAGTATATGTATTTCTTTATTTTCTAAAAAATACTCGCAAATCCATCTAAGAAAACCTGGCGCCGTCTCTTAAGGATATAGATTAAGAAAGCGTTAAACACGATCGTGACTATTTAATGAGTAAATAAAGTAATTACAGCTTTACATGAAAAATGCTTAACACTACGTTTTAATAACATCTACATTCACCGAGTAACTGCTACAGCGCAGACTCTATATTTGTTACACATTATTTGTGCTCCATTATATGCGTGCGCAACTTCATTTTATTATACAGAGTTTATGAATATATATTATCCAACACTCCCCCGTATTCTGAACTCTCTATATATCGAGTTAAACAAAAACAAATGTTCTTACATATAAAGTTCAAATCTATAGATCACAAATATAAAACTACGTACATACTTAACTAAGAATGAACAAATCAAATTCACATTTTGAGCATGCCAAGATATTCTCGCATAATTTCGAACTTTGAAACAGGTAGAGCTTTAGTTAAAATGTCTGCTGTCTGTTGATCCGATGGAACATATCTAATTTTAAATTCATCGTTGGCATATTTTTCACGAATAAAATTAAAGCGTATGTCCACATGCTTTGTACGTCTATGAAAACCACGCACAAACAAAAATTTAATTTTTTATTGGGAACAATTTCACGTAATAATTGTTGAAGCCAGGATAGTTCTTTCACGCTTTCCGCTGCTGCAACGAATTCTGCTTCTGTCGTTGATAAGGAAACTGCTGACTGTCTTCTACTGCACCATGTGATTGCACCTTGATTCATTTTAAAAATGTATCCGGTAGTTGAACGTCGGGTATCTATGTCGTTTGCGTAATGCGCGTCAGAAAACACATTTATTTCATAATCACTATTATTGTTACCGATATACTTAATACCATAATATTTTGTACCTTTTAGATATTTCATAATCCTAATGACTGCATTCCAATGAGCTGCTTTAGGATTGTTTTGATATCGGCTTACGATGTTAACGGCATACATTATGTCCGGCCGTGCTGTTATGGCTGCAAACATCAACGAACCGACAGCTTCGCGATAAGGCACGTTTAAATTGGCGTCACCTTTCCATTGTTGATGACAACACAACATTTGAGTCAGCTGGAGTTCTTGAAATCTTTGCGTCGGTCATTTTAAATCGATTTAACATTTGATCAATGTAATTCTTCACATGGATGAACATTGATCCATCATCAAGCCTTTCTATTTGTAATCCGACAAAGTAATTCGGATTACTCAAAGTTATTTCAAATTTTGTTTGTAATTCGTTCACGATTCTATTAAGTAATTGTTTATTTTTTCCCAGAATGAGTCCGTCGTCTACATAAATCACAAGTAATGTTAATTGCTGAAGAACATCTTTTACGTAAACACATTTATCTGCTTCACATTGTTTAAATCCATATGTCTTTAAAAATTCATCAAACTTTTTATTCCAGCAACGTGGAGACTGTTTTAAACCATACAGGGACTTGTTGAGTTTACACACTAATTTTGAATCGTTTACTATTCCAGGTGGTGGTTTCATATAAATTTCTTCGTCTAATTCTCCGTATAGAAACGCCGTTTTTATGTCAAATTTAATTATTTGGAAATTTTCTTGTACAGCGATCGTAAGTAAAAGTCTTATCGTTTCATAACGTGTAGTCGGTGCGAACGTCTCCTTATAGTCGATTCCTTCTATCTGTGCAAATCCACGCGCACACAATCTTGCTTTCTATTTACTGATCAGACACTCACTTGACCTTTTTATTTTCAAAATCCATTTTCCGTCAATTGTTCTCTTCTCATCCGGTAACGGCACTAGTTTCCAAGTATCATTTTTATTTAAAGCGGTTATCTCTTCATCAATTGCTGCTATCCATTTTTCAGCTTTATCTGAAGTGATTGCGTCTTCGTACGTTTCGGGAATTCCTATTTCTACCATATTTACTTCAGGTTCTATGTATCTCATTGGTGGATGTATACTATTCCGATTTCGTAACTGATATGTGTGGTTATTCAAAATAGCATTTTCTACATTACCATTTTGATTATCATGTTCAACGTTCTTATCCTGAATTTCTTCTGTTGCGTCTTCGTTGATTGAAATCAATACAGCGTTCGTTCTTGGGAGTACGACTTCCTTATTTTCATTGAACGTTACGTTTCGCGATATTTTTAATTTTTTTGTGATTGGATCAAACAATCTGTAGTTTGTTGAATCATTTTGATATCCTACCAATATTAATTTCTTGCTTTTCGGTTCAAGTTTTTTTCTTAAATTATCCGGTATATGCATGAAGGCTTCACTTCCAAACACTTTAACATGTTTCAGCACTGGTTTCCTATGGTACCATTTTTCAAACGGGGTCAAATTTGCGCTAGTTGAGTTTGGCGTTCTATTTAGAATGTACACTGCCGTGTTGATGGCTTCCGCCCATAAATACAATGGTAGATCTTTAGTGTATAGCATTGACTGGCACTTTCAACTATGGTACGATTTTCTCGTTCTGCTTTCCCGTTTTGTTCAGGCGTATACGGTGCACAGGTTTCGAGTTGTATTCTTTCTGTATTAGGAATTGTTTGAATCCCTGGTTCGGGTATTCAGTGCCATTGTCAACACGTAGAGATTTTATGTTGTAACTGGATTTATTGTTGCAAAACTGTACGTAACGTTTACAACAATCTAAAGCATCCGATTTATTTCGAATAAAATAAACTACTCTAAATCCAGTACAATCGTCCTTGAAAAGGATATAATAACGACATCCACTCACGGATGGTGTTTGCATAGGTCCGCACAAATCACTGTGTATTAATTCGCCTGGTTGCAAATTCCTTGACTTACTTCTGTTAAATGCTAACTTATGCTGTTTTCCGTATTGACAACCTTCACACACAAAATCTTGTTTATCACTTACGTTTATTCCTTGTATTACACCTACTTTCGCCATTTCACAAATTGTTTTTATATTAACATGTCCGAGACGCTCATGCCACGTTTTCACACTATCACTTTCTGCGGAATTAACTTCCTCATTAATTTTTGTACGAAACAAAAGTTTATACAGGTTATTTGATTCAAGCGAACTGCGCACGCTTTCAGTAAGTCATTTTCATAAATGTATGCTTTATCCTTTTCTTTTTACTACTCTCATTCCTTTTTGTGTCACTGTACCTTCAGAAAATAAATTCTTTCGAAGACCGGGTACGTACCAAACTTCGGAGATAACACTTTTAACCCACTCTTTATTTATAAAACACTGAATTTTAATATCTCCTGTTCCTTTTACAGGTAATGCCTCGTCATTGCCTAATTTGACAGACCATTCTTCAACTTCTTTAAAGTTAACAAATAACTCTTTATTTGGAGACATATGATGAGATGCACCGCTATCGAGGACCCACTCACTTTGTGTTATCCTATCGCTGACGTCGTCTTCATTTTCAATGTTAAATGCCGAGTAATCGCAATTCGAAGTTGTATGCGTAGATTCCGTTTGAGCATTTCTTCGTGGAGCACGACAGTTTTTTGAAATATGACCTTTCTTGCGACAGTTATAACACGTCACCAAAAACTTTTTCTTCGGTTTATTAGGTTTCGAACTTGAAGATGCCACAAATGCGTTATCTGCTTCTACAGATGTACCTAAATTCATTTCTTCATCAATTAGGCGACTGGTGAGGTTACTAATTGTTTGTTTATTTTCATCGATTAAAAGCCACGTTTGTCTAAAGTTACCAAATTTTGCTGGTAAAGTACTTAAAATTCTTGTGATTACAGCAATATCACTTATCTTTTCGCCAGTTTCTCTGATTTGACGTGCCAAATTTTCTACCTTCGTGATGTGTTGAACAACTGAATCATTTAGCGCCATCTTGTATTTATAGAACTGCTCATGCGCCATCATTTTGCTTGCTTCGGATTTCATCAAATAAATGGCGTCTAATTTATTTATTACTTCCTGCGAGGTTTCGCAATTTTCAATAAGCGTAATTTGGGAATAATCCATCGATGCAGTTATAATGCACATAGCTAATGCATCTTTCTTGTCCCATGAAAATACTTCTTCCGGTTTAGTGGCGTCTGTTGGCCTTGGTGTGTCACCCGTTGTAACTTCGTAAATTCCCTTAGCCCTAAGAGCTTGCTTTATTTGGAATTTCCATTGATGATAATTCTTACCATCGAACTTACTCATTACTGCCACATTAACACTTTCTGTCAGCATTTTCTTTACGGCACTTCACACTTTTTAATAACGGATAACAAAAAATGTCTGCCTGATAATAAAACACGAATCTATATTTGCGCGTTAATCCAAACGTATCCTGGGCCCATAACCTCTTAAGGATATAGATTAAGAAAGCGTTAAACACGATCGTGACTATTTAATGAGTAAATAAAGTAATTACAGCTTTACATGAAAAATGCTTAACACTACGTTTTAATAACATCTACATTCACCGAGTAACTGCTACAGCGCAGACTCTATATTTGTTACACATTATTTGTGCTCCATTATATGCGTGCGCAACTTCATTTTATTATACAGAGTTTATGAATATATATTATCCAACACCGTCGCTGGTAGTTTTAGACCATCCTTGGTCGGAGCTGTAGCCCTCCCAAAAATATAAAATGAAAAGAGAGGTTAAAAACTTTGTTTTTTAAAAGCTCATTTTAACCTCTTTATAACTGTGTAATAGCTTTGTATTGTATTTGTATACGATTAATTTTCAAGAAAACATCACTCTTGTGATAAAATTTGGAAGGTAAAAAGGCGAATCTTTTTCTGTTGCAATCAAGTGTTTTCTGATCCAGTTAAGCATGTGCCATAAATACGTTACAGAACTTGTAGAAAAATTCACAGACACAGAATCGGTAGTCAATAAGAAATGACATGATAACAGAGCTATAAATGAAATCACTCAAATTGTGGTAATAGGCCATATTACTGTCAATCCAACTAACCCTTTGCGCCAGACTGCTGAAGCTCTGTACTCTTTCATATTCATCAGTTCGTAAAATGACAAACTGACCTGCCGACTCAACCTATACTAATTAATTGTACCCCTCACAACCAAAATTGACCGGTTTCGACATTTTGCACATAACGTTTTTGTTTTCTAGATATTTAGGGTTGATCGTTTTCAAAAAATTAAACTTAATTCTCAATCAAAGAATTAATAAAATATATAAATTATACAATAACTGTATATTCTTTCATAAACTTTACATTTGTATACGCGATTATTACTAGTCAGCAAAATTTAGCAGCTTCAAATTTCTATTGTTTTGAGTAGACGATTCAACTGATAGTAACCAAGATTATGTTTCCGCACGTAAACATTATTTTAATAGTAACCATTCCGTAAGATTCAGGATAATTTACTCGAATTTTACTGCGTAACTACTTTTGCCATCTATTGTTAATTTATCGTACGTTACAAATATTATAGGTAACTAATCTTTTTGTATCCGTATTAACTGCCAAAACCTTCCCATACGCTGGCTATCTGTATACCTCATTTATCTGTGGTAAAACTAAGAAACGATGCTATCACAGACCACTAGAACCAACTTACGATGATCCGTTTGAACTTCTCAGTTCGTGAAAAAATGTAGTTCACACACCAAACAATATCAACTGTTATCCAGTCACCTGCCAAACTAAGATTTCAACCAAATGGATCAAGAATTACTGCCAGTACGAATTTCACGATCAGGTAGAGAAGATCACTTTCCTTATCGTCTCCTGAGTGCTGATTTTAAAAAAGAGTAACGTGGTTTTAGATTTAGAATGCAACGCCTAATAATACTATGAGTAAATAAAATAAACGATAAATAATAACTGAACAGCTGTTAAGTGTCGGTCATGTTATAATGTACCTAAGCCAGCACTGTAAGCGTTCAACAAGTAAAATAAATAAATCAGCGCACGCGCTAAGATGTCCAAATCGACAGTCTTAAACTAAATAGATCATAAAAAAATCTCACCTTGTTAAAAACGTCGTACAAAAGCTTATTGCATCTTTTAATTTCCCTTTCCCTAACATCCATTAACTTTTGTTGAAATTCATTACACTTTTTGTAATTTTTAGCGGTTAGAAGCTTCATTTCTCTTGAAGAAAACATAACTTCGCCACCTACAACAAAAATTATTTGTATAAACAATTTTCAATACAGTTATTTATGCATAAAATGATCAGTGCTTTACTACACTAAAACTTAATTGCGTGTTCACAACATCGATCTACCTTTAGTTTTTAAATGGACAATATAAGTTTTAACAAATGTGCCTCATTATCGCCGGTTTACTGATGTAGTAAGGATACATTATCTGCAACATTCAATGTTTAAATATATGCTACAAAAATCAGCTACATAAGTTTTTGGTGCAACAGCTTAAAACGGTGATGGCAAGACAATAAAACAAACCTTGGAACTGTAGTATCCAGTAATGAACATTAGTCTTTGTATACTGAGGCATATCACAATATCGCTGGTATTTTGTTATGTTCCATTTAATATAGAAAAAAATTAGACACAACCACCTAATAAAATGTCAAATTTATGTTTAAACCAATCTTGGACAAAGAAAGAAAAAGAATCAATAATGCCTTACCAATCATAACTGCAACTGTTAGTAACATAGTACTTACAACGTTTGCATGTTTTAATTAAACAAATATTGTGCCTCTTTTGCTAACAACTAGTAACAAATATTCATAGCCCTTCTTTGTGTAAGAGAAAAAATAAAGAACATCTGACCAAAAATATACAAAACGGCAAATTTAAATGATGTAGGTGGCTTTACTCGTCAAAAAAAATTTAAAAAGCGTGTACAAAACAACTTGAACCTTTCTGGTGACGAATTTTAACGTTACGATTCATTTTTACAGTTTTCAATAATGTTTTAAAGAATAATTTATATCGAATTCTTAGTTTCATCGTTACTTTTTAATATTTTTTTAGAAATGACTGAAAATTTCAAGCAAGGACAGTGTCGATGTGGATGCGACCACTACGAATGAGTGCGTAAACGCGGCAAACGTTTCTATTAATGCCTAAGCAAAAATGTAGAATGACACGAACACAAACGTAAAGATACATGAATCTACGAACGAAAGTAACAAGTAACGTTTAGGTGAACGAATTAACTAAAGCACTGATGGCGCAAACTGCGCTGATAACTGATCTCATTCGATTGATTGCAGTTCACAGCGGATTACAAAATTTCCAAGTAATCCCAGTTCTGTCTAAGAATATTCAAACGTTTGATTCTACAAGGTATGGACATCCAGCACGTGAGTGGATAGACCGTGTAAAACAATAACGAATTGTTGCATCAATGAGCGAATGCAATGAAGCTTAAAACGGCAGAAGCACATTTGGTGGGAGCAGCTAACTCAGGGTATGACGCGAGAGCTGACTATTTGCACACATGGGAGGCGTTTTATTTGGCGGTCTGTAAAACATTTGATCAACGGAAAAACCGAACTTTGGGAATGAAGATCTTTCGACGTATTTTCACGAAAATTGTAAATTCCGTAAACAACTTAAGTCTAAGTTTGGAGGAAACGAAGAAACAAATAATCTTCCGACTGTCGGCACTTGCAGTCAAAGGCATCCCACGAGAATGAAGACGACCTGCTACACAGTATAATAAAACTAGAGACGACATGTATCAACAAAAACCACGAAAGAAAGAACGATGCATAGGAGACCAAAACTGCACCTCAAGCGATCGCAAAGAAATGTGACGTAACAAAACAAACTGAAGATCAGATGATAAATCTGACAACCAGTCACAACGAGTAAAACGATGGAACCAACGGGGCGAACCTAAACGCTACAACTATAATGTGTATAGAGCTTTGTCATGGGATTGTCCGAAACCAAAACGAGGCAGCGGCGGTAATTTATCAACGAGCAGAGCAGCAGAGTTGGTTATTTTTACCGACAATAACCTATTTGAGGACAACTTAGTACTACTTGTTTGTTTGGCAGCATTGTTTACTGTAACCACTTGTCGCACTGAAAACAGTTACTGTACTGTTTACACATATGATGAGAAATATACAGATGAAAGTAATCCTACCACATGGAAAGCACATAAAGAAAAACAATGATGAAAGTACAGTATTTCCACCACTGAATGGAAATACCTAGAGCGCCACTTGAGCCAAATTGATTATAATTTAACAGTTTCAAGTCGGAAATAAACTTTATTTTGAAAAATCTAATTATTGAAGATTTATTTCAGCAATCTAATACTAAAAAATAGTGCAATAGTTTGTAGAAATTATAAACAAATAAATACATAGAACATTCACGAAGGATCAAATTGACCCTTTCGGCGGTTCTAGTATTAAGGCTCGTCAGAGTCATTATAAAAGGCGCAAACACCCAGACCGCTTGTATTTACCTGAAACACTTTCTGTATAAGATGTTCTTGGATAAGTACAGGCTCTACGTCACTTAAAAATCATATTGGAAAGTTTTCAAACTTAATTTTAATATTACCTCGAAGTGACACTTGTTTGATTTGTTACAATTTATTACTTCAAGTTAATGCATCTGTACATCTAGAAACGAGACAAAAACTTATAACAGAAAAATATTTTCATTTAGCTTTAAGCTGATAAGTTTTATGACCTTAAGAATGCAAACTGCGTGCAAGGCAAGATGAACGAACTTGTGTCATCCGACTACATGCAAAACTTACCCTTTTCCCGTATACGATGTGTTTTTCGCCAACCAATTGTGGTATTAGGTATTTGGTGTATATGATTTGAGTTCCAATGGTGCTACAACAACGAAACTTAAGAACACATTGGTATTTAGTGATGGTTGCCCCGGCCAAAATAAAAATTACGTAATGATCCGATTTAAACGATGTTTAAAGCCATAATTTACCCTGTTAGAAGACATTCTCGTTTACCTAACGATCAAGACTTCAGTTTAATAAAATTAAAAAAGAGAAAACACACTGCTAAAGTTCAGTCTGATTGGGACAAACTTATTCTGTCTGCAAGAGAAAATCTATCTCCTTTTAACCTGGTAAAGATGGAACAGTCAAATTTTTATACCGTTGGGTATGCTCTAGAACCATATTTTACTGCCACCAGAAAACCATCCATGAACCTAAAGGGAATACGTTCATAGTCTCTAACTATTAATACATCACGGTAAAACATAACTATACTTGTTATGGGAGACGATTAGTACTCGTAATAAAAGAAAACTACTTTCAGAATTAAACTTACAACTTTATAAGCAGGAATTAAACCTGCTTATTTTGTTGAGAAATGAAAAAATCAACAATATTATTAAAATTTACAGACAGAGATTGATTAGGATGTGAACGATTTTGCGGATACAGAGAACGAAGAGAAGAAGAAGCACAAACACGGATGTTTGAGTTTGTTGGTTTCAAGTTAGTTGTTTAAATATAATAATAATTTCTTTTGTTTTTAATAGTTTTTGTTTTTTCCTAGTTTCTCTTTCTTTTTAAAACAACCAATGCCCTCTAAATTTAACTAATATTAATTAATTTAACAGTTAATGGCATCTTTTAGTGAGATAAAAATCGTATTAATAATTTTTAGTTAGTTAGCTGCAAGTTCAAGATGAAAGATATCTTGATTTATAACGAAGCTTGAAATTTTTACCTAATTACCTCAAGATCACAAAAACGGACTTTGGTCGTTTTTAGCAAAAGCTCCACAAATGTATTCAGGTTTCCCTTTTGCGCATAGCACAGCATAAGACGTTTGCTCTAAAAATATTTATACACTATAATTCAATAATTGTTTTTTGTAGTTGTCCTTAATGATATAGTGTCAGCTGGGGTAAATGTGAATAGGGGTAAATGGAAATAATATCTATAGAGCAAAAGCATAAGCAAAATTCTCTAATTTGACAACATTGTCGTTTTTCCCCCTTATTTTTAGTTAACATGTAGGTATTCATAGTTCTAGAATTAGTGTTTAATAAACTGTGTAGGTGTGTACATGTTGATGCTGTCAATTTGCAATTTCAACTTTTTTCAGTGCAATAAAACCGTTATAAATAAAGAAGAGGTATGAAAATCAACACATTGTACAGTTATGTTAAAAGTAACCTTTTACATTTACCCCATAAAAATTCAAAGAGGGGGAAACGTAAATAAGCTACTTGGGGTAAATGTGAATTGGGATAATGAACTAAAACATGACATAATAAGTATTTCACTATTTTTTTTAGAAATGCCAAGGCGCTATATTAGAAAAAAGGAACCTCCATCTTACACAACGGAAGATATTTCCAGAGCTGTCCATGATATTGTAAATCACAACCATACATACTCCCAAGTGGAAGAATTATATGGTGTTCCTCGTGCGGTAGTCTTCAATAAAATAAAGGGACGAAAAACCTTAATTGATAGAATGGGACCTGGACGCTCTCAAGCACTAGACAATGAAGTTGAAACAGACTTAGAAAATTGCTTTAAGGCTAGAGCAAGAATGGGTTATCCTGGTAATAAAGAAGACGTAAAAGATATTGTATATAAGTATGTAACAACACACAATTTAAAAACCCCATTTATTAACCACAAACCTGGAGACGATTGGTACTACGGATTTATGAAAAGGCATCCTTCATTGTCTTTTAAAAAACCTGAGTTACTACAGAAAAACAGGAAAGATGCAAGAGATCCGTTTGTAGTGTAGATTTTTATGATGATTTATCAAAACTTGTGGAAGACTGTAATCTCACCGATAAGCCTGCTTTTATATTTAACTGCGATGAAAGTGGTTTTACTAGTGATGCTAAAAAACTAAAAGCAATTGGTGAAAAAGGCAAACCTCTTTCTAGAGTATCAGGGGGGTCAGGTAGAGATTCTACAACGGTGTTAGCTACCATTTCGGCTAATGGATTTGTCCTTCCGCCCTTAATCGTTTTTAAGGATGTTGGAGTTCAGGCTCGATGGATATCCCAAAATGATTACCCAAATACAAAATATACATGTTCATCCAATGGCTGGATGGAAGAGCCACAATTGTATGAATGGCTCTCAACAAATTTTATCGATCATGTGAGAATTCTAAGAGAAACCAAAGAGTGTCCCAATCAGTCTGCAATTTTAGTATTTGATGGACACTCAAGTCATATTAGTATGAGAATAGTTAAAGCTGCTATGGACAACAATATTCATTTGGTCAAACTTCCAAGTCATCTTACCGACAAAATCCAACCATTGGATAAAGCTGTGTTTGGCCGTAAAGAAAATGTGGGAAAAACAATTGGTAGAATTTGCAAAAAATCAAATAGGAAACAAAGAAAATGCACGTATTTCAAAGTGTAAGTTTTCTGAATTATTAGGACAAGTATGGCGATCTGCCATGAAACCAGAAAATATAGTAAAAGGTTTTAGTTCCACAAAGATTTTCCCAGTTGATGATTCTAAATTCCC
The DNA here is from genome assembly GCA_035610365.1 of Aquatica leii. Classification (NCBI taxonomy): domain Eukaryota; kingdom Metazoa; phylum Arthropoda; class Insecta; order Coleoptera; family Lampyridae; genus Aquatica; species Aquatica leii. The sequence goes on from CM069436.1 coordinate 54,364,350, forward strand.
TGTAGAATAGTTTAATTCTTCTTTGTTGAAACAGTATAAAGCTACGATGTTTGAAAATGCAGCCTCGTCCCAAATTTTACCCATAAAAATGGGTAATGCACTTGATAAAGAACCATTACCAATAACAAACCACGAAAATTTCAGCAGTTCCACAAACATCTTAGATTCTCAGAAAAATTCAATTGACAATAATAATAAAGAAAGTGCTGACGAAGTTATTACACACCTGACTCCTGAAAAGGAAATTTCGGCAGTTAAAAAAACAATTACTCCCAACGGAATAATGACATTTTCAGTAAAAAATGGGATGCTATGCAAAATGTAGGTATCAATGAGAAACCATTAGTACGAAGACAAATAGTTTCCAGGCTGAAACCTATTAAACATGGGGAGATTTTAACTACACAAGAAGTATTAGAAAAATTAAAGGCAGCGGAAAAGAAAAATAAAAACCGAACTAAGAATTCAAACACGAATAGTATGGCAAATTTAAAGAAAATAAGAAATATCACTGAAAGTGGAAGTGATTCAGACAAAGAAAATAAACGCTTGGAAAAGATATTGGTTGAAAACGAGATTTCTGATGATAAAGAACAATTTATTAGAGACACCTTGATAGAAAATACGAACGAAGTTGTATATAAGAAACCAATTTGGAATGAGTTGCAGGCAGTCACCTTTATCTTAGTTGATTTTTTATTGATTTTACAAGTATGTTTGTTGTATTAGAGAAGTAGATGATAATGAGGGCGACATAACAGTTACTGGAATGAAACGAGAAGACGATATATCTACTGAATTTAGTATAAAAGAGGATGATGTTTCAGTTATAAGCTTAAAAGACGTCTTAACAATACTGCCAAATCCTGAAATAAAAATGAAAAGCAGGAAGATGCTATATATATTCCCAGGAATAGTCAGCGTTTTCGAAAAATGATCAATTTTTGAATATTCTGTTACGTTCAGTATTTTTTTTTTGTTACTTACAATTAGTTACCTATAAAATAAAGCATTTAAAAAATCACCAAATAAGTCGTTTGAATATCATATTGGGGTAAATGTAAATGAGCATTTTTTGAAGATTTTAATATTACAAATTGTTTCACATCATTTTGTTTTCAATTATCCCCCTAGTCCATGCACTACAGTAGGTAGTAAAATATAAACACATTCACGTTTACCCCAACTCTGTGGGGTAAATGGAAATTCTTAGGGGAAAATGTAAATGCGTAGTATTTCTTTAAATAATATATCATTATAAAACTTTTGGTTAAGTATTAGTGCAATAGATATCTATAAGTAAAATTATTCTAATAAAAATGTCGTAAGCTTCCTATAAAAATTAATTTAGGGATTTATTTAGCAAGTTGCAAAATTCGTTTACATTTACCCCACCTGACCCTAATGCTTAAGATGATCTGAAAAAGCATCTAAGAATACGATACGTCGCCATAAGAAGAACATAGTCATTTTGTTTAAAACTGCCTATAATCGGTAAAGTAAAAGCATATTGGAAATGGAAGAAATAACTCTAATTAAGTAAAAAAACGATATCCAATTGTTGCAATAGAGCAATCATTACATAATTACGCTAAAAAGCCTAGTTTTTGTTACATACTGACAGTACAAAAAAATGAGCAAACGCTCGAACTTACTTTTATGACTGTTAAATAAATAGTTCTGTGACGATTTCAATGGACTTTTGTATGAAGGTCTCTGTGATGAAATCAATGATTCCCTAATTTTCAAAAATTGTCGTCCTCTATTACTGGACAATTTGTTTAATAACTTCCTTCTCTCATCAGCCCTGGATACAAAATTTGGATTATTTTTTCTTAGATACTCCTACAAGAAACAAATTAAATACATATTAATGCTGATTTATTGCTTACTTGTAAACTTAACGGTTTTTTGCTTTTATAGTCACTCGGTTGGCTACCACTTAAATTTTTCTTGATAACGTTTGGTTCAGTTTCATTCGAGGCTTCACTGGAATTACTAAATTTTTCTATAGAATTCTTATTATAACCAAGTGCTAAAGAGTTTGATTCACATATACAGGTAGATACTATAACATTGCGATTGTTCGTTTGAACATGTCTCTTCTTTCTATTTTTCGCCGTATTATCTAAATCCTCATCTGTCTTTTTTGTACATTTACAACAGTTTCCACGTCTGTAATCATTTTTCGATGTCGGGGAGGAACGTTTGGAAGCATTGCCGTTTTTAGATTTCCTTGGACTTGGTACTGGAACTTTTATATCTTCTAACGATTCCATCAAAACTTTGTTTTCGTCTACGCGTAAATTTTCATCAGGTTCTAGTGTCAACGAATACGCCAAACCACCCTTCCTTCGTCTGTATCTCGACTTTAATTTGCAGTTGCATTTAGAGCAAACGTTGTCATCATTACGTTGTTTTTTTTTACAACATTGACAAAGTTCTGTTTCACTTTCAAGATTTTCTAATTGTTTTATAGTTTTGTTTATATTGTTTACGGTATCAGATAAGTAACAGTTACAAATATGGGTATTAAAAAGGTAGGGATTGTAGTATGCACCGTGATGCTGATAACACAGATAGCATAGTAAGTATTGAGGGTCTCTCTTGTTATCGTTGGTACTTATTTTACAACATCGACAAGGTCCTGAAGGTTTAACAGCTTCTTTTTGCTTGCAGCAACAGCATAATTTGGATTCACACGTACAAAACATTTCTGATGAAGTTGATTCAGATTGAGTTTCTTGTTTTGAGTCGCTATCGCTTTCGGGTTCTGAGTTTTGTTCTTTCGAGCAACCACAGTCTTCTGATCTAGACGTCGAGCTACTTTGAACATCTGAGCACAAAATTTCATCTGTCATTACAAGGTTAGAAGATAATGGTGGTTTTTTCTCGCCTGTTGCTACATTTCTTGTTAATTTGTTATTACTTGCGATTTCATCGGTTGAAACAAGATTTTTTGTTAAATTAGATAATTTGTCGTTACAAGTACAAGTTGATTTATTTTCATTCAAAACCGTAGTACCATTTCCACGAGAAACTTGCTTAGAATTTTCGCATTTACAGTTTAGACAACATTGACATCTCACATTTTTCTTTGATACTTCCGAGTCATAATTATTTTTTTGTTTCGAAGGTATTTCAGAAGTACGTTTCTTAGAACTTTTGCATTTATACTTAACACAACATTTACAACACAAATTCTTCTTTGAACGTTTAGAAGAACCATCATAATTATTTTTTTCTTTCTCGGTTTTGGAAGGTATTTCATGTTTCTTAGAATTTTTGCATTTGCAGCTAACACAACATTTACAACACAAATTCTTCTTTGAACGTTTAGAAGAACCATGTTCACTATTAACTGGTGATTGCACAGGTAAACTGAGTGGTGAGTCATCTTTCTTAAATGTGTTTGCTTCATATTGTACTTCTGAGTCATAATTATTTTTTTCTCTCTTTGTTTCGGAAGGTATTTCAAAAGAATAAATCTTAGAATTTTTGCATTTGCTGTTAACACAACATTTACAACCCAAATTCTTCTTTGAACGTTCAAAAGAATGTTTATTAGAGCTTTGGCATTTGCAGTTAACACAACATTTACTAGACAAATTCTTCTTTGAACGTTCAGAAAAACCAGATTCACTATTAAGTGGAGAGCCAATTCTTTGAAATGCATTTGCTTCAAATGGTGCTTCTGAGTCATAATTATTTTTTTCTTTCTCGGTTTCAGAAGGTATTTCACATTTGCAATTAACACTTGCTTGCCTAGGTAAAATGGGTGGTGAGCCTATCTCGGTTTCAGGAGGTATTTCAAAAGAATGCACATTAGAACTTTTGCATTTGCAACGTTTACAACACAAATTCTTCTTTGAACGTTCAGAAAAACCAAATTCACTATTAAGTGGAGAGCCAATTCTTTGAAATGCATTTGCTTCAAATGGTGCTTCTGAGTCATAATTATTTTTTTCTTTCTCGGTTTCAGAAGGTATTTCACATTTGCAATTAACACAACATTTAACTGGTGCTTGCCTAGGTAAAATGGGTGGTGAGCCTATCTCGGTTTCAGAAGGTATTTCAGAAGAATGCACATTAGAACTTTTGCATTTGCAACGTTTACAACACAAATTCTTCTTTGAACGTTCAGAAAAACCAGGTTCACTATTAAGTGGAGAGCTAATTCTTTGAAATGCATTTGCTTCAAATGGTGCTTCTGAGCCATAATTATTTTTTTCTTTCTCGGTTTCAGAAGGTATTTCACATTTGCAATTAACACAACATTTAACTGGTGCTTGCCTAGGTAAAATCGGTGGTGAGCCTATCTCGCTTTCAGAAGGTATTTCAAAAGAATGCACATTAGAACTTTTGCATTTGCAACGTTTACAACACAAATTCTTCTTTGAACGTTCAGAAAAATCTGGTTCACTATTAAGTAATGGTTGCTGAGGTAAACACAGTGGTATTTCAATTTTTTGAAACGTTGTATTTGCTTCATGTGGTGCTTTTGAGTCATAATTATTTTTTTCTTTCTCGGAATCGGAAAGTATTTCAAAAGTATATCGACGCACTACCGTTGTACACTTATTGTCTTTACTGTTACAAGTAAATTCCTCATTCGCAACTAACTGTGCGTTATGCAAATTAATTTTTCCATTGCCAACATCGACTGAGCAGTTATTAACACCACATGGTGGTTTGCAATTACATTTTCTTTGAGTTAAATTATCTCTACACGATCTTGGCGAATATTGACTATTTATAGAAGAACGACCATTGGGAGATTTATCCCAATCTGTTGACAACACATAAACTGTTGTTTGTTTGTTGATACCCTTCATGTCTTCTATCCGAGGTGTTCTAGTAATTCTATCTAACTTGTTTTTTGTTGACTCAGTTGTATTGACTTCAAGCACTTTTTTGAGTTTATTTAAATGCACTATTTCGTTATTAATCCAATACAGCTGACTGTCTCGTTCTTTTTTTGCAAAATTAATTAAAGGATAATTGCAATCACCGATTCTTTGTTCTAGATTGATTTCAGAATTTGTTTTTGAATCTCGCCAATTTCTATGTTTGTTTCCAACTTCGCTTTCTTTTAAACTGGACGATGAACCTTGAGAATTTGATGTGTGTTGTTTTTGACTTCTTGATGTTAAGATGCTTTTCTCATCATGGAAGCAATGATTTACAACTGAAGTACCACCGTCTGTTAGAGTTAACAAAGGACTTCGCTGTAGTTTTTTACGTTTCGCACCGATTGAAACTAAACCACTCCTTGAAGGTACCTTTGAAAAAATTTCATTATTGGAAAATGTGTGTATCCCTAGTCTATTTTTTTTTGTGTTTTTAATAGGAACTTCAACAATATCACGATCTTGAGAAATGGTGTCTTTCGCATTTTCAAAAGGAATATCTGACACCTCGCTAGGAGAATTTCCTCGTCTGGAACTTTCAGATACAATATATGGAATTTCATGTTCAATTTTGTTTTCAGGTACTTTACTGTAAAAAGAATTGCTTTTAGAAGAGGTTTGAGAAGGTACGTCCGGTTCAAATTTATTTTCTTTTATAGATTTGGAAGTTTCCAATAAGTTGGTTTGAGATTTTGAAGATTTATTGTCGAGAATTTTTTGAATTATTTTTTTGACATAATACTTTTTTGTAACTGCATCATATTTTTGAGAACTGATTAATTTTTGTAGTAAATCTATATTTCTTTGCAGATCTTTTATACTGTTACTCTGTAGCTTCTTTCTGAGTAAAGTGCATAAAGGACTTTCTTCACCAAGTTCATCAAGTGGTTTAGTTTCTTGAGGTGATAAGTTTTTGTTTGACTTGTGTACAATTACTGGTTGCGGGTATACTGCACCATCCACATACTCAAAACTGTCACAATTTGATAGTTCACTTGAGTTTGTTTGTGTTTGTATGGTTGAGTAAGGTGTTGCCGATGTATCTGATTCTGCGAAGCACATGTAAAATACACTTTGCCGCTCAGAAGTTTTAATCGATGGTTTAATTATGTGACAATTAGTGTAATCAAAATCTGTTTGAATGCCTATTGTAGGATTTGCCTGAGGTGAGGTTTGCACTAACTTATTTTTACCATGAAACGGTTCAGTAGCAGCTGCACATTCCACCACAACTGTGTTAGAAACAGTTAATTTCAAAACTTTCATATTTTTGTATTGAGATATTCTATCCACCATCTTTAAGTCCAATTTTTCAATAACATTTTCCTTCACATTCGGTGTGAGACAATACTCTCCAACTATAGGTGTAGATTCAGCAATTGGTAAACCAACATTGCTTTTTAAATCTTTTATATGATCACTTTTACACATTTCAGAATCACTTAGAAAGTCATGATTACTGTCCGAAGATGGTGTTGTTAGTATATAACCTTTTCTTGAGGAACGTGTACTCTCTAAACTGCTCAAATCAAACAATTTAATATTAGCATCGACAGAAACGTCATTGGTCTGTTTCTTTTTATCACTATTCTTAAACTTTGCTCTTAGTTTATCAAGTTCTAAATTATTAATTAGTGTAGGTAGTGAAATACTTTTGTGTATATTTGAATGACTATATCCAATATCAGCCCCGTTGTCCCATTCTAGTTTCCTATTAGATGTCACACTGCTTGTAGGTGAAGGAGCACATACGCTTTCAACAGCAATCTTTGGAACCTCTTTTTCTACATCCGTTGACACCTGTCCAACATTTTCAGTGCCTGTATCAATCTTAATTGGATCTATTTTTGTCAATTGCCAGTTTTGTGGTTTAATTGCGGTGTCACCACAGAAGTATTTTGGTAGATCACGATTCTGTGAGTATTGTTGATAATACTCGAGTACTTGAGAAGTAATTGATTTTTCATCATCTTCAAAATTATTTCTACCTGTTTTTTTATCTTCTTTTTCTTTATCCATAAATGCACTATAGCACCTAAAAGTTTAAGACTGTAATTCTATCATAACGCAAGAAAAATTAAAATTAATTGACAAAAATTTGACATGTAAACAAATAAATACATAACCTCAAATAGCATAATGAACTTTTGAAGCATGTCAATCAGAAATTATGAAATTTAATTCATTAGACAATTGTGCATTTACAAATTCTCAATCAGAGTTTTAGAAATTATTCGTTTTAATTACCAGAACAACGCTCACAGTAATTTGTTGACGGTTACACTTGTACGCTATGAACATCGCGCGTATTATTTAAAATTTTAGTTTTGGCGGTATATTTGTAATCATGACTGATTGCGCGGAAGGAAAGGATTCAAAAAATTCGATACCAAATTGTATCTGTTGTTCTTGCGACAGCGATGATGAACAAGACATTTGCATTGTTGAGGCCTCTGATTTAGAAAGATCTACGTTTCAATCAAATGAAATTAGTAAAACTGTTTGGGGCAAAGTACGACCACCTGTTAATATTGGAAAGTATCAGCCTATTGTAACAGCAAGACGGACAGAAATCATTCGTGCCCAATTAATTCGAAATTTGCCCAAACCACCTACACCAAAGCCTACAAAAATATATTGCCAGTGCGAGCCCAATATTAGCAAGATGAATCTACGATGCACGTAAATACGGTATCGAAAATTAATTAATAAAAATTAATCACATATTCAAATGTAAATACATTAAAACCAGTTGCAATAAAAATACATTTTTTAATTATCTATTATGTAACTTTGATTAAAATGGGTGTACTAAAGCAAAAACAAACAAAAATACCCAGCTAATAAAGTCACGTGAATTAACTATATTTTGTTATGTTTCGTCTGTGGTCAGTGAGATGAGTGAGATTACGTTGACGTTTTGTGTCTAATTTATAACGTGTTTAGCGAGGCAAGGCGACTTAATAACCTGTTAAGCAAGTGCTTGAAAGCCTAATTTAGCCATGAAGAAATAATTCTCACGCCCGGTTTCATAATCAGCTTTAAATTTTAGTCACTTATTTAAACTAAAATTTTCTAAATTAGAAATTCTTAACAAATCAGCACAAATTAAACAATAAAATAAAAGTTCAGTATTTGTACTCAAAAAGTAAGTAATACTATTATTGTTATTCATAATGGTGGATTGTGATTAATCACAAATAATCATGCATGGTTTGATGTACTTTATTGCCAGTTTTCATGCAATCTACCAATATACGACAAATGCTAAAAATATACAAGGTACACGTAAAAACGTACCCAGCTACAGGTTTTTTTCATGTTTTAAAAACGTTATAACGTTTTCAAATAGTTGAAATAAAAAATGTTTTTAAAAAAAATATTTTTTCTTCGTTTTAAAAACCTTTTATTGAAACATTGCTATTGAAATATTTTATGTTTTCTAAAACATTTTTTGGTAACATAATAAACGTTTTTACTTTATAAAAATTAATACTTTTGCTTGATGTCACCTGTACGTTTATTATTAAAAAAATTAAAATTAGCTGGTGATGAGGCAACATACAATACATTATTGAATAAAAATTTAAAAATTAACTTAGTATAAAAGCAAAGTGAAAGCAAAAAAATAGATAGCTAAGGAATTTTTTTCAAGAATGAGAAAAGTTTTCGTAAAGCCATGCAAAGCAAAAAAAAACCTATTTGTTGACATGTTTTTGTCCTAAAACAAAAGAGTTTAGGGAATGTTATGTTTATCAGATAAGGATTCATGTTTGTACTTAACTTGTAGTATGTAGTTGTTATGTTAAAAAGTTGGTAGGTTAAAATTTTTTTAATATAAAAAATGTCCTCGACACGCCTACCTTTCGTCGGCAATTGTCAATTTTTATAAGCGCGCATTTCATTTAGTGCTGTCGTTTCAGTACAATTGTACTAAATTCAGTACAAATTGACAAATTTCAGTACGACAGTACTCCTTTTTTTGTAAGCAATTAAGCAATTCAAATAAAGTTAAACTATGTATAAAAACCACCATTTTCAGTACATTATAAAAAAAACTAAAAAACTAGTATGTAAAACAAAAAACCATAAAAAAATATGATAGCGCCATGTCAAGTCTACTGTTTGAAAAGTTGATTCTAAGTTTATGGTAAGTATTTGTATAGAAAGGTATTTTACAGAAAGTTACTTTTGATACTACAGCTCTTTGTTGAAAAAAATCGAAGTACAATAGTACATTTTTAAATTTCTCAAGTCCCGTAAGCAAGTGATTTTGCCGATTTTGACAGAATGCACAAACTTACTTGAACTTACTGCGCCACCCGAATAATAATAAATAAAATGATTTTTTAAAATCAATTAGCGTTTATTTTGTCTAATAAAATGAAAAATGTTAATTAGTTGAATTTCCCTCAAGTCAGTACGCTTTGTTCTGATTCAGTACTTTTTTTCAAATTTTCAGTACTTTACAAAACCTAGCCGCGGCAGCACTGATTTTATTCACTTTCCGGTAATATTTGGTGCAACACAGACCTCTAACAAGGCTTTCACCATTAAGTTATTTCACGCAATTCCACGTGAGTATGCAAATTAATTTTATGTCTATCTAAGCGAAAGTTTATTTGGGGTAATATTTGTGTATTGGAGGTTTAATTTGATCATTTCCTATTGTCTATAGCGGATTTCCATCCCCTCTTAGGTTTACATTATCAGTGAAGATAACATACAAATGGCATATTTGGGGAAAAATTTCCATTTCCGTCACGTTACTATAACTTAACTATTCACACCGTCAAGAGGTTGGAAACCTTTCAAGTTGCGATTTCTTTTGGGAGGAAAGGTCACCCTCAATTGCCACACTAAGTCGAGGGGAAGCGCTGCGCATTCGCTATCTCAAATGATTGTATGCTTTGAAAACGAAATTTTCTTGTGTTAACGCCGTATGTGCACTGCCTCAAAAAAGTAATTGGACATTTTTAAGCGCGACTTACAAGATAGGCAACCAAACTTATGTTATAACAAAAAGCCTAGTTAAATTTGACAACATTGACATTGTAGACATTGCTTGCAGCGGTTATACGAAGTTACTAACCATTCTTTATAAGCACTGCCTCAAGCGTTCAAAGAAAATGTTCCTTACCTGCAAATATTTATCTAAATTGTACCCTAATGTTTTAAATTCTTCTTCGCCGAGTTTTCTATTTATTTAAGTTCTCTGCTTAAGTAATTAAAAAAAATTTAATTGCTATTTATGATTAAATAAGTTCCATCTATAGCTCGAATAATGATAAACTGTATGCTCAAATATGAAACTACTGTACTGATTAGCCTAAAAGTCTGGATAAAATTAAAGTGAACATTTCTTTTTTCTTTGTAAAGGAAGTATTATCACCATTAAAATGTAATTAGTAATCGAATAATTGCAGTATAAATTCCCATTATTCGTATAAAAAATTAAAAGATACATATCTCCCTTTCTAAAATCAAGTCTAATTTCTCATACAGAACGCTAAAAAAATTCCAAATAAGGTTTGAAAATACATACCTATGCTGTAAATCTAAAAATCACAAAATTAGAAAAATGCGAAATGCATTTTTCCGCTTTCTCTTCGTAACATTTAATTTAAGTATTAACTATTTTGAGGAAATATAAATTTAATAGTAATGAACTGAAATTTGCAATTTCGTAGCTTGCATTTTTGTATGTTTTAGATTATTATAGTACCTACTACATTTTAATAGAAATAATAACTTAGATTTTATTATAAATTATACAGAAACACTATTTATATTACAAGAACAAAACTAGATACAGAAAATCCTAAGAAAAAACATGATTAAAAAAGTATTTATTATTTTATTTAAATATTTGTAATTTACATGCTAGTAATGGGTGCAATATCCATTATTAGTTATACATTCCCGTAGACGGTTTGGCATCGAATTAATTAAATTGGCACATACATTAGTTCATCGAATTCTTTTCCATACGGTTATAATATGGCGATGCAAATTGTTTATATTTCGTATTTCTATGTTATTGTTCAGTTCGTCGTTCCACCCACGCACGGCCGCCGCCTACAAAGTCTCTATAGGGTTCAAATCCGGTGACTTAAGTGGCCAACGGATTCTTTCCACTTCTGGATGTTGTAATAACCATTCTTAAACAACCGCTGGCGTATGTATAAGAAAATTGTCTTGAACAAACCGAATTGGTCTTTCGGGATAAATTGCTCGTACGGAGGGCAACATAACGTCTTTCAAAATCGTCAGATAAGTTTGAGCAGTTAAGCGTTCATCAACACGTGTTAATTACCCTGGGTCAGCATCACTCATCCATCCCTAGTACGCAACACTAATTCTCGCACTTCTTTTGGTGGGTTTACATGTTTTGATTATTATCTAGAATTACGTGGCCTCCAAAGAAATTTTTTATTATCTTGAGAAGTGCAGAAGGTTTTTTCATCTGAAAAAACAACACCTTTTCAATCAAAATTTAAATGCCAATTTTTCCCATTTATCTTTCTTCCTATTCTGTTTTATCGTTTGTTCGTTTCTTCATTAATATAATTAAACTGTTCTTTGTATAACTTCATCGTCTCTGGTACCAATTCTTGGTTATTATTTTTAATTTCTTTTTTCATATCCAGTATATCTGTGTTATTTTTATTTATTTTCTCATTTTGTTCCAATATTATTTTATCGAATTCTACAAATATATTTTTATATTGCGTATCATTATTTCGAATATTCATATCCATTATTTGTTCAATTCTATTCCAGGATCCTTCAACTTTTTCTTCAATTTGTTGTACAGTTTCATTTACTACTTTAATTTTAGAATTATTTTTTTGTTCATAATCTTGAAACTTTTTGTCTTGTTCTTCCATAATTTGTTTCATTTTTTTAATTTTCCTTCTATCCCGTTCTTGTTCATCTTTTCCGTTTTTTATCTACTCTTAATTTTTTTAAAACTTCTTGATTGGTTATTTTCATTTCGATTCTAATGTTTTTAAATTCTTTCCTACATATTTGCAAAAGTTCCTGTCATACCCCTGTAGTTCATAATTTTGTTTATCTTTTACATTGTTTCGACCTTCCTCACTATATATGGCGTTGTCCAACTCACACCCATTTCTTTTTAACTTTGTTACTTATTTTAAAACTAGTCATTTCCTTCCTATCTACTTCTTGATCTTACATGGTTTCGATGTTCTCTTCTCTACTAGATTCGCTTTTAATATTTTTTTACCGCTTCTAGTTGCCATTAAATTATGAAAAAAATTAGTTGTGACATTAAACCATTTAAAGAAATTAAACAATTCACAAAAAGAAAAATGTCTGAAATTATGCAGCTCTTTGATCCGTTAGGACTCTTAGGACCCGTCATAATTACATCAAAATTAATAATGCAAGAAATCTGGAAACTAAATTTAAATTGAGACAAATCATTACCTCAGAGACTTATGTTAGAATATGCAAGATTTCAAAAATCACTTAGTGATCTACGGCATCTACGGTAAATTTTATATTATCTGTCTCCTTAATTAGACTTAACACCGTTTCTTCTATGCGGAGAGGCATTAAAACACTTTAAGTTATACATGCTAGTATGTTCAAGTCCACGGTTGTTACTGTTGTGCTGTAACTGTTCTTGTGCTTAATTAATTTACTTTCAGTGTTAATTTATTTGTATGGTTGTCTTCATAGTGCAGTCCGAGACACACCACTTTTCTAAGTCTATAAATAGGCCTGAAAAAGTACGCACGAAACGTCGCCTTCTATAGATACTTATAGTGTTTTTATGCCTCTCCTCATAAAAGAACCTTAAAGAAATCGTGTTTAGTTAATCTAATCAAATTTAATTTACAACTCAGGGTTATTTCAAATAATGCTTGTCATTTACAAATACACGGTTTCAGTGATGCAAGTGAAAATACATTAATTTAGGATCATCCGATACTCATAATTAGCTTAATTTGTGCTAAAACGCGGGTGGTTTCATTAAAAACAGTTACTCTTCCAAAATTAGAATTATAAGCGACCAATCATTAAACTTAACATTTTACAAAACCAGATTTTGGTCTGATTCTACAATTACTTTAAATTGGATAAAAACTTCGCCACACACGCTAAAAGCATTTGTTGCTGATCGAGTAGAACAGATACAATCACACACAGATACTAATGACTGGTATTGTGTAAAAGACATATGATAATCCAGTAGATCATTTAACACAAGGTCAGTCACCAAATTAATTTTTAATAAATCTACAATGAGTTAAGGCCTAAGGGACCTAATGGCTTTCACATCATGAAGAAAATTAAGATTATCCACTATTGTCAATAATATAAAATTGTCTTGAATAGTGAGCTAATTTTGCATTGTTATTATTAAATTCGAGACAATGACCGAAGAATGTTGAATATTCTAGAGACAGATAACAGAAATATATAAACACGGTTCAAAGAAAGCATAGGTCAGTTTTTCGAATTGAATCGAGACATTTTGTTAGATTTGATTACGTACGTGTAGTTTTAACGTGTAAATAATTTAGATTTAAAATTCGTTACAATAGGAATTCAAAAATGGCCAGAACTCTTTGAAAGATTTTCCTTCATAAGAATATTAATAAGAGTTGTAGCATACTGCCTTAGGTTTGTAAATAACATAAAAGACCAATCCAAATCAAATGGTCCGATTTCACGTTCAAAACTTGCAAATTCCGAATTACGCATTATTAAATTGATACAAGAATACCATTTTGCAAAAGAATTATATTCATTAAAAAATCACAAGTTAGTGAGTAAGAAAAGTAGGTTAGTAGGTTTGAACCCTTTTATAAATAAAATTGGAATTTTAAGAGTAGGAGGTAGACTAAAATATTCCAATTTAAATTATAATCAGAAATATCCAATATTATTGCTATCACACGATCAGGTCACGAAATTAATCATACAAAAAGAACATATTCAAAACTGGCATTCACGATTACAAACTCGGACAAAATATATGTTACGCTCTCGACTGGGCAACACGTCGTACAGCAAAGCAACCTAGTGGTCTAACTTTTACATTCAAAGAAAAAATGACTTTACATTCGTAAATTAAATTACAACCTAGTATGTATGTACGGTCGCCTTAACATCAAACTAATAAGAATTAAAGTAAAAATGTCATACTTACAATTAGTTTCCTACAGTTAAAGACTAACTAGGGCATATCCTGTCAGCATTACCAAAAACTCAATTAAAAGTAAACACAAAAGAAGACAGATAAAGAACACAGGTGGAGGTATGGAAACCCGCTACAGACAAATAAGTTCTTACCCCACATAGACTTTCACTCAGATCGCCACAATATTCGATTGCAATTTACATGGAAGTGTGTGAGATACTTAACAATGAAAGCCTTATTAAGCGCACACAACGCTAGAAGATGTTCGTCAAACTTTATCGGAAGAATGAAAATGAATTCGTGTTTGACAATTTGACAGACTCGCCCTACTCCAACAACAAAAAAGTAACCGCCGAGGATAAATTTTATACTATAAAATTTTTACTGTACCATATTTTAACATAACATAGTAACATTGCTAAAGCTTCATCATTAGAATAAGACATTCAAGACAGATTTTCTTCTATTAAATTCTTATGAAGCGCATCCAAGGCTTCCGTCGACATAGAACGTAGTTGCTCAATAATGGCAGCATGTTTAGTTTCTCTAATTGATTTTAGTCCTTGTACATGAGAATGGTGAATATAATTCAGTCCAGATTCTCGAAATAGTCTAACGGGTTTTCTGTGTTGGCTTCTCTCTCTTCTTACATAGTCTGATTCGAAAACCCTCGGCAATATGTCACCATTCGGTTTCAGTTTCTGGCATCTAAAACAATACATTACCTCAGTTTACGCTGCAATATAGTATCTAGAAGTATTTCCAGTACCTAATAAATGTTTATCTTTTTGTAGGAGGATTCATCGTCTAGTGCAGACGATCATGCACATGACGGAGAGCAGAATCCCGATGAGGAATGTATCAATCAGTCTGAAGAGTCACGTTCCCCGACTCACGAATACGAAACCCTCAGGTACACAAGTAAAAAGACCATTCAGCAGCTTCACTCATGTGACAAATAAAAAAGTACTTCAATTGGTGGCTGATCGATTGACAAAGAACGACGATACGAAAGATGATTTGTACACTACATTTGGTAAGCATATTGCAGCAGAATTAAGTAATATGGCACCCGAAATACTACTTTTCGTTAAAAAAATTATTAACGATGCCATATTTGAAGGCCAATTGCGTTCCCTTAAAAAAACATCCGCTATAATAACTCAGCGGTTGCCACATGGTCGGTTGTGGTCCGTACAGAAGCAGCAGCCAGGTCAATTAGTAAATCCATGGAATGTACATGTGCTTCAACACCAGAATTAAGTCCGGCAGGAGATTCAACGGTTACTTATTTTTGACAGTATGCAGATATATAACATATTATACGAGTACATAGTTGTGAGCTGTAATAAATAAAAAGATTTACTTGTCAATATCGCACTAACCTTTATATAATCCTGCAGTACTGTTATTATTGCTTTACAGGTTTCGGGTATTATAACGCTTAAACTAGGAGCTGATATGACAGTAGGAAATTTAAGACTTTGATATGAACTTCCAGTAGCCAAAAATTCGAGCTTTGCACATAGCCTCTTATGTAGTGATATAGCTTCTTTCATGTTGGTGTCTTGCTTTTTTATAGTTGGTGTTACTAACTGCAGCAACTCTCAATATGCATCCTCACTCATTCTTAAATAGTTTGACTAAGCAGAGGGTTCAAAATGAAATTCCTTTAATAAATTTAAATGCAAAAGTTTATTTATTTTCAGGAGATCTTCGTGTATCACTGAACTGTGCATGACAAATGACAACTAACAACTAAATTGATCGTCTAACAACTGCCGCATTTTATACATACAGCAACTTTCAAGACAAATAATAACAAACATCAAACATGTTAGCTATTAACCACACAGTTTCGTTTTTAATATTTTGATAGTAGAAACCTGATTATTAAAACCAAATAAACTAAATAAAACACACACGATATAATTTTTTCTTAAATTTTGAAAATATAACGTGTTTGTAAATGAAACAGTTCGAATATTAAGCTCTAGGATTTATTGTTGATAAAATTGTCAATCTACACAATATTTCTATTTAAGCATCATTTGTTTTTTTAATATTTTAATATTCTTTAGTACTGTGACAAGTCTTTTAAACTAATCGTTTAATATATTCAGTTGTTGAAGATAGTTTTGGAAATTTTTTACAATAAACCTAAATAGTGTAGAACCATCGCGGTTTTTTAAAATTTCTACTAAAATTTATATAGTGACAACTAAGTGCGAAATTGTTTTCCAGCATTATGATTATAAGTATTTTTTACAAGCTTGTGGATGGGATCTTGAGTTGCCAATTTTGTTGTGTGTTCTAACAATTTTCTTCTAGCTTTTTGAAAAGCTTCTAAGTTCTTTTGCAACTCCGAACGTTCTTTTTCTTCAGTCATATTCAAGTTCTTTAATGAACACGCGTGAAGTTGGTTACTAAAATTGTATTTTCATAAAATTTTCAAACATAATTTAAACTTACTTTTGTATATCAAATTCTACTTTAGATTTTGGGTTGGTGTTCATCTAGAAAAAATCGGTTATTGTTGTAATTGTGCATTATTAAACTATACCTGTGAGTCAATAGAAATATAGGATGGCAATTTAATATTTGTAGGGATAGATGATGGTCTATTTTGAGTTTTAAAAGTACTGCACAATAAGTTTCGCCCGGGATCAGTATTTTTATGTTTTGCTACTACTATAGGCTGCTTGTGCAACCTTGCAGGTATTTCAATAACTGTCGTTTCATCTGAGTTAATCATTCCTTTGGGTATTATAACCTTTTGAGATAAGGCATTCTTATTCGTGTGTTTCTTTTCTCCTCTACTATTTAGGTGCATTATAATATACTACGAATTTTATATTTGTTTTATAATCATTATAAAAAATTAAGTTTGGCATGAGGTTACTTGATCCTTGTAATTTCTAATTTTCATTAATTGGTGTAGAAGTTACAATGGTAATTGTTCGAGTTCTTCTGATAATAGCGTATACAGATCCATTTACTCCAACTGCGTCGCTTCTGTAAGTTGGTATGGAAAAAAACGGAATATTTGTTGTGTTAGTGTTAGGTGTAGATTTGCTCCTAAACAATTTTTTATAACAAATGCAGTCTAGGTCTTCTTCACTTGGCCGAGTAGGTGTTATAAATTTAGTTTCAGGGGTAGAAGAAAGTAACGAATATGCATTGTTCAAAGTTGTGTTCTGTTTTGACATATAATTATTCTCGCGCAGAGCATTAAAATCTTGATAACTATTAGCTTGGTTGATAGTGGGATAACTTTTTATTACGTTTGACTTGGGTTGAAATTTTCGTGATTCGTTACCAACAGTTTCAAAGTTATAATTTCTCTTATATGCAGATTTTGCATTAGAACACGTAGAAGGTTGTTCCAATTTACGAGCCATTTCGTTCATTTCTTTTTCTATAGCTTTTGTTAAATTTTTTCTACGTGTAAAAGATATACTGTCAGTAGGCTCTTTTCTGAATTTATTTATACCCTTTTCTTGTTCCGTATCGGCTTTGATTATTTGCGCTTCAAGAGCGTTAGTTAATTGTTCTATATCTTCGCTTGTCATATTTTCAATGTGTTTTCTCAACTTTTTTGAGTTTTCTGTTTCATTATGAACAGAAGTACGTGTCATTTCTTCGACTGATGTATCAAACTCTTTAAGCAATGATTTTGTTAAAGATGGACAATTTTCAGAGTTGCATTTTTTTATCTTTTGCGCATTTGTTGTGGCCGGTGTTATTTCTGGACTATTTATTATAGGAACGTGATTGGTCTTGATGATTAGGTTTGGTAAACAACCTGTTGTGTTACCATGTAGTTTTGCACAAACTTCGATGTTGCATATATTGTCTTTATTTTGACTTGGTTTACTAATCGTAGATTCATCGTTGTTTTTATCTATGTTGACATCAAATTCGTCTAAATTTTCTTGCTTTTTATTGTCATTAAGGTTTACATCTATTTCTTTTTGTAATTCTTCTTGGTTATCAACATTAGACTCAGGTAGTTCTCCTTGAACGTTTATATTACGTTCTTCGGCGTTGTTTTGCATATTTATACTATTACTAATACAATCGGTAGTTTCATCTACTGCTTCAACTCCAACATCTTTGCCGACATTTGGCAGACTTACTTTTTCTTGTATACTTGCGTTATGTTTATCAGAAATATTTAACTCTGTATTATTGCTTTCATTTTTTTTAGATTCTTGATTACTTGTTTCCAATTTTGGTAGTTCTTGTTTAAATGATGATGACTGTTGATCTGGGGTTTGTTGAATATTTTTAAGTACATTTCGTGTTTGTGGTGTAATTGATGTTTCATTTTTTTGAGACACATTTAAGTTTTCTTGGTTTAAGTTATACATTAACAAAGCATCATTAACTTCTTGCACTGTCGGAGCATCATCACCAAAACGACTAATAGTTGTTGTAGTAGTTTTTTGGTAAACAATTTTTCGCGAGTTACTACACATCAAGCCTTGACACGAAACACTACAGACATCCTTCGATTCTTCGTGATCGCTCATTTTTGTATTCTATTTATTTTTATTTATTATGACATCTTACAAATAATTTTGTTTAACAGTTGTTGTGTACTGACACTTTAAATGTCAACAAAATAACAAACAAAAATATTATTGAATGTGTTTTATTCAGTGTTCATAACATTTTGTTTATTTTTTTTCTTTTAACGATGGACAGTCTCCAGGTTTGCATTGTGTTCTATCTTTAATTTTTGCTAAAGCTCTACAATTTTCGGATTTACATAATCCAATTGCTTTGCACGGTGTTATTGGTATAATAATTTCATTCGCTTTCGAGGGTTCTGGTTTTGGTTCTGGTTCACAAGAAGCAGAATCTTTACATCGTTCACAAGTTGGTTTTTTTATTAGGTTTTTTTTATTGCATTTGTTACATTCACGCATTTTTCAATTTTTTTTAGTTTTATTATTTTAAATTTTGACGTACCTTATAATGAACTAAAAATCAATTGCTTAATGTAATGGTGTATTGATTTTTTACACAAAAACTTTACAACCTTGATTTACTATTGTAAATGACTATACAGCGTTTCAAAAATATTGGGTTTGTATGTAGTCATTTTAGTCAAATAAAGCAATAACAGTCTTATGAAATCTTTTGCAAAAACAATAAAAAGTACTATTGGGATACATAATAATTGTTATCTATATATATTGCAATGTTTTTAAAAAAATACATAGTTTTTACTTGAAGAGATATTATCACAGTCGATTGATTGACTCTTGATAATTTGGTATTATGTTTTTTTTTATATATATTTTGTTATTACTAAATAATAGTCTTAAGTAGCATTTCACATAAACGGTAGTATAATTGTACTGCATTTACCAGGCTTATCCGTAAAGTTGAACAAGCGGCAGCTTAGGAGCCCGCGGACTAGAGGAATAGATCAAAGAATTTTTTGTTAGTCAGTAAATACATACACGGTGTATCTATTTCCTTTGAAGATTTGGTCTAAAGTTACCCAGTTTTGAGATATTTGCAATTAAAGTTTTGAGACCGGTCCTGACTATCTAAACAAATGGAAATTGATTGTTGATTGTAACTATATGCGGTAAATGATGGATGTGAATGCTGTAAAATCCGTGAAACGTATTGATGTATTGTTTTCTTTAATTTTCCATCATCTACAAAATCGATTGTTAATAAAATAATTAAAGCACCTTGTGTACACGATCACGTTTATTTTTGGTTATAACCAAAACAAGACTTCAGATAATTAAATGCAAAATTCAGCTTTCTTAGAACTGAGTTTGACAATCTGATTTATTTTTGTCTTGATGTTTTAGCGGATTTCTTTAGTTGATGCTAAGTTGTTCGATAACGTTATTTTGCATTTATTTTTGTTTTTGGTGTTAGCAAATCGCTGAGAAAAAATTTGCACTTCTTAGAACAGTTTATTTTTATTCGTGGTGTCAATAACTTTAGGAGACTACTGGTCCGTAATTTACGATTTATTTTGCTAAAAACTTGGATTTTTTAAAATGTTTTAATGGAACTTTTATTTTGACATTTTTTGCTTATTTTTATGCTCTAGTTTCATCTGCCAAAATAAATACTCGTTAATCAGATACACCTTGTAATTCGGTGGACTTAATGACGCAATAAGCAACATTAAACATGCAGTGCAGTGAGTGTTTGTCTTTAACATAAATATTTGTTGGTGTTGTGTCAAATCTAAAAAACTTGACCTGCGATAAAATAATTGACCAGTTTGCAAAAGCTAAGTTAAAAAAAAACTTTTTTGATCGTTGTGCCTACACCTACCCTACTATGTTTTAGTTATGTTTATTTTTGTTACATTTTAAAGTTTTATTTATGTTTATTTGTTTGTTTGTTTTACATTTTAATAGACTTTGCTTTTCAAAATGTAATTGCAATTATAAAATATGAAAAAATCTGTTTGTGTATTTTATAGAAATTTACGTGTAGTATTAATCGTGAGCTAAACGAAGAGTAAAGCGGCCCGAACAAAATTCGCTTGAGACCCCATAATATCTAAAACCGGCGCTGGATTTGCAGTGCAGTTGTGTAGTGTAGCCTTGCGCATTTGATTCTGTATTTTAATAATATATTGAACTATTTTTTTGACTAGGGACATTTTAAATTTATCTTACTGAAATTAGTATCAATAATTGACAATTAGATACAAAATTAAGTAGTTTTTATAAAGTGAAACTATTAACAAATATGACAATCGTTTTCTTTTTTGTCAGTCATTTTGGTTACTGGTCTGTCGAATTTGAAGTAAAGGCCGAGGACGAGCATTAAATTCTAAACGTGTAAACTATTATAATTTTTTAATGTCTTGTACCACCGTCATTATGAAACAAAAACGATAAGTCGTCTCTTACAAATGAATATTATCGATCAACTAAGAAAATTGACTTAAAGTTTGTCGATGTAATAAGAAATGTGAATTCCAGCATCTGTTTTACGCACACGTACTGCGAAGATAATGGTAAATGACGTAAGTCACGTAAGTATTGCACTGAGTAGGTGGCCCGGCTCAAGACCGCACGAAAGCATTTAAACATGTACTTATCTTCTTTTTTAATTCGTACGTGTCAGCCTAAATGAGGTAGAGATCATTTCACGACTAAAGAACCGCAAGGTGCGCGTCGGATAAATTCGGAGTTTGACGATCATGCAAAATAAATTCTAGCTAAAAACATCTGCTGTAAACAATGTACATTAACTGTAATAGTTTATCTTTAATTTTACTGTAAAATAAATCTATTCAAGACGATTAATATAATATAAAAAAATATAAAATACGAAGATAGAGTTTGTAACAACTTGTGCAATAAATGTAGACACCTCAAACGCCGTATGAAAAGTGCAAACGTTTTTTAGTTAGCTAGTGTACTGAAATTCGGAACAAAATTGGTTTCTGCGCGGCGGTTATTTAGTCTTGAAATGAACTCTATAATATGAGCCTCGGGTAAATTCGCAAGGTTTCATATCCGTTTAAATTGACAATTATTGAAACGCATGAAATTCAAACGCTGATAGTTTGATTTAAACGCAAATTTTCTGTAATTTTAGTTAATAAAATAACTTTTTTTGGAGGGTCATTGACCAAATGACCTAATAAAAAAGCTGCCACTGATAAAATCTATGATAGAATTCAAAATATAAAACTTGCCCGCGCAAATTGTTTTTGTTGATCGATAGTCGTAAGCGTGTACTGTAAAAACACTTGCATACATACAGTATACATTATATGTATATTTACAGAATGTGCTAATAATATTGGATATATACAGGGTGTTCGTTCATTTTTGAATTCAAAATACTAATGTTAAATTGTTCTATGTCGTATGTTTTCAGAAATTTAGAATGTATTTTCCAACAGGATTTTTAAAATTTTATCTGATAGTAAGTCAATGAGCTCCATCGTGCATGTAAACTATGTTATGGCGTATGTTCAATGGCATCATGTCAATAACTTGTTCCATTACATTAAGGTGCAAAAGACAGAAAAAGCATTGGGAAATGTGACTGCATTCGATCTAATAAGGTCGGTTGAACGAACAGCTTTGAACAATAGTGAGTAGTCAGCAACGTTGGCAATTCCATTATATATAAATAGAATAAGTGGGTCAGTTAGGATACGGTTTTTAAGTTAGAGTTTTAAATGGCAGTTGTTGGTAGATAGTTAATGGTTGTGTTAATTAATTAAATGGTGAACAGTTAGGTAGTTAGTTGTCAGTTAATGTAATTGTAATTTTAAGAAATAAAAAGCAATTTAAATGAAGTGCCTCGGACAATCAACGACCCTGAGATTTATTATGCTCAACTAAACGTTAATGAAAAATCTTCTTTGATGACCACATTCTATAAGTCGATGCGGATTTTCATTTGCCTAGTACTGAAGATTATGAGTATTAAATATACCATCTCTGGTAAACATAGATTTATCGCTCCAAAGAATACGTCGGGAAAGTCGACATGTTCTTGAATCGAATTTCAGATTGTGTGATTATGTTACAAAAATTTAATCGTAATATGTTGTCGCTATTTTAGAGAAGCTGAACTTTAGAAACGTGATATGGATGAAGCAGGTTTTCTTGTAGAACCACAAGTACGTTCACACCGTACGCCGATCCGTGCGAGACCGAGCTAAGCGGTTTCTTGCGAGTTTGAGCGATGCGAAGTGTTCATATACAAAGCGTTGTCCGGCTTGCAAAGATTCGAGTTAAAAGTAATTTTAAAAATGGATGTAACACTTTTGATGTTATTATTGGAAAATTCATTAATCATAAAACGATTGAACCAAACAAGAAGGCATTAGACACACGAAATTAATGTGGGTAAATCAAAAATAGAGAATTTCATCACTTATTTACACAATTACCAGCAGAGTCAGAAAGATTTCGTAGTTATTTTCGTAGAAGCGAAAATACTATCAGATATATTCTTGATAAAATACAGAGTCGGTTGCAGAGGCAAAATCCCAATTACCGGATGGCTGTTACTCCAACTGAAAAATTGGTAATTAATTTGAGGTATGTAAGCAATGTTTATATGTAATACAAAAACCATCAATATGTATAAAATATTTGTTTAATGTTTTATGTTTAATATTTGTGATGTAGGTAACAGATAAATACAAAATTAAAACCAAAGAAATAATTCGAGTAAAAATAATCTTTATTCTAATTAAATACTGCTACTTACATTTTAAAAGTCTAATATTAATTTTAGAATGATGTGTAAGATTGAATACAAGAGACTGACGCGACGCCGGGTATATTCTATATTTTGATTATTAACAGAATTAAAAGAATTATTAAAATGTTGGTCATTTTGAAAATTAGATGATATTTCAAAATAAATAAATTCTTGAATTTTAAATCTTATGTACATACATCTGACGCTCAGCGGACAGGCTACTTAATGGTTTTTTGAGATAACAATCGTCGTCAGGTTCTGATATTTTTGAATTATGTAAATGCAATTCTGTTAATTTCATTTTCTTGCTTTCGATATCTACTAAAGCATCTATAGCACTTCTTACCCTTTTCTTAATGGTGATGATTTTTGACGCATCTACAATTTCTTGTTCTTGATCATTTTGTAACTCTTGTATAATTTCGGTACTAATATCCGTAACACCTGGCACTTCGTCATTGGTTCCTGTTGCTGTTGCTGTATCGAGTTTTGGTTTTGTCTTGTCATTTTTCTCAGAGCTATTTGATTTTTTTAAAATGTCAAAACTTTTGAACCATATCTACGATGATTCGTGTGAGTCTTGACTACTTCCAGCATCATCTGATTTTCTTTTACCCAATTTTCTCAATTCGGTACAGGAATTAATTTTAGAAACTAGGAAAAACATTGGACTTATTTGTAAGTTACTGTTTCTGCAATATGGACATAAGGTACTAATATTACCATTGGCAAGAAATATTTAACAAGTGGTAATTGTTTTTATCCCAATAGGAGGTCCGGTGGTAGGCAAGAATTAATTTAGTTTGGATATGTATCGGCGACGTTTCGCAAACTAAAATGTGTCTGCTTTTTCGGACCTGTTGTTTATTGAAAAAACATAACACAGTAAGTACATATTCGTTAAAAATATTCATACTTACTATTATAGTACAGGGGTGGCCAAGCTCCTTGATAGTCCGAGCCATTTTTCAAAGTTTGAAATTTTTTGCGAGCCGCAATTAAATACGTATTTAAAAAGACATTTTGAAACACATACGGAACGACAATAATTTTTTAAAATATAATAACACAAAAATGAAAAGGGAACTCGGGTACATTTATCGAAAGCCACAAATAATCCTTCAAAGAGCCGCATTTGGCTTGCGCGCCGCATAGAAGGAAATTACTGTGGTTCCATTGGCAATCTCCAAGATATTCTAAACAATATTGAGTTCTTTTAGTAGCCCCGAAGGAACTGCGCCGTTTAAAAACAATATAATAATATAATTAACATAAAGAAGTATAAAGCGTTTAACTATATGAATATAGAAAACTATAAATTAGTACGGAAGGTAGAAATTTGATTTAATGACAGCGAAAGTCAATGATCTATTGACAAGTAACGCCGTCAAAATCAAACTATAAAATAGGTTAAGAAAATTGTCGGTACAATTGTCCAAAACATCAGAACTAGCAGACAACTGTTTCGTTCTTTTGGAACTCGACAGCGCTAGGTTACACAGATGTGTTTCCACAACCATACCGACAAACAACCGTAGTCTTTTATATCTTGTAGACATTACCAACATATTTGTTATATACCACATATGATATGATATATAAAAAAAACTATAAATAAGTACACTCCCAAACAGCAACGTAAGGTTGTATCAAGATTGCAGCAAACTTATCGTGACAACTATAAAACTTGCAGCAATATCGTCATGACAAATTTGGAGGCTTGCAGCAAGTTTGCTGGAAGTTGACTAAGGAAGCAATAAAAAGCTTGTGACAACCTTGTTTCGACAAAATTGTAGCAATATTGTTATGTTTTGCCATGAGAAGGTTTGAATTTGCAGAAATGTTAGTCCCTTGTCATGACAAAGTTTAAAATCTGTAAAAATGCTATTGAAACATGTAATAGCAAGACTTACTTACAGACATATTAACGTTGCTTGTCATGGAAATTTGTCAAATTTTCAGTAATATCACTGTACTTTGAAGAGAGGTACAAAGAAAAACAAAAAATTATTTTTCTTATTGATACTGTAATTAAATAAAGACTTGTTTCTACAAAGTAGTTATAACTTTTTTCACCTTTTCACCTGTCCTATTCATCGCTCGGTTATTTGACCTGAAACATAAAACATAAATTTAAGAATAACCTTAATTGCTGAATTGGTGGTAATGTTAAATAAGCATGCAAAACTTGAAATATTTAAAATATTATTATTGCACAATACACAACATACATTAATGGTCTCAATCTCGGTTACTAGTGTTTGCAAAACTATTTAAAATTTTTAATCGAATTAGTTATACAAACCAATACAAGCACTAAAATGCTATAATATATACTCACATAAAAATTACACGATAAGTTAACAAAGAATTAAATAATAACGTAGTAGAATACAAACACCATGTAAATGACAAAAATGACTTTTATTAACATAAAAATGACAAGAGATGCGCCGGTATTTATAGTTTAACTTTATTCATTGCCATTTGGCTTACAAATTTGGTCGTGTTGTCTATACATATATATTACATTTGCTTATCCCTTCTCCCCCCTTAACTTTTTCCTCCTGCTCCATACTTCCTCCATCCATTCCGCTCCTTTTCCGTTTTCATCTAAGATATCCACTGTTTTCATCACCTCTTCTCTTAGTTCCCTGCATCTCTTTCTCATGTGGTTCAGATCTTCCGTTTCTTCTCCACATAGCCTGCACAACTTTTCTGGTTCTTCCTTCCAATATTTGTTCCCTAACTCCTCGTTACCACATCTGAACCTTGCCACCATTTTTTTCCTTTTGTTGCTTTTAATCTCACTGTCGTTTAAATATTCCGGCACCCCTTCACCCTTGATATCTTTATAATTCCTATTATATCTGCTCTCTTTATCTTTGTCCATCTTTCTTGTTTTTCGATGTCTCTATCTCTCCTTATTATTTCTTCTCTTGTCCCTACCCCTCTTCTCTTAATCTCTCCACTTCTTCACTCGCGTACCCGTTTCTTTTGTAATACTCTTCTCTGCCCTCCTGCCCGTACTTCACTTTCCCTCCCTTTATCTCTTTCCAACATTCTTGCAGAATTTTGCAATCTGTTCTTTCCCTCACTTCTTCCTCGTATTTTATTGCTCTTTTTCCTGTCTCGATCCTTATTTTTTCTATCTGAACCTCCTCTCTCACAATATACCCCGGTGTATCCCTGTCCAATCCTAACACCCATCTCCAGTATTTTTCCTGTAGCCCCTCTACCTCCCTCCACTCCTTCCAGCCCCATATTTCCGCTCCATACATTACCACCCCCTTTATTAATTTTTCGAACAGCAATTTTCTTTTTTTATATCCATCTTGAAAATTCTTTCCCCCACACCCCATACTTGTCCTATTAGCCTGTTTCCTTTCTTCACCCTTTCCTTTATGTGTTCTCCCTCTTTATTATCCTGTTTCATCGTGTAGCCCAGGTATGTAAATTCCTTCACTTGTTGCACTTTCTCATCACTCCATCTCCACTCCTCTCTTTTCCTTTTCCCCCCTCTTTTTCTAAATATCATTATCTTTGTTTTCTCCGTGTTTACTTCCAATTCTTTTTTTTTCATATATTTTTCTAGCGTTTTCATTATCTCTTTCATTTCCTTTTCCTCCTTAGCCACCAGCACTATGTCATCCGCATACGCCAACGACCATACCTTAGCTTTCCCTCCCACTATCCCTCCTGTCTGTTGTCCTCTCATTGTCTCTTCCAGATCCCCCGTATATACCGAGAACAGGCTTGGGCTCAGTGGACATCCCTGCCTCAACCCTCTCTTTGTTATGAATTTCTCACTCTCTTCCCCGTTCACTTTAACCCTGCTTCTCGTTTCTTCGTATATTTCCTCTATTCTTTGTATTAATCTTTCATTGATTTTTTTTTTTTTTCATATATTCCCACAGCTTTTCCCTATTCACTTTGTCAAAAGCAGCTTTTAGGTCTACGAATAGTGCTACCATTTTCCCTCTTTTGTTTTCTAGTTCTTTATTTGCTAAGTGTTTCATTATATATATGTTGTCTATCGCCCTTCTTCCTTTTCTGAATCCCGCTTGTCCGTCTGGTACCAAACTTCTTTCCTCTATTTCCTTCTGTAATCTTTCTTGCAGTATTGTCGCGTACAATTTGTATGCCGAGCTCAGTAATGTTACCCCTCTATAATTCTCGACTTTCTTTTTTTCGCCTTTTTTATGTATTGGGCATATTATTCCCTCTCTCCATCTCTCTGGGAATCCTTCCCCTTTCCATATTTTGTTTATTATTTCCGTCATCCTTTTTGCTACATTTTCTCCCCCGTATATCCACTCTTCTCCTTGTATCCCATCTTCTTCTGTCGCCTTTCCTTTTTATATGCTTTATCGCCTCTATTCCTTCTTCCTCCCTTGTTCTATCCCTATCTCCTTCTTCTTGTCTTACTACCGCGTCTTTCCTTTTTTCTTTTTCCTGCTTTTGTTCTTCCCCTCCCAACAGGTTCCGAAAATATATCTCCCATTCTTTAATTTTTATTCCCTTTGTCGTCCTGTTTTTTTTTCTCTGCTTCTTTAGGTACTTCCATACATCTTCTTCCGTTTTTATTCCTTTAATCTGCTCCTCTTGTTTCTTTTTGTTTTCCTCCTTCTTTCTATCGCATGTTTTTTTGTATATTTTTACTGCTTTTTTGTATTCTTCTTTTTCTTTCTTCCCTTTTTTCTACTGTCTTAATGCTCTTCTTGCCTTTTTCTTTGCTTCCTTGCATTCCTTATCCAACCATATCTTCCATCCAGTTTTCTCCCCCTTTCATTTTCTAAATCTGACTCTCTCTGTTGCTTTCTCCATCATCTCTCTCATTTCCTCTACACTTTCTTGTATTTTCTTCCCTATCCATATCTTTTTATACTCTCTTCTGTCCACTTTTTTTTAGTTATGTACTTCTCCTCTTCCTCTCTCTCTTCTCTTTCCCTTCCTTCCATTGTCAATTCCAGTGGTTGATGGTCTGACTCTACTCTTTCTCTCACCTTAAATGTCTTTACCTTTTCTGCGGCCTCTTCATTTGTCATTACAAAATCTATTATTGATTCTCCCTTTCCTCCTATGTACGTAAATTCCCCCTTTCCATCATCTTCTCTGTTCCCGTTCATTATTTCCCACCCTTTTTCGTTGCACAATTCCAGCAGTTCCTTTCCCTCTTTATTTATCACCCTGTCCTTTGTTTGTTTCTTTCCCGTCCCTTTTCTTTCTTGTATTCCCCCTTTTCCCCTATTCTTGCGTTAAAGTCCCCTCCTACTATTATCAATCCCTCTTCCCTCTCATCTATCATCTCTTCTAAGTTTTTCCTTGTCTCTTTCATTCTACTGCTATAAACCGTCACCACTTGTATTTTTGTTTTTCCCCACTGCATGTTCCTTTCTACAACTCCTCTTCTCTGTTGCACTTTCTCCTTCTTTTCCATCAACCATTTTTTTCTTATTCTCGTTATTATACCCCCCTTTGCTCTCCCTTTTTTCTTTTCTCTTTCTGCATGTTGCACCACCCACTCAAATTCCTCTGGCAACTCTTTTTCCCACCACTCCCATTCTTTTTCTTCCATCCATGTTTCCTGTAATCCCACTACATCCTGTTCCTTGATGTACTTCCAGAAATCATGTTCCTTGTTTTTTATTCCTGCTACGTTCCAAAACAATACTGTCAGCTCACTCACCTCCCCCCGTGCTTCTTCCTTATTTTCTTTTTTTCTCCCTTCTTTTTCTTTTCCATTTCCATTTCTCATTATTCCTTTTCTTTGCCGTTTCGTCAACTTTCCCTCCTTTACCACCCCCCCTTTGCCCTTTAGTTTTTTGCCTTTTGGTTCCCCACTTTCTCTTCTCTTTCTCTGCACAGTCCCCTATCCTTGTCGTTCCATATGTATCTGTCTCCGTCTATCTCCATTTTTCTGTACCCTGCGCCGGTATTTATGCGTTTACGTCGGCGTACTGCAAATTTGCAAAAGCAAGTTTTCTGCAAGTTTGCAGCAAGCTACTCTAATTTCTCAACCGTGTCGTCAAAGTTTCCAATATTACCAATAATGCTGTAAGCTTGCAGCAAGATTTGTAAACTTTGCAAAAAAAATGCAAGCTAAAAGCAAACTTGCTGTAAGTTTACATGCTATCTGGCCTAAGAGTGTAAACATACCAAAGATACATGGACAGTAACGCGCCGATACTTAGTGGCGCCTGTGTGCAAAAATTTGCATGGCACTCATGAAAATTTTAGTTAAAAAAATTGTTTCGTATTATTCTATTCAGATGATAATGACAAAAGAAATATAAGAATGGTAAAATAAACAAATCAAATAAACTATACAAGGTATGTTAATACATATGTAAATGCAATGGTATAACTCTTAAAAATAACAAAAAAATTTCCAACATGTAATAACGAATTCTCCTTTACAAGCTACTTCTAACAAGTAAAAATTAATAATAAATTCTTTCTGTGAGAACTGAATTGGAGGGCAGTTCTAAATATGTTGGAAGTCGTCTTCAAGTGTTGGTTTGGAGTTACCAACCAAGAAGAATATTGGGTCAGAAAAAATCCATTGACTACTGCTTTTATGCCCAAAGAAGTTGTCGAAATGGAGAGAGCTGCCGCTATCGCAACGATCCTTTCTACCGACGTCGCACCCAGTTTCCTGTTCTGGGACAGAACAGTCTTAAGAAAAAGCCAGTTAAATATTTGCGAAGTTATTGTCAACTTCGAGAATGTTTACAAACTTATTATCAACTTCCAAAACGTTTACCGAAAAAAAAACAGAAATATATAAAAACGCTTCAAAGAAATCATAAATCAGTTTTTCGCAGTTGGTAGTATTAAAAAGGCTGTTTAAATAAATAAGTCATTAACGCGTGGTTAAGATACATATAACGGCGTTCAAGCGTACATGCCTTTAATGTAAACAAGTATCAGTTTTAGATATACAGAAGTTATCTGCGGAAATTATTTCTCGAGTGATTGTAATATATAAATTAGTGTACGTGTTTTTATATATTTCTGTTATCTGTCTCTCTCTTTTCTATATCCTTCGGTAAACGTTCTGTAAATTGACAATAAGTTTAGGAACGTTTTCGGAGCTGGCAATAACTTCGCGAACGTTTCATTATTTTTTCTTTCTGGCGTGATTCATTTTCAGTTCGTCGGTGTTTGTTCTTGTGGTCATATATATATTAGAAAAACTTATCAAAGCTTTAGAAAAAAGCTAGCAGGTCGGTAAAAACCAGACAAACATTAAAAAACATTTTCATTCACTTTATTCGCTTTATTAATGTGAGCCAATTACGTTTTTGACTATCTTGAAATCCGCCATGCAAAAAACTACGGTAAACTTTCCGAAAAATTTAGGAACAAGCTCACGTAGCTACCTATAGTTAGAATTTAAAAAATATTTTGTCTATACTTTCGGTTGTCATCAACTATGTCACAAATACGTTTACTCATTTATTTTTAACGTTTTAATAAAATATAGTTACAAACAAAACTTAAAAGACAGTTAATTTAATATATCATTTGGTACAACTATATGTGATCTGACACATTATAAGACAAATTCTCTTGTTTCATTTTTTCGAGCTTCTAAATTACTTTGTTGAAATGATTTCCTACAAAAAAATTATAAAGTTTAAAAAAAAATGTAAATGTTGATTAACTAACATCGCAAATTGGTAGAATCTATTTTTGCCGCGTGCATTGCTAACAATCTTCGAGCCTCTTGCATTCTTCGCAAATCATTTTCTAACTGATTTCGCTCCCGTTCTTCGATTAGACTTAAGTTATTCAAATTTACCGTTTGACATAAATTTGAACTAAAGCTAGGCACACTGTTTCTCAAAACCGAAATGTTAGGGTTGACTTCTGTAGTTTTAGTTTCCGAATTTGTAGTTTTTTGTATAATTTTAGGAAGTTTGTTTTCACCTTCTTCTTGATATGTTTGAACAGTAGTTGTGCTTTTTTCAAACGAAACTTTCTTGTCGCGTGGCAAATTATCGTAAGAAGAGCAAGTTAAATTTAGTGCGTTGCTGACATCAGTGTTTAGATTACCAGTAACATTTCCTGAATCCGTAGTTGCATTATAGGAACCGTCTGAGCTATAATATGCGTAGGTGCCTACAGATGTAGTACTCGGTGTAACAAGGTTTGTATCAGTTCTTTGAAAACACTGTGGTGGTAAATGACCAGTGTAGTTAAATCCTCCGTATTTTGTGTTTGTAACAGTACTACTAAACGGAGGAGCAAACTTAGAATAATTTAAGTTTTTACTATTAGATCTTTTTTGTGGTTTAGAATTTGATGATGTCAAATTTATGCTGCTGTTACTTAAATTTACTTGATTGGTGTACTCTTCTGATTTTTGTTCGAGTACGTCCAAGTTTGATTGTTGGTCAGAAGAAACCGACAAACTATTGCCACCCCTTCTAAAATCGTAAGTCGCATTTACACGCTGACTAGGCGGAGTTGGCCATACCAATACTCTCCCTACTTCTCCTCGAAGAATTTTTCCCATTAAAGAATCGTCTATATTTCCTGACGATGAATCGTACTGTGTATTCAAGTAAGATGAAGATGGATCAATGGTGTTGTAATCGCCAATTTTATACGAGTGTTGTAGAGTTGGATTTAAGGAATGATATAAAGTAGGTTCTTTAGACGTGTACGGATGTGGTTTTTTAGGAGTGCTTGTATACTGTGGTGCAAAGAATTTGCCGCTACTATTCTTTGATCCATAAGAACTATTTAAAGATCCTGTATATTTAAAAACAAACTGTTAATAAAAAGATGAAAGTGACTCCGTTGTCAAAACATTATTGTTAAGATATACTGGAACGGCTTTTAAAACAATCACATTCAATTGTTTTAGCAACGAGTCTTTAATGCTTTTAATTTTATTTTCTAACTGATCGAGTGTAGTAAGTAAACGATTTATATTAAATAGTTCTTCCATGCTATTAGAAGAAATCGTTTTTTTGCGTAGACTAAAGTCGACTAAATTGTTTATACTATATAAAGAGTCAACAGCAGTTTCGTTTATCAAAATAGGAAACTTTTCTAAACTAGAATTAGATGATTCGTTTAATAGCGACGCAAATGAGTAGTTTGAAGTGCTTTCACGCGTTTTCGAGTTTATACAGACGCTTGATGGATTATTGCATTGTGTATCAGAAGCGATGGAACTGTTAATTTCTTTTTTTGAAAAACATTCTTTTGGATAGTTATTTAAAAAAGACGATTTTGTATTGTAAAAATCATTTTTATGAGCGCGAAAGGTATTAGTTGGTTTCTGCTGCAAGTAAGGGTCTATTTGCGAATCACAGCGCAAGTTTTTGTTATTTCTTTTAATGTAGTTTCTATTTTCTAACGCTTCTGATGCCACCGTTGCCAAGTTTCTACTTGTATGTTTTTTAAACGCAGATTTTGTAGTAGATGATGAGTTTGATTTTAATTTACTTGGATTAATTTCAGTGTGGTAAGTTGCAGAAGGATTGTATACAAGACGCCGAAACATTTCTGGAACGTTATCAACAAAAACATAGTATGTATCATAAAACTGACGTAGGTTAAAACTTGCACACAGTTGTCTCTCTAAGTTTTGATTATTGAATTCATTAGGTTTACAAGAATTAATTGAATATTTCCAAAAATCTTGACCTAAACAAAAAACTGTTTGAAAGTAATTTAGAAATATATCTGCATTAGCAAAACGCATCTACCTTATTACTCTATAAAACATAAAATTAAAAATTAAGTACCATAAAGATTTCCAAAAATTGATTCATTGGCACCTGAGCTTACATCCAAAGGTTTTGAAATATTAACAGAAGCGGCGTTCTTAGTTTTCGTTTGATTACATGCGTTAGCTTCCTTCGAGACTGGTTGTACCGTTGAATAAGGTGAATTTAAATTTCCTCGTGTAGTCAAAAATGTTCTGTTGCTTTGAAATCCTGAAGGTAATTCAATAATAACTGTTTCGTTTGGTTTTATCGAGCCATCTGGTATGATAATTTTTTTATAATGTTTTTCCAAAGTTTTGCCCGTAGTATCCATTAACACAAAAAATTTTACTACTTCCACATTTCTCTTTTAAAGTCACTTTAAAGACAGGGAGCAAC
Organism: Aquatica leii; assembly: GCA_035610365.1. Lineage (NCBI taxonomy): Eukaryota > Metazoa > Arthropoda > Insecta > Coleoptera > Lampyridae > Aquatica > Aquatica leii. The sequence continues at coordinate 54,397,793 of CM069436.1, forward strand.
TTGATTTGTTTTATTTTCAATCGGAATATTGATACGCAATTTGGCGGTTTGCATCGGAGTATCAATATATTATTATGTACATATAAGAATATCGAAATAATTTTTTTTGTATCGTCTTGTTACATCGATACGACAGAACGATACTTTTTTGACCTAATGCCAGGTTCCGGGAGAAGCCAGGACTGAGTGAACACGTAGCGCGGCTCTGAAACCTAAGAAGGGCGAGACCCCGGAAGCTTGCTTCCGCGCAGTCATTTTAAGTATAGATTTGTATTGCCTGTAATTTATTGCTCGGGAATTAATCTGTTAATTGGTAGAACTAAGATAAAAGTCGGGGTTAAACCGTACTTACCTACAGACTTAATTTGTCTCGAAGTTCGGCAGTTAATTAGACGTAGACGGTGTTTAAGCTGTTCTTACTAACTTACCTGTAACATGTTCAAAATTATTGAGACCCTTCACTGTGCAGTGTTTTTTCGTTTTGAGACTTCTTGATAATTGAATCATACAATTGATCGTCAACCTGCGTCATCCCATGTGACGACCTGTTTTTTAGGGATTTTTTAGGATTTTTTTTCTACGACCGGTAAATAGGTAGAGCTTATGTTTATTATCATTTATTAACATATACTTTGTTAGTATAAAAAATATGAATTTTAAGCTAAAAATATTGTGTAGAACTTGAGTTACAGCGTTCTGAACACCCCCGCCTCGAAAAAATGAGCTCGCACTTCCTCCACGATTCCGACTGATTGGCTTATCTAAAACAAAAAAAAAACGGCGTTTTAATTTGTAAGCCTAAATGCACGGAATGGACTATTATCAAATGAATATACAAAAAATTGGACTTTTGGTAGACATTTGAAATAAAAGTTGCGAATTTTGCGTTTTTTTTTGTTTTTTGCTATAAAAAAATCGAAATTTTGGAAATTTTTGATTGATAATAGTCCATTCCATGAGTTTACATGTGTTGAGTGTGCCCTATAAATTTCAAGTCATTCGGTCATCCCGTTTTTGAGATACGATGGAGGAAAGTTTGAAAAACACAGTTTTGAGGAAAACGCGTTTAAAGTTTCAATTCCGTTTAAAACTATGAAAATCTCAACTTACCCTCAATCGGCGATGCCTGGTCCATAGAGTATTCCTTCCTCTTCCTCTTGAAACTCTTTTAAAGCAGATTGTTCAGCTCTTGAGTCAATCCTGGCTTGTTTAACGACATCACTTACGCGCCGCTCAGAACGTGAGATTCGCTTTTCATCACGTTTCTCAACATACGTATGGGTTTCGCGGCCAATGGGGCATCCCATAACCGACAGTACTTTTAAAACACTTTCAAAACCTTCATTAAAGATGATAACTGATAAGTAGCTAGCAATTTCAACAATCTTGGGGCCAGAATGAAGATGCTTAGGAGCAAAAGTCCAAATCAAGGAATTCAAAGATTCGTTATTGTTTTGTGTCTCTGCTCCTAAACAACGAATTAATAATTTTGATTCTGATTCTGCTTTTTACTTTCCTATAAGGGAAATATAGCAATTACAATTTTTTTTCAAAAACATTTTTTTGCATAATTTTACGTTTCAAGGTCTCCTGAATCAGAAAAATGTATTTTTGACAAAAAATTTTGGTGTCTGTGTGTGTGTAACGATGTACCCACGATAACTCTTGAATAAAAAATCGTAATAACTTGAAATTTGGTATAGAACTGACTTTTCATATCCTCTCAGTTTTATCAAATGGTGGGTCTGATAAAGAAATTAGAAGTAGTAGTAGTTTTTCTTATATAATTTTGTACGTATGTAAATTATTCGAATTATTTTTACAATTTCTTATAGAGATAATTCTTCCTAACAATTTTTAAAAAATTTCTAACATTAACAGTTTATTAGATATTTTCTTTATAATTTAAAATGAATTTACAAATATAATAGGTACGTTTCGTCACTAGGTAGTCATTGAAAATATATATTCATATAGTATGCATATCTGATTTATGTTGTATTTTGCTATTATATCTCGTAATCAAATAATCTTCTAAAACATTTTCTACTTTGTGATTTGAATTTACAGTTCTTTTATTTACTGAATGCATTACAGTCGATAGTACTTGCATATATATATATATATATTGATTTGGTGTTCGTCGTCTTCTTGCTCATGCATGTCTGCTTTGTAGTTGTTCGCTTCTGCGTTTCAAAGTTTTGCTTGTACATAAGGACAAAATGACTCACCGCATAACGCTATTGTTTTTTAACCAATCATATAGTAAGTTTAAATGCAAGCTTTCGAACTTTAGCAAAGTTTTTCGTCAGGCAGTATAAATTAAATTAATTTGACAATTGTAAACCTATGTTAACGCCAAGTACGTCAATTTGCACTTTCTCCTCCTTTCATTATTTCTTATCCTTATCACCACATTTGCATTCCATTCGTTTCCTAGTTTCGACATACAGCGCATCGTAATTTTTAAAAAGTAACTTTTACTGTGCTAACGATTTTCCGCGGCAGTGAAATATTAGTTCGGTGAATTCGCTTTACGTGTGTCCTCTGACCAGATTGACCAAGAAGACTGCCACCATTCCGAGCCTGTGCGGATTACTCCTAAGTGCTTTAATATCACTAATTTGCGACCACCAGCGCAACCTTATTCACAAACATTATTAGTCCTTCGAGCTGGATATACATTGATTACCCAAGAAGATAAGTCCCGTCTGGAAGCTCATGTGGAAATTCATCGTATGGAGAAAGTCCATTCCCAGAATGCATTCGTAGGTCATGTCCGGTAACGTGTTGAACGTGTGCTGGGTTTTCTGGTCTTCTACTGCGATCCTTCGGAAATCAGGACTTCGGTTCCATTTATTACTCTAGCGGATCGATCGGTTACGGCTTGCGTCCTGGCCCCCAGGCTAGCACAGATAGCTAACGGTATAGGGCCCAGGAAAGATGAGACGGCTCCGGTGTCCACTAGGGCACAGATCGGGTGGTTTTTGATGTTTACCGTGAGGTATGGTCGGTAGTCCTTGGTCTGGAAGGTCCTGGTTGTCCGGAGCGTCGCATACCTTCCTGCTGCTGAGCTCCCCGGTCGTTTCCCGCACTTCTGCGAGTACAGTCTTTGGAGAATACGCCTTGTTTTCCACACGCGGAACAGAAGAGAATTGGCGGATTGCGGCAATATCGTCGGTAGTGGCCGGTTTGTCCGCACTTCCAGCACAGGTCAGCGGCTTCTACGGGAATACAAACGTTGTTTGGTCGCACCGGTGTCTCCATTCTGGCAGGTGGAATGGTATTTGGTCGGGGGTGGGCGGTTTCTCACTTTCCCGAAAGGCGCAGAGGTACTGTTTCCTTTTTGGTGACTGTCGGAGTTTCGCCATGCCGGATGAGCTCAAATTCTTTGATGCATCTCATGAACTCGTTTACATCCTTGAAATCAGACCGGTGGATGTATAAACGGTATTCCGGAAGTAGATTTCGGTGCAACCAATACATTTCTTGTTCCTCCGTAAGAGTGCCATGTCGTCGAATCAATGTTTGAAGGGCGGTTAGGTAATCCATCCCTGATTCCCTTTTACGCTGAAATCTTCTGCTAATCTCTGCTTTGAGATTAATCCGTTAGTCAGCTGGCAAGAAAAATATTTGGAACTCTCGGATAAAGTCCGTCCAACAACTCCAATTCTTCTTTGTGTTACGGTACCATAACAACGCATTGTCGGTAAGAATCTCTGGTAATGCCGGCAGTAGTAAGTCCGGGGTGAGACCATGTTGCTCGCAAGCTTCGTCTAGCCGTTCGAGGAAGGTCACTGGATCCGACTTCCCATTGAAGTTGAGCTTCCACTTGTGGATCTTCGCCTGTTCTAGCAAACTACGACGGTTTGACCGGCTCGGTGTTGATTCGCTAGCGGTCTCGGCGGTGTTCATTGACCTTAGAGCGCCGGAGGTCGGTTGCGGCGGTTTTCCGTACCGGAAGAAGCTTACTAAGTCTCGGCGCATTTTGTCAACAGTGCCAGCGGTCTTCAATCCAAATGTATACATTTATTCCTTCAACTGTTCCTTCTTCAAACGGTAAATCCAGCTTACACGGGGATCGGTGGTATCAGTACCATCCTCTTTGATGTCCATTTCAGTCCTCGGTATATCCTCCTTTGCATGTGCCATACTCCGGACGGTCGCGGCGGAAACGGTAGGTACTAGTGGCTGTCAGGTGGGATAACTCGTTCAGGAAGCCTCGGATTGGGACGGGAGTAAGTGGAACGGGATCCTTATGGTCGAATTGCTCGAAACGAGGTGTTACTCGAGGGTGTTTGGAAGCGGGATAGGGTTCGGAAACACACAATTTTTTTTACGTGAATTTTTTTTCTATTCCTTTGCTATTCCTTAGCACACAAACCGAGTTTCATTAAAATCCAGTAATTATTTTCTGATATATTATAATTTAAAAAAAATTAACTCGAAATTTTTACTCTCATAAATTTTTGAAAATTTAGAATTTTCAAAAATCGTTTTAGGGTATTACTTTCAACCTATAAAGCTACCAAAATATGCTCATAGATATATTAAAATGGAATAGTCGATTTTTAGTGGACCGCTTGAGAAATCCGGAGTCTACAGCATTTGCTCGAAGGTCTAAAGGAAAACCACCATTAAAACTATAGACGTAGCTTAAGTGTGTTGGTATTTTAATATCTAATCCGTTTCTTATGAACATATCATGTTTACCTAGTGATTAAAAAAAATAATTAAGTGTTGGCATAATATTAATAATAATATATGATTGTAAGTTGTGTGCATTAATTAAAAAGAAAAACTTTCTTCAGTTTATACATTGGCGTATATAGTTTCATTTCCACGTACCAACCAACAAAGTGTACTTAGTTGACAAATTAAGATTAGAAAATAACAAGTAACCCGGTAATGTATCAAAGTACCATCTGGCTTTCTTCCTATTTTTACATCACGAAAAGGTAAGGTACCATTAATTTCTTTTTCAATACTAAACTTTATGTTTGGATGTTGATTGTTAATGTATTGAAGAAATTTGTCCAGTTCATCTTCACTATGAGACCAAATCGCAAAAATATCATCTACATATCTAAGTCATAATTTTGGTCTTTTAAATGCAGATTTTAAGGCTTTTTCAAAATGTTCCCTAGGTGCTGGACGAAGAACTTTGTTAAAGTTCGCAAGCTTGCATTTAAATTGTATTAAATAAATATACCATTTACCCTAAAAAATCTTTGATTTTAAAATTATTTTTTTTAAATACCCAGTTAATCTAAAAAACTTACGATTTGTTGTAATTTTGAGGATTCTGAAAATATGGGTTAGAATTCCTAATTCCACAGCGTCATCATCATGGAAAGTTCTACAATTCAAAAAGTTTTCAAAGATCGAAATAAATAGTAATATAATGGTGCAAAATCAGGGCTATGTGGTGAATATAACATCAATTCCCAACCATACTCCAATAATTTTGGCGACTGACCTAAAATGTGTGCGGTCTAGGTGCAAAATGACACCGTTACAATTAAACAATTCTGACCGTTTATTTTGTTAATTCCTGCATTTAATTTGTCCAGTTATCTACTGTACACGACCGAGTTGATTGTTTGGTTCCTTGGAAGCAGCTCGATTAAGTCCAATCTCATCAAATGACAGCAAATTTTTTTTCTGAATATCAGTTTTTAAAGTGGTTTGTGGTAGCTCATCAAGCCTAGACCATAACCGTTTTTAACCGACGTTATTGTAAACAAACTATTTTTTATCACCAGTGATTATTCGTTTCAAGAAAGAATCGAATTCATTGCGTTTCGTTAAATCAATTTTTTTCGAATTCCTCTGGCAGTATTATACTTTTTAAATAGTGCTATGATTCTCAATCGCTGCGTGTGACACATTTAATTAATGCTCTGCTATCTATCGTACAGATAAACAACGATCCGACTCGATTGTGGCTTTAATTTGGTCATCATCAAGCACAAATGGTCGACCTAAACGTTGGTCATCTTTCATTGCGAAATCCCCAGAACAAAATTTGTTAAACCAATTTCGACACCACTTTTTTTATGGCTGTGTCACCATACACATCAAAAATTGACTTTATATTAACTTACAATTGCAAATACGCAAAAATTTATTTTGCTTATTCGAAAGATAAATAATTTCACTTTGAATATAAATCTTTTATTAAGTAGGAATGTGTTTTTAAAGTTTTAATATTAAAATGGCCCTCTTGCAGCATTGACAACCAGCCACCAATGCGGTTTTTCCTTTCCGAAAATAAAAAGTAAAGCATCAAAAATTGACGTCAAACTAAACTTTTGGCGAATATACGCGCAATTTATTTCCATAGCGTATTAGGAATGACAGCTAAGAAATGTAAAAAAAAACAATTATAGCATTGATAGAAGCAAGAATCTCTACTACTAATATACTGAATCGAAGATACGCAAAATGTTATTATTGGTCAGTTTGAATGTGATTGTGTTAGGAACATATAATGATGGCTACCATTTTGTGGATATCTTACAACTAGTATTAAGAAAAAAGTAATTAATTTCATATATACATATAGTTTTCTTTAATAGTAATTCATGAGATACCCACAAGATGGCAATCATTAGTGTATGTCGTTGTAATGTCTAACCAATCACATATCATTACTCTGCTTACTCTGAAAATGGCCGGTTTTGTCTTCATTTTTGATTCATTAGTTAGGTATTCAGTATATTATAGAGAATATAGGGATGGTCAATAGGAAATGCAAGGGTAAACTTCCTTAGATAAGCGTCATTTAATACAATATATATAATAATTGATTCTGAAATTCAAAATGTAATAAACAGAAAAACTAAATACTGGCAAGCTGTTATAGAAAGAATTTTCTACGTGATTCAGTTTTTAGGTCATCAAAATTTAGTTTTTTGTGGAAGTAGTAATAAGTTGTTTGAGAACAACCATGGTAACTTTTTAATATGCGTAGAAATGATTTCCAAATGCGACCTGATTATGTCAGAACATACAAAACGCTCTCAAATAAAAGATCACAAAAACTATCTCGGGGATAAAATACAAAGTGAAGTAATCAACTTGATCGGTGAAAATATCAAATCCAAAATTTTAGAACTAACTAAAAATGCAAAATATTATTCCATATTATAGACTGCACTCCTGTCACCAAGAACAAATTTTAGTTTGTATAAGATTTGTTAATTTAAAGAGCACGGAAATTAGTATAGAAGAACATTTTTTATTATTTTGTCCTATAGATGATGTGTCGGGTGAAGGCTTGACAAAATTTCTTTTGTCAGCGTTAAAGAAAGAAAGCTTAAATATCAACGATTTGCGGGGTCAAAGTTACGATAATAATGCGTGGTAGGCATAAAAGTCTAAAAAAAAATTGGATTTTAATCCGCGAGCTTTCTTTGTTCCTTGTTGCAATCATACCCTAAATTTAGTCGTCAATGATATCGCAAAATCGAATACTTGGAGCATCAATTTTTTTTTAGTTCAAGAACTGTTTGTATTTTTTTCAGCTTCTACTAAACGCTGGTCAAATCTGAAATCTAATTTATCTAATGAACAACTTTAACTTTAAAACCTTTATCGGATACTCGATGGTCTAGTAGAATAGAAGCAATAACTCCTTTAAGGTATCAACTTGGGGAGGTTTATGATGATCTGTTTGAAATAAGCGAAAGAAACTTTGAAAATAACGTAAAAAGTTTGGCCGCATCGTTGGCCAAAAAATTGCAAAATTTTGAGTTCATTTGCATTCTTATATTGTGGTATAATATTTGAAGTAAAGTTAAACTAAAATTATTCAAAAACCGAACTTTGACGTTGCTTAGTGTTGTAATAATTTAAATAATTTGAATAATTTTTTGAATGCTTATATCGCTCCGATAAAGGTTTTAATGATCTATTGATTGATGCTAAAGAAACAGCATCCAGCTTAAACATAGAACCTAAATTCATAAAACAAAAAGGTCTAAAACCGCAAAAAATTAAAAAAAAACATTTTGATTATGAATGTGACGATGAACCTCTCCACAACGAAACTTTAAAGTTCAAAGTTGATTGTTTTTTTAATGCTCTAGATGTAATCATAACATCAGCGGACGAGAGATTCCAATTACTTTCTTATTTCACGTTTTTATGGAATATTTATAAATTTAAAAATAATTTTGAAAACGAACAATTAGAATTATGTCAAAAAGTTGAAAATTTATTAAACGACAAAACTCGCAATGAACGAGACAACTGCCGTGGAACTTGTTAAAGAATTGCAATATTTACAAAATTTTGATGAAAAAGTTATTACGTCTCCAGAAGAAACTTTCAATTATATAACAATTAACAACTTAGTGAGTTCTTTTCCTAATACGAGCATAATACTTCGTATTTTATTAACAATGCCGGTTTCTGTTGATACAGCAGAACAATATTTTTCAAAACTCAAAATAATACAAAAATATTTAAGATCAACCATGAGGCAAAACCGACTAAGTAATCTTGCTATCATTTCAATAGAAACGGACCAGCTAAAAGAATTAGACATCGAAAATTTAATTAAACAATTTGCAAAAAGCACGGAAAGCTCAATTCACTTAGCTAAAATATTAATAGCAAATAGCAATACCTAATACCTGGATATTAACCTTTAAAAGGTGACATGTTGCATTATTAAAATAATATATTGTTTTGTTTATGATTATAAGCGACTTTCGGCTTAGACCGCGTCGTTTTTAAACACTCAGACTTAGGGTTGGTCCTAGTCTTTTCTTTAGAGCTAAAACAAGAAGTAGAACTTGGCCTTTGGCCGTATTGGTTTGGTTTTATTTGTCCATCAGTTTCGTCCTGTGATATATAAACCAGTATTCTTAAAGTTTTCAATATTTTTTTTTATTTCTTGTGCTTTTGTATCATATTTGAAACTAAAATGAAAAAAAATTGTATATTCAGATATCATTTGTGAATATTGAAATTGTAGTTTCGGAAGAGAAAAGAGAAACGCTATGTCGATGACACTTTCTGCATTTTTCAAAGTACGAATTCAAAGTTTTTTAGAGTTTTTAAACAGCAAGCACGCTAGAGTTAAATTTACGGTCGAAATTCCTTTAAACTGTTCCCTAAATTTTCTTGATTTGAATATCTCTTTATTGGATGGTGAATTTGTATTTGATATCTACCGAAAACCTACTACTACGAGCCATGTTATCTCATATGACTCTAACCATCCCTTCTCTGATAAAGTAGCTGCTTTCTCACACTTATTTAATAGATTACTGGGTACTCATTTAAATACTTTTAACCACAAAAAAAAATTAAATACCATTTTCCTCATTGCTAAAGAAAATAACTTCCCGCCACATTTGATTAACAACATTTACCACAAAATATTCTGAGATTAAGTCAATCACATTTCTTACACCGATTTCCCAGGCAGCAACAGTACGTCTCTAAAACGTTGGTTTAACGTAATTTACAGACCACGACGTAACTTGTCCAAAATGTAACGTCTTTATTACGTCAAAAGTAACACTAAAATACGACGTTATATTTTGACGTCATTTGGAAGTTGTATTAACGTAATTTTTTCTTGCGCAATACGAGAGAATATTCTGTATTACAAAATATCACTATCTTTAGTTATGAACTCTCAATATCAAACAACAGGTAACTCAATCAACAAACTAATTTTTAACTTCAGGTATAAATAAGATACAAAAATTTACTTTATTTTTCATTCCGAGTTTACGTTTGTCAGAGTGTATAACCTAAACATATAAAGAGCATTATTATTATTATGTTATAATAGATTCGACACCTAAAAAAATTTCAAATTTAACGATTCAGGGAGATGTACATTTTCATTTCTACGTTCGTTTTCAATCGACTATTATCGCATTAAAACGGTTTACATATTACGCTTTGTTCGTTGTTCGGCGCGCATGTGAACTTTAGGTTATGCTTGGGTTGTTGGGTTATGGTACATCAGTTTTTTGGGTTTTGTGTGCTACACCTTTACAACAGGAAGGTAATAACTAAATTTTAGTAAGTACCTACAATTGTCTACCTATAACTAATTATATTCTTTATAGGAAAATGTTTCCATTAGTAGAATTTGCAGAGGAATCTGGTGGAGGTTTATCAGTCATTCGAAGTGAAGGGTATACTCCTTGTAAAAAGGAAGTGTTTTGGCCTTCTACGAAAGAATCAAAGAAATTTGAAAAGATATTAAGCGAGAATCAAACATTTGACGAGTGGAAGCTTTACTCTATCAAACGATGCTTGTATGAATCGGGTAAGTTTTGTTCTGGTTACACCGGCACTACAATTTTGAATGTATAGTAGCTTTGATTAGCATTTGATAATTTTTCAATTCACTTCATAGCCATATAACAATCACTTAAATGTTTAATCTAAGATTTTATATTATAAGGCACTAATAAGTGTTTTTATGTATATAGATGATTACAAAGTGATAAAAAAGAAATTGAGAAGGGCTGAAGACACCTCAGACTTGCAAAGTGAAGCTGATGAGGTTGTTGCAACTCTCTCAAAGAGAAAAACAAGACCTACTCAACGGCTATTAGAGTTTGACAGTAGTGAAGAAGACACTGCTTCAAAATTTTCTCGACCTCCTACTATTAGTTTGGATAGACAGTGTAAGTACTCATTAAGAGTTTTTTTAGTTTTATTTAATCTTTATGTAATTATTTATGGTAAAGTAAGAAATGTAGCATCTCAACAGCAACTAGAAGTTTTGGAACCTGTAGCTCAATGCAGTATTCCGATATCAAGATCCTCAACACCACAATCATCACTCAGTGGTCTCGATTCATCCATTGTAGAAAACTCAACTTTGACAACTTGTTTAGGTAACTACACAACACAGTAGGTAGTATTTTTTACACGGCTGGAACTTTTTAATTTTAGCTCTTCAAAAAAAATTAACAAATGATGTCATCTTCATCAAAGAGCAATCAAGCTGCCTATTAATGCAGATCATGATATTCAGCAATTAGAGGAATATTTAAAACGGCAGGATAATTATGATGCATTGGTAAATGTTTACTAGCATGTTATGTTATCATACTTATTAGTTACTCATTCCAGCGTTGCCACTTATCTACTTTTGGTGGCAAAAATGTTAATGATATCACTTCGAAAAAAATTAAAGAAGTCATTGATGATCAGTTGGCATGCAATTACAATTATCTTGGCACATGGTCTCAAAAAAAGGCCTTTTTACAATTATCCTTAAACAAGGTTGTTATTGGTGAGTTAAATTATTTATAATATGAACTTTTATTTACGATTTTTTTGTAAAGATGCAGTAAAAGCAAAACAATTCATGGAAAAGAAAATAAACTTTACCAGTCTGTTTATGGATGATACCCTATAGACTCTAAATTATTAAATAATTTTAAAGTTAGTGATAAAACTGAGGTAATTGAGGCTGTAAATGATATTGATGCGAAATGTGTGGTACTTACTTCAGAAAATTCTAAGATTGGATTACCTTAACTGCACACTTTGTAGCTAAAGTTAAGTATTTTTTTGTGTATCTACAAATTAACAATATAATAAACTGATAAGTGGTATTTGAGTATTATTTTGTAATGTGCTGAAAACAATAGATGAATTTTTCAAACGTTGTGACTTCGTAATTATTGTACGTCGCAACGACGTAATTACATAATATTATGACGACGTATATTTTTTACGTCACTATGACGTTACTACTTTACGTAATTGGGCTGTGACTTATGCACGTAAAATTTACGTGTTATTTACGTGCACATTGTGGTTGTTTTGACGTAATTAAGTACCAAAAATTGACGTCATTAAGACGTACGTTGCTACCTGGGTTGTAACCCGATATCTACTTATTTTTCTATACCGTACATACCACAGTTACACTATTTAATTAAAAACATTAACAAAAACAACAATTTTCGAGTTTCTTACCTTAGCCCTCTAAAATTACACAACTATTCTTCACATCTAAAAGACATTATTGAACCTATGGACCACAGTGGTATCTACAATTTAGAATGTAGTTGTGGTCGTGTTTATATTGGGAGAACGATCCGGGCTTTCAGTACCCATCTTAAAGAACACACTAGATACATTTCTAATCCCAGCAAATATTTACTTAATCCTAAATCTATTAAATCAACGTTTGCTGAACATGTACTGCAAGATAAGCATTCGCTCATTAAAGCACAGATTATTCATCCTACAGACAAAAATCGTCTAATAGATATATTGGAGATGATCTATATCACGTCCCATAATGACATAATCCTTAATGACAAAAATAATTTCATACAACTGCGTTTAAATTATTAGTTTTCACTTTAGAAAAATTTTATTTATTGATTTTCTACAATTTTATACGTCGTTAATACATATCTAGTACCACTTGTTGTTTTGGTTTATTTAATTTTAACATTAGACGTGCATTATTAGGTTGTTTGTGCAATTATGTAGTATAGTTATTTATTTATTTAAATGTTGTTTTACTTAGACAATAGAGGCAATTTTTATTATATACATTTGTTAGTGCTTATTAGGTATGTACATTGATATCGTTATTTACACTTGTGTATTGTAATTGTTATTCATCCAACTATCATTATAATTTTCTGACATTTTTAACTTGAACCTTAAGATTCATTATAACCGGATATATTTATTTTTTGTAGTATCTGAAGATGGCCTATATGTCATTATAAGGCCGAAACATGTCATAATTAATTGAATATTAAATATTGGTTCGACAATGGTTTTTTGATGTTTTTGAATGATATAATGTTACGACCAATAATGGAGGATCTTTTTTATCAATTAAAAAAATACTTGTATGATTTATGGCTTGTACTTTTAAAATATAAAAATAAAAATAAATTTATGAAAATACTTTTTTAAATTATTTTTCAATAGTGGTTAATATTACTTAACTCACATATCAACGTAATACAAATTTGGGGCGTTATTTTAAATTTACACAAGAGCGTCAAAAGTGCTAGGAGCGGGCCTGAATACATACCTAACATAAAATCGGTGTTACTGCTCAATCAATTTAATTATTAGTATAACTAAACTTTAATATATTTTACATTATTAAAAAGATTTTTAACAATTGTATTATAAATTAATGACAAAAATCTTACTACATATTTTTTAAGGAATTTCTCAAAACCATCTCCAATTCGGAAATGTAACTGCTGCGGTCTTCGTGAAATTTTCTAGACCTCTGATTTTGACCAACATTATTCATACTAATTATATTTTTAGCATCATCGAGGGCGCAATAAACGTCATTGTTGTGTTTGTAGGCATACGTGTAATCTCCAATTTGGTTTGAAGGTTTCGGACTTGTCTTTAAAGATGACGTATGCTTTAAGATGCCGTCAACGTTAGGCAAATTTTCTGCACTGTTTTCTTTTATAGATTTCAAATACTTTTCTACGAGATCAAGTTGTGAATTTGAGACGTTTCCTTTATTTGATGCCATATGCATGATGCAGCCAATTACGTTATTTAATACATCTCGAGTGTGCTTGTCTAAGTTGAAGTCGTCATTAACTTGAGGCATAAAATACATATTTTTAGAATCAATCAGTTCTCGGCTAAAACTAAGAATTAACAAAAATTTACAGCTGTATTGCAATTACCTAAGCTGAGCAGTGGTTTTAGCTTTTGTAGAAAGATTTTTGTTGATTTTTAAATAGCCGCCAAACCTTGGAGTACGCATTGAAGCATCTCTAAGTAATTTGCATTTTTCCATTTTGTCAAAATACCATTAATTTTTTCTCGAAAAAATGACATTAAGTCACGACAAACATCATTTTTGATGTGTGTAATGTAATTTGTTTTTACAAAGTGCTAAGGCTACTTTGACAGAATCATGTAGCGATTTTGGTGAAAGCACTTGACTCAATGTATGACTATTCAGTAAAATGTTTTTTTGGTTGATGTAAACATGTTTTGCTTTATCTTTTACTCAGCGCTCGAAATAGACCGGAACGCACCGGAACACCGTTCCTGTTCGTTAAAAAAAATTTATTACGTTCCGTTTGGTGAATTTTTTTTTGTTCCGTTCCGGTTCGTAAAGATCTTGTTGCTTTTCTGTTAAAATGTGTACTTATACTTAAACTAATATGTTAGGATTTAAAAAATCAGAATTAATCAAATTATCATTATACTTACCTCAATATTCGCAACGTGTAATGACAACCGCGTGACTTCGGATGCATCCGAGCCCAAACCAAGCTCCGTGCTCGTGCTACATGTGCAATTTTTAAGTGTTATTTTGAATTACGTGAGGTTAATACGTCTGTCGTGTCACTCGTGTCTTGTATAAAACGTAAAAGTAAAAATTATATTATTATAGGTATTATATAGATTATAAGTGAAATTTAACCATTGTCCATTTGACTAAATTATAGACTACTTATAGAGTATTTGAAAATGAGTAATTTATTAAAATGGCTGAAAAAGAGGTCACCACCTCACTCACCTGATAATATACTACATGCGGTAGAGGAACCCGAAAATATTCCGGGGACAAGTGAAGAGGGCAGTGAAAGTGAAAACTTGAATAGTGATGCTGATGATTTACCAGTTTGCTGGACTTTGTCACAATGTGAAACATTTAAGAGCAATTGTAAAAGACAAGGAGTTGGGCTGCTCAGTTTGTGTTAAGGTACGTGCTTTTTCAACTGAAAAAGCAAAAAACTTGAGGATTTCGTCTCCATGGTTGCATTGTTTAGTGCGGGAAAATGGAAAAAATAAAGAATCGCAGCAAGCGAGTTTGCGAAAAAAAATTTTCGAACACAAGAAATCGGACGCGCATATCAAAGCCGTGGAGATACTTGAAAATTCAAAAAAGCACGTATTGAATCCTCTTTCGAAAATGTGAACCGTATACATTTTACCACTACAGAAAGAGTTTTTAGAACAGTCTATAAAATAGCAAAAATGCAAAGGCCACTTGTAGATCTTCCTGTTGATGTCGATTTACAAGTTTTAAATGGCTTATCAATGGGTAAAATTTGACATTCCGATAAAACCTGCCACGATATTGTAATTCACATTGCACAAGAAATGAAAAAAACTATTTGTAAACATATTATTGACGGTAAACAGAAAATTTCAATTTTAATTGATGAGTCTACAACTCTTAGCAGGAACACTATGCTGGTTATCGTTATTAGGACATATTTTGAAGATTATCCCGGTAACGCCTATGTATTTAATCTTGACGTAATAGAACTTACTGACACAACTTCAGAGACTATCATCAAACAGCTTCTGAGTTGTTTATATAAACACTTTCCTTCAAGAGAATTTTATTGCATTTGCTAGCGATGGAGCCTCCGTTATGCTAGGTAAAACAAAAGGAGCTGCCAAGCGATTACAAACTATTTTTCCAAAATTAGTGGTCTGGCATTGTTCAAACCATAGACTAGAGCTTGCTGTTAACGACTGCGCGAATGAAGTATTGGGCGTAAACCATTTTAACATATTTATTGACAAGCTCTATAGCTTATATAACCAATCTCCAAAAAACCAAAACGAACTTAAAGAAGCAGCAGCTGGCCTAGAAACTCAGCTGCTAAAAATTGGAAGAGTTTTGTCACTACGATGGGTGGCTTCTAGTAAAAGAACAGTTAATGCTGTTATACAAAACTATCAAGCCCTTTGTCTGCACTTTTACAATGCTTCTATTGATTCGACGAGAGATGCAAGAGAAAGGGCAAAGTACGAAGGATTAAAAAAATATATTACATCTACAGATTTTTTAAGAAATTTGACTTTATTTCCCGATGCTCTTGATGAGTTAGGAGATTTATCGGAACAGCTTCAACGAAAAAACATAACTTTAACAGAGGCGGATAGAGCTGTTCGCGTCACTATAAGAGTTTTTGAATCGATGGCTACCACACCAGGGTCAAAATATGCTGCTGCATTGCGTTCAATTCAAGAAACATGTACATATAAAGGCATAAAGCTTCATGAAGGAAAAGTTGTTCCCATAAATGCTGCTCAGTTTTTCACAAGTTTGGCGAATAATTTAAGACACCGTATGATTTCAGTTTCATCATCAAAAACCAGTACGTCAGGTGATGATAGTGGTCTAATGATGGTGCAATTATTGATATCCAATATGGCGATAATGAAGTAAGGAATATGTGCCAGTTATTTCGTTTACACGACTATAAACAACAAATAATACGTAGATTTAGAACTTATAGAATGTGTGATCAAAAAGATCAAATATCTGACGATTTAAAACTACTGCTTAAAGCCGTAGCGACCATTCCAATATCAACCAGCGAATGCGAACGAAATTTTAGTAGCATGAATGATATTGTAACGCCCTTAAGAACGTCGTTGAATATTGAAACAATCGCTGCCCTTTTATTTATAAACTGCGTTGGTCCTCCGCTAATGAAATTTAAGCCTGAAAAATATGTTCGATCATGGCTTGCTAAAGGTAAATTATAAATGCAAGTAGAATAATTTTGAAAGTAATTATTTTTACTGTTTCAGGCCGACATTCCGCCGATGACACGGGCAGTCGAAAGAGGGAACATAATAAAGAAGATGAACGATATGATTCTTTGTGGAAATTGCTGTAGAGCAATACAAGACGTATCAAGCTTAAAAGGAAAGAATGTTTTCCTCTTTTATCTCTTCGGGTTTCTGTAATGCAATTTGATCAAAGCAATGGCGATGTTACGTCATCAATTACATCAAGCGTATTCTTATGGGATTTTTTTAAAGCGTTGATTAAAATGTAGTTGTTTTTGTAATATTTCACAACTTGAATAAATGTAGTTATTTACTTAAGAGGCACTGTCGTTTATATATGGTAAAATACCGAAAAGTTTGCGTTCCGGTTCGTGAATAACTCTATTTCGAGCACTGCTTTTACTTCTACTTTACTAAACTTTGCGCTTTGCTAAAAATACAAATAATCTCGTAATTTTCGTCAGTTACTATAATCTTCCAGACAACTTATTTTTAGCTACTAATATTTTTTCTGAAACACATAGAAGCTTCTAGATCTTTCAAGACGTCTCTAGGTAATTACAGAGATGTTCTCGAAACAGATAACGTAAGAATATAAAAAGTATTCCAAGGAAGATCGAGTTTAGTTTATGAACCGAACCGAAAAGTCAAAAATGTTAAGATCGGTTTAAATAAATAAAGTGTTTAACGAGTGTGCTAAGATAAATAAAAGTGCATCAAGTGAAAATAAATATCAGTGTACATAAATAAACAAAAAGTGCGGACAGTAAATTTATATTTATTATAGTGATATATAGATTACTTGTAAGTTGTATTTCTTAAATACCGTTTATGTCCGAAAATTCTAGAAAAATAGAAGAAAAAAGTTTTTCAAAAATTTTCAAAAATTGAAGAAAAATCATTAGAAAATCCAGAAAATAGAAGTAAAACCGTCGGAAAATCCTAGAAGTTTAAAAGAAGAAATACGAACGAACATTGAAAATCAAATAAAAACTATCGATGCCAATGTAGAAAGCCAAACTAAAATTGTTCAAGAAGCAACTCAAGTAGATATGTTAAATTTAAGAGAAGAAATATGCGTAGTTCTAGAAAACAAAATTGAAGTAATAGAGGATAAATTAGAAGACAGAATGAATGTGCTTGAATAGAGGATGAACCAAATTAATTGCCGTAGGGAAAGAAGTGTCACGAGAAAAAAGTTATCAATGGATCATCGGGAAGAAACTACTAGCAAGTTTAAAGTTGTACCTCACAATTTTGATGATAAAGTTCCATGTTCAACCTACCACAAATAGTTTGAAGCCGCAGCTATAGCTAATTGTTGGAGCAACAAGTAGAAATCGAGATCTTTAATAGTAGTTTTACGTAGAGAAGCGCTCGGAATTTTGCAGACTGTTCGTGACCACCTACAAGAAGATTACAAACTCTTAATTTGACGTTTAGGAATAAAGTATCGAGATGCTCATCTTTAACAAGTGTACGAGGCCCAAATAAAAAGTCGGGTTTAGAAAGGTGCGAAAAGTCTTCAGGAGTTTAAGCTGACATTGCCAGATTGACACGGTTTGCGTATCCTACAGCACCCGACACCTTCTTAGAGCAGTTGGCTATTGAAAACCTTTGTAGACTGCGAAACCCAGCAGACTCTACACTTACCTCGACCTAAGACGCTGGGTAACGCTTTAATGCATGTCTTGGAATTTGAAGCAGCAAAACAAGCATCGCACCGAAACGGTCTTAAACTCTGCTTACCTGCGTAGACACTAGAAAACATCGAGGAGAAACTTTGGCAAAGAAGAATAACGACTTTGAACTACGGTAAAATAGGCTACGTACGACGACACTGTACTAAACCTAAGAAGAAGACAAAAAAAGTGATCGATAGCCTAGAACGAGTTCACTAAAAGAAACAAAAGTTAATCCTATCTAATGATGTACCGGAGATTACCATTCAAATAGTATCGCCTATGGATCAACTGCACAGCATTTATCTGGCAAGATCAATGGACAAAGTATTCAGTTACAAGTTGACACAGAAACAACAAAGACCATCGTTTGTCCTGACATGTTATTGAAAAATGAAAAGATAACACTAGTAGCTGTACGACTTCCAACGACGACAGACGAAGAAATACCTACTCACAAACAAGTAAAAGTCGCCATTGATTTGGAAAATGGAATACTCAACTATCAAGTACTGGTAGCTAACTCACAGAAGAAGTTATCATGGGAATATGCGTCTTAAAGAAGTATGGGTTCTATTTAGATATGAAGAACGATGCCCTGAAGATTGACGGTGAACAAAATCCTTTACATTCGTCTGAGAAGGCAGCAGTGCGAGTGTTGTTGGGTGAAAACGCGTAACTCTGCCTGGAAGGACTGAAAGTGTGGTCATGGCACGCTTAGATGGAAATCTCCGGGAAACCTACATTCGCGCTATCGAGCCAATAAAGAGTTACTTAGTTGAAAAGAGACTACTAGTAAAAAAACACTTTTCCAGTAAGGATCTTGAATGTCAACTCAGATCCAGTAATGTTGGAAAAGAAAACCGTGGTAGGCTAATGCACACCAGTATCTCTCACATCTATTAGACATTCTTACCACCCAAGTGCCAAAACCTCAACCAACACCAGCTGGCTAATGGTAAAGTATTGATCCAGCAGTATCAAAACGTGTTTGCGCTGGAGAGTGATTAAAAAAACTAAGGGTGTGAAGTATAAAATTAATACCGGAGATGCATCCACGCCGACTTCCTTTGGCAAAACGAGAAGAAGCTGAACAGATAATTACGGATATGGAGAAAAACGGTGTGATTGAACCTTCAAATAGTCCATGGGCATCTCCAGAGTGGTTCTAGTAAAGAAAATAGACGAATCAACGGGATTTTGCGTAGACTAAAAACAGCTTAACGACGTGACTAAAAAGAACAGCTGCCCTTTACCGAGAATTGACGATACTTTAGACACCTTTTCTAGATCCCAGTAGTTTTCCACGTTGAATTTAAGAAGTGGTTACTGGCAGGTAGAATTGGAACCCAAGTACCGTAAAAAACTGCTTTTACGATTGGAACTGGTTTGTGATAGTTCACTTTGATGCCCTTCGACCTGTGTAACGCTCCTGCGACGTTCAAAAAGAAAAAAGTCGTATGAAGAACATTTGAACAACTTGAAGATTCTAACGACTACGTGAGACAAATCTAAAACTGAACCCATCAAAAGAGCCGGGTATTTAAGAAAAAAGTGCAATACCTTGACCACATCGTATCTAAAAATAGAGTAAAGGCTGACCTAGATAAAGTTCGATCAGTACACGCATGGCCAAGACCAATCAGGAAACATCAGATCCAAAGTTTTTTTGGGTTGTGCACCTATTATAGACGATTTGTACCCGGATTTGCCAATATTGCCAAACTTTTGACAAAATTGACCAATAAACGAGTAAAATTTAGATGGAATGAAGACTACAAAAACACTTTACTACAACTAAAACATATGCAAATGTTTACTAAGAACGAACCACACTGCCTTAAAATGGCTATTGCAGTTTCGTAATCTAGAAGAACAACTGACAAAATGGATCGAGAAACTGCAAGAGTATGACTATGACACAGAACACCGTGCCGGAAATAGTAATCGCAACCCTGATGCCTTGTCCAGAAGACCGTGTCCGACAGACTATAGTCATTATTCGCGACTTGAAAAAAATATCAAATGTTTCGGAAGAATTGCTATGGTTGATGACGAGTGGGAACCTGAGCAGTTGCGTCGCAAACAAGAAAACGATCCCGTAATAGGGGTACTCCTAAACTTGAAAGCAAACAGCCGACGACCAACCTGGAAAGAAGTGAGTGCTTTTAGCAGAAACATCAAATCATACTGGGCGCAATGAAATTTTTCTTTTTTTTTGAGTGGAAGGCGGTTTTTTAAGCAATCCCTAGAGTGTCGGGGGCACACAAAATAGTCAAATAGCCAAAAAGCCAGGTGTTACAGCATCGGCACTATGGTACATCAGGAGGACAGTTTGGCGTAAAGAACACATTAAGGAATGTTCGAGAAAGATTCTACTGGATCAACTGCAAATAGGGCGTCACCTAAGTAACATTTAATTCACTATTTAGCTGTGGCAGCAAATAACAGGCTGTAATAAAGTACTGCAATAGTTAAAACAGGCAAATATAAAGCTGTGCCAGCTAAATGCATAATTTGGAATCCTGTAGTAGTGCTAATACAGCAAGAAAAATAGCATCCCAGTTCTAGATACAATGTAGTAGCGGTTACAGTGCTGTAACTTCTAAAAGCAACAGCAAAAGTTTATTTAACAATTTTTACAGCTGTAAAAGTGCTGTAACAGTGCTGTAATAATAGCTATGTGTAGAATAAGATACTTAACACATGTAGCTGAATTACCCCTCGAACCAGCCATAAACCAGCAAGAAAATAATGCTGTTATTTCGTTGACACAGCACTGTGACAGCATCCGTGGCCATTTTTAAGTTTCTTTGGCTATTTTGACGCCTATAGTGTCTCTAACCACTAACCAAATACTTAAGTATTTGCTGTAACCTAACAATTATGCGAACTCTGTGGTGTTGCCACTTTTAAAATTATCGCTTTACAGATTATTTTGTACTTTTTATTTATTTCATTTACTTAATATTACTAATAGGACAAAAAATAATATATTAATTTATATACTTATAATAAAATCTTTTAATAAAAAATATATTTAATAAAGTAGGTAGTAATCTTTGATATTTTTACTATATATGACGCTTTTGACAATGGATCCCAGTGGTCCAACTAATAGTTAGGAACTTGGCATACCAGGCAATAGCATATGATGGTACAAGGTTCGATCCTCGGAAAGGGTAGGTTTCTAAGTCATTAATAATAATATAAGTACTCTAGAATCCACCTGGAGTGGAAAGGCCATCGACCTGGCAACATCGAAAAGCTACGCTTCCCTCTGGACGAGTAATCGCAGGCTGCAAAGTGTACACAACATTGTAAGAGATAGAAATAGTATTTGTCAACAAACGGTACGCACTACTTGTCAAACGACAATTGTATTTGTTTACTTTTACATATTCCTACTGCAAGCTAAATATACATTATATTTATATTTCATGTTTAAAGTTTGATTCAATTCATTTTACTATCTACGTACTTCAAATAATGCTGCTAGAACCGATTCTAAAATTTGAGGTTATAAGTATGTCAACATAAATTGACAAGTAGTGCGTACCATAACAATAAACAAATGTACTTCCTTTTCTACATGTTTGAGACAAACAAACACATTGCAAAAGTACAATATACAGATTACTCGTCCAGAGGGAAGCGTAGCTTTCCGATGTTGCCAGGTCGATGGGAAAGGCACAATCATAATATCGAAAAAAATAAAAGAACTGCGAACGTGTAAAATTAATAAAAATGTCTAAAGTATTCTTTTTATGTAACTGAGACAGCAATATCACAGCACACTGACACCAAAATCTTAAAGCTGCTACAGCAATCTGTGAACAGCAGTAATGGTGCTACTAGCACTGTGCCAGCAACAATGCAGCCTTCAATAAAGATATCCAGCTGCTGATCTGCTGTTATCAGTGCTGAATATTAAGCTGCCGCAGCTATAGTAGCATTCAGCTGACTGCGGCAGCACTGTTAAAACAAAGTACTCATGTGCAAAGCCGTCATATGAAAACCTGTGGTGAACATTATGGAATCTTAAGAGAGAAAAAGAGTTTCACAACATTAAGAAATTAGCAGTACCCAAGCTTGGTTGCGGTTTAGATAAACTGAATTGGAGGACAGTTAAAAATATGTTAGAGGTCGTCTTCCTAGGAATAAACATTCAAGTGTTAGTGAGTTAGAAAAAATCTATTGACTGCAATTTTACGTAGAGATTTAAGGTTTAATCTAGTCAGAAGTTGGAAGTGGCAACACTGTGTCGGTCTAAATAAATAAAGTGTTTAAGGCATGTACTAAGATAAATAAAAGTGAGACATACCTGCGGACCGTGTTTATAAATATCGAGTGATAATAATATATAAATTACTTTTTCTTAAATAAAAATTAGTTATATTTAAAAGGATCATATCTAAATCTAAAATCCGTTACACTATTGGAGTGGCTGAAGATGTGAACATCCACACCTCACAGCCTCAAATTAAAATTACTTGCTCTAACTTATAGGTATAAACTATTATAATACTCTCATACTTCTTTATTCATCAGGGTAAAGAACTAAACTTGAATTTTCAAACAATTTGTTTTTTCTAAATAAAATGACATTTCACCAGTGTCATACATTAAATTTTTGGTAAATAAAACCTAATAAAAAATCTTTACTTAAGCATGTCCAAAATTCCTGTATATGTCGGATCAAAAAGTTTGTCTGTACCTGCATTACCAACGTCATTATCAATAAGCGCCTGTTCCGTTAGTCCACGAGCTGGAGGCTATATAAAAAAATTAACAACAAACGCCGACAACAGGTAATTTACAACCAGCTAAACACTATATATTTTTATCCTTACATTACAGTCGATTATCTTTACCAGCTTCTCGATCAAAAACTCTACAAGAAGCATTTAAAGATAAACAATTCATTTTTAAAAAAACCGAAGCTAAAATTGACGATTGCGATGAAATGCTTGCTATAACAATTAGTTGTGTTATGATGATGGCGTCGAATACAAACGATATTCCGGACGAATACTTTGTATGGGCCGATAACTACCTTTCTAGAATCAAAGACGGAAATGGAAAACTTCCTCCTAATATTGAAGGCATTTTAAACCACATGGCGTTAGTGCGTTCGGATATTCCAAATCCTGAAGTTGTTACCTGTAGATGCGAATATTATATACAAAATAAACCTTCGGAAGCCGACGAAAATAAATAAACAAAATATGTATATCTAACTAATTGTCACTGTCATTTTGTTAAAATGTCGTTAAAAATTTTTATTTAGCCAAAAATTATAGCAGTAATTTAAAGATATAAAATTTATTTAAGCAATGTGTTCGAACGAAGAAACAAGAACTCCGAAAGAATACACGCCAATTCCGTATACATTTAGATTACCTAATGATACTAAGATTTCGCCCAGTGGAAAAGGTACAGCTATATGTCCACCGTTCTACGTACAACTGGATCATACTTTAGCTGTCATATGGAGTTTATTTTCCGAGCAACCAACTAACAAACCTCTCGGTATTTAATTATTTAATATTTATAATTAATTATATCATGATTATTATTAGGTGTTGTACAAATACAATGGGCTTTAAGTTTTTTGAAAAGAATAACAAATTCTAGAAAAGAGCACCCTGCTGATATACTAGTATGTATCGAAGCAATGCAAGAAGCTTTAATAAAACAATATGCCGATATGGCTGACTCCGTTCTATCCGTAATGCCAATAGAATCTGTATCTGAACCTGTTGTCGAAGCTACTAAATCTATTGACAGTGAACATATACCATTTTCAGTTAATTACGTTGATATGATGAGATATCGAGATACACCTTCAGAACGCACATTACGTCCAAACGAGTCCCCGACTCAATTTAACGAAAAAATAAAAACCTTGACTGGGACACCCGGTGCAAATATTCAATCGAAAGACGAAATGGTTGCATTTTTAAAAGACTTTAGAAAAGAACAAATTACTAAAGTATGCGACGAATTGAAAAGATTACAATCTATTGAAGCTTATCTTGGTAGTATGGATAGATGTAGTTTTAAACCATACTTGGACAATCAAGATCTTAGTATATTTAAAGATTGCGACTGTAAAAAATAACTCGATCCTTTTTAGTAAAGAAATGTAACGAATTGTCAATAACCATTATTACAATATTTTAAACATTCGAACGAGTTTACAGTTTTAATTTTATAAGCACAATCAGCGGCGGAGACTTCATGGGTGCCCGGCAACTGGGACACCTTACAAACGATTTTTCGAAGTGCTGAGCACCTCACAAAATTATCGTTTACCTAAAAAATGTGTATATAGTTATTTTCGTTAATCAATAAAATATAGATGTTAATTGTTTCTCAAAAATGCAGCAACCCTCAAAGTTTTTAAAAGTCGCCGCCGCTGAGCACAATGTATTCTAAAACGAGTGTTACAATGACGATAATTGTAATCCGAGTAAGCTTGCTTTACGAGCCGCATAGTGGCATTACGAGCATTACAAAAATAGTTAAACATTAATACAACTTATTCTTAATACTACCATTCTAATACTACTTGAACTTTCTTAAGAATTGAACTTATTGATTCTTATTGAGGTGACTTAGCTATTTCGTTAGACGGGAAATGCAATTACGCGTCTTTCTAATTTCCTACAATTTACGTATAAATTCAATACTCACAAAAGTCAATTAACTTATTAAAATAAATGCTATTATTATTACATTACAGCACGAAGTAGTCGTATATAAGTGTAGAAAAACAAATTTGATAAAAAAAACATAGTTAATAACAATTGTCTTGATTACAGACAAGCTAAAAATTTATTAAACGAGCAGATAAATAAAAGATTAAAGATTTTTTATCTGAAGCTCGTAAGATTTTTTCAGACGATTAGCGATATTCTACAGTTTAAGGGTAACAGATTTCAAGCTCTAGTTTAATTTGAAATAACCCAAAAAGCACATGTACGTTAAAGTATAGTATAAGAATGTCTGTAAAGAATTTATAAAACAACGGCAAAATGTAACCTACTGTAACATTAATCACAACTGCAATAAACGTTTTATTATTTTATTATAATTTCAAAAACTCACGTGCATCACAGTTAGTGATAATAGACCAATCGACTAAGCCGCTTGTTAAGAAGCTTTTCTCACAACGTAAATTGCTATCAGTTGAATTCGGAGATTTGGGCTTCGTTGTGCTAAATTATAAAACAAATTAAAAAGGCGCCAATAGGATTAGAAGCTAGAGTGATAGACACCGTTTAAATATATCCTACACTGAAATAGAATAAATTACAAAACACTGGTTATAACGACAAATATATTTATGCGACAAAAAGTCGGCGTTCCGAGAATAAATTTTATACAGGGGACAAACATCATACTAAAACATTTTTAACATAACACGCTTTTAATACATTTATAGAACCAAAGTTCCAGTGAGATTAGACGGTATGGATGATCGCGTACTAAAAGGAACAAAAACATTAATTTACAAAAAGAACCTATAATTGCACCAATTTTAAAATATTTAGCTTTAGTTTTTTGCACTACAAGATCATTTTCTTCTAGTTCTTACGGATTTACTAGTTGTTAGGCGTAACTCGTCGGTAAGTGATTTATATACCGTTCCAAAACGATAAGTACATGACATGCAATGCTACAACGCTTGGAACAAAAAATCTTTAGGTGACTCAATAAATAATAACGTCATTTTGACGTTTACTGAGATAATGTAGTAGGTTTAAGAAAAAATGTTTCTGTCGTACAAAAAATAGCATAAGCATCACAAACATTAAGGGCTGTACCGGTCTCAAACATTTATTAGGGACTGAGCGAAGCGGAACATGGTCTTCTACCGGTAAAAAATCCTTACTGTTCTAAATATGTACTTAATATACTATTAAACGTATTCAAATCGTATGTGTGCGTATTGGGAGAGTCCTGTGTACAGATTAGGAATAGATCTGATAGACAGTCCGTAACGATACAATATACACGTTATTTAGTGTTTAAAAGATGATAAAATCTTAATTAATGTTAGCCAATTTTTTAGTAAAATAGTTCATTACTCAAACATGGCAATTCTTTACATCTTTAACTTACACCAACAAATGTATTTTGTAGAACCGCCTATACAATAAGCTGTAGTAATATTTGTGTGATATCCCACACAGCACAAGCATATTTAATGGATATGAAATGTACACACCAACCATGGATACCGGAGGTGCATCGAACATCCATATTTAATATTATGGAGCAAGGATGGAGATCCATTGGATATATCATTCCGTCACGGAAAAATCTTCATAGTATGTCCATAGGACCTCCAGGTGGATAAACATTTTACATCCATATGGAGATATATTGAACAGTCATATGGACGTGCAAAATACATACATATGGAGGTTCAATGAACATTTAATAAAAGTATAATAAACATTCATTTTTTTATAGAACCTTCATATGTAGGTAAAATATATGTGCATATCTATATATTAACAAAAAATATGGCCACACGTCAAATAAAGTCAATACAAAATGCCAATAGTGATATTTTCCAGATGCAACAACTCCGGTTGGTCCACAGAAAATATGACCACTTGTTTATTTTCACTCAAACACAATCGAACTTTTTTATTTACACATTCTCTCATTTTTCTTGAGCTTTTATCCTTTATAATTTTATATTATAGGAATCCAAATACTTACTAGATTAATGTACAGCAAAAGTAAATTCAAATATGCAAAAATACCTTGTCTTTACCCAATAAACACAAATCAATGGGTCTGTACTGGCAATGTACTCCTTAGCCGGCACTCAGAATGCTGGCAATGTATTAAAATGAAGTACACTGCCGGTAACCAGGTGACACACCGGCCGATATATTGCTGGATGAATCTTGCCAATGCAGAAATTGCATCGAACCAATATCGGCAAGTTATATATATTAATACAAGTTAAATGCAGAATGCCAGTGAAATCTGTGCAATATAATATGTACTTTGCCATCACATAAATAGTGCGCAATTTTAAAAGCATTGGCAATGTTAGCAACTTAACACAAATTAAATGCATACAATGGTATTATCATTTTTAATTTAATTAATAAAACAATTTGGAAACTTAACATACAATGTCCATATATGTACTGAAAAAAATTTAAAAAATATATATATATTCGTACCCACTACTCCTGGTATTTATTGCGTGTTGTAAAGCTGCACCACAATTTGAATTTTTTCTTATGGATACTGTAAAATAAAAATTACATTGTAATGCTACTCAAATAACTTATGCACTTTTTTAGCAATTTCTAAACTAAATTTTGAAGTTTTTGAAGTAATTATAAAGAATTGCTTTGTAAATAGTCGTGAAATAAAATACAACATGAAAGTCAAGTTTGGCAGTAATGCACTTGAAATCACATTACGTTAATATACATATAAAGTTAATGTTTTAAGTTTTAATCTATAAACTATAAAATACTCTGAAGCCTCTTACCATAAATTAAATTTAAAATATTTTTACAAATTTGTTTTGCTTGATCCAGACCAATTACTTGGTTAAAACATGTCTCGTTTGCTGTATCTTTTCATCCAACAAAGTAGATTGAATCGATCTAAAAAAAAATTCAATTAAATAAAACTCAGCAATAAGAATAATGAATTGGGAAATTGTAGATAAACTCACAAACTGGCTCTTAGATTACAAATTCCAAAGTCACTATATATTTTCTCGAAAACGTGTTAGTTTTTAGGTTATATATTTATTACTAAGAAATAATTTATATTTGAATTTAACACTTACTTATTTTGTTTACCCATCCATTCTAAATGATGAAAAACAAACACATTTTTTCGAAATTTTAAAGCACAAAATGGTTTGCATACGATAAATACAAGCTAAACAAAAAGCCAAAAAGTTTGCGTGTGCAATAATTCAGTGGCGATAATGAAAACCTTGGCGAAAACAAACGAACAACGAAGAAAGTTTAAATTAAACCGCGCCAAGTATTTTTTTTTACTTTTTCAATTTTTCATTAAATTTGTTGTTGCATGTTAAATATTTACTACAAATGTTAAATTTTAGAGAATATAATTATTTCTAAATAATTTTGATAAAAAATAGCAACTCACAAAATTATGTAACATGATACATAAAAAAAATGTTTCCGAACATTACACTTATAACACTTAAGATAATCCTATATCACAGATATCCATGAATGTATATAAGGTGCATATACAATGGATATTAAACTACGGATGTACATCAATGGATATTATATGGATAAATATGTATATCCATTGCATCTCGCGTGCTGTGTGGGATTTTATACGCTATTGCTATTAGGCGATCACTCAATAACACGTGAAAGCGTGTATGATAATTATTAGCAGAAGATTGATTACAAAGCTATCTCATAGTATAACGTACTATGTATAAACCATAATTATTTACAGTGAGACATGTTTTAAAGCTCATTGTTTGTCTTTAGTAGATGTAAACTAATTGTTCAGGGTATTTTTAGTCGTAAAGATAGTTTTAATATTATGTTTCTTTAGCACTCTGCTTATTTTGTTTATTTTACAAAAAAGAAAGTTTTGATATTATGTTTCTTAGCACTCTGCTTATTTTGCTTATTTTACGTAATAATAATAATGACATTGCATTGGCATTAAAGAAAATATAAGCTATAAGGAGCGTCAATGCAATTGTGGAAACTATATTAGAGTGTATCTCCTACTGCTGACGAGCCCCAAAAGGGCGAAACGACCGTCCATTAGTTTACTCTGGTGGCGTTTGCACAATTGCATTGACATTGCTTACCCCAATGTCCTTTTACGTTGTGGTTTTATCCCGACAAATTTCGCGGGTGTTAAACTAATTCACTATGAGATGGCTCTGCCATCAAACACTTTTGAATTGAGAATATATGTAGTTTTGTTTAAATACAAATTTACTGTAAACTTTTTTCCTCTGAAAAACTAAATTTGATTTATTGTACACCCTAATTATAAAATACTTTCTTGACAAAATTTATTTCAATTAAACTACATTTTAGCCGAATTTCAAAAATCATTTTACTAAACTGAAAACACCCCTTTTCAAAAAACATTTTACTTTCACGTATACATACAATAATTTTTTTAGGAAAACAAATGTTGTTTGTATGTGCGATAAATACAAAAAAGGTAAATAATCGTTCGTAATAAGAAAAAACTGCAAGAATATTGCAAGATAGTCTTGTTTTTGCCGATATCTTGCAAAGCTAGTCTTACATCCAGTCTTGGTCTTGCAAACTTGAGTCTTGGTCTTGCTAATGAGGTTTTTATCTTACTCTTGGTCTTTTAAATCTTGCAAGACCAAGACAAGACTACAAGACCAAGACCGATTTTGGCCATCACCAATCACAAGTATTCCTTTCAAACTAGTTACTGATAAAGGTCCGTCTTTTACTTCAGAATTATTTGAACAGTTTTCTCGGAATAATGGTATTCATCATTACGTAGCAGCCTGATATCATCCAACCTCCAATAGAGCTGCTGAAATTATTTTTTAAACTTTTAAAATGAAATTTAAACTTACATACAGTCAATTTACAAATATAAAAGCAGCGCGATCTAAATATTTATTTTATTATCACTCTATCCCTCATTACACTACAGGTATTTCACCTGCAGATTACAATTAAGACGCAAAGTTCGTACTAGACGTGATCTTTTAAAAACCAAAATCAAAAATAGTCATCGATAAACAAACACAATTTTTTCACGGAAAGAGAAAAATTGAATTTAAAATTTCGGATGTGATAATGGCTAAAAACTTTAGACTTATTTAGTTAAAACATGTAACGATTCTATTTGGAAAAGACATTTCGATTAGATAAAAACTTTGAAATTTACCATTTAAAGAAAACAATGACTATTTTAAATAAGCAGTTGCTAATTCCAATGCAAATTTTGATAGTATAGAAAATTCAAATAATAATCTAAGTCTTATGACCGTATGCACCGTATATATTTAAACCGGCTTAACAGTTAAGCCGGTTTAAATGATACATTTGTTATGCACCGCCGTTGAAAACTGACTTAAGCGAGTTTAAAGTTAATCGCTGGATTTTCTAAGCTTAAATACTAAGCGCGGCTTTGATATACAATTTTTAACCCAACTTTCTGCAAATAATTGTAATTTACGAAAATGGAAGTTGAAGATGACATGTTTCTTGATGACGATGTAGATATACTAGATATTATTGAGTATGGGTTTCCTCGAAGAATTTACATCAGGTCGGACTATTTCCACAATATGGATGATTTAACATTTTTACGGAGGTTCAGATTAACGAAACCAACGGTCCTAGCAATTTTGGCACAAATAGAGGGGCAGCTTGAATTTAATAATGATTTGTAAGTATAACATAAGATTAGGTATGAATATATCAGAATAAAAAATTGTTATTTTTAAGGAATAACAGCATTTCTCCATCGCACATCAGAACTCGAAATGTGCTAGAAAGAGTGTTTGGGGTGTCGAAAAGAAGGTTTCTGGTGGAAATGGTTATACTTTCAGACAGGATCTTATTTATAATTATTTTGCACATTTATAGTTTTTTATTTATATAAAATAAGTATAAAAATTATAGTAGAAAATTTAATAAATGTTTACAAAGGGGTATTTGTTAATATTCTTTGTTTTATTTTCATTTCCAGTCTAAGTAGTTCCATTGTTACATTGTGGTTCTCCTTTTTGAACTCCCTCTCTTCATCAATCTGTTTAATTTGTTTATGCACAAGCATCAGCCTTTGATCGAGTAGTATATCGTATTGTTTTGCCACGTCAGAAGATTTAAATGTTCGGAGTGATGTTGTGGGTCTGCGACGACTTGCATTTTTAGATAAGCCAGCCTAAATAAAAAAAAAATGAACTTAAGAAATTTAAATTGACAATGTTTACCTTTGGTGTTACATTAACATTATTGACACCATCATTTGATTCAACGTTTACAGTCGCTGATCTTAAAGAGGGATGTACAGGGTCTTGAAGATTTGCTGGAGTGTACTTCTTCCAGGTTGCGCAATCAGATGAAGTGGTAGCCAATTCATAATTATTTTCCTTTAAAATTCATTGGAATAATGTTTAAATTGTGATTTGAAATACATACCTGAGTAAGAATTACAGACCCATCTTCAATACCGTCATGTTCGTTTACTTCTAATATAATGTCAATGTCTTCAGGTTCATATTGCGGGACTGGTAAATTGCCATCGCTATCTGAATTCACAAAAAATGGTAATCCACTAACTGTTTTTTGATTCATTATTGATAACAGAATTTCAACAGTAGTGTTGATTTCAATTTTCGGTGGTGGACCACCTCCTGTTCGAATAATGTTCTGATGTAGTTCTGCTTGCTGTTTACGTACTTCTTTTTCTTGTTTTCATAAAATTTCCTCAAACTTTCAGCCGTTTTTAATATATTGTGTGGCGCTGTTGAATTAAAGTCTTTTTCAATATTAATCCAGGCATTTGTTTTATCAGCTATCGAGGTTCTATCGGTTTTTTTGTCCTCAACCGTTTTTGCGTATTTATTAGCAATTATATTAAATAGATGCGATTTTTCTGTTTGTAAAATTAGCAGCTCTACGCAACTTTTGTGGAGGTTCAGTCATTACTGCCGTTAAATCGTTATCCATTCTAGAAACAACACATTCTTAATTATAATTATCTAGTTAAAAAAATGTATTTACCTGTTCATACACCACAAAACATAACATAAAAGATAATCCTTAATAATACAATAAAGCAAAATAATGACCAGATAATGACAAAAATAGGTTAGAAATTTTGTAATATACTAGAAAATCCCTAAATAATACAGCGTTGTCAAGTTGGACTTACGCTTACCTAAGCGAAATCTAATATCCAGTGGTGCATAGAAACAATTATTTAAACTTGCTTAAATTTTTAAGCCCGCTTAGTAAAGCTAGGTTTAAATTAAAAACGGTGCATACGGCCATTAGTATATTACCCGCATATAATATTAATATTGAAACTCCTATATGTAAGGAGAAAGAGGGACAGAAAAAAAATTATAGAAAAATATTCAGATAGTAATTCTAAGATAAGTAATATGCGAGCTCTTTTAATAAGAAACATAAAGTTAACGTTCATGATTCTACTGCACTGGTACACCAAAGAGAAATATGTTAAAGCGCGCGTAATTTGTAACTGTAGTTATATAGTTTTTTATCTCATTTGCTTGTATTATTTTACGAAAATTTAATTAAGTTAAATTGTTTTGTATTTGTAATGTATTATTTTATCTTTGTTTTAAAGGGAAAGTGTTGTGTAATGTAGGTATTGTGATAATCATTAAATCTCTATTATTTACTGGGTCTATTCTTTTATTTATCCGAGGACGCAGCAAATATGAATCAGGAAGACGGTTTAAAACTTAAAACCAGTATTACACCCTCTAAGACAAAGATCAACCTTCTTGGAAAGGACACAAACTATCTTGCTCCGAGTAATAACAAAAGTCAGTCAAACAGTAACAGAAAATAAAAGTCCGTTAATTACCTGATTGCTAATGATAAAATACCGTCATTTACATTTTTTTCTTCGGTGACATTTACCACTCCGAAGATGCAAGCAAAGTTTTGCGAAACGTCAGTTTGTTTGGGTTCACGAACGACAATACGGCAAAGGCCAAGTTCTACTTCTTGTCTTTGAAAGCCAAAACAAGAAGTAGAACTTCTTCGCCGTATTGTCGTTCGTAAACCCAAACAAACTGACGTTTTGCAAGACATTTCAGCTTGAATCTTAGGAGTGGTAAATGTCACTATCAGTGCAAAGGGCGCAAAGGCCAAGTTTTACTTCTTGTTTTGGCTTTTAAAGAGAAACTAGAACCAAGCCCAAATAGTTTGAGTGTTTAACTATCACGCGGTCTAAGCAGAAAATCGCTTATAATTTAAATTAATTATCAAAGGAATTTATTTGCATACTTTTAAAACATATATCCATACAAGGTCTTAAAAGATTTCAATAAAAATTTATTTTGTTATATTCATGTATTATATACATAATAAGATTAACGAGCAATGTTTCAAATATTATCAATAACCCAAAACTAAATTATAAAAAGTGGCAACGTCGCAAATACATAATTATAAAAATAAAAACCATAAAAACATTAACATAACCTCAGACAAATTAAAAAATGAGATCTCTTAGACCAACACAATTACCTTATCAAACGGACAAAAGTTGGACCGACGACTTACCTGTCTGCAAACAATCTGGTGTTGGTTTTGCAACGAATCAGATTTACCGAGAAGATGATCATCGACAACCAGAGCATTCTTTTGAAGACCGAAGTTGTCACTGCAGGTTTGACGATACTTCTTATCTGTACGGTGTATTTGACGGCCACGAAAGTGCCAGAGCAGCCGATTTCTGTTTCCAACGTTTAGCAGCTGAAATTTTACTAGAGCAATTAAATGAAAAAAAGTCAGATGAAGAAATTAAGGAAGTGTTAAGGTATTATAGCATCAATGAGACTTCGTAAAATATAAGATTTTGGTTTCAGACAGGCGTTTATATCTGTTGAAAAGGGGTACTTAGATTCTATATATGATCGATTAGCTGAACGGGAAGTTTATTTAGATGATATTCCTAAAGGTTTAAGTCTATATGAGGCATATCAGGAAGTTCCAGATGTGGTAGAAAAAATTAAGAGGATTAATATAGAATTGTCTTCTGGTACTACAGCAGTTATTGCACTTATACATAATAATAAATTGTTTGTTGCCAATGTTGGAAACAGCAGGGTATTACTTTGTCAGACTGATTCAAATAACGTGTTAAAAGTTCTGCAGTTGAGCGTTGATCATGATCTGAGAAATGAAGATGAATTATTAAGGCTTTATCAGACTGGAATCAGCATGGATTACCTTCGAAAATGTAAGTGCATTTATGTCTTAATTTTAATTCTAATATAAATTCACCTGTTTGTTTAATTTTGACTTTGTTGCTGTTATGCTTTATCTACGTTATTAGTAGCAAATACTAGGCGTCGGATAAATGTACACGAAAACAACTAAAAATATGCATTTAAAATGGTTTGAGCTTCTTTAATGCTCTATGTTTCTTTGGTGTGCAATTTGCCAACAGCTTCCTTGATACTTTCTAAGTATTTTTAATAATAAATTGCAGCCTTTTTTACATCCTTGTATTGCTTTACACATATAAAGCGCAGCATCAGTACACACTAGTAAAATATTTTCGTATATACTACCTTCCGGTCACAAAATACACAAAAGCAGCAACTGATGTTCTATGGTTTATTTTATCTAACCCTTTCAAATTTAACAATGAACGTTTCGGACCGGTTTTCGACAATATCGTTATTCGAGGTTTTTACTTTGACTTTTTCGATTTTTACTATTCATGTGGTTTCCAATGTTTAAATACGTAATTATTTGAAACTTTTTGGTCGCATTCACATACACTTCACAACATTTGCAAAATAAAATAAAATTATTGTCATTTACTCATTCATCGTTAATCCTCAACTAGCTACAGGAAGTTATTTAAATTTCTAATATAATGATTACCAACAACAATAAAACGTTTGCTCCTAACGCATTGCATTGTGAAGCTAATAAAAATTATGCAAACATTTCTTAATGGCCTATTAATATTGTAAAAGTTTTAAAACGTAAATATATGCAGTTATAAAAGAAAAAGAGAAAAATTTGTATTTGCAAATATGCATAGTTATTAATA
This sequence comes from Aquatica leii, assembly GCA_035610365.1. NCBI lineage: Eukaryota > Metazoa > Arthropoda > Insecta > Coleoptera > Lampyridae > Aquatica > Aquatica leii. The sequence continues at coordinate 54,432,841 of CM069436.1, forward strand.
TTGTTTCTTATTTTTCTATTTTTAGAACTGCATTTTTTTAATAGAGCATTTCAGGTTCGCGTTTAGGCAACCAAGAAAATACACGATGTCTAGGCAATTACTTAATTAAGGGTGATTATAAAGAGTTTGACGACTTAAAGATGGCTACACAGGAACCAGTAATTTCAGAGCCCGATATCATAGGTGGTATACCCTTAGACGAAACTTGCCAGTTTTTACTACTAATGTCAGCTGGTCTATATAAATCAATTGAAGAAGCAACTAGAACTGATCAAGTAAATAAATACGTTGCGCAACTGGTAGTGGAACAGGTAATAAACTAATTATATGCAATGAAAATTTTATATCGACATTATTTTAGTTCCGAGAACAAGGAACTTTAACCGGAGTGGCACAAGCTGTAGTTGATCGTGCTGTTAGATTACATCATGACTGGTACATGTCAAATTCATTTAAAACGGGATCTACTAAACGCGAAGACATTACTTTAATAGTACGTAACTTCAATTTTCCAATGCCAAATGCAATTACATCCCCTACAAATCCATCGGTCACTTTTAACTCTATTCCGAGCACTATTCCCAATCATTCTTGCAGCACTTTAACGACATCTAGCAATGATAATTATAAAAATAGTAGTATTGTGAATACCAACGATACATCCACCAGTTCTGACGTTCGAAGTGAAAGCGATTTAGGCGTCGGTCCTGATGAAAGAATTGAAGCGTATGTTGATTTTTCTATTTATTATAAAAATGTTGAAATTGCTAGACAGAGTGGCGCCTTACCCAAAGACTTTATTTATTAATTTAATCGTTATTGTGATTGTTGTTACTGTTTTGAAATAATTCACGGTGCGAATAAACGTGATAGTTTTATCTCTGTACTAATAGTTTTTAGTGTGTAAATATAAATTTAGTTTTAAGCAACTAAAAAATAAAGTTTTTAATATCTTTCTTTTTCTGCGTTTGATTAAAAATTTCATAAACCGTAACATTTATGTACTTCGATGTACACGCGTTGCAACGAATATTTCGGCGTATATTATTTTTTGGATTAAATAACAGCTAAAAATAACAGACTCGCAACCTATTATTTCTACAAATTATCATGACATACTTAATACTAACTATTAGTAACGGATAGCAGAAACAAGTGCGAAATATCAAATCATTTATCGGATTGCGTTGATTTAGTGGATAATTTTGTCGTTCTGTGACAAATCAGTTATATTTTAAAATACGTCAAGATTTATTACTGTTGTTTTTAATGTTTATGAAATGGCAAGTCATCAATTTATTTCATTGCCCACGTTTGTTTCTGTTTTACCAAAAGCTCCAATTTAGTGATTAATTAGATTCTTTTTAACCAAATTTATGCTCCACTAAAACATGAACCCGTGATAACGAAATTTTATCGCACAAGCGCGCAAAATTTGAGTTTTAATTTCTTGCAATTAAATTCAGAGTTAAAATGAATTATCACTTATAATACAGCTAGAGCATTGATAATATCGAGAGTTGCTTGGTAATCCGTCGTTAATAATATAATAGAAAGCATTCTGCTCTACTACCAGTAAGATTTTATCGTTTGTTTATGGTGTAGTTTGCCGTCGGTTCATATTTAAACAATAGGTCGAGTTTTATTTGAAGATATGCTATAGGTACAATTTGTATAACCTGAAGGAAATTGGATAATGGGTTTATGTTTGTGAGAACGCTTTAACGTAGATATAATCGACCAGCGAGAAATTTATCGTTTTCTAAAAAGCGATTCAGGCGGTAACGGAATACGCCGTTTAAAGAAATATAGCGACGGTCGTTTGTCATGGAACATGGAATATTTCGACCTACATTAGGATGGTTGCCATTAACGAATAGACGCAATGTCTATTATTAAAGTGATGTATCTCGTAAACGATGTAATGCATACATGATCAATATCTTTAGATGATGCTTGGTGACTGAAAAGGATGGAAAACCAGCGATAAAAATTTTATAGTCTACGAAAATACAGTTTTATAAAAACTTTGGTGAAAGTAAATTTTGAATACTTCTCAATTGGCAGTAAAATACTCATTTTGACACACTAATTACACCAAACAAATCAACCATAGTAGAAAAAAATTGTACAACTGTCCGTAGTATGAAAGGACGACCAATAAATTGATAGCATAGATGTTTGCTGTATTTAGAAAAAATTTCGTCGATTTGAACACAATCCGTTGTAGCATTACCGTACGATAGAAGACAACTTTCGAAAAGGTGACGGGTTGATGGTTTCGATTATTTTCAGGATGAGACGTGGATCAGAGATATTTCTGGCAAGAAGTATCACTTAGTGGCCAACAATGACCAAGGACATGTTTCGAAACTGTAAGTACAGCAATGTATGACTTGAATGAAAAAAAAAACCTATATCAATAATCACTGTTTGAAATCACGCTGTTTCAGATACACCGAGCATTTATTAAAGGATTTGTTTTTGGCAACTTATGTTTTCTGTTCAAAGTGAGTAATTCGCGTATAGTAGTATTTCTCGGTCTGGGCATATTTTGGATTCATGTTTATTAGAACAATTATTTCGGCATTGCTGTTAGCTGTTGCAGTCACTAAATTGGTGAACGAAGTTTTGTGAGTTACAGTGTCTCATGTATACGTTGGTTAACCCTGCACATGTTCCAAGCACAAGCAATGCAAATTCGACGAACAGTTAACATGTGTTGGAATCTAGTTCTGTCGTTTTCTTGACTCAAACGAACACTAAGTTCAATATTGTGACATCTTCGTGACAATTCTGGGACTTCCTTTGCCGAGGCAGCAAATAAGTTAGAGAAGTCCCAAGAAGATTCTTGGAAACTAATTGCTTTAATCAATATGGCTAGTATTTTATAGAATTTTAGTTAAATCGACAGGATTAGATTCAAGTTGAATAGAGATTTATCCGTACTGGTAATTAACTTAATAACAGCACAATAGTCGCCTTTGTTGTTCCACACAGATTCGATTTGCGACAGGAATAAGCACAACAGCCTGACTGACTTATTATCTGTCTATATTATATTTTGTGGATGGTTGATGTTCTTAAAAGCGCTGAATATAATAAAGGGCTAATAGTTTAAGCGGGACATTTTCTAAAAAATAATTTGTATCTGAGACAAACTGCGCTTTCAAGGTGTTGCGATATATTATGAAAATAGGAACATTTTTATTTCTACTGTCAGCGTCTGACGAGAAGGACCCGCAAAGAATACGATTATCCCTTCTAAAACTTGGTGTATTACACTTTCAAAAACCGTTGCTTACTATTACAAATACGGATGTCATGATGCAACTACGAATGTTTTTAGGATCGACAGTACTACGCACTTGAGTGACGCATAAAATTGTGACCCTCTTACTGACTTTTCATCGTGAGGCGCTGACAGTAATTATATTATTTATGAGTTGTGTTATAATCATATTTTGGCAAACATAGCTGTCAAGAAAACAGTGATGAGTTCTAGATTTTTATTCAACTAATTGTACGAGTGAATAATGGTGTTTCTCGTTTTGTTGGGAATTGCTTATAACAGCTTGTGAAAAAAAATCATGCAAGGGACTTTTGGGTAACTAATCATGCATTCTTAAATTTTTTTTCAAGACAGTTAATATCATATTATTTACGGATTGAAATGTTAAAAAACCTAACTATTACTATGCCTTATCACGTGTTTCTTTTTTTTCAGTTTCTTAAAACTATTTCTAATTTGCAATATTAGTTCTTGTAGTTCTGTAATAGCGAAGGTTTCCACGGCCGGAATCTATACTAACATTAGAATGTCTTCCGGGTTTCAACCGTGTCATTGTTGTTGCAACCGAAGCTGCCAACGTTTCGCCTACTTTCGTAAGGGGCTCATCAGGGCGTGAGATAAATCGCAAAACTCAAACAAGCAATCGAAATCTAACTAAGAACTTTTCAAAAGTTAGGTTATCCAGTTGTGAAACAAGCCATAATCTAAACTCTGAAAAGGTAAGAAAGAAAACGATAACTTGAAAAAGCAAAAGAAAATCTAACAAAGAACCACTACCGAGTTAGGTAATCAACTTGTGAACCAAGCCAGATTCTAAACTCCGTAGAAGTGACTTAAGAAGAAATAGTCTCCGTGTTTAAAGAAAAAGGATTTCTTTATCGCTTGATGACGTTGCAAAAAACATTTATAAAATGCAACCATGCAAATGTTATTACTCGTTATTAAAATGACACTGCCTACACCAGGAATTATTTTTCTATAACGTACGGTTTAGACTTTAGTTTAGATGAGTTCTGTGATGCATTACTAGTTATGAATATTAATTGTGCACTTGAATAACACGAAATAGTATCTACTTGACTAAAAAAACTGAATACGAAATAACTACAAAGATAGCTATCCGTAAAGTAAAAAAAATAAAATCTTACTTACTCTATGAATTTAAAAACGCGAAAACTTATCTACCATTCTACAATCTAACTTAAACTAGCAAATAAAAAAAAAACTAAAAAAAAGACACAAAAATTAAACACAAAAACGAGGATATGATAACAACTTTACAGACATAGAAACAGAACAACAAATTGTAAATATTACTGCATCATAACTTATTTTGTGTGAATCCAATAAAACCTGTACCATTAGCTAAACAACCATTATTACTTCTAGATACGGTTGGTACGTGCTGTTTACTATTAAAGTATCTTGACCTGTGTCACACGCTACTTGTATTCGGGTTCAACCAGGGACGTGTTTCAAAATTGACATTAGATTTTCTCAAAAACTATCAGGAAGAGACCATATATTTATAATAGAAATAGAAAAATCATTACAGCTACCCCCAATTAAGTGATTATACGTTATATCAGTTACACCCTGTATACATAATCTTTGAGAAAAGAATTAAAAAAATTGGGTTGTATCCATATCAAAGTTGTTTTTTTAAATAGAACACACAGTATTTTAATTATTGTTCAAACGCTTACGCTCATTTTCCGTATAATTCAAATTAGAAGTGTAAAGTGGATATGTAAAAATAATAATTTATTAAAAACAGCGGGTAATGAATTCATAACGCATTATCAATAATAATGCATCATTTACAACCTTGCAGATAAGTTTTTAATTATGCATTCACAGGAATAATTGTCGCAACGTGAGTGCGACAGAAAATAGTTTTGTCTTTCGAAACATTCTGCTACGAATCGCGTAGTTTTAGCTAAAACGAGGAACGGGGAACTAACGAGGAATCACTAAAAAGAGGTATCCTTTAAATGTTTATTAGTCCCAAATAAAATCTTTTACATCCAAAAATGTAAATTACAAAATCAAGGATGTACATAACAATTTACAGATAAAAATAAAATCTGACAAAACATATTGAAACCGCAAATTAAAATATATTTTGTGATGCATTATTGTGATGGCATTACTTTGAAACGTTCAAATGCAGCTTTCTCGAGTGCTTCTCGATGATTCGGATGAGCAATGTTTATTAAAGCGTATGCTCTTTGAGTAAGAGATTTTCCGAATAATTCGGCAATTCCGTTCTCTGTTACAACATAGTGCGCATGTGCTCTTGATGTGACAACTCCAGCACCTACTTTTAGCGTCGGTACAATTTTTGTTTCGCCTTTATTTGTACTCGATATTAACGCAATTATGGGTTTTCCTTTACCATCAATTGAATCACCGGCACCTCGTATAAAATCTACTTGCCCTCCAAAGCCGGAATACATACGAGTTCCAATTGAATCCGCAGAGATTTGACCTGTTAAGTCAACTTCGATACAAGAATTGATTGCAGTCATATTAGGTTGCTGACAAATAAGCTCTACAAAAGATTTCATTATTACGATTTATGATGCAGCTAATTTTACTTGCTAGGATCATTGACGTGATCCACCACCAGCATTTCGATAGTGGGATTGTTATCAACGAATTTGTACAACTTTTGTGTTCCTATTAAGAACGAGCCAACAGTTCTTCCTTTATTAAATGTCTTTTTACTATTGGTAACACAACCATTATATACCAAATCTACTACTCCATCTGAGAACATTTCTGAATGTATTCCCAACTCTGTGTGATTGTGTAACGAGGCTAATACTGCATCTGGAATACTACCAATTCCTAAAAGACAATAAAAAGTAGAAAACATTTATACATAAAAACTATTAAGATTTTTATATAAAGATTTAAATAATAGAAGAAAATCAATGTTAACTCTAATATTAACGATACAAATAAATAGAATAAAAAATTCATTAAAATTCGTTTTTTTAAATAACAAAAATTTCTATAAAGTATTGTTGAGCGTCCTCCACGTTTTTTCCCATCTAACAAAATCTTGTAAATATCACGCTGCATGCTATATTGCAATACATAGTAATATTAGTTTATCTCTATTATGTGTCTGTAGACATTTCAAAAATGTCTATTTCGACGTCATCCTCAGGATTGGTGTATAGATCCTGTTCTGTTATATATACCATTATTTAGTATAACATTAACAGAGCTAAAATGATTTATTAACATTGAGATTAACTTTCTTTGCGTTGTCCGTTTTATAATATAAAAATAAAATGTGCAATACTACAACATAGTCACCAAATAGTAACATAATTACCTAGCTGCAATGTAGCTCCATTTGCAACAAGATTATCTGCAACTAATTTACCAATCTTCTTTTCATTATCAGTTGGTGGTTTTCCACCATGTTGAGGTAGCTGTATATCGACACACACAGCATAATCAATATGACTTATATGAATGGAGCTATCCCCAAATGTCCTAGGCAATTGTTTATTAACTTGAGCTAAAAAACAATAATTATAAATACAATTGTTATACAAGACATTCGTAGACCTACCTACAATAATTTTAGAATTGAGTAAAGCTGCCCGAACGCAATCAACACTCGTTCCCAAACTACAAAATCCATGTTCATCCGGTGGCGTTACCTAAAATATCTGTGTTTAGTCTTGTTTTAAAAAGTTTAAAGTTATTTTACTTGAACTACAGCAATATCCGGTTGATAAATCTTTCGATAAAAAAGTTTAGGTATTTCAGAAAGAAAGATTGGAATACAATCTCCTCTTCCATCTGCGACTGCTTTACGAACATTACTACCCATAAACGTTGAAACTGATCTAAAATATAAAAATAAGGATACAAACTCAATAACTGTGTCACTTACCTAAAGATATCTTTCATTTCTGGTTCAGTATATGGTGCCTTGCCCTCTGTGTGCATGTGAATAACTGTTATCCCTTTTAACTGGTGGCATTTGCCGTATTCAGTCATAGCATGAAGAAGAAACTGAGGAGTTGCGGCAGCACCCTGGGAAAACACAGTATTACCTAAAAATAGAAATAAAATTACTAAAAATATTTAAAGTAATTATTATTTACCGTTCAAGCAATAACATATATGAATAATATTTAATTTAAAAAATGGAAACAAGAAAAACTAATAATTAATAAAAAATATAATACTACACAAAAGCCTATAAGAATACCAAGTAATCGTTGGATAATCGCAAATGATTATTATGAATAATTATCTTATTTATTTAAATATAAAACAAAACAATAACATAAAAGCTTATACAAAGTTCGTTAACAACAATGACAATTGATAACATTTATAAACAGTGTTAATAGTTTAACTATTTTCTTAGTAACAATAAACTTAGAAAATAATTACGATGTTAAAAAACATTGGGTTCATAAAGAATTCAACAACATTTTCAACTGTAAGAAATCAAACATCGATTCAAATTCATCCAAGGACAATCTGTATTTCTTTCGCGTATTTTCAACGTCGATTTGGCCCTAAGCACATTTTTAAATATGATCCTCATTATTTCAAAACCGACTGATTAGGATGAATGAGGTCAGGTACCAATTTATTCTTTCCTTGCATTTCCAAACTCAACGTGATTAAAAAGTGCAAAATTGCAGAGCCATTCAAATCGCTCGAATCATCACGAAATAACGAAAATAAATTAATTAAATTGCTACTTGTTAAAGATGTCTAGAAAACGATATTAGAAAAGCATAAGTTGGGACAGTTCATAGAAAGATGAAAACTTCGCGAAAACGTAAAGCTGTTAGGGCAACAAAAAAATTATTGCCATGGCTTCGCCGTCCATATGGACAACTCGTGCATTGCACGAGAGCGCCATCGTTTCAAAAGCGATTGTCGACGCCTCTAAATTTATAAATTTTCAACAATAGGAAAACAAAATTGTGTTCCTATCATTTAAAAACGAAAATCGTAGTATTTGTTACTTTGCCATTACATTACAATCGTCATATTCCCGTTACATTACTACCGTTGCATTGCAGTTAAACTATAACAGTTACATTGTGGTTACATTACAACTGTTACGTTGCCATTACGTTATCACCGATACATTACAACCGTTTACACTGCAGTTACAATATCACAACCGAACTTCAATAGGGATACCATAAGGATCAGAAAAACGCGTTTTGGGAAAAAAAGTGAATAAAGAACCGATAATTCGGAACAGCGCAATAGAAAGGCTTCCAAGGATTCAATGTATTTAGCTTGTTTTCTGAAGAAGACAGCAACACGACTGTCAAATTTAAGCAGTTTTGTAAATTTTATGGATTTGGTAAAAAGTGTTAATATAGAGCGCAGTTTATAACCCAAAAACTTTTATATTTTACAACATAAGAGCCGCAATTTCTTAAAAACCAAAGTGCTCTAGATGTTTTTGAAATAATATGCCTCCTGATTCCTCAAATTGCAAATCCCTAAGTATCACATCCACGAAAATTGTTGAACAATTCCACCGGGACGCAATTTACTAACGAACCTGCTCGATTCGAATTTAAACTAATATCTTCAAAAGCAAATCACATTGTCATTTCAACACATGTGAACACAATGGAAATGATGTTACATGATCACTCTTAAATTCATGCTACAAAACTGTTGCGCTCTTCCCTAAAATCTTTGAAATCAATAAAACTCCATATTGTAACATAGTTGAAGTGCTGAGACAATCGATGACAAACCACGGTTTGTTGTTATTAAGGATACAGCTAAACTCAAATAGCATACTTATTGTTCTAATGCAATACTTTCTGCTCATTGAGACACGTTACACACAACTGAAAGGTATTGCAATAACGCTATAATTCAATAAGTTCTCGAAGAAACACAAAAATATATAACCAATTTAGAAGAACATCGAGCACGTCATTTTCTTTAACAATATCAATTTTATAGTAGATTGAGTAAACTATGTAATGTTTTGGCGTTGACTGAAGAAATGTTTTGGTCCATTCAAAATCTATCAACAGCAAGGTGCACTCGCAACGTTAAATCTAGAATAGCGCTGTAACTTTCTTTAAAATAAATTTGATACTCGTATTCTGGATCGAAAAAGATATTACTTTTAATATACGTTGTGGTATATTTAATACACACGTGTAAGTATGCACATACATTTTTTTTAGTAGACGTACGTCATCCCACGAGTAGTCTTCAGATCAGTTCGATGTCAACTCAGAAGTTAAAATTAAATTTGATTTTATGCAAACATTGTAAATATAAAGAAAATTTGTTACGTGTTTGCCCAAATGACTGAAGAAAATTGAATACCAAAAAACGGGGACAACTGCCCGATCAATAAATTGCATAGTATACGAAAACATCCATAGAAAAAATTAAAATATACTCCTGATTCGGATTGATAAATCAGCATTAGCGTTATTTAATTTAGGATTTATACTTTTTCTTTAGTAAAAAAATCAAAGATAAATGTAAATAAACTATTATTAGTGCCAATAATATTTACATTATTCCGTTGCTCTAATTGGCTTTCATCCAAAACACCTTCATCAGAATCAATACCTCAACGATGAAGACATTAAGTAGTTCTCCATTTTTAGCACAGATGCCGTACTATTTTTAACTCATTTCACTTACTGAGTATTACAGATTCAACGCCAAAATCTAAAATAAGATCTAAAAAATTCTCTAAAGATGCAAGAAATATCAGTTGCAACAGTAATAAATTCTATCCGTTTATTTAAACCCACGCAACGTTATTTTTGTTAAATTCAGTTATAGTTATTAATTCAAAACAAAACTCGAATAGATAAAACTATTAAGGATAAAACTAAAACCAAATATATAGAATAAAAATACAGCAAAGAAAAAACCAAGCAATAGACAATTTCTAAAAATAGATTTGTGGATACCGATTTGATTAAACACAAGGTCAGTGAATAATTATGAAAAAGATTGCTTGAAAAGTTAACAATGTATATAATAATTTTACGTATCTAATTAACGCGTCATAATTTATTGTAGTACAGAATAAAGATAACTGTTGATTAAAAAATTATTCTATTAAAATATCAAATTAAGTACGTTTTTCATTTTTATAAATGATTCTAGTATAATAATCAATATTAGTTAAATTTTGTGATTGTGCACAGCAAAATGTACAGTTACACTTTTATCGCACCCTATGCAACTAGTTTTATAAACTTTCAATTTCAAGTTATATTTAGATTATTATTAAAAGTTGCCTCAACCTGATTACTATAGTAGACTTGTATAAAACTACTTAAAAAATTATCGATACTGTATTAAATATGCATACACCGTCGATATGAAAACGATTAAACACATGTACATTGCTTATCACGAACATTTAATATTATCGCCATGTAAGCAATATATATCTTAACGTAAAAAATATTAAAAATAAATGTTGATTGTGACGCAAGATGAAAGTCACAAATTATTATAGTAGTTTCTATTAATTAAGAAAGTGAAGCTGGATTTATTTTTTGTAGATACAGCATTTTTGTTCTTTGCTAAGGAAATAATTAAATGAAATTGTTTTCGAAATCATTTAATGGTAGAGATCATTTCACGACTAATGAACCGTGAGGTGCGCGTCGGATAAATTCGGACTTTGACGATCATGCGAAATAAATTTTAACTAAAAACATCTGCTGTAAACAATATACATTAACTGTAATAATTTATCTTTAATTTAACTGAAGAATAAATGCATACAAAACGATGAATATAATATAAAAAAATATGAAATACAAAGATGAAATAGAGTTTGTAACAACTTGTGCAATAAATGATGACACCTTAAACACCGTATGAAAACTGCAAATGTTTTTTGGTTAGCTAGTGTACTGACATTCGGAACAAAATTGGTTTCTGCGCAGCGGTTCTTTAGTCTTGAAATGAACTCTAGTGATTTTTTAGTTCGCGTAGAATATTGCTCAAACTAAAACGTATATTTACATTTTGTATCTGGTTAAATGAAGATTTTTGTAATTAGTATTTTAAAAGAAGATTAAGATTAGTTATATTCTCAATTAAACGTAAACAAATAAAAGACAAGATTAATAAGATATCATTATGAAAGTATCATAAGAACTCCTTGGTAGAATTTAGTGAACAAAATACTCGAAAAGTTGACTATATTCTTTACTGGATTATGATACGGACTTGGAGTGTGGAGTCATACACAAAAACACAAACATTCAGATCATATTATATTCACTTTACAGTGTCTTCAAAGTAACAAAACAAATATGCAGTGGCGGCTGGTGGTCAATCATACAAGAGGGTCATTTAAAAAAAAACGCAATGATCGCAAAAAGGATAAAAACATTCTTACAGTAACGTGATTTATATTTAAGATCAATTATGTTTAAAATTTAAGATATTCGTCTATAATTACAATTACCAAAATAATCAATAGTAAGCTCATTAAAATTTACGATGATTTTTCAATGCTTAGCATAGAAATGCACACCTTTCTTGTCTCATAGTATTGCCAATTGCGTAGAAATGTTTGAATTTTTAACATAGAGAAATATCGCTCCCTTTCCACTGTAGTCATATGTAAAGTCAATCAATTGTTTTATTTAATATACATATGTATCTATTTTTAGTTTTTACAAACTTTTTGATTATAGTCTTTAATTGACTTCACAATTTGTTTTTACTTTTTCTTTTAAATGCTATAAGTCCGTAACATTATTTTTACAACATAATGATTAATGCATCATTTGAAAACGGTAAACATAAAACACTAAAATCTATTATTTATTTCAAATCCACGAATCCAATTTAACGAATCATACACAAATTCTTTAAAATTACTGTAAACTTCTTTATTTTTATGTTTACTGGTTGGTCGAATTTGAAGTAAAGGCCGAGGACAAGCATTAAATATAAATTCTAGATGTGTAAACAATTATTAGCTATTCATTTTTTAACGTCTTGTACCACAGTTATCATGAAACAAAAACTACTGTCATATGTGATAAGAAATCTGTATTTAACACACACGTGCTGCGAAGATAACGATAGATGACGTAAGTCACGTAAGCAATGATAGCATTGCACTCAAAGATAATTGCACTGAGTATTATCTTTGGCGTAGGCAGCCGGCTGAGAACCCAGCGAACAAATTTTAACATTTACTTATCTTCTTTTCTAACTCGCATAAAATTGTATTACGTGTGTCTCACTCTTGATTAGGATAACTATCATCGTAATATAATAAGTGCGGACAAAAGTTCGTGTCAGCCTCGGATAAATTCGCAAGCTTTCGTATCTGTTGCGTTTAAATTGACAATTATTTAAACGCAAGAAATTTAAACGCTGATAATTTGATTTAAACGCAAATTTTCTGTAATTTTAAAGCAAATAAAATACCTTTCTTATTCATTTTTGGAGGGTCATTGACCAAATGACCTAATAGAGAAGCCGCCACTGCAAATATGTAGCCTAGCGTCCCTCAATGTTGACTCAATTTCATCAATATGTTTGATAGTAGGAAAGCGAAAGAACCAGGTCATTTAAACGTTACAAGAAAGAATATATTTTAGACTAATAAGTACAATTACACTGTCCCTTGTTGATAGTTCTTATATTAGCTTTATTTATACTATAAATATCAAACTGATATTGTACTAAACATTTTTGTCTCTCATCTCATTGTTCATAAAGCTGTGGATGCAGATTGCAGATAGGGTCTGTATCCCTTTAATAATAATTGAATAAGACTAGTAACGTATATTTCCTTTTTTGGTCTTCAACATTAAAAATAGAGTTACGAGAAATTCACTCTTGTCACTGACAAACTCAAAAATGCTCGACGCCTGGCTAACAAATGGATATCTCGGCAAAAGTATAATCAAAATTTTTATTTCGTCTAATTTAGCACCGTGCCTATTTTTCCTCTTCCTGAAAATAAAGAAAAGTAAAAAACTAAACGTATGACACAATATAGAAGATTAGAACTGAATCCCTAAAGGCTTTTAAACAAAGACTGTTTTAAACACATTAATGACGAATAAGATCCAAATATAAACTACTGTATCAATAAACACTATCAGAATCCACACTAGTCAGTAAACTAAATAAAATTGTACGTAAACTACATAATTGCGTTAAATCAAAACGATCGCGTGACACACATTAATATTTAATTCCACTTAACTTGACCAGTTGAATGCAACGAACACGATGAATAAATCAGGTTCGGTTACCTCATTACAAAAAATAATATTTTTGTTAAAACGACGTCGTTGAAGAGCAAAATTTTAAGTTTTTAAATTTTAAAAAAATGTTTGTTTATACTACAGAAATCGTTTAGGACATCACTGTTTGAAAGTAACTATCATCAACATAAAAAATAGTAAATTTATACCTACTTTACTTCTTCAAAACTAAAGATCGTTATTTTTTCGTCAGCCGAGATTGCAAATGAACAATGTTCAAAGATTTTATCCAAAATATTAAACAAAAATAATTCTGGCAGTTGGGAAAATTACCCATCCTTCTGATCGTTTCTGGAACATAATTAAAACCCTTTAATAAATTGTGTAATTCTAAACGAGTAACATATTTATTCGTAGGTATGGAGATAAGCTCCTTTATGTATAAAAGATAGTTCTATGTAGGCAATAATGCCTTAGTATAAATGGTAGAATAAACACACCTAAAACTAGTACAGAATAATACACGAATAGAAATAATCATCAATTCCGACAAACTTAAAGCGATGGAAATCACGAAAAAATAATGTCGATCAAAAATTATGCGTATCTCGTAGTAATAAGAAACCAAAACAAATCTTAGAGCTATAAACAGTAAAAATAACAATAACTAAGAGCACTAAACTAATCCTCACCGTCTTAAAACTACGGCGGAAGCGCTGGGGAAGTGAAAACAAGCAGGAGTGATACTATAATTACACCGTGTGTTCGTTTTCGATTTGTACATGTGTATCTAAGGTAAATGCATGGTGTATCGGCGACGAATACGTTTCAAACCCACATGGTGAATAAACGCCAAACCTACGGTGTTTACACGGTGTATAACCATGGTGGATACACGCCAAACACTTGGTGTTTACACGGTGAATAACTACGGTGGATACACTTCAATAATTCTATGTATTTATCGTCATCATCCATTATGTCACTGATGTCAATACACTTCTACAGAGTTCAAACTTTGTGTTAACTAAATTTGGAGTAATTTTGAAATTCCGTCATATTATTGATTAGCACAAAACCCGCAATTAATAATATGACAGTATTTTAAGTATTAAAATTATACCAAGGTTAATTCAATCAAGGTTTAAACCCGTACTGTACAAGTAACGAAATTAATTTATTAAATGTGATACAAAGGCTGACTACAAATTTAATCAAATTTTGGTATTTATGTAATTCTCATATTTCAACTTAAAAAAATTATATACAACTATTACAGAATTCGATAATATTTGTATTTTATAATTTTTGTATAATTTTGTTCAAGTTAATCATTTATTTGAAGAGAATTAGATGCATGATGTCGTTTCTCTTCCCTTCTAACACGACACATAAACTTCAACATTTCGACAAAGCTGAATTTCTCTTTTTTAGATATTGTTGGGACCAACAAGTAATGCGGCATTGGCTCTGGAAGCTTTACAAAAACTAAAACAATTTTTGCTCGAATTCCGTACAGATGAGAAACTTAATGGCGTTATTACTGCAGCAAAAGAAACTGCAAAAAAGTTAGATGTGGAACCCAATTTTCAAACAGCCACCCCTTTATGACGTCGACAAAAAACTAAACAGTTCGACTACGAACATAAAGATGAACCAATTTCAGATCCTAAAACATTATACAAAATTAACTTTTGCATTCTCGATTAAGCATTAATTTCGGTCAATGAAAGATTTTTTCGTGCAAAAAGTTGCAGGAAAAACTAAGATTTAACGATAATTTATATATAGATGGAGACGATTTATACCACGAAATTGTAGAAATCTAGCCTATGTAAAAGCTTGAAAAAACTATATATTTAAGATTTTACAGTTTATATTTTATAATGATTTAATTGCAATATATCCAAACTTAGCAATTGCTATTCGAATTCTACTCACTTTACCAGTATCTGTTGCCACTACAGAAAGATCTGTCTTCAAATTAAAACTAATAAAAAATTATCTAAGATCGACCATGAGCCAAGAAGGGTTATCAAATTTATCTATCATCTCAAGAGAATCATCTATATTAGAAGAAATAGATATTTACCATATCATAAAAAAATTTACCGAAATGAAAGCTCGAAAAGTGTTTTTTTTTTGTTATTTTTAAGACTTATACCATTGCATTTACATATGTATTAACATACCTTATATAGTGTATTTGATTTGTATATTTTACCAATTTTATATTTCTTGAATTATTGTCATCTGAATAGATATATGTTTGTTTTTACTTAAATTTTTATTTAACAATACTAAACAATTTTTTCAACTATAATTTTCATGGGCGCCGTGAAAATTTTTGCACACAGGCGCGACTAAGTATCGACGCACAGCGTTGTACTTCTTCAACTGATGTATAAATCGTTAGACTAGTAGTATCAAATATAAAACTATTGAGATATATTTTAGAAGATGTGCTAGGGTTGAAGATAAATTTGTCTTCGTCCTCGTACTGAAACGTATAATTCATACTTTCTTAGTCTAACAAAGGTTTCCCTTACAAAAATTGTATTGGCCTCAAGTTTTTTTGCTAGTTAGCACATCGCAGTAATATATAGTATATACGACAGTTTATCAAAACCTACTACAGACACTAGTAACTGAAAAAATAAATATTTCTATCAGTGTACAACCTCCCTCATCAAAATAAAATCTAAATATCTGATGTAATAATTAATTAATCAAATAAACTTTCCTATATGGTACTACTTGAACTTTCAAGAGCAAAAATAGTACATCTAGTTCTCGCTAGATTCTTTATTATCATGTACATATCTACATATTGACCAAAGATCATAATTAGTCAATACATAAAACAAACAGAGCCAAAGTAAATTGTTAAACTATACATTCATTTACTTATTGTTAGTATATAACTTATTAGGATAATATTGGTTTAACCTTATATTTTTCATATATTTCAAGTAAACAAAAACCTTGTATTTTAATAATTTTATTAAATATAAATAAGCAGTAACAAAATCTAGAACCGAGTGAATGCGGTTGCAGAATGATACATCTTCAGTAAATTTAATCAACATTTTTTTTAGTACAAATCACTTATTAAATAGTTAGAGATCGACTATATAAATGTTTTACGTTTAAAGATATCAAATCATGAATTGTGGTGTTAGTTTAGACCATTGTTACAACAAGGCCGACGGATGAACGTAGTACTCGTTCAGTAGTATAACCTAGATTGATACAAATGTATCCTTAATTGAAATTAAAATAGTTTATAATTTGTATTCTTTAAAAGTACTTATGTTATCGACAACAGCGAATCTTGCATTGTTGTGTTCGTAATCAATTAAACTCATAAAGTTAACTTCACATTACAATTATCTAAATCTTTATCCTGTTTTAAGGAAAGCGATTGAGCATAGCATTTAATATCTGAAAATATCTAATATTTTGTGTAAATAATATATCTTTCTAACTTGAGATAACTAGTATATCTACAGTATAAAAATAATTGTTTAATCTGTATATGGCACATGTTAAACCATATCCTATCTAAAATATTTTTTCCTGACGCGTCAAGTACAAACCAAGCTTTCGTTACAGTTTTTATTTATATGTAATTGTCATATTTTTTAAAGCGGAAATAAAGAGCGTACTGTAATCATGCGTTAAACCATTACTTGAACAATGAATGGAAGATAAGTTGACAAGAATGTTTTATTGAATATATTTTCTAACAAAAACTGATATACAAATTTCGGTTATTTTATTAGATCTCGTGTCACACTGTAATACGAGCATTAAATAAAGCAAGTAAAGGAATCTGAAGATAAGTTTAATGTGTAAAACTAAAACAAGGATAAGAAAAAGTTGATTTAATTGAAATGGTGTATTAGTGCAAGGTGATAATAATATTGTAGACGTTTCGTCCTGCAAAACCCGGTAAATCCAAAATGGTCTACATGTTTACTTAAAGTACCCTGACCCTAACTGATGGCTTAATCTGACACTAACCTTTGTTTGAAATCAAATTTGATTGCCTTAACAATATTGTTATTTGTGGAGTTAATCACGAAACAATAATATAGAGATACGTTAAAAATGTTTAAAAACAATCAGCTCAATGAACCTTACACAAATATTTGTAAACGCAAAAGTCGAGTGCATTTAACTAGAGTTTTTAATAATAGCTAAAAGAAACAAATCTAAGACAATATCTAAGAATCAGTCAATGAATTAGAAATCACATAAGTAGTTATTCTACACAAAATTGAATTAAGAAAACAATGCAAAAGAACGAAAAACGAATAAAACACATATACAGATAAAAGAACTAAAAACGAAATAGGTTTCAAGTCCACAAAAAGATAAATGAAGTTACATAAACAAAAATAGATAACAAGAGGTGAAACTTCATTGCTGATATTCGAAAGCTTCAGAGAAAGGAAGAATATATCGACAAATTTTATAAAACACCACGCGATACCGTCCCTTATTTATATACAAAATCAAATTACTGAGTGAATATCATTATACGTAAAAACATATACATCATGTTACGGTTGATGCAAATACAAGGTCTCATATACAGAGGTCTTCATCTGACTCCAGAAAAATAAATCTATGAGAGTTTGGTCGGGGCTCCGGGCTGGCCACGTAATAACAATAACGTACAGCCTATACATTTATTAACGATAAAACAACAATCTTGGCTGGAAGTCTTCAGGTCCCAAAGCTTGCACTTTCTGTCTAGAAAATGGATGGAAACCTTGTTCATTCAGAACTTGCTAAACTGTCACGTGATTTACATTTAACCTATTTGCTATTACTCTCGTGATCGATGACTTATATTCAATAATAATAATAATAATAACAGCTTTGTTAAATGCAAGGTTTCGACATCCATTATTAATATCTGGAGCGGACACTTCTCCTTTAGTGTCATTGCATGTGTCAGTGCAGGTGTGTGATAAGATATTACAATTAGTTAGTATATGGAGTAGACACCGTGCGGGTATTTCCCTTAGTGTCATTGCACGACTTAGTGCTAAGCTATATCATGTTAAATGCGCTTTGGATGGGTATTATGCGCGTTTTCTCCCTTAATACCCGCACCATATCCAAATTAGGTACTGCAAAAAAGTTGTAGGCAGTGCCGGGACCAAAATATTTAAACGCTAGTTCAACTAGTTAATAATGAGATAATATTAGATGAAATATTTGAATGATAATTATTACAATAATTTTGCACAGAGAATGTGTTGGATCAAAGAGTGCTCAGAGGGTTTTTTTGTATTCTAGGTAATCGTTCAAGAACCATATTCAGCTCGATACGTCTACCCACCCAAACGCATAACCAGATTTTCTTATCGTTATTAATATATTTTTTTACTTTTTATCAACATGTGCATTAATGAATTAGTTTAGTTTAATCTATTTTTATATTAAATTTGAATAGAAATTTTGTAAATTTGCGAATTTATTTTATTATTTTGATTGCTCGACATCCTGATTGACCTTTAGGTTTTACATTTGTATGAATCTTTTAGTTGAATTTTCACAATACGCTTGTAAAGTTAATAAAAAATTAATTCACTGTACCCTAAAAAAATACTTGTCTTAGATGTTTAGGTTTATTTTTGCAGTGTTAATTTATTTAAATATTTTGACTAACCTACATAACATTACCTCATTTAAATATCTGTAAATACGTTATCTTCCAATTACTTTGTATTTTCAGTGCACTTGAAAAGAATGTGCTTGTGTAGTTCTTAGAATAACAACCAAATTTTACTACATCTTATGTGATAGTATTATTTTGCATTTATTTTTATTTTTAGTTTAGTCAAATAACTGAGAAGAAATGTGTAGTTCTTAGATCAGTGAATTAAACATAATGTTACGAATTTTATTATTAAAACTAATTTATTTAAACGACTAAAAATATGTGTTACTTATACTAGAAATATGTACACTTGTAAATTAACCGAACTAATTAAATCTAATAATATTTAATAAAAACACTTACACTAATTAAGATAAGATAAAGTCCGCAGATAGCTTCACACACTTGTTTACACTATAATCACGTTCGAGATTATTCTCGGTATATTTATGTACACACACGCGCTAACGACTTGAATAATCTTCTTAACACTGCTGTATTCGCATTACGGCAATAACTGACCTACGATTTGTTTCTTCGGTATATATACACATTTTGAAAATCATTCTCGAGTGTTCCATATCTTTTGATATACGTTCTAGAAGATGGATAAGAAATTCGAGAAGGCTCTTGAATTTGCGAATAACTTCTCGAACGTTTCAATAATAAGTATCACAATATTATTTCTCATTTCTTTTAATTTACACTTACAGTGTTAATCAGACCAACGCTGTATGTATTTACTGCTTTTTAACAATTTTAACCAATAAACATTTTTTTATATCGGATTTGTTATCATTTGGTTATTGTTATCAAAAACTCCCAATGTGATTCTATTAAGCGGAGTGCAGTGTATTATATTTGTTGATATAACTGATACAACTCTACATAATAGCACTTAAAAACTCGATTTATTATTCAAATAGGTATAAAGATTTCTTATAATTGTTATAAAATTTTCTCTCAGTGTAACCATTGAATATGAAAATAAAAACCAATTCAAGCAAAAACACATCCCACACTGGTTGGTAGCTTTCGAACCGAAATGGTCAAAGATGTTTATCATCCACTAATACAACAACAGAACTAATAACCTAGGTAAAAACCTTCTAATACGTTGGATTCACTTCACAGAATAAAAAATCTCATTACAATAAAAATGAACGATAATGAAAGCTAAATGTGTAGAAAAAAGCACGGAATTTCTATTGATATACGTACTATGTGAATGCTAAAATGTTTATGAAAATTTAAGTATGTAACTACTAGTGCTACTATTTTAAGAATTTACATTTATAAATGCCCATGGTTTGATAGAATTGCGTAATAGAGAATCCCGAGCAAGCGTGTTTATGTTCGCATTTTTGTCGTTTCCTCAATTTGGCAACGGTTTAAAGTCCGTTCACACAAAATAGCAACATTCTGTTTTAATTAACCTTTGCTCTAATTTGCCCGACAATTAATAAAAAATGTATTGGAATTAGAAGAACCTACTAGTATTTTTTTTCGTCTTTTTGTATTCGTAAAACAAAAGTTACTTGGCAAATACGTTTTGAAAATCAAACTTTGTACTTGCATTTATTTATTAATACAATTATTAATCTTGTAATAATAGACAATTACTATAATCCATTGCATGTTGTAACGGAAGCATAATTAAGACCTATTCTAGCTTCAGTGGAAATTCTTTGATATCTGCCAATTCACCAGTAAATTGACGTTTCGAAGGCAAAATAGTGCAACAGCCAATAGCATACATAAATATATACGTCAAAAAATATCTATGATATGTTAAAATGTGCTAATATGTAAATTAGTTTGCATTAATTATGTATGTGGATATTTATCAATTATGTAATGTTTACTTAAAATAAGAATTGTATGGTATTTATAATATAAAGTTGAAAACAACATATGCTAATAACTGTAAAATGCAATTCGTGGTATGCAACTAATTTAAATGTTTAAGTAGAACAAGTTGTGCGGCGATAAAAAACAAGAAGGCCTTTCGTAATTTTTACATATTTAAATGATTAAATTGTATTAAAATAAAATTAATTTAGCAAATACATAAACAAGTATGAAAAAGTGTACTGGTCTTATGAAAAACGTGCCATTTATACAAATCGTTTAATATTTCATGCCTATTGCTGGAAGACTTCCATTTGTTTGTGAAATTAGATTAACTTATTTTACGTACATATTCACATGGACAAGTGCAAGTAAAAAACAATTCATATTTATTTTTTTCTGAAAACATCTTGGTTCTCTATAATTTTTACTTGGGTTTCCTATGCGTCTGACTAAGCTTTTTTTGTGTATCTTCATTTGCTTATTATTTTTTAACATAATCAATAAGTACGTCCAAAAACAGTCATCAACATTTCTAGATGGTAAAACATTGTTCTCTTCTTACAAACATTTTGACTAATGCTAGTAATTTATTTGATCTTATACATTCTCGTCCTTCTTTAGTAATTTAAGTCAATTAAAACTCGATTATTCTAACAGATGGATATTCTCTTGACAAAATAAACGATTACTACGGTACAAAACTAAATATTTTACAGGTTTTACAATAAATTATCACCAACAGCATAAAACTATCATAAATTCTATAGTTTAGAACAAAGAATAGTATATTAAAACACGTTACAGAATGAACGCATTTCAATCACGAAAACGGGTGTCATACACGAGCCGCGCAGCGGCGAGTTTTTAAAACGGTAGTGATTGAAACGTATTCTATGACGTGTGTTTTTTACTATTTTCTCTATTAATATTTTCTGTACAATTTTAATTTTAAAACAACATTGGGAAACTTTTGTATTTTATTGAATTGGCAACACTTACACTTTGACATATTGAAGTTTATGTGTTAACCTAAAATCTCATACGAAATGATACCAAATTTGAAAAAACTAACATTACTAAAACTCGTGTAAAAATTTGCTAATTCTTACACGTATTTTAGTGTGAGAATTGCTAATTCTTATGTCAAAATAGAGAAAATTAATACATTAAAGAAAACTTAATTCTTGATCTGGTTACTTTTCGCATTGTCAGTTCAAACATTTGTTCGCACAATGCTGCAAAGCATCTCTCTTTATTTAGCGCTCAAGATTATACTCTAGCAAAACTAATCTAAAAGCCACTATAAACTCACAGACTAATAAAAACTCTCAAAATTAAATGACATCAGACTTACTAGATAAATTTAATTGCTCGATTCATTACAATTACTTTATGATTAAGTCATAAAGATTAATGGGTTTGAATTAAGATAGCGGATAAAACCAGGGATCAAACATTTAAATATTCTTTTTGTGATAAAGTTAACATAAAACTAAGTGATGACTTTTGCAGATTTAGGTACAAAAACAAAATAATAAAAACGCATTTTTCCTTTAAATAAAGCATTCTGATTAAATGGTAAAGGTTAACCTCTTGGGTAAAGCTTATTTTTTTTGAAAGAAGAAAAATTCACTTTATAAGCAGTTAATTTTATATTAGTAGTTGCATATTAATTTTGCGCATAGTTAGTATTGCACATTAAATTAAATCACATCAATAAACATGTGTACAAGTGTTTTTGAGTAATTTAGATTAATTATGTACAGTTTTATTGGCTTTTCAAACAACATTGATTTAGTTCACGTGAATTTACAAAAAATGTACTAATAAATGTTCAAAAAGTAGAAAATAGTTGATAACACTTACGAGTAAAAAATATACTATTATGTTTATTTTTTGTTTGACTATTTTGATTTAAATTATAAAGCTAATTAATCAATTACAGAATGCATTTATAAACACTGTTAATACATCTCTATTTTACTAACTAAAACTTTTGAACTAAAAAAAACTAAAAACAAGCAGATCTATATCTTCTTAAAAAGTTACTACTCTCAGTAGAATGCCTGTGACTTTCATATTGCAACGATCAGTACTAAACCGTCAGTATTCTCTTCTGCTTGTTGTACTTGATTGCCACACTGTTTAAATTCGTCTTGAGCAGTGCTATCTACCGATTCTTATTGTCATTTTCGAAGTTGGTCATGTTATCATTGACCGTTATTCAGTAGATGGATGAATCTTAAAACGCAATCTTTTTGATCTAATTAAAGTATGCTTGAAATATACGTATATCTTCTATAAATTTACATTTAATTGACTCCTGGTTTATACCGTTTATAATAACGCAAAAGCGCTTTAAAATTGAGTTTGTTCTTTTTCTCAGAGTTTCTCAGTTTATTGGCACGTTTGGCAACGTACGCTTTCTGAGACTGTTATGCTCTCTGTTTTCTGCTGCTGACACAATTATAACACTGTATTTTCTCTTAAAAAGTGCATTTTCGTAGTTGTAAACATATATTTTTGTAACTCATATTATTCCCAGTCCCTGAATCGTATGCCAGTCCACTGCTCGACATTATCACATCAGCATTTAAAAAAGAGTGCTTTGAAAAATAGACATGTAGATTCGTAGAATCATTTTTATCTCAAAAAAGTTGATAAACGAGAAGAATATAATAATTGAACAGACGTATTGACTGTCACCTCTCCCATAAAACTATTCAATTCAAAAATGCTTAGATTTTATTAGCATTTTCTATAGTGCCATTTCCTCTTTATTTAATCCTTAGTCTAACCATCCTCTGAAAAACTGGGCCAGGTCTTAATATACACAAATTTAAAAAAATCTGTTACCAGACATTTTGTGTAGTAAACCCATTTATTTAAACACAGGTAGCGACTAAAAAAATGTGAGTTATCTTCTTCCACGAACCACCAAGAGTATGGTGTACATTATAAGGGAGATATAAGGATGTCCAGAAATGTATGGCAATGTGTAAGAATGTACGAGGATGTATAGGGATCTACAAGGATGTATATATGGGAATATATGAAGATATATATGGGGATGTGCTAGGAGATACAAGGGGATGTACTGGAAAATATCTAAACGTACATGCAGATACACGCGATAGAAAAGAGTGGGATTAACGTGATACAAATGCTCGTTCATTAATACAATAGTAGTTTTTCCAAAAAAAATTTAAAAATAAAATGATTGATTTTTTCTATCTTTGAAATGTATAATTTAATATGGTGTTTATCAATAAAGTTTGACTAATTATACCAGTGACGACTAGTGACAATGCTGCAAAAAAACCATTTCAATACTAAAACTTTAAAAACACATTTTCTTCTCTGAGCCTAGTTTTGCTAGTTTTTGAATGTATTGCGTTTGCATTGATAATTTAAGCATATTTTTAATTGTAAATTAATAATAAAACAATTTCTAGTTTTTCTTTGTACAATCATTCACCAAATGACCTAATAGAATTCGCCACTGAGTAACCCCCTCTCTTCTCAGTTTTTTGTGTCACACTATCGCGATTGAAGTATTATTTATTAAATTTTTGTAACAATTAAAGTATTTGTTTATGAATAATACCTACATTAATAAAGGTAACTTTAAACCTGTAAGTAGCTACAAAGATGGAGAAGGTTGTAAAGTTGATTTTAAACCCGCGTAACGCAAAATAGTTTTAAATAAAACCGCGAAATAAAATCGCAACGTAAAAGATCGTTTTACTGCATCGACAAACCTTATAGTTTTATAAGCATAGACAATGAGCATAACCATTAACAAAATTTGATGGCGGTGTTATCTCGTGGTACATTCAACTTACACTACGCAATGGCTATCAAATTTTGTTAATGATCTGTTTAAAAGTTATATAGCACTAATATTACGTAATGCCGTTCCCCAACGGTGCAAAACTACAAAAAGTAACTTTAAAAGTTTAACGATTCTTGTATAAAAAGTTATTCGTCCAGGGTTCGTGACCACCAGGATTAACTTCGAAGTCGATTTAAACCAATGAGGTCATTGGTTTAAGCTTATAGTGCGCAAATTAATTTTTTGCAAATTTGCACACGTACATAACAGATAGTGTATAGTAACACTAATGACACGGAATATCGTCTCGCTGTAGGTAACTTCCAAAAGTACGGCGATTACTTTTTATGTAAATTTGCACACAAACAGAACAAAGGATAATATCAACAAAAAAAAAATTTGTATATCATTTACAAATTTGCATAAAACTACAAACGATAAATTTTTCACAGTTTTGTGAGTAGTTACGTTGCAACATTTCCTGCGCTAAGTTATCGACAGGTTTGTCCCAATCCGATGCTGTTATCGCCAGGGCCGCGCC
The DNA here is from genome assembly GCA_035610365.1 of Aquatica leii. Classification (NCBI taxonomy): domain Eukaryota; kingdom Metazoa; phylum Arthropoda; class Insecta; order Coleoptera; family Lampyridae; genus Aquatica; species Aquatica leii. The sequence goes on from CM069436.1 coordinate 54,458,287, forward strand.
GTGCATGTGTAGAATATGTGCGACGCACACAGGCGCCAGGTCTGAAGAGGCGCCCGAAGGAATTCAAAATTCGAAATCTCCCATGATAATTTAGAAATTTAATTATTTAATAGTCTCCATTTAATAAATTGCAAATTGCAGGCTTATTTAAACCATGTTAGAGATATGAGCTGAATTATAGAGGTCCAATAAAGAAAATGCTGTCTGCAATGCTTGTTAATAAATTATAAACTGCATTTAAACAGAAAAAATCCTGTAGAAACATGCAAAATTGATGGCACGCATCGCCACCGGCGCCCCGTATACCGCCTAATTAACAGCAGCTATCAGATTCTTGGCTGTAATTTTGTCAACGATCTCATTCACGTCGCCATCTGTCACAACTTGTCGGTTTTCATAGTCCTGTATAAGGAAAGTGGCAGTTTCGATTCTTTATAACATTAGAACACTGTCATATTGCGTAAGTATTAGTGAAGTATTGTAATTGTTCATAAGGTAAGTCAACCAACATAATTCGGCATATTATTTTTGTTTTATTGTTAATTTATTATTATACACTTATAGAGAATTTGTAATGAATTTACCTTGCTTACTGGGAATAAAAAATATATACTTGCCAAATTTTATGGGGTTTTTCGCCATTTGCCGCATTTTTAAACTACAAGGATATACGAGAAAAATTAAGAATCAGCTTATATTTTAGCAAACAATTAGTGATACATCTGTGGTAGAAATTTCATTGACTTTAATAGAATGTTGCGGGTTTTTTGTCTGTTATAAGAAATTAAATTAAATTCTAAATCACTCTGTATGGCAACAGATTGTTAGAATGAAATAATAAAAAAATGAGTAGGTTACCATGGAGTTTCTTTATTTAAAATAAAAAATTAACACATTGTTTATCTATGATTAGCACCTTTATTCAAAAACGGAGACAGATTTCCGAAAGCTCAGGAAAATGTGTTTTGAGTTATTGTTGTTGTTATGAGATATTGTTGTGACAATGACGAAAAATCCAACAAAAAAGTCACAATTCAGCCACAAATTAAATGTAGGCAATAAAAAAATACGTGAAATATAAAAACACTGGTTTCAACTTTTGACAGTTGTTTTGTAAAAACTATTATTTCTCAGATGTCTTATGAAGGAAAGAAAAAAAACTATCGGGTTACCAAAATTTAAACAACAAGCGGAAACGAGACGAAGAGCGTGACAAAAACACCACAAAGATAACACAGTTTTTTTCCTGTTCCATCTACATCAACTTTGAGTACTTGTTCTTCTTGCTCTGCAGCTTCGGAAAAGACGACTCCTACTAATAATGAAGAAAACCAAACGGAGACCAATCTAATGCGCAGATTACAACTGAAGAAGAGCCAGAACAATTAACAACCTTTGAGGAAACCAAGGCTGATATAGATCTGAGCAAAGATTCAAGATGATCCAGGTCATTAGCCGAAGGCTCTAAGTACGAATACTATACAAATTTTAGTTGAAAATGGCAGTATATCGAAACTTAGCAGTTGCTACTAGAATTCTACTACTACACTTTGTCAGTATCTGTTGCCACTGCAGAACGATCCTTATTCAAATGACAGTTAATAAAAAATATTGAATCAACCATGAGTCAAGTCATCTTAATAGAATTATCATCTATATTAGAAGACATAGATATTCATGTCATAAAAAAAATGGACAACATGAAGGCTAGAAAAGTAATTTTTTTGTGAATTGCCAATTTTTCAATTTGTAAAAATAAATTTTATTTTGTTTTGTAATATGTATTAGGTAGGTCTACCTGACAGTTCTGATAGAAAGAATTTATTATTTATTTTTATTCGTTATAAGTAGCTTGTGTAGGAGAATTTGTTTTAATTACATGTTGGAAATTTTATTGTTATTTATAAGAATTATACCATTGCATTTACATATGTATTAACAATGGCGGTTTCTCTACTCGGTCCTTCGGACAATGACCCACCAAAATGAATAAGAACTGTATTTTATTTAATTTAAAATTACAGAAAATTCGCGTTTAAATCAAATTATCAGCGTTTAAATTTCAATTTTCATTGTAAGCGCAACAGATGCGAAAACTTACGAATTCTTTGGGTTAAGTCTCTTAAAATTTAATTTAATCTCAATTTGTTACCTTTAAACGAGCTTATAGTAAATGCAATGATTTATAGTTAAACATCTTCCCAAACATACATTGCATAAAAGTTCCCAGAACAAATAGACGTTATGCAAAATAATCACTTCAATTGATGTCTTATACTTAAAATAAAATCCGTAAAATTTTATTTTCTATACCGTTTGAAGTAATTGAATATTCAAGAAATGTGGTTTCACTGAGAATTGTTAACGCATGCAACAATTTTATATAATGACTTTATCGAGTGTAATAATCCGTAATTTCTCTGTTTTTTCGACGAGAAAATTACTTCATCGCGATATACATAAAGGCAGGTTCATATAAAAAATTAAAAACAACAATAGAATAAAACCATTAAAAAACGTCATCTTATATTGCGAAGTTGTTATAAACCTGTAGGTCAAAATAGTGTCATTGTCACCCAAACTGTTCAAAATTTTAATCTGATGGATTGTTTTTTATAAACAGTCTAACATATATTACAAAATTAAACAAAAAAGAAAAAATTGTATAATATAAATATCTTCTTTCACAGTAAACTAAATTTAACCAGCTTGTATTTACATAAAATTCACATTAAGAAAATTCGTTTACTGAATATAAAACTCGTTCCACTTCACAAGCAAAAATATTTGTAGCCAACTTTATTGAAATTCCTTCAATGCTATTAAATTAGATAAAAATATTGACAAAAACAAGCGCATAGTCCAAACAGTCATTTGTATTGTTTCCTCTTTGAATATCAAAGCTTTGTACCGATTTGTACATATTACTACAAACACAGTTTGTGAAAATAAGTTTTCTATTCTAAATCATAACCTATTATATCAGAGAAATGTTTCAACTCGATCGCGTTTATTTTCTATTGTTAATAGAAATAGATCAATATAATAAACGGTTTTCAAGCTCGCCGTTCGATATTCAACACGTTGTATTTGAAATAGACGTAATAAATTTATAATTATGCACTATATAATTTATACTAACTAAAGTTCGAAAATTTGTAAGTATAAGTAAATTCTTTCGATTCGAAATAAACAAAATATATGAAAAATTGTTGATTAATTATTTTTAACGCAATTGTGGTTGTTTATAATAACCACGTCCTGGAAAATCAAATTCCAGCAAATTATAAGTGAATTTATCCCACTACTAATGTTGTTGTTAATTACTTTACAGCAAATAAAATACACAATCCGTATTTATAATAATCGTTTTTCTTTTTAGTTTGTAAAAATCAACCAAATATCTAAATACGGCTGAGAAGGACCATGATAAAAAATTATTATGACGACATTTTTAATACTTTAATAACTGGGAAACAGAAAATAACTTCAAAGCAACTGTAAATCATGAAAATAATTACGTTATTTTTCTTGACAGTAAAACAATCCACAGCCGTCTCATATTCTGCCTACTTATGTAATTGACTGAATCATGTAAACTGAATAAAAAGGACTCTCCTTACATAGACAATAATTGTAAAAGAACATTTACAGGGTTTTTGTGAAAGTAATTTATCAGCAAGGATAAATTAAAGTTTTTAAAAGTCAAGTAAGTAGATATTAATTTTCATTAAAAAGTATATCTCCGATTAAGTGTCTTACTTCCTTTTTTGCAAATAATAACAAACCTAAAGAAATAATTAGCAATTTCTATTATTTTTTTCAATTATAAATCTTTGTTTTTAACGAAATCAAATTGAATTTTGAAATCAAGTCTTGGTATGTGAAAATTTGAAAATATTATTAAAATTTCAAACTTTAGTTTTAGCGACAGTTAAAGAAAAAATGTTTTCTGGTCTTGAGATTGTTCGGTAAGCTAAAACTGACAGACGATGAAAAAAACTCATTGAAATCTTGCTTAATTTACGAAAAATAGCAATTTTTGAATTTAGACAATTTCGAAAAACGCCTTTTTGTAGCTAAGTAAAAATCACTCGGTATATCTGATAGGAGCTAAATAGGTTTCCAAACAAGCACAAATGATTGCCGTAAAGGCTTTTTTTTTAAATAAAAAAAAAGAAATCCATTTGGTGTCGAATTTTTGGCGAGCACTGTATATTACATATTTATTATATTAATTATGTTTAACTTTAAATGTCTCCAAAAACAAAGACTCTATCATTAATAAGAAACAATATATTATCTACATAAGAACCATTGAAGAATCGAAAAATTGTGCTAAAATGGCAATTCCGCCAGTGGCGTAGAATTTGGGAAGGTTGAACCTCTCACTTGTTCCTGTCGTACGCTTCTGGTAGTAGCCAGAAACGTTTCTTAACATAATATCAATGCATAATATAGACATTAAGATATTTTTTAACAATAATTTGTAAGTCGTTTATTACTTTACTATTTGTTATTCTGCTAAAGCAAGACTGAAAGTCCGGCCTAAAGTAATTAAAAGTTAAATCGAGGTCTATGTTAAGTTATATGTTCCTTTGTCAGCAGGTGTATCAATCAATTAGTTTAGTTTTAATCTTTTTTATACCAAACTTGAATAGAGAAAGTTCGTAAATTTGCTAGTTTATTTTAGTGTTTTGATCGCTCGACATCTTAATTGGTCTTTCAGTCTTACAATTGTTTATTTCTAACCGAGTTTCTAATGATTTGATGTCACTGCTCTAGTCCCATTGTCACTATTCTATTTTACATAAAATGTACAAAAACAAAACACTGAATTGACAGGTCTCCTCGCGCATAACACTTAAGATGCGGAATACAGAACCTAATAAACGATTACGTGTTTTCTTTTTCTTCAAAGGCGCTAAGCACAACTCTCCAAAAAAAAAGTTTCGGCCGAGTTCCTAGACAAGACAAAAATTAGGAATACCTAAATGAATACTGTTATAAAACAAGAATGGAACAATTGAGACGAGTAAAAAAAAGCTAATCTTTGCACTTCCCTAAAAAAAATGTTACATGGTACTGTAATGGCGCCTCGTTAGGTCGGACTTAGGATGGGCTACATTTTTCAAAATGCTTGTAGATAATGTGAACGTTTCAGATATCATTACAGCAATATGTAAGTAACTACCAAAGTGTTTTGGAGTTAATAAATAGATTCCGTTGAGCAATGTATATGGCGTGCAGAAACTTTATGCTTTTTTTAATTTTCTCATTTAAACGTTTCAAGTTTGTACCTACATCCTAACCTCGTTAGTTTTACTGGCTCCATCATAATAAAACAATAAACACGAGAAAGAAAACAAAACATTTATCGTACTCACATCCACATGCCTACTAATTCTTATTATAAAGTGCACTAGAAAAATGCGGTGTAAAAAATTACGTTTTGCAGCTTTATCTGTCGATTTAATTCCAAATTTGGACTTGGTCTCAGAAAGACTTTATGTCAACCTTTCTTGGCTTAGTCTTTAGTGATTTATCGAGAGAACACTAATGATAATTATTATACATATTTCATACAAAGACTTTGGTCGTGTCGATTTTTACAGATTTTTTCTTCACAGGAAAGATAGTTTTGTTTTAATTAAAGAATCACAATAATTATGTGTGTTTACTTTTACATTTAATATAGAAAATCGTCTTTGGAAAGGTTTCTGGTTTAGAATTTAATATTTGTTTTTCATGAATTAAATTTCTTACTTTAAAACTATTTTTCAGTTACTTACAATATATGTATGTACATGATAAATTTGTGTATTGTTAATGGTGACTACAAAAATAATAAATACATACACTTTTTAACTGTTTGTTTAAGAAAATTTTTTGACGTATAATAGCACATTGTGGTAAATTATTTTTTTATTTATTTTTATTATTTTTCACCGTGAAGTAGCTCGTAGCTCTTCCCCTATCCTTGCTTTTGTCACTTTTGTTTAGCTTTAGCCACAAAATCTATTATTTATCGTATGCAAACCATTTTGTGCTTTAAAATTTAGAAAAAATGTGTTTGTTTTTCATCATTTAAGACGAATTAACAAAATAAGTAAGTATTAAATTCAAATATAACCGATATTATTTCTTAATAATAAATATATAACCTAAAAACTAACACGATTTCGCGCAAACATAAAGTGACTTTGGAATTTGTAGTTGATGGGATGTTCGTTTGTGAGTTATCTACAATTTCTCAATTCATTATTCTTATTGATGAGTTGTATTTAAATGAAATTTTTTTTAGGTCGATTCAATCTACTTTGTTGGATGAAAAGATGCAGCAAACGAGACATGTTTTAACCAAGTAATTGGTCTGGATCAAGCAAAACAAATTTGTAAAAATATTTTAAAATTAATTTATAGTAAGAGGCTTCAGAGTATTTTATAGGTTAAAACTTAAAACATTAACTTTATATGTATATTAACGTATTGTGATTTCAAGTGCATTACTGCCAAACTCGACTTTCGTGTTGTATTTTATTTCACGACTATTTACAAAGCAATTCTTTATAATTACTTCAAAAACTTCATAATTTAGTTTAGAAATTGCTAACAAAGTGCATAAGTTATTTGAGTAACATTACAATGTAATTTTTATTTTACAGTATCCATAAGAAAAAATTCAAATTGTGTTGCAGCTTTACAACACGCAACAAACACCAGGAGTAGTGGGTACGAAAGACGCCAATAAACATAAGCACAAAATGAATGTAAATAGGCTCGTAAATAGGTTTTTTATATTTTTTAATTTTTTTTAGTACATATATGGACATTGTATGTTAAGTTTCCAAATTGTTTTATTAATTAAATTAAAAATGATAATACCATTGTATGCATTTAATTCGTGTTATGTTGCTAACATTGCCAATGCTTTTAAAATTGTGCACTATTTATGTGTCGGCAAGGTACATATTATATTGCACAGATTTCACTGGCATTCTACATTTAACTTGTATTAATATACGTAACTTGCCGATATTGGTTCGATGCAATTTCTGCATTGGCAAGATTCATCCGGCAATATATCGGCTGGTGTGACACTGGTTACCGGCAGTGTACTTCATTTTAGTACATTGCCAGCATTCTGGGTGCCGGCTAAAGAGTACATTGCCAGTACAGACCCATTGATTTGTGTTTATTGGGTACTAAAGAGACGATTTTTTCAAACACTCATAGCTGATTAACAATAAACGTAAAATAATATTATTGAATTACAAATTAATTTTAAAAAAATGTACAAAACGTTTTAGCATTTTTCGACCGTTTCACTTACAATAGTACTAGGGTACTAGTGAGCGTTGTGACGTCACGTTAGAATGCTCTGCTACATATACATATTAAATTAATGTATTAGAGTAATAAAAAGTATATGATACTTATATCCTGTAAATATGTTTAAATATTTTAATTCATAATAATTTGTACCGGTTTTTTTTTAAAGAAACGTCTGGGGAGGCTCGCGCCCTAGAGTCCCTATAGACCAGCCGCCACTGCATGGTAGGTAGTTAATTTAATATAGAACTAAATTACTAAACTTTAATTATTTATTATGAAAAACAATTTTACAGCGGCCAGGTTGAGTGGTGTTAGATAAATTACAAAAATGTACGCCACTATAGCAAACTGTTTTTGCCGTGCCAGTTTACGAAATCTTTAATTATTCTCCATCAAAATGAACTTTAACAAATACATAATCAAAAATAAAGCAACTATACTACTGAACTAACCTTACTGGCAAAGATACTTATTATGTAAATTCAACCTAACTTGATATCCATATTTGTTTACGTGCATAATGTGATCTAATCAGCAATATCTGATCATATTTTTTAGCAATTATTAAATATAAAGCACATGTAACATGCGGTTGCTTTGAAAAAAATGATAAAATATTAATGCATACTTCGATCTGAATTAAGCTGAGAAAATCTGCAATAACAGAAATATTGTCATTTGTTATCTAAAAGTTTTATGTAATGTAAATACGACCCGGGTGTAAATACGTCATTCTGATATATTTTTAGTAGTTAATTTAAGGTCTGTTCCTCTCACCGCATAATTAAGTATTTTATTGAAGAAGTAAATGATTACCTATGCTTAAATTATGACTATAAAAATAAAATAGAAACAAAAGTTAACCAATACAATCAGCGTAAGCTGGCATTGCTGGCAACATGCTTGCCCCTCCATGCCACCACTTCACACCCTACTCGGCGTGAATAATAAACAAACACACATTTTATCTATATTAGAAATTGAAGACAATATGTGATTAAGCGTAAAGTTCACATATTGAAAAAAAATTCCAAATTATGGAAAAATTAAAATTCTAAGTTGTTTATATAAACATACCGGATTTCATACACTCGAAAACTCTTGTAGCTTCATCGGCAGGGATCCATACTGGTTGTTTTCCTTTAATAACTTGTGTTAACTCCTTCACATTTGTAAAATATGTACGTGGTGCAGTTTTGTTTAAAATTGATAAAAAAGTCTTTAATTTGGATGAAGCACGATTTGTCACAGATGCCATATTTGCGTTAGTTTTTTAAAACGTTTGAACGAATTTAAAATTAGGAAAATAATCTTAATAAAAAGACGCAAGACGAAAATGCTACCGACGCACAGACGTCCTTCTTGAATCTGCTTACTGAACGTCGCTGAACGTATTTCTGATGTATTTATATTATTTCTAGGTGAACGTAACATTTGCTTTCTTACTCTAACTATATTTCTATTCGTTTAGCTTCGTTTTATACGTTTCTTTTCGTAATTTAAGCTGGCTCCATCTGTGACACAATGAACGATTCAAAGTCAACTTGCAATGTAAGTTGCATTTAAATCGTTGAGAAATAACTGAGAATCTTAAATAATTTGTATATACCGTATACCACATATACCTATCCGCGGCGGATAGAGACGCCGGGCATTCAGTCCCTCACGGCCGATGGACCGACGCAGCTGAAAGTAGTCCCAGCGGGACCCAGAGCCCTGAAAGCTACATGAAACATTAAAAACTGCTTACCCATAGAGAAAATAACATATCAACATAAACAATTTGTCGAATTTATATAATCATTTGGATAACAATTCAATTTTGTTTTAAAAGAAGAATTAATGCATATACAATTTTACAGATAAAATAATTATACATTGTCATAAGAACTAAATATTAACATTACATAATTCAATTCTGTGTAGGTAGGTATGTGTATATGTTTTACTTCTGAAAATTAATGATGTAATGATTGAGTAATAAGAACAGCTGAGTTATTATGTTACTGAAGTATTAAAATTATTCGTGGAAACAACAGTTTGGTCGACACTGAGAGTGCTAAGAAATTCATTCGGTACCTATTCTTTAGTTTGAGTTCTTTATCTGTTTAGACGATTTCTAGCGGATGCTGTTTGCTTTTGTGTTCAGTTCCAGTGTTTTTTGAACTGTGATTTGATTTGTAATTAGGTATGTATATGTCTTGTTATGTTTTATATACTTTAAACGTATTATTGCCCGTTTTAAATTGTATAGTTATCCCTGTATTTTTTTAGCAATTGGTAAGTTAAACATTTTTTGCAAAAAAGAACTAAAGAAGATTTTGTTTAGTAAATTTCATTCGCAAAAGATGAGTAAGCGCAAATAGAGTGGTGAGAATGCCCAAATGGGTGGAGCAGAAAAGTTAGTATTAAAAAACAAAAGGATTGTGACACTGCTGCAAAAAGTTGTTATAACATCAAGACAAGACAAGACTTGGATTTGAAATGCAAGAGGAACGAAAATTGGAAAAATCAAAATGTTTGTTCCAATCGAATGAAGCTAAGTTAATTGAGGAAAACACCAGTATTGCTGAATCAACTACTACATCTACACAAATATAATCTACAGGAACAGCAATCGCAGCAATAGAATCAAGAGCATTGCTTTCATCCTGCACTATAACGTGCATTCCAGATGAATTAGTCGATTAATAAATAGTCATTATCGATTTCGACATGTTTATCAGACTGTTGAATGACAATATTCCTTTTTTGAGTATATTATCTCATAGAACCGACACAAATAATGGGAATCAGGCACACCAGAAAGCTATTTTTTAGAAGTGATGGTATAATCAGAAGTTGGCTAAGTTATCGTGTTCAAAGACATGCTCTCTTTTGTAATATTTGTCTGGCTCATGGAAAATCAAATAAGTCTACGTTTTCGTGATCGTCGCGATATTCCATGGGATTGGCGACATCAAACACATTTACGATTTACTTATTTGCTATTCGACAAAAAGAAAAATATGGATTCGCTTTTGTTAGGTAAGCAGAGAACAATACATAACGAGCAAATTTCAAAGAACCGTCATACTGTGTCGATCATTATCGACGTAATAAAGTTGATTGGAAAGCGTGGTTTTACCTACAGAAGCAAGCGGTATGAAAGTGCAAAGTTCCTGTTAGACACAGATCTGGACCGCGACAACTTTTTAGAGTTTTTGTTACTGGTTTCGAAATATCATGAAAATTTACGTTTATACATTAATGACATGTGTAAAATCGGAAAACAATCAAAACATCATCGTCTAACGATATTGTCTAAGACGACAGTTAATACCATAATCGACATAATTGGAAAGACTATAAAAGAAGGAATTGCTACAGAAATTAAGGATGGAAAGATCAGCGCCGTATTACCCAATAGGCTATAGCCTAGGGGCCTGCGGCCTAAGGGGGCCCGCAGCCGCAAAGGCCTACGTACGAAGTCCCAAATGATAAGTAGCCTAGGGCCCATGGCTGTCTTAATCCGGCCCTGGGAAAGATGTTCGCTATACAAATTGGTACCACTCAAGATGTCACCGTCTGTGATCAACTGTTTTTAACTATTCGGTACATTACACCATCCCAAAATTGGCTCCAGGAGCAACCTTTTTTTAAATTTATTTCTTTAACAATTAATTAAAAGGATGGAAAATCATTATAGTGGCAGCAGTTCAGAAACGGTATTATTTTATTATTATATGCGTAAAAAAAGAAGTGGGTAGAGGCGTTTCATTATGTCGCGAACTGTGACCTTGAGTCGAAAATCGGAATTAATATGCTAAAAGTCAAAAATTTGACAAGTCTATCTGAATTCCAAAAAACGTTAGTCTGTTTAAAAGACACTCACGTCAATAAAAATCAAAAATAATCAGATATTTATTTATTAAATAAAAATTAATTTACTTATAATGATACTTAAAGACTTATTAACAGCAAATAGAACGATAAAAACAAAGATAGGTTAGAAAAAATGTACCGGCGTATGTTTGTAAGACGGATAATAACAATCTTTTGACATATACAGACTACAGCGCCACAGTTCACGAGATCCTGAAAGACGTCTACGTCCGATATTTCTATTATTCTCAAACATTTTTAAAATATATTTATTTAAATTGCTATTTGCAATTCGAATAGAGAATGTACAAAGTACAAACAGTTTTTACATAGGTTATGTTTTTAAAACCAAATGCCAATCTACTTGACAGTTTTGAAATAATTAGGAAATAATAAAGTTTCGGGAGATGCTGTTAACGCTTTAAAAATACACTGTTTGTGAAATCATATTTGGAAAAGTAATTACAAAAACTGTTCAAAATGTTCACCGTTTTTTTCTAAATAGAAAAATAGTTGAAATTCAATTTCTTGTCTCGCTTTTTGTAATGTCACGCTTTTCCGCTACAAGAGGATCATTTCAATATTAAAAATTTAAAAACTCATTCTTACCTAATAAAATTAAAAATAAAACAATTTTTACTTTTTTTTGGAGAGTCATTGACCAAATGACCTAAACGAGAAACCGCCACTGGTACTATATAATTGCTTTTACTAAATCTAATACCTAATTAATATTATAGCAATTATATAAGCAATTTCGCGAAGACGCGGATGAATATTTTACAAATCTAGATCAAAATAAAGAACATGGCTGGATAAGAGCACAATTTAGTAATAGCAATGAGTATATAATTATATGCTCTTTGGTAATAGTCTACAATTTACAATTTGACCATCTTGCCAACATCGCAAACGTCAATATTCGTTTATTAGTGCAGTTACGTAATGGACAAAAAAAGCTTTCGAGTGGCAAAATGAAAAGTAGAAACTTACATAAAACTAAGTGTCAATTATTATGTAAGAACGAGCATATGAGGGGTAGACAAAATCTTGAAATTCAATTAAAATTGAAAAAAACACAATGTTACAGTTAATCCCAGCAAACAAAAATATATTGTGCCAGCACTGGCAATGCGACGTTTTTCCGGCAAATACTTATTGGGCTTTCCGTGCTTTAATTTTTGCAAATTGATTAATTAAATCTTCGTTGTCTAATTTTTTTAGCTGGTCCGTTTCTATTGAAATGACAGCAAAACTACTTAGTCCATTTTCAACTTTTTGACATTATTCTAATTGTTCGTTTTCAGAATAATTATTTAATTTATCAATAATTCAATATTCCATAAAAACGCGAAATTATTAGAGTAAGAAGAAAGCAATTGGAATCTCTCATCCACTGATGTTATGATTACATCTAGAGCATTAAAAAAAAACTTTGAACTTTAAAGTTTCGTCTTGGATCGGTTCATCGTCACATTCATAATCAAAATGTTTTTTTTATTTTTCGCGGTCTTAGACCTTTTTGTTTTTTGAATTTAGGTTCCATGTCTAAGCTGGATGCTATTTCTTTAGCATCAATTAATTGATCATTAAAACCTTTATCGGCTTTCAAATTATTTAAATGATTACGACACTGAGCAACATCAAAGTTAGGTTTTTGAATAATTTTAATAACAAAGTTAACTTAAAATATTATACCACAATATAAGAATGCAAATAAACTCAAAATTTTGCAATTTTTTGGCCAACGATGCAGCTAAATTTTTTATGTTATTTTCAAAGTTTTCTTCGCTTATTTCAAACAGAGCATCATAAACCTTCCTAATTTGATACCTTAAAGGTGTTATTGCATCTATTCTACTAAACTATCGAGTATCCGATAAAGGTTTTGATGTTAAATTTGTTACATTAGATAAATTAGATTTCAGAATTGACCAGTGTATACAAACAGTTCTTGAACTAAAGAAAAAAAAATGATGCTCAAAGTATTCGATTTTGCGGCATCATTGACGACTAAATTTAGGGTATGATTGCAACAAGGAACAAAGAAAGCTCGCGGATTGAAATCCAAATTTTTTTTTAAATTATTATGCCTACCACGCATACTTATTTGCCCCATTGTCGTAACTCTGACCATGCAAATCGTTGGTATTTAAGTCTTTTTTCTCTAACGGCGACAAAAGAAATTTTGTCAAGCCTTCGCCCGACACATCATCGATAGGACAAAATATTAAAAAATGTTCTTCTATACTAATTCCCGTGCTCTTTAAACTAACAAATCTTATACAAACTGAAATTTGTTCTTGGTGACTCGAGTTAGGACTGTTAGGAGTGCAGTCTGATAATATGGAATAATATTTTGCCTTTATCGTTAGTTCTAAAATTTTGGATTTGATATTTTCACCGATCAAGTTGATTACTTCATTTTCTATTTTACCCCCGAGATAATTTTTGTAATCTTTTATTTGAGAGCGTTTTGTATGTCCTGACATAATCGGATCGAATTCGGAAATCATTTCTATTCATTTTAAAAAGTTACCATTGTTTTTCTCAAACAACTTATTACTTCTTCCGCGATAAGGTAAATTTTGCTTACCTAAACACTGAACCAGGTAGATAATTTTTTCTATAACAGCTTGCCAGTATTTAGTTTCTCTATTTATTACATTTTGAATTTCATAATCAATTATTTCTTTTTCATTAAAACTGTTAGAAAGATCTAGCAATTTTAGAACGTTTTCGATATGTAACTTGCTCTTTTCATGAATGTTTAAATGTTCAATTAAATGCTGCCAGTCATTGTAACCAGATTCATCACTAAGGCGAACAGATTTCAAATCGCAGTTATTAAAAATTTTGCAACAGAAGCAGTAAAGTAAATTTTTTGTTTCGGAATACAACAACCAAAAACGCTCAATTTTTTCTATGTTTGGTAAAATTGTAAAGAAGTACCTATTGGAAAACTTACCCCCGACTCCGAACTATCTCTCGGATAAATAACCTTTTTGTTTTGATAATGAACAGGGCCACGTTCTACTAATTCTTGAATATTATTAGGAAGTAATTTTTTTGGCCATAGTGCAGCATCTTTTGAAAGTTGACTCATCTTTTCTGTTCTGGTAATTTTTGAAGATGTTGATTTCTCATTATCAGCGGAACTTGAAGATGTTCATGGATTGCATTCTAGAAGATCAGTTTCTTTTCTGCTGTTGATACTTGCTTCAAGTACAGATTCAGAATATTGGGATTCAGCTGTATTATTGTTGTTATTAATATTTGGCAAAGTAGACTCGAATTTTGAAAAAAATACGTAATTTTGACATGGTTTTCCAGTTCTTCCTCTCTTTTTCTTTTATTCAACAAATTTTGGTATCCAGACAATTTCTTCTTTTTTTCTGATTTCCCGTATGCTTGAAAGAAATTAATAGGTAAGTAAACAAATTGTTAAAATTATTCATGAAAAATGGAAATGTTTCGACATCTGAAACTCAAACTCGAAAGTATTTTCTCAACATTACTTATTTCAAAATTTATAAATTTTTATAAATAGTAATATTAGTGTTTATCAATTATTCTGTTTGAATTTACTTCAATTTACAATGATGTTTATATAATCAAATATGAAAGGATTTTTGAGATGCAAGTTTTTTGGCTTTTAATGTTTTAATAAATCTAAAATAAAAAATAAATTTTAGATGAACTCACCTTAATTCACAACACAAAACACATCACTATAAAGTCTGTATAAGTAAAACTACAAAAAACTAAAGTTTCAAAAGCAGATATCTTTTACCCCATGCACCTTTTCACTTCGCTAAGTTAATTATCGAGCGAGCATCAGGCAACAAATGAAATCGCGACCGATGCAACGCTTAATTATATAAAGACAGGAAAGAAACCCTTGTTCGCTCGTTGGCTCGTTGCAAGTCAAATTTCAAGCTCAAACATGAATAAAATCAGATTTGTATGAGTTCACACAATTCATATCATGTTACGTATTACGTATTCGATCGAATAAATGCTATTATTGCGTACTCTCATTTGAAAAATATATTATTTTTGAGAAACAATTTGGTTCCCTCGTCTCATAGAATAAAAATAAAAAAAATAAATAAATGAATAACTATGTAATAGCTAGCAATACTTTACTGTTTTTTTTATCATTATAAATTTTGTTTCGACAATGTTGTTTGTTGCTTTATCTTTTTTTTTACTTTTGAGCTTTGAAGCCTTGGCGCCTTCGGGCACCACACGGCTTTGCCCTTGTACGGCGCGGGACTGGAGAAATGTAAAGCGGTAAAGATTTCATTTAGTAATGCAAACTTGCAAGAAATTCGCTGTTGTTTAAGTTACTGACTTACAGTTACAAATGGAAACTTTCAGCAACTTTATTGCAATTTTGCCTTGCTTAGCGGGTGGTATTTTTTTCTTATATTTGTTTAGATTTAGATGATAACAAACTTTTTATTTCTATTTATCTCAACATATTCATTATTAATGCAAAATTAATATTGACAAATGTATTCATAATTATAGACTACTAGATATACTTGTAGATTTAGTAAAACAGAAACTAAAATACTTGTTCATTGTTAGTTTTTATATTAGGTATATAAAATTAGAAATACAATCTTGTATGCACCACTACCGTTACTGGATCATTACGCGCATTGAGTAACATACTGTTAATGTAAACCCTGCTTTATGATGTACACTGAATCCCGTTAAGCCTGTTCTACATTATACTTTTTGTGTCCAAATTTACATCCAAGTTTCTATAAACTAAAAGTTGTCAAAGAAACAAGTTTAGTAAAAACAGAAAGAAATAGGTGATTATCTGTCTCTTTTCTGCGCATGAACTATGATACAAAGTTGGACAGAAACATGGACCGTTTTCTGTTCCACCACTATACTTTTTTCTTTGACAAGTTCTAGTTCATAGAAACTTGGATGCAAACTTAGACGCAAAAACTATAATGTAGAACAGGCTTTATGTCGGTAAGCGAAACACAGGATGGATGATAAGAAATGTAAAAAAGTGTTACGGCTGGTTATTATAATAAATAAAGATATTGAAAGTGATCCAGGTATTTATTATTATTTCTCAAATACGAACCTCAATTAATTAATAAAACATACATTCGGGTCAGAAACTCTCGGGCTGTATCACGTTGCTCTCTAGGCATAATAATCTGAATAACCACTATGGTGCATAAATAGCTATATTACTTGTAAAATTCTTATTATTTGTGTCAAATAAATATAGCTCAGAAAAATTGCTTTTCAAAGAGTTGCTGTTAATGAATTTTTTTTAGACCCGTTTAATATATGGTAAAACCATCTGTGAGCTCTAAGTTTGATCGGATTAAAAAATTTTTGTTAATGGTTTAGCTAAACCAGTATACTGCATTTTTTTTAGAATAAGTTAAAGAATAAGAAGTCTAACAGAACGGTTTGAAAAGAAACTTATAACTTCTGTCAAATTATATTTAAAGACTTTTAAAAAATCAATAATCGGATTGCATTCCTTCTAAGTAAAAAGTAGTTACAAACTTACGTGATCTCAAGCATTCGAAAGCGTCTATAGCGTCGTTGCTATTCAACCATTTTGGCTCTTTCTTTGGAATAATGTGTGTTAATTCCCTACAGTATCCAAAAAACGACCTAACTACACTCGATCTTACGAACACTATTAAAGTTTTTGAAGTAAAAACTTTACAATATGACATTATTACCGTTAAACGTCACAAAAGTTTAAACTAACGACAAAACCATTAATCATATGTCACAGAACGTTGCTTGGCATTTTTTACAAAGAAATTGTGTATATCGTTTTTGAAGACTGTGATGATAACAAATAACCTTAACTTATAAAAAAATGTTTTTACCAAAAACTTACCAAATAAATTTGTGCACTAAAACACCCAATAAATATTAGACAATAAAATAAACAACAGATAAATAAAGTAGTCAGGACACCAACCAAAACAAATACAGAGTGCAAACGGTGCAAACAGAGTGTACCACTTTGATATACCAAAGAAGTGTACGAGTGTTGAGTAGGCACCAGAGAACAAGAAGGAAAGTGGGCACGCGCACTAAGTCTGCATTTGTCTCGTTTATGTGCGAAAACCGATTATCGGTGTGGTTGAAGTGAATCAGACACATCAACATCTTCAAAATATTTGTTATATCAAAAGAAAGATTAACCAGACTAACCGAAATTGATGGATGGATAATATTTATTTAACTGTCCTATATTTATATCATTGATTAATTTATATTTATATATAATGAATGTATAATCCTGTTCTAATTTTATTTGATAAGTAATTATAAATAAACAGTCGCATTAGGTAATATGAAATTTTTTTTTTCAATTTTTTTTAATTCGATTAAAAATATGAATTGACAAACGCCCAAATTTGTTTTCCCGCATAGGAGATCCCATCGTACGTTCTTCATTGACATCCTGAGAACGTTCTATTAAAGACGTCCTAAAGAGGTCCGTTTTAAATCCCGGAAAGACATCATTTGGACACAAAACGAACGTCCCCGGGACGTCGTGTGTTTACTGGGTTTAAAACATGTTGATAATACTGAACTTTTATTTTAATGTCGAATTTGTGCTGACTTGTGTCGATTTGTTAAGAATTTAAAAAATGAAAATTCTAGTATAGTGACTTTAACCTGGCCTGATAAATCGTAAAAGCGGTGATCCTTAAAAGATTGATAAGTTCTACTGATGATGAGCGCATTTTGCAAGACAAGTTAGTTTAGATTTAACAATAAACACTATTTCACTGATTACCATCAGGTACGCAAAAAGTAGAGCATCGAACCGAAATGCTTAAACCGCTATCAATCAACGGGATTAGTCTTTTTTGACGTTCCTAAAGCTTTTGGCAAAGTCTGGTACCAATTATTGCTATCTTTAAAATAATATGCACTTTATGATTACTTACACTCAAAACTGAGAAACATTTAAAGGATAACTGGAAACAAGCAATTTAAATTTAAATGTCAATTTCTTCACCATTACGTTTATGGCAGAAATTAGAACTTTGACGGCCTGGATGACCACGTGTCGCATCGAAATTGGACATGGTACTTATAGGGTCGAAAGATATTGCCATAAGACACATTTTAGCGAAGTGAGAAGTTGCGACTAATTTTTTTATGGCCGCTAGGGGGCATCAAAGTTTTTGTAACTTTTGGTAAAAATTCCGTTTAAAATGGCATTCATTCGATGTATTGTGATGTAATTGATGTTAATTATCGATAAGAAGCAATTTTGATCTATAGGGCAAGTGAAATTAAATTTTTCAGTATTTCTATTATATATAAATATTTTTGAAATTTTGATCAACTGATATCAAGTTTTCAGTATAAGTTTACAATAAGTTTGCAAAAGTAAGTTGTCAATTAACAGTTTACTGTTAGTTCATTTACGAATAGTATAGATAATTTGCTAGTAGAAAACACGCAAAAAGATTAACTTTTATACTCGTCTAAAATATCGATTTTTGTTTGTAAGCAGTGGTCTAAATATAAAAACTTTTATCTTGTATATACAGTGTAAATATGTTGGTTATACGTACTAGTTTAGAATTAACCAAAGTTACCGAAACATTAGAAGAATCTTTTACTACTCAAACCCTTAAATTAGAGTTCCATAAAAACAAGTTTATATCAGTTTTTATGAATAGTAAATCCTTAGAATCATTACGTTATTTTATTTATAGGAGCAGTTCAAGTGTTGCATTGGTTTCATCATAGTAAGAACGACAATGCACAACGAATTAGCTTTAAACAATTTAAAAATTGCAATTTTATTGTTTAAATATATCCAACTGTATTTATAAAAAATCATTTTATTGCTTACTAATTATTATGAATGAAGAAACTTGACTAGTATTGACTAATTACATGTTTTAGAAATTTTTATGTTTTAAATTTCAAACCTGCGGTGTAAAGTTTAGAAATTAATTAGTATTTCTATCTAGTATTAATATTTTTTTCTTCAAATATTTGTAATAAAAATTAATACTGTATGAATACTTTTGCAGTTAATTGTATATCTATTAATTTAATCCTAATTGTAAAATTTACATATTTCTAATTCAAAGAAAGTTCTTGATTATGAATTTTCAGTTAGTTCATAATTGTATACTTACAGAAAGTTTTAATCTTAATTTGTGGATAGATGCTCTGCACTTAATTCACTAACTTAATTAAGTTATGTGTAACTTTCAGGAAGTTTACATTCTTAAATAACTTACATTCTATAATGTGAATTCACAAAAAGTTATATACAAGCTTAGTTTGCTTAGTGTGGGTGATAGCATAGAGCAGCGCTCGGCAACGCTGTGACCGCGGGCGCACGTGCGCCCGCCGGGACTTTCTCATGCGCTCTCCACAAACATGTCGTTTTGTGGAATAAGCCGACGCAGCCCTTTGCAACGGCACGCTGCCTAATAAAGTGTGCAAATTACCTGAGCCTCTTCCTGCCGGGCTGCCGCCCACTCGAGTGAGTCAGTACTAATAAGTACGCTGCGATACTTCGAGTTAAGTAGCCACATTTTTGTCGTCAGTTTTAGCTACATGCTTGTCAAAAAAATCATGAGCAAAAGACTAAGACCATTTTATTAAAGAGTGGGAAGAACAGTTCTTTTTTATTGAGTTTAACGGAAAAAGTATTTGTTTACTATGCAACGCCAGTGTAGCAGTGCCCAAAAAAAGTAACATTGAAAGACACTTCAACACCCTGCATTTGTCGTGTAACAGTAGTTTTCCCCCAAATACTGAAAACCGGAAGAAACGTGTCGGCGAATTGAAGACAAATCTAACAAAACAAGTGTTTTCACCAGGCCAGTTCAAATTTCGAAAAGTGCTACTATTGCATCTTTGAAGGTATCTCATTTGTTGGCTAAGAAGAAACAGCCTTTTGTAGACGGGGAAATAATAAAGGAAGCCATCTTAACAGCTGCTAATTCTGTCTATCAGAATTTTAAAAATAAAACTGAAATTATTGCGGCTATATTGAAGCGATACCATTGTCAACCAGAACAGTGTCGAGAAGAATCAAAGTTATCGCTACTGATATGAAATCGGAGTTGAAAAGTGATATTAAAAAGTGCAAATTTTTTTTCTCTTTAACTCGACGGGTCTACCGACATTTCCAACACTGCACAGCTATCTGTTGTTATTAAAATAGTATTTTATGATTTTGCTGAAGAAAGTCAGTTACCATTAAAAAAGTTAGCTGCCATAGTGACTATGGTGCGCCTGCAATGATAGGTAATAAAAATGGCTGCGTTGCACTTTGTATGGCAAATGATGTGATTCCTCAGTTTGCTCATTACCACTGCATCATCCACCAATAGGCGTTGTGTGCCAAAAGTATTTCTTTTGAACACGTCATGAAGATTGTCGTAAAGATAATCAACTCTATTAGGGCTGTGGCAATGCAACACTTTTGTTTTGCAAGATGAAGATGCTGAGTACGCGGACTTGATATTGCATACAGAAGTTCGATGGCTGTGCAGAGTACTTTTACGCTTTCTCATTTTGATAAACGAAATCAAAGATTCTTGTTAACGAGAAACGAAGATTATCCACAGTTGAGCGATCCCTCATGGCTTGCAGATTTAAGGTTTCTCACTGATGTAACTATAAAACTTAATGAACTGAACCTGAAAATGCAAGGAAAAAATCGTGATGTTGCGAAAATGGTTGGATCGGTGAATACATTCAAAGCCAAATTGACACTATGAAAATCCCATTTACTGATAAATTCAATTTCACACTTCCCAAACTTAAAGAAAATGTTCAATCACATGGATCACATGAATGCATGTGACAAAAATATAGATACCAGTTCGTTTGCCCCACAATTAAATACACTTATGAACGAATTTAATTCTCGTCTCAACAATTTGAGAATCTTGAACCTATCTTGGACTTCATAATTAACCCATTCGCAAAAGGTGATGTTTTGGAGAAGATCAAAAACTATTTTGACATAGAAAATTACGATGAATTAGAAATCATACATGAGGGACGAAAACTTTTAGAATATTGTTGATGGAAATAAATATCCCATTTTAAGAGCATTATACATGCGTATAGTGCTTCAACGTAGGCATGCAAATCCATATTTTCAACAATGAAGCACTTAAATCAAAATATAGAAGCAGAATGACAAATATCAATTTGGACCATTGTATGAAGACAGGTACATCAAGTTATGAGCCAGATTTCAACAAGCTCTTGGAAGAAATGCAAGGTCAAGGATCACACTAATTGTTGAAGTTACTGACTTACGTATTATCTATGCCTCATGCAGTTGCCAAATAAACATCTTTTTTATCCTTGTCTTACATTTTACTTGCGTCAACCATTCATGCGCCCTTCAGGAGTAAATTATTTTAGAATGAGCCCTTAGGCTGGATAAGATTGCCGACCGCTGGCATAGAGCATTCTATGGTGATAGTACAATGGTACAAATGGTGATAGGTGAACGAAATTATCTTATTTTGTTTCTGTTGAAAGTTTTTAATCTAAAAAATAAGAATATTTTTATAAAAAGGAAAAACTATTATGTACAATTGTATTCTATTATAGTTTCAGAAAAAGAAAAAGCAAAATCTTCATTGAGTAATCTGTATGAATTGATTAAAGATTGATTAACGCCATCTATTGTTATTTACGTTAAGTAGGTCATCATGTGATTGCACGTGAAGGTATCGTCTATAAAATTTAGTTGTGTTTTAAAGGGTAGCGTGAATAGTGGTTGACAAAATGTCTTACCCAGCAACGTTAAATCTTAAAGCAGCTACAAGGGAACATGTGTTGGCCGTTTCCAGAGACTTTATTTCACAACCGAGATTAGGTGAGCATTTAAGTTTCCTCTTTTTACCGGGATTTTTGCCAAAAAATTGTTTTCTCGGGCGGGTCGTCGTTAATGGACGACTTTTTTCACACAATTTCCTTTCCCGCATATATTAATTATCGATAACTAAATTTACGGCATTATCGCTTCCTTTTCAATAAGAAAATTAATTATTGATCATTTTTTACATAACTTTAATATACAAATTAGATCAGCTGTTAGTTAATCACATGATTGGTCTTATGATAAACCACTCCTATACTGAGTATTAATTTTTCTAGTCTATAAAACTGTGTCTGGAGTAAATGGGCCTTTAGTTATATTAGACGAAGTTAAATTTCCAAAATATGCAGAAATTGTGCAATTACGGTTGGCCGATGGAACTATACGATCGGGACAAGTATTGGAGGTCAGTGGATCAAAAGCAGTTGTTCAGGTATTCGAAGGTACTTCTGGTATTGATGCTAAAAACACTCTTTGTGAGTTTACTGGTGATATTTTGAGAACACCTGTATCTGAAGACATGTTGGGACGAGTATTTAACGGGTCGGGCAAACCAATCGATAAAGGTAGTCTTTACTTCAAGTCACTTCTATATTTTTAATTTGCATAATTTCTAGGTCCACCAATTCTAGCAGAAGATTTCTTAGACATTCAAGGACAACCTATTAATCCGTGGTCACGTATTTACCCAGAAGAAATGATTCAAACGGGTATTAGTGCAATTGACGTAATGAACTCAATTGCTAGAGGACAAAAAATTCCAATTTTTTCTGCAGCCGGTCTGCCTCACAATGAAATTGCCGCACAAATTTGTAGACAAGCGGGTCTTGTCAAAATCCCTGGAAAGTCGGTGTTAGATGATCACGAAGATAACTTTGCTATTGTATTTGCTGCTATGGGTGTAAACATGGAAACTGCGAGATTCTTCAAACAAGATTTTGAGGAAAATGGTTCAATGGAAAACGTTTGTCTTTTCTTAAACTTAGCTAACGATCCAACCATTGAAAGAATTATTACACCACGGTTAGCTCTGACTGCTGCTGAATTCATGGCTTATCAATGTGAAAAACACGTCTTGGTTATTTTAACAGATATGTCTTCTTATGCTGAAGCTTTGCGTGAAGTATCAGCTGCTCGTGAAGAAGTACCTGGTCGGCGTGGTTTCCCAGGTTACATGTACACTGATTTGGCTACTATTTACGAACGTGCTGGCCGAGTTGAAGGTAGAAATGGATCAATTACACAAATTCCAATTCTTACTATGCCTAACGATGATATTACTCACCCTATTCCTGATTTAACTGGTTATATTACCGAAGGTCAAATTTACGTAGATCGTCAACTTCATAACAGACAGATATATCCCCCAATCAACGTATTGCCATCTTTGTCGCGTTTGATGAAATCTGCTATTGGTGAAGGAATGACGAGGAAGGATCATTCTGATGTTTCTAATCAATTGGTAAGTAATAGGTATTTCATAATCTTATTGGTCATGATTTTAAGTCAAAAACCATAACTAAAGAACGTCAAATTTAAAGTTTTTAATTTTAAGTGCCGTATTAAAAACACCGTTATTGTTATAGAAATCTATATTACCGATTATATATTAAAACTATTATTCACATTAACAAATGATTAAAGAAACTGCTTAAGTAGTAATCAATCAAAATGTAAAAAGCAAATACATAAAATATTGTATCTGTCATTAAAATGGTGTTTGTATAGAAGATGTAATCTAAAAAAAAAAGTGTACGTCCTACCTAAACGCAATATTCTATCGATTTATTACATCTATATTACAAAAGAAAACGTTTCTTTAAAATCTATAACTGGACTTCTTGCTCAGTCTAATTCCCCGACTGCTATAATTAAAGAATGGGATGTCGGTATAATAGGGAAGTCCCAAAAATTTTATAACTGTGTTTTACAACTCAAAAATGTAAAAATACTAAGTCACATTAGACCAACGAAAGAATTTTTGCAAAATATTACTTAACGGCTTCAAAATATCCATAAACAGTTTAAATATTTTACGCGCAAAGTAAAACGTTTTTAATTGGCTTGACGTCAGTAGCTCGCTAAAATATTTAATTTGCGTACTTGCATTAAGGAAGGCTCGTAAATCTAAATATATAAAAATCAATGCCACTTTTCGTTGTAACTTTATAACTCAAGAACAAGCTCATCTATCCAAAGCAAATGTTTAGGCTTTGTTCGGACTATTTAGTAGATGGTTTATGTGAAGTTTGCACAAAATCGGTTAAGCGGTTCTTCATTTATCATATTTTTTGTAACAAATGAATTCAATAAATGGCGGATCATTTTGTTAATGGGGATTTTGCTGTCAAATTGAAACTTTTTTCAGATGGAGACTGTGCTGTCAAATTGAAACTTTTTTCAGTGTTGACAGTACAAGCATGTTACGTCAATCATGCGGTCATTTCATTTTGGACGTGCTTCGATTAAAACAAATTGTCAGCGATAATTATTGCTTTGTGTTTATATTTTTAAACATATTGTTGAGTGCCTTCATACAATCGGTAAGTCTTGAATTGTTCAAATGTACTATGTATATGTGTGTGTGTACTTTGACCGCACCAAATCGTGAGATGCATGATTTGTTTGATCGTGAATTGCAACATGAGCAGGAATTCAATTCTAATGATTTGCGTTTATTTGTACAATCGAATATAACCAAATTGAATATTCAGCAAAAACATGTATATGACACAATCATGCAAGCCGTTTCCAATAATGCACGTGGATTATATTGCTTGGATGCACCTGGTGGTATAGGCAAAACGTTCGTTATATCATTGATTTTAGCGACTATTCGATCGGAACAGAAAATTGCATTGGCACTTGCATCTTCGGGAATTGCTGCTACATTATTAGAAGGTGGTCGGACCGTACACTCTTTATTAAAATTGCCATTGAATGTACAGGTGATTAAAATTCCAACTTGCAATATCTTAAGAAATTCTGCTATGGCAAAAGTTCTGCGATTAACGTCAATTATTTTATGGGATGAGTGTACAGTGGCAAAATCACTAGAAGCATTTAATCGAAAAATGCAAGATTTACGTGGTAATCAATAGCTTTTTGATGGTGCTTTGATATTACTGTCAGGAGATTTTCGTCAAACATTGCCTGTCATTCCTCGATCAACTCCTGCTGATGAAATAAATGCCTGTTTGAAGTCATCAGTTCTTTGGAGATATGTACAAAAATTGACAAATAACATTAATATGCGTATTCACCTAGAAAATGATGCAGCTGCCCATAAGTTTTCAAAACAATTGTTAGAAATTGGTGATGGCAAAATACAAATCGACAGTACCAACGGATTGATCGCTGTACCGAACAATTTTTGTACAATTGCGCAATCGATAGATTAATTGATTGAATGTGTTTTTCCAAATATTCTTCAGAATTACAGAAATCATGATTGGTTGATAGAACGCGCCATTTTAGCACCGAAGAACATTCATATCAATGCCATTAATTTTCAAATTCAAGCGAAACTGCCAGGTATAGTCACGACATATAAATCAATTGACAGTGTTATGAATCAAGATGAGGCAATGAATTATCCAATTGAATTTTTAAATTCATTGGAATCGGCTGGTATGCCACCGCATTGCTTGAATCTGAAAGTTGGTTCTTTGATTATATTATTGCAAAATATTATTCCACCAAAACTGTGTAATGGCACCAGATTGGCAGTGAAAAAGTTATTGCCAAATTTGATTGAAGCTACGATCTTAACCGCTAAATGAAAAGGAGTTTGTTTGATACCGCGTATCCCTTGATTCCAACTGATATGCCATTTGAATTTAAACGATTACAATATCCTGTGCGTTTATCATTTGCAATGTCCATCAACAAGGCCCAAGGGCAAACACTTCACGTTTGTGGTGTGAATTTGGAGGAATCATGTTTTTTCACATGGCCAACTTTATGTTGCCTGTTCCAGAGTCGGTACCCCAAGCCGTTTGTTTATTCATGCTCAAAATGGAAAAACAAAAAATCTTGTTTATCCAAATATTTTGGATTAAGTTTTAAAATAGCTAGCAATTAATAAAATATTTTTTTGTTTGAATAAATGAATTTGATGTTCCAATTAAATTTTTTTATTATTTCACTTAATACGTAGCGAAGCACGTACCGGGCCGCTAGTAGTAGCATATATTTCACTTACCTATTCTTTTAGTATTGTTTCTAATCTGCAACATTGAAATGGTGTTTCAAAAAGCTGACAAATACAATTTTACCACGTATATTGATATATAAATGTTATATAAAACTTATTCATTTTAGGTCCAGTTTTTCTGGTATTTCAACAGTTCGGTAAACTTAAATTTATAAGATAACTATAATATTTAGACAAACTTCTATTTTACAATCAACGCAAATTCTCTAAATATGCATTTATATTTATTGAAGGATACAGTAACAACCCGACAAAGATTCAAGCATCAAAAAATGTGCGAAGGTGTCATAAAAAGAGTCTATCTTACACATTTTTCTCAGAAACAACTAAATAAATTCTCGCACTTTTATTACCTTGTGTAATAGAATTAATTAAAAGAAAAACTGAATCATAAACTTTACATACATACAAGTGAAAACATTGAGAAAATTTTGTCTCAAAGATCAACTTCTATAGTCTACGTACCTACGGTTTACGATACGGCATAGAAACGATACGGGTTACAAATATTAATTTAATTGATTCGTGCAAAAAAGTCATTTTTGACAATACCCTCTTTATTGAAACACAAAATTGATACCATTGTTTATATGAACCGGGAACGACATTGAAGTCAAGGGCATGTACTATATAATCTACACTATTTTTAAAATAAAAGAGAAAATTATGGAGATTTGTCCGTAGGATACGCCCAGGTGAAAAAAAAGGTATTATACGTATTGTTTGTGGACGCGTTTGCCTGAATACAAAGTGCGACTAAAACCTATTCAGTCATAAGCAAAATTAATAATAACAACAATACAATTAAAGATATTAAATGTCTCGGTCGAAGGAATCAGCTTCTACTTCAATCATTTGTTATTGGAAAAAAACCGTTTTAGCTCAAGTTGGGTCAAATAGGAGGGTGAATGATTTCGCAGAAGAAGCGTTTAATCTAGATAAACCTTCGGTTTCGAATGAAGCACAGACTGAAGTTGCACGTTACTGACGTCACATTGGTAGTCTCCTTATTAGGTACGTTTTCTAGCCTCGCATTAATAACAAAATTGTTTTGCTTATAACTCTGTTAATAAAATTTTTCTGCAAATGACTTGTATTCTAAGAAGATTAATTTTATCGATATCTAATGTATATTTATTTGCACAGTCCATTGAAACTTTAATAAATATTAAGTATTTAGCAGATATTTAACAAAGTCAATAAGAAATAAATAATTTCGAAAAAGGCAACTTTTTTTCTGCAAGCCAGATTGATAACTTCGTTTGTTTCGCTCTAGTCAAAGATGGCTGTCTGTGCCTTACTTTTGAAAACGAAGATGGAATTCCAGTTTAGTTAAAAATCCTTGAGTGTGTCATACGCCATCTTTCTGTGTTCTGTCGTTTGTTTTTACTTAGTTTGAATATCTTCAAATTGTCTTTCTTTGGTGTTTAATTTTGTATCTCGTATAAGTAAAAATCGTTGCAAAAAGGGAGTTTTATTGGTTTTCTTTTTTTCGGGGTTAAGCTATTCGGTGTTTGCTTTCTATTGTTGGTTGCTGTGTTCATTGATCTCCGTCTTTACTTCGGATAGCATGTAGTTGATCGCCCTGTCATCTTTGTGTTGAGGGTGCATTGCAATTGGCATCGTTTTTGATCCTTCTTGCTACAATTCCTGGCGGTTTAATATAATATTTTGATAACGAGAACCCTACGTAAAAACGCTCGATTTTTAGCTTAGCTAGCTTCGGTACAGAAAGTAGTTTGGTATCTTAGACTTGCAATTTAATAACCTCTTTAAGATTATTCTCAATAGTCGTGTCCTTTTCAACTGTTTTTAACTGACAGACAAGATCTAAGCTCTTCTGATCAGATACGGCAACATAAGAAATGTTTTTTTGAATGTAATATAACTACACCACAACTGATCTGTGCTAGAGATCATTTCACGACTAAAGAACCGTGAGGTGCGCGTCGGATAAATACGAAATTTGACGATCATACAAAATAAATTCTAACTAAAAACATCATGTGTAAACATTAACTGTAATGGTTTACCTTTAATTGAACTAAAAAGTGAATGCATACAAGACGATGAATATAACATAAAAAAATATAAAACACAAAGATAAAAAAGAGTTTGTAACAACTTGTGGAATAAATGTGGACACTCAAACGCCGTATGAAAAATGCAAACGTTTTTTGGTTAGTTAGTATATTGAAATTCGGAACAAAATTGGTTTCTGCGCAGCGGTTCTTTAGTCTTGAAATGAACTCTACCTTCTTCTTACCTCTCGAGCGCCAAGAAATTTTCGGATCACTTTAAGTGTAGCTTAATATAACCTCAAATTGGTTAATTTATAGGCTCTTACAAAAATACACAATACAGCTGTTTTTTTTTTAAATGCCAAAGTACGTTAAGGATGAGATCAGTTCAAATGTAGTTAAGGTTTAGTTCCGATAAGTTGAGTGTTGAAAAGAACACTACTAATATTCGTCATATTTTTAGGTTGTTAAAACACTCTGCAAAATTATATATTGTCGATATCAAAAACTATTGGTTTTGTGTGCCACTATCATTGTTCTAATATGAACGACACTACAATAGTAAACATTATAATAACATTTTATATTCTTGTATAATTTGATTATGGTTAATGTAAAAGCTCAACATTTCTTTTACAGTATGCATGTTACGCTATTGGTAAAGACGTTCAAGCCATGAAAGCTGTAGTCGGTGAAGAAGCTTTAACTCCAGATGATTTGCTTTACCTTGAGTTCCTTAGTAAATTTGAAAAGAATTTCATTTCTCAAGGAAACTATGAAAATCGAACAGTGTTTGAATCATTAGATGTTGGATGGCAATTGTTACGTATATTCCCCAAGGAAATGTTGAAACGTATTCCAGCTTCAATACTTGCAGAATTTTATCCAAGAGACTCTCGCCATTAGTTATTGTAATATACTGTTTTGTTTGTCAATCGAGTAATTATTGAAATTGTTGTACTTGTAAATTTTCTCCTTAAAAACATTTCTAATTATATTGTTAGTGTAGCAATTTAGCTTGCGTGGTGTAATTACTCAAAATACTTGTTTAATTGTATTATTTGGCATCAAAATGATTATTGAAGTAATGTCATAAAATTGTAAATAGATTTAGAATGCCTCATTTTAAAATTTTATAAGATTTAGCGATGTATAATTATATTAACACTTTAATTTGTTGTCATTTAATATTGTACAGTTGAATAATGAATTTGACAATACTGTAAAGTAAGTATTTAATGATATTATATATCCGTACTCACTTTACGGTATGACTGGTTTGTCATTTCAAAAGTAGATAACATGTTTTTGTAAACATTCCAGTAGCGTTGCTAATTTTGAAGTTATAAAAGCAATATTCTTGCTTGTTTCAGTATTGTTTATGTGTATGTAAATGGTGTAAGGAAATGTATCAAATGCATTTGACATAATTTGTTGCAATTGTAGTTTCAATAATTGTAACTATTTTTAATGTAGATAATGATGTTAAAATATAAATTACTTTATGTTACTTGTTTTAAACCGCCCACTGTTATATTAAGTTTTTGAACAACCTAACTTCATTGCTAACTATATGTTGACTTATGCGTTATTATTGGCAACGAAATATATAATGCTTATTTAGATTATTTTCTGTAAGTAAATTGGTGATTGTATGAATTCATATAGCAGCTTTAATTCTACGTCCTGCACTATGGCTTTCTTAGATCTAGATGTTGAGTTATTCAAAGACAGCAGAAACTTATAGTCTGATAGTGATAGAATAGATTAAGTTAGCTTTGAGCAATAGGGTGGAAGTTTTTTGCAGATATTGAAACGACTTTAGACAAGTCTATCTTCAAATTTATGTGCACAACTACGTTAAACTGATACTTATTGTATCAAACATATATTTTAATTAAAAAGAATCCCGTATGCGCCAATAGACAAAATATGTATGGTTTTAAGATAATAGCAATTTTATAATAAATTAAAAATCTTTATTTATGAAAAACAGTTTTTTTTCTACGGCTTATACTACTGCATGTTTACATTAAAGTTGGTATCCTTGTTTATACGGATTAAATGGCGACGACAGCAATATCAATCAGTTGTCAAACTTTAATCTAACCTAAATGCACTAAAAATGGCTATGTTTAGGGCATTAAATAGAAATATTCCTTATTTAAAGCAGCAGTCAGTAGCCTTATTAGGCAATACCAGCACAGCCGTCAAATTTATATGTGGTGTCGTTTTATTAGGCTATGGATTATCATATTCAGAAGAAGCAGTAAAAGTTTTATCTGTAACTCCCGGTTATCTTATGCCCTCGGCATTTTGGTTGTGGACACTATTTACATTTTGTTTTCTTGAATTACATTTCTGGGAAGTGTTAGTTGATATAGTGACTGTGGGTTTATGTGGAAAATTAATTGAGCCATTATGGGGTCAAATGGAAATGATGACTTTCTTTGCTATTGTTAATCTTGGTGTAGCAATATTGAGCACTACATATTACTTTTTTTTGTATATGTGTACATTTAATACAGATTTGTTGTTTAACGTACATATACATGGACTCGCCGGTTATGTAGCGGGTGTATCTGTTACCGTTAAACAGATTATGCCTGATTTAATTCTGTTAAAAACACCTCTAGGAAAGCTAAGTAATCGAAATGTTCCTCTTACCGTATTCTTTCTATCCTTAACTTTGTGGGTTGTGGGGTTATTAGAAGGTACTTATCCAACAATGTTTTTGAGTGGATTACTTGTCAGCTGGGTGTATTTACGCTTTTACCAAAGACACTCGAATGGTAGTCGAGGTGATATGGCTGATTACTTTACATTTGCAAGGTAAATTTTTAATTATATGTACAAAACTACACGTTGTGCTTTATAGTTTTTTTCCAAATGTTATTCAACCACCTGTGGCTGTTATAAGTAACACTATCCATGGAATGCTAGTAAAAGTTGGTATTTGTCGTAAAGTAGTCAGGCGATATGATATGGCGAATCCCACTGGAGTGACTATTTCAATTCCACCTACTGAACAACACGATATGGAAAGACGACGGTAATTCAATGGTTTATTAAAATTGTGTAATTAAAGAAACATTTTTAGGCAAATTGCTTTAAAAGCTTTAAGCGAAAGATTATCAAAATCACAGGATAAACAATTGTTATTACCAAAAGTTACACATAAGCCAATTCCAAGTCCTGCTCACGGAATTGTTTTAATTAATAGTCCTCAAGCACAACAGATATCAACTACTACCATCACTAGCACTTCTACCACAGTTGCTATACCATCTACTATTGGCACTACTTTTCCATCTACTACGTGACATTCTTCGTAATTACCTGATTGTTTTAATTTATGTATAAAGATGACTATATGTACTGTTACTTTTTGTAATATAAGAATAATTACTATAATTAAGTAAAAAAAAAATCGTTTAGTCTGTAAAATATATTTCTTTAAATTATTAACAAAAATGCGATTTGTAAATTTTACGAATAGCCTGTTTAATTTTAATAGAAGATTGTAACAGTTTAGGGAAGCAAGAAGCTTAAAATTAATTGTTTTTGTTATTTTATAATCGCGATAAATTACAGACGTTTACTTAAGTTCTCGTATGACTTTAAACTATGATTCTTATATTAAGTTATTCGTACTTTTATTCTTTAATGCTGGATAACTACTGGAGTAATTCGTTTTTCTAATACTAAAAGCTTCCACCTAAACATTGAAATTATGAATATTACCATATTACATTTATAATTATTCTTGACTCTCAATTATGAACATTTAATCTTTGCTGCATTGACGATAATATTCTAGATCTGCGTTTTGGCGATGTGGGTTTTTTGCGTCGGCCACTATGACAGTATGGCTTATGATTTATGGAAACCGAAGAGTTCCCTGAGAATGACATGACACCTTTAAAGGATTATATGCTGCAACAATAGATATTAATAGTAAACTTACGGGCCAATAATTCTGCAATTTCTTCATGTACATACATGGAAACTGTATCACCGTATAGTGGTCGATTCTTGTTATTGATCATTACTTCTGAGTCTAAATAAAAAATTGTATAAATTTATGCCGTATCTGGTACGACACTAAATTGCTCTGAAGGCATTCAAACTCGAAGACTAACTTGTCATATGCAACGCGAGAAGCAGTAAGTTTTTCAGACTGGTTTGACGACCTGAGTTGAGCTCCGCTAAGTTTTTGTGTGCCTATGTTTCTTCCTCAAATACTCTCAAGTATCCGCAACTGATAGAACAGGTCTACACTAGCACTAGAAAGTAGCGGTTGTAGTATAGTACTAACCTCGTCGGTAAACGAAACAAAAAACGTTCCATCAGTGTTTTGACTTTTTTGGGTAGTAAACTTTAATCGTAGATACCAGTTGACTAATTATTGCTGTTTTTAACTGGTTTGCAACAGTAACGTGAACCCCGGTTAATGATTTTGGCGGTATCGTATGTTGATTTCTTAGAGAACTGATCTGCTTTTTTAACTTGACGCTGCTGGCGAATATTTTGTCGCCTTGGTATGTCGGACGTGTTTTCACTGGCGGCCAAACCTGCGTAGTGAAAGCGATTTGCAAAAAAGACAAACCGGACAAACTAATAATATATAACGAATTCACAATCTATCTAGCAATATGTATCCATATAGTACATTTTCGAATATAGATTTAATACATAGTCATCCAATGTTGACATTTATAGCTATCCTACGGATATCAGAATGTGTATTAGTAAACTATATTTATCTTTAAAATATACTCTAAAATTTTTTACAAGTGATTCAGTTACCAAATAGAAAAATGCCTACATACGGGATCTCAAGCTTGGACTCTGCAGAATAAAAAATCAACGAATATCGGGTTTAACTCTTCAATCAGCATTGCATAAGGCATTGAATATTGACAAAATATTAAAAGCAGTATAAAAAAATAACGTTCAACCTTGTTAGTTACGTAAATTTATTTCAACTATTATATCCATTTATCTTTCTATATATAATAGTAACAACATGAGAATACTTTCATTTCATATACTTTATATACATGTTATGCACATATCCAGCACCCTATAATGCCAGTCACTTTGCAGCTCAAGTGAATGTAAATGGAACATGATAGCAATGATAGTCGCATACCTTACACGTAGAACAAGTAAATGTAATTACTATGACAATGTTTATTCGGTACCAACTGACAATTTCTTAAGTCATAATTGTGCTATTTACTTATAATGTGCTAAACTGTCAATGATATAATAGTCCGCCTAACAACTTCTGGATCTTGTTTTTATTCATTTCTTGACTGAATATTACCGCGTCAATATAACAATTACTCTCTTCAGCCTAGGTTTAACCTTATCGTACTCATAATTCAGAAACAAACTAAAAATCAAGCTAATTGATTTCCTGCAAATTCTTCGAGTACTAATTAACAACACACTTACCGTAAACTTGACGACTATTTCTTTACTACAAATTCATTTATATATTCCACTATGTCAATTTCGATACTTATAAACTTTAAACAAAACATAATGAAGTGACTATTTTAAACTGAATATTAAAATAACAAAACATCAGTCAGTCAGAAGAGGCCGATATATATTTTGCACAAGCATGTTATTAAAAACACATTATTATGATAACATAGTAAAAGTCCTTTTATAACTATGTTAAATTAGAAAATATAGATATTTAATGTATACAAATTCACTTAATATGAAGTAATAGTAATATTCCCGTTACATATTAGTTAAAATATAAATTTTAGATTCTTTTATAAGCGGAAATATATGTATACCCCATAATTACATAAAATTATTTATCAACGTAATAATATTGACCACATTAGTGCTTAAATAAAAAAAACAAGCAGACTAAAAATTGAACTATCTATAGTATTGTTGGGTATTAGTCCATTGTGGTGGGGGAGCACTAGTATAATCATATTGAGGATTGGGACGATTTTGCGTTGACGCTGGAGCAGGATATTGAGAAGTTGGAGGTCCATTGTTGGCATAAGTAGGGTAGTTTTGAGCGGGACTATATGCCGGAGCAGCAGCATAATATTGAGGTTGCTGAGGTGGAGGTATGTGGATAGGTGGCATAGCTGTTTGAGTGTATGTAGGATTTTGTTGATACTGATTATAATACGTAGGAGCTGGAGTTATAGCTTCGTGCACAACAGGAACTGAATCTTGAATTGGAACTGTTATTAAGTTAGTTCGCACACCTGTTGACACTTGAGATTGTTGCGCTGGTCGTTGTCTAACATTAGTAGATATTGACATTGGAGTACGAGGATCACCAACAGTTTTCGGTCGCACTGGTATTCTTTCAGGTTCCATTATTTCCATTGGTTGGGTTAAACACGACACATGTCTGTGGTTTATGTGTGCTTGTAAATCACGCTGAGAGAGATAAGTACGACGACAACCTAACGAACCATAACGAGTTCCACCATGAGTGCACATAAAAACAGTACCTAAACCTGTCTGTTCAACTCTAGACACTTTATCTAAACAACGAGGACATTGTTTTTGTTCTTGCTTTCCACACGCCAAACAAAAAACGTGTTTACACGGGATCTAAAATATACCACAATGTAGTATGTTTATATTTGTAGATTAGTAGCAAATACCATTCGTCCATATATTAAGATAGGTTTCAAGCATTTGTCACAGCAATGTATCATTGGATTTAAAACTTTTTCACCAATTAGATTAACTTTATGATTCCAATCTAACCGTAACATGGGTTCAGGTGGTCCACGATTAATTGTTGTAAAGGTGGGCGCCTCCAGTTGTGAAATGTCAGCTTCCAAATCAACTGCCAAACAAAAACAAGTGATGAAAATAAACACCTCTGATTATATTGCATTTAATACTTTTAGGTGCTGATGCTTCGGCATTGTCATGCTCATTTGGGTCTTCTTGTTGTTTTTGATTTTGCGAATTATCAACTTCTTCGTCACTTTCGATTACCTTAATGGCTTTCTTGCCTCTACCGCGTCCTCTACCTCTTCCGCGGCCCCGACCCCGACCGCCTCGTCCACGACCACGACCTCTTTTAGGAACTCCCTCGTCCATTTAAACACTTAAAGAAACTCTTTCTTTAAAAATGTGTGAAAACTGATTTAATTTATACTGCAGAAAAAATTATAGTTTACCTAACATTTGAGGTTATGTTATTTTACAGATTTTGTATGGTTGCGTTCCATATGCATTATAAGACAATGGATGCGTTCAAGTATTGACATAAGTTTAAGATTTCAATGCCAATATCCATATCTTTCTAAAAAGCAAAATTTGCAGTGTATAAGTATAATACAGATATTGCGCATGCAATTCTTACAGAGGAATTAAAACAGGCGCTATTTTTCTTGCGCGAAATTACTAGTGAGTTTTGTATTTATATCGTAGATGCAACTGTGTCAAGTTAAACGACTCCTGCAAATATGTATGTGTACATAGTTTGTATTGTTAGCAGTGTTGTGACGTATCTAGATACTTTTTAAGTATCTAGTGTCATATACATACATTGGACAAAATGTAACTGAATCTGTATTTAAATACATTTTTTGTTGTATCTGTATTATTTAGATACTTTTCCTTGCTCAAACTGTAAATCATACAAGTTTTCATTAAACATCGCGGTGGTTTTTTGTCAGTTATCACATGATTTATTGTAAGGCGTTTTTTTAGCGTTTTTGCTTTGCTTACTATTAACTCTACATCGCAATACAATGTCTAAAGACACATTTAAAATTCTATTAATGTTAAAACAAAATAAACTTTAAAATTAAAATTTAAAAAAAATAAAATTGTATTTTTTATGTAATTGATTAATATTTGTTTTTTAACTGAACAAAATAGATATTTTGTTTTAAATTTTATTGCCAACATATTTTGTTAAAAATGTATCTGACGTGTACGTTCTTCAAGTTTCTGCAACTGCATCTAGATACTTTTTTTTAGAAAAAGTATCTTATCTGTATCTAGATACAATTTATGAGAAGTATATATATCTGATCTAGATACTAGAAAAAAAGTGTTTGTTACAACACTGATTGTTAATATTAATGAAATTAAAAATACAAATAAATATCAGTATGTATATGCTTAATGTTATGTATGTATGCATGCATCATTATGCATAAATACACTACTACGTTTCTTTTGCGAATAATATGGCTGTAATATTGCTATAATTTTTTTAAAAATAAATACATATACTATTTTATTGCGTTGGTTGTATAGCGAAAAAGTTGCTGAAATTGCAGTTGTAATTCTTGCATATACACAAATTCTTACATTTAAAATTTTTCTCGTTTGCAATTCTTGTGCAAGAAAAATTGCTGCAATTCTAGAGGTGTCTTAATACGGGCTTAAGTTTTCTATAGAATGTTAATTGAAAATTGAATATTGATTTCAGCGAATCACACTACAGGAACCATTGTGGCACAATACATAAACAAAAATCACCACACCAAATACCAAAATAACAATAAATTTATAAGCGTATATAAACTTATTGTCGTAGTTGCTGTAGTGATTTTTAATTCTTTTCAGTAAATAGAGATGTTTTTGTGGAAAAAGATCATTAATAAAGTTAATTGTTTTCTTCTAAGGGAAAACGCTACAATGATAAAATTATTCGATTTGTAACATGTTTGTTACACAAATATATTTGTGGATAGTAATAAGATAATTCTAGTAATTAGTATACTGGAACGTTCGAGAAGTTATTTGCAAATGCAAGAACCTTCTAGAAGCTGTTATCCATCTTCTAGAAGATATACCGAACACTCGAGAAGGATTTCCTTATGTGTATATATACCGACGAGACAGATCGTAGGTCAGTTTTTGCCGTAATGCGAATCCAGCTGTGTTAAGATTATTCAAGTTGAAATAAATAAGTCGTTAGCACGCGTGTGTCTAGATAAATTTACCGAGAATAATCTTGTACGTGATTTTAGTGTAAACAATTGTGTGATTCTATCCGAGGACTTTATCTTATCTTAATTAGTGTAAGTGTTTTTATTAAATATTATGAGATTTTATTAGTTCTGTTAATTTACAAGTGTACATATCTCTAGTATAAGTAAAACATATTTTTAGTAGTTTAAATAAATTAGTAACAATACGTAAAACTAAAATCAAATGTTACATGAATCAAGGCGTAAAGATTATACCTCAAATGACAAATCTTTTTTAAAAATACTGTTTACGTTTATGATTAGATTTGTTAGTTATATGTATGTTAATATACATATTTATGTACAGTAATTACAATTACTGAAATTATTATCATCCACCTATAATTATTACAAATAATTTTATCATTATTGTAGCTTTTTTTTAAACGCAACAATTATTTATTGTAACAAGAACCGTAAATACGTGGCTTTTCAACTTTATGTTTTAGTTACCGTTTAGGTTGGTTGTGAAATGACCTTTACCCAGTCGCCTTTATGATTTACAAGATAACACACACAAACCGTTTAAAACAAGAATAAAGAAAATTTTAAATATGCTTTGCAGAGCCGTCTTTTGGAAACATTAAATCCAAAAGCTTTCCGAGATTCTCAATTGAAACGTCTTCGTCCTCTCGTCAAAATTGTACTAAAGAAATTACTTACTTACTTCAATAACAATAAAAATGAGTATTTTATAATCCCTTATTTATTTAAATACGAAAGTTTAGTATGATATTCACAGGAAGTAAAATTCAATAATTTTGTAACTAAAAATACACCATTTCTTAATAAATACAACGCGTTGTACTATGATAAGTATGCTGCAGTTCTTTTTTCTATAACTTCTCTACAAATTGGACATAATTCTAAAATTTCATCGGAACAATCCTCACATAAACAAACGTGACCGCATGGTAGCAGTATAACCTAAAATCAAAATAACCGTTAGTGCTTAACCGTATAATTCAGATAAATTATTATTTAGTAATTAATGTACAATGACTTATATAGTCAAAATAAACTGCATACGTGTGACCATAGTTGCACACAAGTTCACACTAAAAAAATTGCTTGAACTCATTTACTGTGCGCTCAGTGTTAAAAAAAATAGAACTTGCTAGCAAGCAAAGGCGGTTATCTTAGAACATTCGCAAAACCGGCAAAGCACTGCAAAAATAACTGTTGAAACAACCTGACAACGAAACGTGATTTTTTGTAACATACCGGTTTTATTTTCGAATAGACTATCCAAAATTATATTCTTGCCAAGGTTCTATTTAGCTATCAGCTTGTTTTTTCAAATTTTGAAATTGCAACAACGATATTAGAGAGGACTGAACAATCCGCAGCAATAATTTCACTGCTGCCAGCAGTTCCCTCCGGAAAAGACAATAGCTTATTTATAGTTTTAATAGCACCTTGATAATATTAATTATTCCTTGGAAAGCGCTGTCAGCCGTGTTAACAGTTGGCCAATTAAAGTACAAACTTCAGATAACACGAACATTAGCCCATCTTTTTGACATCAACAGCTATTACTTACTTGACGAGATACTACGTGACCTTGAAATTTTCGTAGACCTAACTTTAGACAAACTTTTAGTCTTTGGAACACTTTTTCTAGGGTCTTAAGATGTTTTTCAAGTGATTTAGCCACCACGATTACATACGTCTTTTCTCTTTTGGCACCTTAGAAGGTGTTAACGCAAATGACAGTAACTTCTAACTAATTGATGAAATTGCAAGTACAAATGTATTAATGGTTGTTCAAATTTATTGTAATCACTTTCTGCTTATTCATATTGAAATTTAAAACCGTAGACAATAATTGCAAAACAAATGGTATTTTTATATAAACAGATTTTTAAAGCAAAGCGATTCTTTCCTTATTAATTCCTTATCTGATGGTAATTTACTATTCAACTAATTACAAGAAGTTATTTAAATTTCTAATACGACAATGATTACTAACAATAATCAAACTTAAAATTATGTAAAAATTTCTTAAAAGCGTATTAATATTATAAAATATTAAATTATGTTTTAAAACGTTCTTATATGCAGTTATAAGAGAAAATGTCTTAAGACCATTCAGTAGTAGCCACTAGTGATGTGCGCAATTCGAATGAATTCATTCGAAATATTCGATTGTTGCCGAACGTCGATTGTTTCGAAATGATGCTACGATTCTCTCGATGAAAAAATAGTAACAATGAAAGAAAGTAAAGTAATTGTAGAAGTTCTCGGTCTTGACGATCGAATGAAAATAGTAGCGGCTGAAAAAAAGTAAAGTAATTGTAGAAGTTCTCGGTCTTGACGATCGAATAAAAATAGTAGCGTTTGAAAATAAGTAAAGTAATTGTAGAAATTCTCGGCCTTGACAATCGAACTACCGTTGGTGGATGTTTGGATTTGTGGAATTTATTAATTTCTATAGAATTTTATATATTAGATATTGAATCTATTATTATTACGACCACCTATAAAACAACCTATTCACAAAAAAAATTGTAGTTGTTTCAGAAAAGAAACTATTAAATCAATTCTTTGCTGTAATGTTTTCTGAGGACTTTTCGTTTGAAGCATATTTTGTAAATACATATATTATATCTACATTTATATTAATTAATAAAGTATTAAATTCTTATGTAATAAAAAAAAGAAAATCCTTCTCTTTAAAGGGCATTGTCCTTTTATTGAAGGAATTTTATAAATTACAAACAGAATTAAACTCGTGTTTGACCTATTTTGAACATCTGGATATTGTAAAATCCTGTTTATTTTACTTTTCATTAGTGATGATGATCCATAATCTAATGTCCAAAGTGCAACTAAAAGAAATGTGGGAATTCAGTTTAGTCGTCTAGCCACAAACGGTAACGCACAAACAGTTGAAAGAAGGTACATCCGAATAAATCATTCGAATGATTCTTTCGATTGTTGTACAGTTACTATTACTATTCATTCGATTGTTAATATCGCTCGATTGTGCCCATCACTAGTAGCCACCGTATTTAATAAACTGCGGAATAGATTTGCGACCTTATACAAAATTTATTTTTACATATTGTTAAAAATTATAAATAGAATACCTCAAGCTACATGAAGCCCATTGCGTCGTTATTAATTACCGATGAAGGTAGCAGCAGGGTTACTGGTATTCTGAATAAAAGCAGGCCTGGGTCGTCGTATTAATACGCCGATACAAAGCACAAGCTGGTATCGATATTTCGATACGTATTGAGTATATCGATACGTGCCGATACTTTGTTACATATCAATATTTCGATACGGAGCAATACTCCGATATGTATCGATACAAATTGCGTATAAGCGATACACAAAATGCCGTATCGCACGCCACTGATTAAACGTAATCTTTAATACACCGTACGGTATATAGTTTTTACTGTAGATACAGAACATTTTTTAGTTTATGCAAAACAATAATTGCAATGATGTCTAATTTACTAACGTCAAATCTCACAAATAGTAAATTATAGCAACATATATTCGATGCAATGTTGTCAGATCAATATTTTAGGGAAAATATAGAATGGAGACGTAAAGGGTCTGTTTATTTAGATTTTCAAAAATATGTATTTGCAGTCAAAACTCGATTATCCGGAACTTAGTTATACATATACATAAAACAATAATTAAAACAAATTCGTGATGTAGCAGCATTAGAGAAAATACTGTTTACGTCAAATGACAATTACCAGATATATTAACCCAAATTAAATTATATATTTGATTTCATGATTAAGGCTGCAGTATTTTAGTAATTTGAGAAATACGTGCCGTACGAAAATGTATCTCTAATCCCTTAATAAACATTAATTTTTGTTTATTTGAGAGCATTCAGTACCACGTGATTTTTACAAACCTACATAAACAGACCCCTTATGTTTCCATTCTGTATAGTATAGACACAAACATAACTTCAACGGTTGTAGTGCCGGCGGAATTTGTAAAGGACCTGTGGGCGGAGCTTTTCTGCGTGACATTCTAAAGTCGGCCTATCAGAACGCTACTTATTCTATTATATTCGTAAGAATCGGTTCGTCGTGTCAATTTTGTCAACTACGCATATCATGTGACAGGTTCATTACAAATTACGTGAACTATAATAACAATGTAGATAAAACATTCAAGTACCATTATCGTAGATAAGAGGATAATATACTTTACCATTATAAAGAAAATATGTTGCTATAATTTACTCTTTGTGAGCTTCGACGTTACTAAATTAGTGCAATTATTTTTTTGCATAAATTAAAAAATGTTACATATTCTATATCTACAGTAAAAACTATATACAGTACGGTGTCTTAAATATTACTTTCAATCACAATACCAGTAACCCTACTATAATTCAATTATTATTACATTATGTAGTATTTAAAATGGACTGCCAAACAGGTATTTAACACCTCCATCGGTAATTAATAACGAAGCAATTGTCATAACATTTAGGCAAAACCGAGGGCAAAACTTTAAAAATGTTTATGTTATAATTTTAAAACTGCATATTAATTAAATTCTTACTAATGCAATAAATGCTGTGGCAATAACTTATAACGTTATAAACGAAAGTAATCATCCAGTCATAACAATCACAATATTCACAATTCCAAATTGTTTCAACGCG
This sequence comes from Aquatica leii, assembly GCA_035610365.1. Taxonomy (NCBI): domain Eukaryota; kingdom Metazoa; phylum Arthropoda; class Insecta; order Coleoptera; family Lampyridae; genus Aquatica; species Aquatica leii. The sequence continues at coordinate 54,500,270 of CM069436.1, forward strand.
TTGTTGCCAGATCGTATTAGTTAAAATTACTTGCTTTATTGTAGGTGACAGAATTTTGTAGCACATTATTGAAATTTACTAAAAATTACTTTTACACAAAATTTCAATTTTTTTGTTTTCACTAAATGTGTTTGTTTTATTTCAAAGAGTGCAACCCATATAAAATATATGTATAAGCTTCATGTAAAAAATTATTTAAAATGATTTTTTGTTTTCAAATTTATGAGGCTTGCGGTATTGTGTTCACAATTTCTAAGAATATATAGACAAAAATTCAAAAAATTTGTATAAGATCGTAAATCTATTCCGCAGTTTATTAAATATGGCGACTACTATTGAATGATCTTAATTCGTTTTTGTTGTTTTATATAATCCATATAACAACGTACCAATAAAAAAACCATATATACAAACATCGCTGTTCTTCATACATTTAATTATACGAATTTTGCGCCATATAACAACTGCATTCTGAGTAACGGTTCTATTCTTTTGAACAGTGAGTTGTTAAACAACATCTGTTAAACTATTTAAATCACATGATTGACATTGACAGTGATCCCCTTGTACACATTATATATCATTTTGTATTATTTATGTAGTATGTACAACTTCCGTCACGAAACCTAGCGATTGCCGGCGCATCCCCAATTTAACCGATATCTATTCCAGTGCCGTAGGTATAATTTGTTGCCAAATAATTTGTAAGTTTAATCCTTGTTTATATACATTATAGTTAGACAATGAGATAGCTTTATATGGAAACAAATTTTTTATTCATGTTAGATGGCGATAGTGAAAACAAGGTAATAATTAAATGCAAACCGTTTTTGGTTATTAAAAGATTGCGAATGATGGCAGCACAAGTAAGCTACGTACACACGCTATTAGTTTCGACATACGTGCACAGCAATGTTTTAACAGTTAACTTGCTTTAATTCTGAAAACTCTGAGTTTGCAAAAATAATTCGTACACTTTAATTTCTGTTTATAAACAAAATATAGAATGAATAAAATCCTGCAAACGTTTCTATAAAATTATAATCGGTTGAGTGGTTTGTTCCATTTTCTTTTCAAGCCGGAAGCCAATGAAGATGTGCTAATTTAATTTTTTTTTAATTTTTACTACTCAGAAGCCACATAAAATATAAATATACAAGCTTATTAGCACTTTAGAGGTATCTTTAGCAATAAATACAGGGCGATGTTTCAAAGATTCGGACTTTAGAACCAAATTAATGATTTAAATGTTGATATAAACTATTACAACGCTCGCCGCTTATCGGAATCACGGATAATGTTTTCAATTCGGTAATGTTATCACTTTACTAAAGTAACGATCCGGACGCTTGCTACTACATAGAAAAAACGCCGCTTATAGTAAATATAATTTCGCTTTATGTTATCAGTTCATTTATTTGTTTCTATACATGATCAATAACTTATTTTGCATGCATTTTTGAGTTGAATTTTCACAATACGCTTGTTGGGAATGAAAAATTTTATCATTGTACTCGAAAAAATAGTTGTTTTGCATGTTTATCTTATTTTTGCAGTGTTATTCATTTATTTAAAAAATTTGACTGATTTACAAAACGTTACATTATTTCAACATCTGTAAATACTTTATCTACGAGAATTAACTTTGAAAGCACGTGCCTTCTTAGAATAACAAATTAAATTAACTACGTCAAATTTCTGAGAAGAATTGTGTAATTCTTAGAACAGAGAATGAAGCATCATAACGTTGTTTTTGATTTCTTTGTGGATTCTGCTGCTTTTTTTAAACGTTTTATAAATTTTTTGCTTGTATTGACGCTTTGATTTCATCGTCTAAATTAACATGTTAATCACATACACGCTGTATGTATGTACTGCTTTCTAACAAATAAACATTTTTTTCTGAATTTCAAATATTGTTATTCGGTTATTGTTATGTCAATAAACAGAATATTTTTGTTTATGGGCATAAAAGGACCATCGTTAGCTAAACATGCCTGTCCACTCAAATTCATAAACCTTTCATTTCGTTATTAATACATATATCTTTTATAATTTTTTATCAGCATGTGTACTCATTAACTAGTTAACTTTAATCTAATTTATATCAAACTTGAATAGAAATTTTGAAAAATTTCGTAGTTTTTTTATTGTTTTGATCGCTCGAATACTATAAAAAAATATATACAAATTAGAAACTGTAGGTTCAATTATGAAATTGTGTTCTATTAGGGGAATGATTATGTTTCTCAGAATACCAGTTGTTTACGTAGACCGAATTTCATAACATAAGTGTTATCGTGCATAGATATAATTTTCTTTCAAGGTTATTTTACATGTAATTAAAAGAACGTATGTCTTTTCCAAATCTCTGAAACTGTATCTTTATAGATTACTGTAAGAGAATATACTGATCTGTAACTTAGAAATCTGTAATATTAATAAAAACAGCGCCAGAGATGTCAATTTAGCGTTTGCATCCAAAACTACTAGCGTTTTGCATCCAAATGAATGTTTCCAATTTTAGCGCAGTCATTGTCTAACTATAATCTATATAAACAAGGGTTTAATTAAGAATATTGATACTAAATCAAATAAATACGGATTCTGCATAAACTTTTTATGAAAATATGTTCAAAAATACTTGATAACCTTACCGACCGTATGAATATGGAATCCGAACTCAAACGCGTCTTTTACGCATGAACTGCTCTCGACAGGTTTCGTGATTGTAACTGTATGTATGATATTAGCCATTTATAAATGGTATTAGCAGAAACATATTAAACACAGTACTCTTAAATAGAGGAATTTAACCATTTGGAAACTTACTTCTCTAGGATTTGCTTTACAAACAACGCAAAGCTGAGAATCAGACATTTCATCTCCTCTAGCCTTCTGTCTTCTTTCCTTACGAGAAATTTCCAATTCTTTCCTCTTCCTTTCAATATCTGATTTTCTACTTTTATTGATTAAATATTTCCGTATCATTAAACTGCCAATAACAATACCTAAAGTTCCAAATATAATACAAAATAATCTAGAAGATAAACGTTACTTATAAACAAATATTAATATCTAACAAACCTATAGCTTCTTTGATTATCATCCAATTTTTTGGCTAAAGATACAATTCCCATATTGGTTAAATAAAATGGAGAACCATCTCTCGGAGGTTGTAATCGAAGAGATTTTCCATTCTCGTTAGCTACTAATTCGCCAACTCCTGTAATAATACTTCCTTTTCTTAACATTTCCTCAGTTGTTTGAACACCTCGCTGACGAAAACCAGTAAAAAAACCCCATATGTGATCGATGACTTTTGGTACAGTGGGTGTAAACACATTAGATATCACGTCTAAATCTGAAGAGAAAAAAATTATGTGAATTAAGATTAGAGAATTCGTAGAACATAATACCTTCTATTTACCTAAAACATCTGCTGCTAACGGGTCGATTACTTCAACACTGTATTTTGATGATTCAAGCACAAAAGGCATAACATTTTGAACTTTCTGAATTACTTTTTCATGTTCGGACCAATACCCTGTTGCTCCACGTTGAACGATATGTTCTTTAATTGTGAGTAATTGAAGCACACCTGCTACTTTAGGATTATTGTTGCTAGTTATTGGATTACCAATTGGCTGTACGGTGCCTCTAATTATTACATAAGGAAGTATTTTGTCAGGTTCCTTCGATACAAGTTTGTCTAGATTTTTATCAATTTCCAAATACGGTGCAGCCTAATAATAAAAACTAAGTTTCAGTGCTGTAGTCATGAAGGTTATTACTTACTTGTATCTTAGTAATAGCATTTTTATTTCTTAAGTATTTTATCACACACGCTCCAAGTAGAACAGAATCTACTGTTAGCGCAATTATTTCGCTTAAATAATCCATGACATACATCGAAAAAATCACAAATGTTGATCCAAGAACTTTTTTACAATTTTAATTTTGACATTTTTTTCATATTAATACAATCTTACCAACCGACTAATGCAATCAAATGCAATATAGGTTAAGATTGGGTTAGGATATGTCGTAAGAATTCTCATTAATACGAGTCGTTCGGAAAAAAACCTTAATAACGCGAATTTTTTCTCAATGTTTGTATCTGAAAAATCTTAGCGTTGTGTGTTAATAAATACTATGTGATTTATTTCAAAGATTTATTTAACCAATATTTAACGAATAGGACTTAGGTCGTGAAAAGCAGATCACTATGGCAAAAACGGAGGTAAGTAATGCAGAATTGATTTGTTTTATTTACTACATGAATCCCAGTAAGCACAGTTTTGTAGATAACCGATTACAAATATGTTTTTTAAAAAGCCGCACTAAAGATAACTATAGAACCCGTAAATCTAAAAAATAGATCAAATTTAGTTATGAAAAGAAAACCGAATTTGATCATAGATATAAACATGATATAAACAAAATCGACGCAGTTTTATCGGATTATCTGCATAATCTTCCATTTTTAAATTTCGCTAAAATGGGGGAAGGGGGAAGTGTTATTTTGAGTGCCAAATTTAAATACTACCACTAAGATTTTAGGGAAATTATTCTACTTGAGGTTTTTCTTTTCAACTTCTTTATCATAGTGTCCCGTAAAAAGGTTTCCAAACTTATTTCGACCACAACCAACTTTTGAAGAGAAAATTTCCAACGAAGTAGCAGGGTTGGCACATTTAAACCACAGGGTTTAAAAAGGTCTTATTTCACTTGTTTTTTTTTTTTAACAAATTATACTTGTATTATACAGTGTGTCCCAACGATCTGGGGGTGGAAGATTACGCCTATACTGTTGATTTAAAAACATATATTATAACAGATTCTTTTAGTCGACAATATTTTGGTATATACAGGGTGGCCCATTTTCGAGTACCACACCAAACTTGTGTTTTTTTAAACGGAATGCCCTATATATTTTTATATATTTGAATTCTCTGTTAAATACTGAGCAAAATGATATAAAGTACTATGGATCTACGACCAACGGTTCCTGAGTTATTGACATTGTTATGTAAAAAAATGAGTCAATTGAGTAGGCTCCTGTTCCGCCATCTTTAAATATATCGAAGTGAAATTTTGGTATTTGTATTTCTAATATGTCTAGTATTGACCTGTATACTCAAATTGCAGACTCTTTTCTCTACATATACAGGGTGGTCCATTTTGCGCAATGTAATTTTTCTCAATTTTTTTAAATGGCACACCCTATATTTTATTACAGATTTAAATAGCATTTTTTACGAGCTTTCAATAGATACTCACTTTATACTACCTATTCCTAAGTGTTTTTGAATTATTTTGTCTTAAAGTTGAAAATTGCAAAATTTTGTTACTTTTCTTGAATTTTCTTCACATCATAGTAGCCCGATTTCCGCTTGTCTTTTTCTGTTCCTTAGCAACTTAACAAATGAAAGTCTCTTATAGTTCGTGAAATCATTGTTGATAGTAATCTGCATAGTTACTTTGTTAATAACTGGTTATCTACTTATTGTGCGATGAATTTCTCAAAAGAAGAGCTGATTAATATGACCTATGCTTTAGGAGAGGCTGAAAGGAACTGCTTGTTGGCGTCACGAATTTATGAACAAAAGTACCCTTTGGCTAGACATCCAAGATCTAAAGCGTTTGAACATCTTCGAGAACGATTTGAAGACACAGGAAATGTCAAATACAAAAAAAGAGATGTAGAGCAACGTACAGTTACAAACGACGAAAACGAGTTGACAGTTTTATTAAGTGTAGAAGAAAATCCTCACGTAAGTGTTCGTCAGATCGCGGTGCAAGTAGATCTTAGCAAAACTTCAATACAAGAATTATAAGCAAACATAAATTTCACCCATACCATTTGTGCTTGCATCAAAGCCTACGACCGCAAGATTTCGCAGATCGCGTCGCATTTTGCAATACTATTATAGAAAAAATTAACCAACAACCCAATTTTATTGACTTTGTGCTATTCAGCGACGAAGCAAGTTTTAATAACGTAGGAGTCGTTAATAAACATAATATGCACTATTACTCCGTTGAAAATCCACACTGGGTACGACAGATACTACCAGAATCAGTGGACTGTGAATGTGTGGGGTGGTATTATCAATACGAATGTAATAGGACCTTTCTTTTTCGATGGTTCCCTGACAGGCGAAAAATATCTGCAATTCCTTCACGAAGATTTACCACAGTTGCTTAAAAATGTAAATCTACATACTCGACAAACTCTGTATTACCAACATGATGGAGCCCCGCCGCACTACCATAATCGAGTACGTCGGTATTTAGAAAATTGGCGCGAAGATCGGTGGATAGGTCGCGGTGGTCCCATTGCTTGGCCAACGAGATCACCCGATCTCACTCCTCTAGACTTTTTTCTTTGGGGAACAGGAGGTGTATAAGGATTTGACTACTACACCGGCCAATATGAAAGTTCGAATTGGAGAGGCCTTTCGAAGAATTCGAAAAACTACCCTTCAAAATGTCAAAACAGCTTTCACTAGGCGGTTGGCATTGTGTATTGCTGAAAATGGAAACATTTTTGAACATTTAATATAAAATTTATAATTCATTGTGTCCTTTAATTCCATTTTAAAGATTATGGTTATACTGTTCCGTTCTACGAGTAAATAATAGTTCCCCTTCTGTAGTTCATTGTTTCAGTGTTCTAATTTATTTTATAGGCCCTTATTGTGACAAATTCAAGAAAAGTAACAAAATTTTGCAATTTTCAACTTTAAGACAGAATAATTCAAAAACAGTTAGGAATAGGTAGTATAAAGTGAGTATCTATTGAAAGCTCGTAAAAAATGCTATTCAAATCTGTAATAAAATATACACAAGTTTGGTGTGGTACTCGAAAATGGACCACCCTGTATATGTAGAGAAAAGAGTCTGCAATTTGAGTATAGAGGTCAATACTAGACATATTAGAAATACAAATACCAAAATTTCACTTCGATATATTTAAAGATGGCGGAACAGGAGCCTACTCAATTGACTCATTTTTTTACATAACAATGTCAATAACTCAGGAACCGTTGGTCGTAGATCCATAGTACTTTATATCATTTTGCTCAGTATTTAACAGAGAATTCAAATATATAAAAATATATAGGGCAAAATGTTTTTTCAACGTTTTACAAAAGATATATTTAGATTTTTAAAAACATTGCAAAAATGCAAAATCAATATTAGAAAAACATTGTAAAATGTTTAAAAAATATTATTTATATATGTTTATATTTTACAAATGTGTTACATTAATGTATAAAAAATGTATAATACACGATTTTATAAATATTGCAATATGATTAAAGGTCGGTTCTACAATCATGGTATAAACGTACCATAAAGTAAAGTTTAGTTATTCTTACTTTAATTTTAAAATACTGATATTTGGTTGTTAGTTTTATTTATGCTATCGTATAGTATGACGGTATTTTACAATCAAACTAAGTATAAATCAACTGATATTTATACGATGATTATAGAAAAAGTTCTAAAATGCGGTATTCAAGCTTGGTTCCGGTTTAGGTCAACTGCGGATTGGAGGACAGTTTGAAATAGGTACTGAAGTTCGTCTTCCGACGATCCGGCGTGCAGATGTTGGGTTGCAGGCATCAGGTCAAAAATGGAGAAAATGGGAAAACTGTTATTGTCACGATTTTATTTTATAGGTATCGCGTTCAGCTATTTATTGAATAGAGATAAGGAGGGAGCATAGTGCAACACTCTAGAGTTTATTATATGGTATGCAACTCAGGAGAATTGCTCTCAATATATGCTGGTCATGCTAGACTTAAATCAAAATACTATTAATGCGATAACATTGCAACAACATAACTAAATGTATATTTTTCTCACGGTAGTTTGTTTATACATGTTATTCTTAAGTCGTGAAAGCATTTGATCTTATAATAACTCTGTTTACACGATATTCGAATTGAAGTGTGTAATTGCAAATAAAGAAACTGCATTTTATTTTAAACATATTTAATGACAAATTTAAACGATATCTACAATTTAATGTAATAAATTCAACGTCAGGCGGAATGAATGTTTGATCTTGAGATGCGTTTGCAAAATACTTCTTGTGTTGCTTATGCAAAAACTTCTTAAAATGCCGAGATATGCAATAAACTTCCTAAGTTCATCACACAAAAAAATGCTTTTTGGATAGCAATGGTGCCATCGGCCAATGTTGAAAAAGCTGCGGTTAGTACATATCGACCAGGGGTGGATGGGGTAATGTAAACCGGCCTGGGAAATAAAGGAAGCGGTCCAAAAAAATGTCGATGCAGGCCGAAAATTTTGCGCTGGTTTTATATTCTACCGGCCCAGATTTTAAAAATTTTACCGACCCAGGGGGAAAATTCCCTTTTTCCCCTTGGGCCCATCCACCGCTGATATCGACTCATATATGGGAACCATAATAGTTCGTTTTTGCGGGCTTTTATTTCGTGTCAGAGAAACAAAAAAGGAAGGGATTTTTTTGTAGGAATTTTCAAATTCAAATAAGTCTCAAACTAACTCAATGAGTTCAAGAAAGACATAAATAAACTTTATCCTAAGGGTCGTTTTGTTTGCTTATAAACTGTACATTGATGTCAATCATTTCGTTGCCTGCTCTACTGAGATACATTTTTTGTTTTATTTGACCGATGTTGTTTAACATTTTTGTGGTTAACTCTAATTTTGTTTATTTATTTTAGATGATATTGTTTCAATGCTAAAGAAACTGTGTTAACTGGGATAATAAATTTAAATTAATGCTTACAATTTAATTAAATATTTGATTTGCTATTCACAGGACAGTCATAGCAGTAAAAGACGAACTTTTTCTATAGAAGAGCGTTTGCAAATTTTGGGAAAGCTTGAAGCTGGTGAAAGAATAATAGATTTAGCGGGAGAATACAAAGTAAATGCTTCTACGATTGCAACGATAAAAAAAAGTAAAGATCATATTTTAAGAGCCAAACAGGTTTTACAATCGTATGATGGCGACTTGGGTAAGAGAAAAAGATTTCGAGGAACTGAATGTAAAAAATTTGAAATTGAAGTATACAATTGGTTTCGTCAACAACGGGATTTTGGTTTAGCTGTCCCTGGTTATTTTCTTCAACAAAAAGCTCTGCAATTAAACAAAAAATACAATGGCCCAGCTAATTTTAAAGCAAGTAACGGGTGGTTAGACAGATTCAAAACTCGATGTGGAATAAGATCACTAATAGTTCAAGGGGAGGATAAATCTGATCAACACGTAGCTAGTCAAAGATTCATAATGGATTTAAGTAATTTAATAAACGTATGTGATACTAAATTGGATTACATATATAACTGTAAGGAAACAGGTTTGTTTTGGAAGTTGTTACCTAATAAAATAAATGAAACATGTAGAGCAGAAATGACGAACGTAAAGGATAAAATAACTGTCATGATTTGTACAAATGCGTCCAGTAGCCATAAGATTCCTTTATATGTCATTGGAAAAACAAATAAATATGAATGCTTTCAAAATTTACAAAATCTGCCAGTGTATTATGAATATCAAGCAAGTGCCTTGATGGATCCAATGTTAATGATGGACTGGTACACAAATATGTTTATTCCGGAAGTTAAAAAAAAGCACGACTATGAACAAAACAGTAATATAAAAATTATTTTAATAATGGACAACGTTTCTTCTCATCCGACTGAGGACGAATTTAATGCAGTGGACAATTTTTGCAGGGTATTATTTTTACCAACAAGTGTAGCATTGTTGATTCAACCGTTCGATCAGGGTATTATAGAGCATTTTAAAATAAATTATAAAAAGTTATTATTATCTAGAATATTTATAAGCAATACTTCTGAAGAAATCAATAGTGCCTTTCGAAAGTTTTCTCTATTAGATTGTTTAAAGTGTTGTGCACGTGCATGGGATGAAATAACATCATACAACATCAGAAACTGTTGGAAAAATCTTATACCTTTAAACGATTCTGCATCAACTTTAAATAATGAAACAATAGACCTTAATGATTTTCATTCGTTTGTTTCTAAGATGCCTGGATGCACAACGATGACACTCGACGAAGTAAAACATTATCTGAGTTATGAATGTGGTTATGACAAAAATGAGTGCGGGTGGGGAAATAATGTAGATACCAAAGACCATTTATTAGAAATGCCTGTTGATGAATATCATTCTAATGATGATGAACATAAATTCTTTATTGGAAACAATGAGTCTGTGATATCTATAAACCTAGCTTTGGAAGGTTTATCAAACTTTATTAAATGGTATGAAAATCAGCAGAATTGCTCTCAGTCTACGCTCACGATGCTAGAAGATTTAAATCAAAATACTATTGATCAGATAATATCGGAAAAATATAATTAAGCATATATTTTTATTATATTACCTTATTTTTTTAAGTTGTGTAAATGTCTATATAGTTGTTATTTGTTAATGTACGTCTTGTGCTACGTCAATGTCTATTTGTTGCCGTCGTGTTGAACTTAAAGTAAGATCAGTATGAATCTGTGGCAATGATTTTTACTGTTGGTTGTATTCTTGTTAATTGAACAGGTAAGTATCTATATACCTCAATGAACATTTTAAAAACAATATTTTATCAACGTTTTGAAAAGATACATTTACATGTTTAAAAACATTACAAAAACCTAAAAATGTTTTTAAAAATATAATTAAAATACTTTAATACAGTGTAAATCGTTTAGTAAGTAACTCAAGGGACCGTGGACATATTTATTACTTCTTAACCGTAGTTACTTAATAAGCGTATTGTTTAAAATCATAAGCGACTTTCGGCTTAGACCGCGTCGTAGTAAAACACCCAGACTTAGGCTTGGTCATAGTCTCTTCTTGAGAGCCAAAACAAGAAGTAGAACTTGGCCTTTGCCGTATTGTCGTTCGTGAACCCAAACAAACTGACGTTTCGCAAGACATTGCAGCTTGCATCTTCAGAGTGGTAAATGTCACTGTGACATTTACCACTCTGAAGATGCAAGCTGCAATGTCTTGCGAAACGTCAGTTTGTTTGGGTTCACGAACGACAATACGGCAAAGGCCAAGTTCTACTTCTTGTTTTGGCTCTCAAGAAGAGACTATGACCAAGCCTAAGTCTGGGTGTTTTACTACGACGCGGTCTAAGCCGAAAGTCGCTTATGATTTTAAACATAACAACCGCGAAAGCTTAAGATTTTTTATAAGCGTATTGTTAAAAACCATAAAACGTAAACGTTTTTACTTAGTAACCGACTACTTACTAAGCGGTTTCTACTGTATCAATGTTTAAATCAAGGTTAAAAATATATTCTTGAAAAAAATTTTTCGTTTTTAACTATTTTAATACATTAATTACGTTATTTAATAAAATAATTTTTATAGAACTTCTTTTGTACTGTGTGACTGTGTCTGAAATAAAAATGCAATACATGTTTTATTCTTATCTTTCCTATGAACAAGTAGCTCTTGCCACTCCATCTGCTGTTATTAGGTTTCAAGAGGAAAACTGTATATATATGTCTAGTACTCTCAAAAGTAACTAGTATAACAATCCATCTGTAAGAATAAGGAGTCAGTCTTTATATCGTTACTATTTCTTGATTTTTAGCTTACTTTTTTTCTATTGATTGCTTTAGTTTTATTTAGTTCTATCAAATTTTTTATTTATTTTTTTAACACATTTGGTTATGTTCCTCAGATACTATAGCGGGTATTCTTTCTTGTTGGGACTTATTGCCGACAAAAAGACAGAATATATATTTTTCAAACAAGGATGTTTTTGGGATGAAGGTACCCAGGTAACCAGCCCAGTAAACACACGACGTCCCAGGGACGTTCGTGTTATGTCCAAATGATGTTTTTACATCCCGGGCTTTAAAACGAACCTGTACAGGATGTCTTTAATAGGACGTCCTCAGGATGTCAATGAAGAACGTACGATGGGATGTCCTATGCCGGAAAAAACAAATGCAAACTTAGTGCGCGTGCCCACTTTCCTTCTTGTTCTCTGGTGCCTACTCAACACCCGTACGCTCCTTTGGTATATCAAAGTGGTACACTCTGTTTGCACTCTGTATCTCTTTTTGTTCTGGTGTTCTGACTACTTTATTTATCTGTACTTTTTATTATCTAACGTTTTTTGGGTGTTCTAGTGCATAAACAAATTTACTTGGTAAGTTTTTGGTAGCTTGTATCTATTTATAATGTATAAAAATCATCATTTATAATTAATTTTGAATTACTAACAATTAATAAAAGTTTATTGAAATTAAAAGATCACAATTATTAATAATGGTGATTTAAAACCCTATCTCGCGCGCATACTTATGCGGTGAATTGAAAATATTTATTTTATGTAAAAAAAAATTTTTTACTCAAAAAATTATTTAAAAAATGTTTTCTTTGTATTAAAGGTTTAAAAGTGTGACGTTATCTCACGATTTTTATCGTCGCGATTCACAATAAGTCATCCAAAAATGTCAACATGACCGATAAGGCACAAAATCGCTAATCTAACTAAGAAACTATAACGTTATCGCGTTCTTGGTATTCATAGTTATTACTGTGCGTATGTCTCGTATTGTATTACTATTTCCACAATAATTAGTTAGGTAGTTAAAAATACGTCTATTCTCTGTACGGCGAAAAGATAGAGTTAAGTCCCTCCCATCAAATAGGCACTAAATTTGAACACGATTTTTTTATTGGTTAAAATTTTCAAGTCAGTATTACAACAAACAAATTACATACTTCAGTTTGACCTGAGTTTAAGGTTTGACATTTTGGTTAATTTATTCGCAGTTCTAGGTTTTTGTAATTTCAATTCATTTGACGAAATAGTATTTTTCAATATCTTGAAAAACATTTGTGTATATTCGTGTGGAGGATTACTTCTTTATCTGAATCATCCTATTTTTTTTAATATAGAATGTTATTTAAACTCCCATAAAATATGTCATAATTTTAGTTCGTCAAATTTGTTAATAAGTAAAAACTTAACGCCCTTGTTTATACGCGTTTGAAATGTTTAGTTGTTCCCTCCAAGTGTTATTTGATAAATTTTAAAAATAAATCGTGTAACTAAATTAACAAAGTTGTAAACGTATTTATTTTTTATAAGTAGAAATTTATATTTTTGTACATTAATTGAAAATTTTACTTTTTCCTATGTACTTTAATTTTTAATGCCTATATTATACATTACATATTTTTTGAATTTTCGCGCTTTAACTAATTTTAGCCGTGTAAACTTGTCTCTTCATACATTGGTTTAAATTGTCATACAAAATTGAAGGAGGAGCTTAACTCTATCTTTTCGCCGTACAGTGAATAGAAATAATTTTGTTTTTATCACATTCCTCTGATGAAATGTAAATGCGAAACGAATTTGCAAAACTGACGCGTTTACAATTTTTTTTTAAAAACGATTTAAACAATTTTTAACTGGTTATAATCGATCATCTCTTATGATTTAATCAATAATAGAATCGTCAAAACGATCAATCAATAATTCTACAAAAGAAGTATCAGTTTATCAATTCTTTAACTTAGAAAAATGTAAATTCTGATTACATAGTAATACCAAAATAAGCTTTTTGTATTAACTTTTTTATCGGCTCTACATGACGATTACCATCTCTTATGTAGTTGCATTGTTTCAGGCGCCACTTAAAAAAATCGAGAAAAAAAGTATAAAAAACTCGCTAAGGAGGGCCAAAGAACGCCGGGATCGAGAAGATAAAAAAATGAAATAATCTAAATTTATTTTAATTGAATATAATTTGGATTATTATTTAAAAATATAGTCTTATGTAATAATAATTTGTATTTTATTTGATAAAGTTATTTTTATTTATTACGTCAAGTCGCAGAGGAGTACGTTAAGTCTCCTTACTGAATAAAAAAACAATAGAAAAAACCACAAAGTAGATGTACTTTAACTGGAAATGGTACTTTTCTTGATAAAAATATAATCTACATATATAGTACATATCCTACAGCCATCTAAAAGGGACGTCCCGTTGCAAATACGCAAGGATGTCGTAGGGATGCACACACTTGTGACAAAAGAACGTCCCATGAATGTCTCTAGGACGTACACAGAACCAAAATGGGATGACTTTGGGACATTCAGTGATCCGCAAAATTATGTCCCCTGGACATCCTTGTGTTTGTTGGGAGATCATGCTGTTATTATATCACTTTTACGTTAAGTTTTTTTTTGCGAATTATGAAATGTAACTTATTGGAAATGTACTGTAAGATAACATCATTAAGCTGATTTTTTTAATTTAGTGTAATTTTGCGTATGAGGCTTAATTTTTGCAAATTTGAAATCAACTCCCAACTAAAAACACACATCAAATTTTCAGTACAAGTTTGCAAAACTAAAATGACAGAAAACGCGTAGAAAGTTTTCTACCCGTTTAACATCGATTTTTTTCGTAACCAGTAGTTTAAATATAGAAATTCTTATCTTGTATAAAGCAAGTATGAAGTACAATTTGTGCTTAATTGCACTATTAAAAACTAAAATTTTAGAGACGTTTTTTGAAATTGTTGGTTTTGTGGTATCTTTGTGGGAACTTCTACACTGCTAAAATAGAAAAAATAATAATCAAGTAAGTTAAATGGAATTAACAAAAGTTACTAAAACAGAAGAAGAATAAAAAATATTTGTTTAACAGAGAACCCATATATGCAGTGTGTAATGTTTGATATTATTTTATTTATAGAAACAGCTCAAGCAGTGGCGGATTCTCTATTACGTCATTTGGTCAATGACCCTCCAAGAAAAGTTATTTTATTAACTTTAAAATTACATAAAATTTGCGTTTAAATCAAATTATCAACATTTGAATTTCATGCGTTTAAATAATTCTCAATTTAAACGCAACCGATACGAAAGCTTGCGAATTTACCCGAGGCTGCCACGTACGGGTGTCCCAGAGAGGTGCCCGTATGTATACTATCTTAAAGCCGAATCGTAAATGATAGTTATTGTAGTCAAGGGTAAGACACCCGTATTAAAATTTTATGCGAGTTAAAAAAGAAGATAAGTGCATGTTTAAATGCTTTCGCGGTCTCCTTCCAGTTCACCTACTCGGTGCAATGTGCAGTGCAATGCTTACGTGACTTTACGTCATTTACCATTACATTTGTAGCACGTGTGCGTAAAACATATGCTGGAATGCACAATTATTATCACATTGACAAACGTTACAGTCAATTTTTTTAGTTGATCCATAATATTCATTTGTCTTGTTTTTATTTCATAATGACGGTGGTACAAGGCATTAAAAAATTAATAGCTAATAATAGTTTACACGTTTGGAATATACATTTAATGTTCCTCTTCAGCCTTTACTTCAAATTCCACTGATCTGTCGAATATAAAAACAAAGAATAGTAATTTTAAAGGATCTATGAATCATTCGTCAGATTGGATTTGTGGATGTGAAATAAGAAATAGATTTTACTGTTTTGTATGTTTACTGTTTTGACATGATTCATTAATCATTATAGTGTAAAAATAAGATAAAAAAAGTAAGCACTCGTTATCGGCAAATCACATGAAAAATTGTATGAATTATGCTACTCTTACTAGCAGACCACAATGAAAATGTTTGTCAAAATAGATACATCTTAAAATAAAACAATTAATTGACTTTATTATGATTACCCCAGAAAGTGAGCGATGTTTCTCTACATTAAAAAGAATTAAAACATTTCTAGGCAATCGGCAATACTATAGGACAAAAAAGATTGTGCGCATTTTTATGCTAAGTATTGAAAAATCTTGCATTAAAAACATTGTAAATTTTAAGGAGCTTTTGTTATTGATCATTTTGGTAATTGTAAAGATAGACGAATATCTTAAATATAAATCGCGTTACTACAAGAATGTTTTTTTAGACTTTTTGCGATAATTGCGTTTTTTTTAATGACCCTCTTGTATGATTGACCACCAGCCGCCACTGAGTTCAAGTGATGAATTGGTTTCATTCTTGGGTTTCATCATAGCAGTGTTGCCAACCTTGAAGAATTATCCTCAAATTTGAAGAAATTGAGAACCGATGAGGAAATTTTGAAGATTTGGGGAAATTAAACACATTTTTGAAGAATTTTACAATGTGATTCAACTAAAGTAACTTTTAACGCGACAACGTTGTTCGGTCCTCTATCCATAGCAGTTAGTGTTAAGCGCACATCTACTATAAGTTATAATCATAATGCATAATCAGCGTAATATGTCGCATTTCATACATTGGTGCAATCGAATTAGTTGAAAACGTTACTTTATTGTATCATCTGAACTGTGATTTTTATACTGTTACGTAAATGTGGGAATGATATAATAACAATAATTATAATTAGTGAACTGATCATTCATAACAGTAACACTATAAAAAAGGTAAAGTGCTCAATCGTTATTGAATTTATTACTTACAATTCGAATTAACAGGGGAATTACTCTTTTACAAATTTTAATTACATGGACGCCAATATTATGTCTCAGTCTGATCAAGAACATCACAAGGCACAAAAAGAAAAAATTGCCAATTTAAAAAAATCTAAATACCGTCACAAATATAAGCTACAAGTGCTACAACAAAACAAACCTTACGTGAAATCTATACAGTTTTTACATCAATTGACAAAAAAGCAAAAATTAATGCAATAAAAATTTATTCGTTTGTAATCCAAAATATGATAAAATTAATTAAACGTTTCAAATGATACTAACAAAAATTGTTTTGACACAGTAAAATTAATTAGCAATTTATTCTTGATTACATAAGAAGGGTGTTGAGATTATAAGGTGATGAGATTTGAAGAAATTTGAAGAAATATGACATCCTGCATTGAGGAAATGTACAAAATTAGGTTGGCAACACTGCATCATAGTAAGAACGACAATGCACAACCAATTAGCTTTAAAGAATTTTAAAATTGCTATTTTATTTTATTTAAATATCAAAGTGTACTTTTTTGTTTTTTATGTTTTAAATTTCAAACCTGGTGGAATACATTACGGTATAAAATTAAGTGACATACCTATACTGTATATGCATGGCATGTTTAATATTTTTTTCTTCAAATATTTGTAATAAAAAGAAATATTTTATTAATACTTTTGCAGTTAACTATATACCTAGAATTTAACCCTAATTGCAAATTTACATTACATTAACATATTTCTAATTTAAAGAAAGTTTTTTATTATGAATTTGCAGATAGTTCATAATTGTATACTTGCAAAAGGTTTATAATCTTAATTTCTGGATATAGAAGCTGCAGTTAATTGACAACTTAATAAGTTTGCATAAGTCGCAGGAAGTTTACATTCTTAATGTTTACATTTATTTTTAGATACATGCAAATACAAGAAAAATACGATAGTATTACAAAATAGCATACAGTTATTGCGACTGTGTAAAAAAATAATTTGTCTTACTTACTCTCAGAGAATAACAGTAACGTTGATTTAACTTCATTGGTCATTAATGGAAGACAGTACAATCTTGAGATGACGAAATCATGCTTTTATCTGATGACTCTGGGATTGCATCTAGTATCATCATTGCTTTAAACGATTGCATATTGTATGCTTTAATCAACAAATAAATACAATAATTGCACCGTTTTGGTTGAATTAATGTTTAGATAAATGACGTTTAAAGTTTATATTCAAGTGTAGATGCGTCTTTTTATTATTAATTAATAGATTATGCAAAAGTATTTTTATTAAAGTAGTATTTGTATTATCAATTCTTGATAATTAATAAATTTATAGATTTTAATTTAAGAATATGTTTTTAAATCCCTTTTTTAAATTAACGAGCCACCACTGAAAATGGTCCATTAAGTGTCAATTATGAAATAATCAGAATGGCAATGGCGTTGACGTTTGTTTAAATTATTTGTTATTCTTTTTTTACAAATTATATTTTGTTGATAGTATTGTTTTTCAATTATTTTTTATTACAATGACGAGAACAAAATCTCGCCAAAATACTGACATTTGTGCAGACTGCGGAGCCCTTGGTGAGTCAGCTTCTAAAAGCTTATCTAACAAATTTTAATTATCTCAATTGATAGATCCTTCGTGGGCTTCTGTAAATAAAGGAATATATTTATGCATCGAATGTTGCAGTATTCATCGTAGTTTAGGTAGACACATATCTCAAGTTAAGTCGATACAAAAAAGTAGCTGGAGTCCTTCGCAGTTAACTGTAATCACACATAATTATTTTTTTCTATTGTAACAATTTATTTACAGATGGTACAAACATTGAATAATTGTGGTATTAATAATGTGTGGGAGTACATGTTAGAAAACAGTTCGAAATTCTCTAAACGAAAACCAAATTCGAAAGATCCATTACAGTATGTGTTTAAGTATATTATGCATGCAAGGAATTATTACCATTGTTTTAGTATAAAAGCTGAATTTATACGTGCAAAGCATCAGCACTATGCATTTGTTGCACGATCTAATGTTGAAGATGGGATGTTGTGTGTTGAAAACGAATTGGGCAAAGAACTTCATGCCAACGTAAGAAGTTCTAATTTAGAGACATCTTTGCGGTTGTTAATCCAAGGGGCAGATCCAAATTATTTTCATGATGAGAAAGGATCAACTCCTTTACATGTTGCAGCGAAAGCCAATCAACTTATTCAGTCAGAGTTACTCATTACATATGGGGCAGACCCTATGTGTCCTGATAGACAAGGAAAAACACCTATAGACTATGCAAAGTAACTATCGCTTGATTATTTAATACCTCAGTTTGTCTTACTATTTGATGTGATGTTTTATTGTTTTTGTACTTTTTTTGTGTTTGTTAGAGATTGTTACTTGGTTTACACAGTTTTAAAGGGAAATTATTCAATTAATTCATAAAATTCTTATACTCTTCTGATGACAAAACATTTCTATTTCTTTCGATCTTCAGTAGTCATTTTATTTTCACTCTAAGTCTGCTTTCTTCCTTGAATTATTTAAGTATTAAACGCTTAGATTATGTATGAAAAATCCACTTTCTATTTTTCTTATAGGCATCCAGCTTTGGGCTTGTCTGTTAATATCCTCTACAGGTCTTAATGGTATGATAATCCATTTTGCTCTGGTCACCTTTAATCATTTAATACTTTCTTAGGCCACGGTATTGTCAAGATATAAGCTTCTAAGTTTAGTCATAGTCCACATTTCAGTACTTTAACGCAACTATTGGAAATATATATTTTTCCAATTTTGTTAGATGTATTGATGACCATGTGTTTTGAAGCAAGTTGAAAGTTTGTATTTATTCACTTTTTCTATTCTGACTATGTTTCCCAGCGAGCATCAGTCTAGCTTTGGCGCTTGAGCGAGAAACTTATATTTTTTAAACTTTTATAAACTAAATTAAATCAACACGGATAAGTGGCTTAATAATGCAATATAAAAATACTAAAATATGATCCTGAGTACATTACTATTAGATTTAGTATTACGGATGTAAATAATGAGCCACCGCCACAATGCGTGATTTGCCTTGAAATTTATTCAAATCAAAGTATGAAACCGTCATTATTGAATCGTCACCTTACCACGACGGATTCTACTTTAGTAAACAATTTTTTTTGCGTTGCCTGCAGCGAAAGATATGGTTAATTGTATGTTGGACGAGACGTCAGCTAAAAAGCTAGATATATCACTGTCCAACGATACCGTGCGGCGCAGAATTGAAAGTATGGCATTAAATGTTAAAAAATCAATTAATAACTTTGGCGAAACAGTGATTTTTTTGCAATACAACTTTATGAGAGCACACATACTATGTAACAAACTATGCTCAACTTATGGTGTGCCTGCGGTATATATATATATATATGAAACTACAATTTATTAAAGAAGATTATTTATTCTGCGAGGCGTTATCAACATGAATGACTGCGAATGAAATATTCAAGAAACTGAGTGAATTCTTTGCTGAAAATTGATTGGACTGAATGAATTTCGTTGGCTTTTGTTCTGATGGTGCTCGAGTTATGACAGGAAAATTCGGTGGTGTTGCCACACAAATAAAATTTGTTGCAGAAAATTGCACTTTTATGCATTGCAGCATTCACAGAGAAGTTTGAGCAGTAAAACGTATACCTGAACAATTTAAACATATTCTCGAGGAGGCAATCAAAGTGGCCAGTTTTATTAAATCGTGAACTCTTAATTTTTTTTTATTTTCGAAACTGAGATCTGAAATTGGCAGTGATCATATTCAGTTGCTGCTACACACAGAGATGAGGTGGCTTTCACGAGGAAAAATGCTAAGCAGATTATTTGAGCTACACTCTGAGGTGCAGTTGTTTCTGATGACGACCAATTTTGAACTGCGTGATCGATTGACTGACAAGCTCTGGATGACAACATTAGCCTATATACTTATCAGATATTTTCCGTCGAATCAACGACTTGAAGTTTTCAAAGTAAAACAACAAATAGATTTTCAGTAAATGACAAAATAAAAGCATTTATCAAGAAGTTACAAATGATGAACAAGAGTGATGAAAAGCTGAAGTCTTTTCTTAATTTGGAAAATTTTGTGACAGCATGGATTTAAAGTAAACGACGATGTCATCGATAACATAAAAAAAGCATTACCTAATGCTCTCTAGCACTTTTATAGAATATTTTAAAGAAAATTATTCTGAATTCCTTTGGATAAGAAACCCATTCATTTTTGATTATTCGAATAATATTCCTAGAAACTTAACTATTAGCGAAAAAGAGTTTTTGATATTTTGCGATGGGGGTTCGAAACCGAAATTTACCAAACTAGAGTTATGTGAATTTTAGCTTAAGAGTTAAAAATGAATATCCATCGCTGTTCAAATAAAGATAATTGTTTCTGATTTCATTTACCACTACGTATTTTTTGGAGAACAGATTTTCTGTTATGTTGGTGCTAAAAACAAATACCGAAATAAGCTTAACGTAGACCCAAATTTGCGTTTAAAATGAAGTATAACTCAACCAAACATTTGGTTACGATTATAAGCGACATCAGATCGCAGGACTTACGCAACCAAAGTTACTGCTTTTCAGCAACCGAACCCGTGATTTGGTTTGTACAAGTAGAAGCCAAGTTCTACCATCAAAAAGTCACCGGTGAGCTAAATGAATAATACTTTGCGGTGATCGCTACGTTAGATGCAAAAGTCTTACAACAAGTAACGTACTTAATAGCAAACTCTCCAGAAAAGATAAATACGAGGAGTTAAAAAAAACGTGTAATCGAGAGATTTTCCGACTTGGAAGAACGTCGCCTAAAGAAACTTCTCGACGGGGTAGAACTTGACGATCGCAACCCGTTACAATTACTCAGGGAGATGCAAACGGTGGCGGCAGGTCACATGCTGGAAGAAATGATAGTAACTTTGTGGAAACAACGCGTACCCGTCTAAATGCAAATGGTGCCACGGAGTCACCATCAACAAACTTGCAGCCATAGCAGACAATTCAGGAATCGCACCGACAGATCTAGACTGTGACTATAAAGCATTTGACGGAAAATCAACATGGACGAGACCGCTGGAGGTACCACTCCGGATCGCGTCCCCGATCATGGTCTAGTTTGTGAGTGAATAATTCGAGCGAGTGCTATTATCATTTAACGTTTTTGCGTGAACGCGAAAAAGTGCACTCCACCTTGCTCCTACAAAACTCCATCGGAAAACGACAAGAATCGTCGCGAGTAGAGGCGTATAACTGATATTAATATGAAAAGACAATTTTTAATCGATACCATCGGACCATCAGTGCATACTCCCGACGACTTATTACATGTAATGTGAGTAAAAGTGATTTCACATTGTATGCATCTAATAACACGAAAATTCAAACCTCCGGTTTCATCACTTTAGAGCTTGATTTAAACTTACGACGATCGTTTCCGTGGCGTTTTATCATCGCGGATATCGACAAACTAATAATTGGTTCAGACGTTTTAAGTTATTTTAGTTTACTCGTAGATATCAAAAACAAAAGACTAATAGACAACTGTACCGTTTTATCATTCTCTGGTGAAAAGGAAGGTGTCGTGCAAAAGTTTGATAGTGAAAACTATAATTAGTGATAGTGTTTACCATAACATTATAAGTGAATTTCCCTCGCTTACAAACATTTCCAATTCAATACCTAACAAAGTGAAGCACATCAGAGTGCACCACATAGACAACTCCTGGTCCACCAGTTATCAACTGTCCACGCAGATTAGCACCAGCGCGACTGGTTATTACAAAAAAAGAATTCAAACTGATGCTGCAGCAAGGAATCATTTAACCATCGAGGACCAATTGGTCGGCACCCATTCACTTAGCACCAAAAAAGAACGGAGAATTTAGTTCTTGTGGAGATTATAGTGCCCTTAATTCAAGAACCATACACGATTGCTACCGAATAGCCCATATCGAAGATTTTTCACATCTAATCCATGGTAAGACAATCTTCTCCACCATCGACTTTATAAAGCATTTACATCCAGATGACATTTGGCCTTTTTGAATTCTTACGAATGCCATTTGGACTGCATAATGTAGCCCAAACATTCCAAAGATTTATTAATGAAGTTACTGGCAATCTGGAGTTTTGTTACAGTTACCTCGATGACATATTAGTGGCATCAAGAACGCAAGAAGAATATCTTAAGTGTGGGTCGTTGTTAACGATATTAACCATTTCGTAGAACACCCGGGTAACCGAATAATCCCAAACGCTATATAATTATTTTAAAGAACTTTCTTTTACTATGAAATGAACGTGAATTTATCTACTCTTTACGTAACAATTTTGAAATAAAACTGAACTTATCCTTTTATTAAGTCCTTTGAACCAATAAGCTTAACAGAATTTGTCTAAAGTGATCTGTCTCGTTAATTAGTGTAAGTGAGTTGATTCCAATACACTATCTACACTCCAACAAACGTTTTACTTTTGATATTGAAATGTTGGTAAAATATTTGTTTGGTTTTTGTGTTTTTTATTTTCTATTTTATTATCAGCTGTTTATACTCTATAGTTTAATTCTTTCTGACTGAAAATCAGTTGTATAAAATTTGCGTGAGCGGAATCACGTACCTTAGATTTTCATACTACTTAGGTGTTCATTGTTGTACTGTGCAGGTTTTGCAATCAAAATTTTCAACACCATCAAAGTAATAACATAAACATAAGGGATGGATTTGGTAAAAACATAAATTGTTATTTAAGCATGATGTAATTATTATTGCGACCCAATTGTCTATTAAAAAAACTTATTTAATCAATTGTTCCATTTTGCAATATATGTGGAATTTTAGGCAGCAAGTGAATCAAGATTTAGCAAATAGATTAATCGAATGTCAGTACGAAGTTACAGATAAATTCAGTAATTATTTATGTCGCCGGAAACCCGATCACGAAAAAGGAATCCATTTTCTAATCCCGCAACCTAGTATGAAATGTGATCAAAATGCTTTAGCAAAATTGAGAAAGGTGTCTTATGATGTATTAAGTAACCATATAATATTACATATATTTATAGTTATCCAATAGTCTATTTGAAGAACTGGTTATGGACGTTTATGATGAAGTGGAAAGACGCGAAACCGAAGCAAGTAAGGATTTTTAATATGTTTTTTTTATATCAGATAATAATATGACTTTATTACAATGCTTTCAAATTCAAGGAGAGTCAACGTAAGTTATTGAGACGTTTTTGTTATTTTTACGTTTAATTGCACCTTAAGGAATTAGACTAATGCATAGAATTACCAGTTCCGTTTGTTTAGTAATGGTATACAGGGTCCTGCAACAGTGCGTCGGGCTTTCCTAGCGTTTTTCCAGTGAGAGGTAGAAAAAATTATTCGTACAAATGTTATTGGTTTAAAAATCTTTATGCCGTAAAATTACTTTCAAACATACAGGGTGTCCCAATATTGCGGTATAATGAAAAACATTTTTTTTCAAATAAGACACCGTGTATTTTTTTTATTTTTTAATTTTTTAAGTAATTCCTAATAAAATGTCTATATTATTCTAAACTGAATAGTTTTCGGGTTATTAATTTTTTCGTAAACATTTGACAGTTGTGTCTTCAACGAAAATAGCCTATAACTTCTTTGTTTTTAGCTCTTATGCGGTTTAGATTTTTGGTATCTTTAAACATTGTTTTAATGATTTCGTGTCAAACTTTGTCATATTTCTAACCTATTACTTGATAAAAACTAGCATGAGTTTGGCAAATTTCAAACATCAATAACTTTCTTATTTTCAATGGAACACTATATATATGTTTTTGCATAATTAAATTTGTTTTTCAATTTCCTTTTGATTGGTATAACCATTCCCTATACTTAAAGTTAATAATTTCAGAGATATTTACATAATTACATAAAATTTTGTACAAAAGTAAACATTTCACTACATTTCCATGCAGCGAAGTAGGCGAAGCTGAGACAAAACAAGTGTTAAAATGTAAGAGTCAATGTGAAATGAATAAAAACAGCTAATGCTTCTATCATACGATTAATTTTTTTATTTCAACAGCATGAAAGATATTATTAAAACAAACGAGAAACGATACTAAAGTAATTGTTCAAAATGTTTTCCATTTTCATTTAGGCACAAATTAATTCTCCGCTGAAAAGACCTTTCCATTCTTCCTAATATTTCAGGTGAAATACTTGCAGGAGCGTCCACAATTCGTTGCTGCATATTCATGGGTGTTGGTGGTTCCTTATAAACAACGTCTTTTATGTATCCCCATAAGAAAAAAACAGGTTTCGTTAGATCCGGAGATCTAGTAGGCTATCTGGTGGGTCCATTTCTACGAATACATTGGTTGGGAAAAATTTCATCCAGAAATGCCCTCACGTCTTGCAAAAAATGCGCAAGGTGCCCCGTCTTGTTGAAACCTCAGCCTGTTTCTTGTATGTTGAGGTAGATTAGCTGATAATCCCAGTAATACATTTTGCAAGAAATGCAAATACATAGACTCATTGAGATGGCCATCGAAGGAATGTGGACCTACCACATGGTTTCCAACAGTTCCTCCCCAGACATTCAAAGACCATCTATGCTGATGATCAACCTATCTCATAACATGCGGATTTTCTGTCGAATAATAATAAAAATTGTGTCTGTTGACAGATCCACTGTTATGGAATGTTATCTCATACGTGGATAAAATATTCTGGAAAAACGCAGGATCCTCCTGTATTTTCAATATTACTCAGGTACAAAATTCGGAACGAAATTGAAAATCAGTATTACTCAGTTTTTGATGTAAACGAATATGATATGCATGATACCGATTTTTCTTCAGAATGCGTTGTACTGACCTTATGCCGGTTGCCTCACCGATGTCTTTTTGGCTCATGTTGGGATGCTCAGTTGTAGACGGTTGTAGTTAATATCACTGAAAATTCGTTTTCCTCGTTACTGATAGGTCTTATTCTTCCTTGTTTTTTGTAAATCACACTTCCCGTTTCAATAAATGTATTGAGTTCCTAAAACCTTTCTCATCCGCATGTCTACTGTCGGGATAACGTGCCGCCAACAAACAATTGCAAGCAGCCTCCCCGAATACAAAAATCATATTGACTTTTAAATGTATACAAATCAAATGTTACATTAACATTTAGATATTTACATTTTGACAATTGTTTTGTCTCAGTTTGGCCAACTTCGGTGCATAGAAATGTAGTTTACTTTTGTACAAAATTTTGTGTAATTATGTAAAATTTACATTGTAAATGTGTTAAATATCTCTTAAATTATTAACTTTAGGTATAGGGAATGGTTATAACAATCAAAAGCTAATTTAAAAACAAATTAATTATGCAAAAACATACATAGTGTTATATTGAAAATAAGAAAGTTATTAACGTTTAAAGTTTGGCAAATTCATGCTAGTTTTTATCAAATAATAGGATACAAATATGGCAAAGTTTGACACGGAATCATTAAAACAACGTTTAAAGATTCCAAGAATCCAAACTGCATACCAATAGAACTAAAAACAAAAAAGTTATAGTTTAATTTTCTTCAAGACACAACTGTCAAATGTTTACGAAAAAAATTAATAACACGGTGTTCCATTTGAAAAAAAAATTTTTGTTATAACGCAAAATTTGGATCCCTGTATGCTTGAAAATAATTTTACAACATAATGATTTTTAAACCAATAACATTTTATACGAATCATTTCATTTCATTTCTCATGGGAAAAGCACTAGGAAACTCCGTCGCACTGTTGAAGGACCCAGTATAATGGTTTCTAGACAATTACTATCGGCACTACAAAGAGCAGTGGGATCTTAGTTTTTGTATGTTTTTCATAAATAAGCCAGTCAGTCAATAAGAAAAACCGGTAGCATAAAGCATTGTCATTGGTACAAAATCAATTGTTTTGCTGACGACATGGTCAAATCAAAGCTACAATTTAGTTAACAACGGCAACAGCTAACAACATAGTTAACTTTATGCAACCAGGTGGTTAAATTCGTTGTTTAGTTTTATACAATATTTTTTATTGTGTGCAGTATGGCTAAGTAGTGCTGATACATTAGAATTAAACGCAAATGCTGTACCGTTTCTTCCTGTGGATCCATCCTTATCGACCACTCGTAATCAAGGCAGGCAAAAGTTGGGACGCTTTACAACACCAGAACTGAAGAGTCTTGTTTATGACATATTGACAGACGCCCAACGTCGACAGCTAAATGGAGAAAAAGGTAACGGGCTGTCGACTCAGTCATAAAATTTAACGTTGTCTTTTAGTATCGTCTAACATCAGAAGTCCCCATTCATCTGCAAGACAGTTCTCACAAGTGTCTGACGATGAACCACTTTATGATTCAGTTGCATCAGACGATGATTATGGACAGATATCCATCGACCAGGTTTGATATAGTTGTGTTAAGCATGTTTTCTAACTTTTATTTTCAGCAAAAGTTGTCGGAAAAAGAAAAATTATTAAGCGTTTTAAAAAGTGATGCCGAGAAAGTTATAGAAAATTCCGAACTACATTCGCTTGCAAAAAAATTACAAGATTCGGACAGTACAATAATGGATCTCAAAGCAGAAGTTAGCAGTCTGAAAACTTTGGTAGACCAACTAAGTCTTGAAAATCAAGAATTACGAGCACGACTGTCTAATGTAGACCAAACCGGTTTTGATGTAAAAAAGTTAAACGGGGACAATGTATCTCAGTCTTTAGAGGGATTTTTTTTTGTATGTTGGAAACCGTTATGGCGATTACGTTTTTACTGAAATATTTTAGGGCAATTCGAAGAATACTTCACATTCCGTTATTGTTAATGGACAAACCGCGGATGGATCGATAGAAATTGATTTGAAACAAAGTCGTAAAGGACAAAGACCATCTAGTATGTACGAAACGAGAGAAGGTTTAAAAACTCCCAATTGGCAAACGTTAAAAAATCAGGTTATTATTTTCATTTTTTTAAATAATCGAATTAATGGTAAAATACACGTGGAATTTATTATTACTAAATGTACTTTAACAATAAATATTTTAAGCGTTTCGGTCATGCTCAGAGAACATTGTAGAATCCATCTATTTAAGGTTGTCAACTTTTTGTCTCTTAAAAACGGACCCGACTTACATTTACTATTGTTATTTGACTAAAAAGCATCAGTATCTTTTATTTATTATTTTAAACAGAAACAACGGTAAATAAAACATGTTCTACCTATGGTTTAATACCGAGTTCAGCAAATAAACTTTATTTACTTAAAACTTTTGCTGCAGTTTATAAAACTTGATTGTTTTTAATCTTAGCCGCCGCGAAAATATTCACCTAACCTTAATCTTAAAAGATTTATATTGTCTTCATAGTAGCATACTAGTCTATGCACTTGTAATGAATCAAATCAAATATTGGCATAACACTGATAACTAGTGTAATTTTCAAACATTTCTTTGTTCGTTTTTATATTGCGGGTTGGCAGTTTATAGCACGACAGATAAAATACTTCTCTAGACCCCCTCAAGAAAAATGTAACTGGCACATAGTAATATCTTTTTATGCACAATAGAACGTAATTCATAATTAAAAAATTTCTTCACTAATCACCGTGAACAAGGCTCTAGGCCCCTTTAGCGCGGATGTCTAATTATGGGCATGCGTGTGATTCATTTGATTTCACATTTACACACAAAAAAATATTCACCAGCTAGTATAGTAGACAAATGAACAAAAAGAATTTTTTATATGATACGGTGCTGAACAGTTTAAGTCTTGAACAGGAATCAGATATGAAGCGCTTATGGGTTTGGTTAACATTTGAACCGTTTACTGTAGTCGACTATTTAAAGTAAATTAGCGGTAAGTTATAAAAGTATAAACCTGTGTTCACCACTATATACCACTTCTTTACAATTTGCTTAGATTATTTTAGTTTTGTTCGCATGTAATTCAAATATGTATGGTATCAGTTTGCCACTGCGACGTACGCTTAGGGAACGACTGGTCTGCTTTTTTATGACTTAGGTGGTAGAACTGTATGTCAAAAGCTACGTCATTTTTACCTATGACGCGCTGTGTAATTTTCTGTTCTCATTTATCACTTCAGATGGTTCTAGAATATGCTATTTTAAGGCTGTGCGACCCACAAAAAACCATTAACATAAAAATATTTTTTAAACTCTCATTTTTACAGATGAAGATGTTCTCGATATTGGAGATTCTTTAGTTTAAAATTATCTTCATAATGATATATGGGAGTTTGATTTTTGTTCAATAATAAAGAAAATAGGTTAAATCCTGTTTTTTAAGTTATTATTGATGTTTTTTAAATTTGATTTTTTACAAGCAATGCTTTCAATGTACACTAGGAAATATTAAAATTATAAAGCTTGTGTAATGAATAATTTTATATTAGTTTATAAGGGTTGAGATAGGAAAATTACAATAACTTTTGCATTTATCATTGGATGTTTACCAAAAACTGCGAAAACGTGAGCGGATTTAAAAAAAATTGGATTTTAATTTTTTCCTATCAAATTCAGTCTTTACCTGAGTTTTGTTTTGTTTATTTTTTGTGCCTCGTCATTCTTATTCTACTGGTTTCAAAATTAGTTGAAAATCGGAATGCTGTTATTTAATTTGCCTATTATTGAAATACCTTAAAGTGACTTTTTGTTAGGGTACTGTACAGCCTTAAGGTTACTATTAGCACTTAATGTAATAGCGAAAGACAATCTAACAAAGAACCACTACAGAGTTGGTTAATCAACTTGTGAACCAAGCCATAGATTCTAAACTCCATAGAAGTCACTTCAGAAGAAGTAATCTCCTTATATAAAGAAGTATCGTCGCGTTTAGTTAAGCGCGGCTCTGATTGGGTTACGATCGAAAAGGGGCGTGTTTTCGATAAAGGAGTAAACTCTAAACTATTATCACGATTAAAGTTATTGGGGTGTTTAACGATATCTATACTCTCTCTGATTTTCCTATTGAAGAAGATCGAAGCTTTCGCAATCAGTGAAACGTTATCAAAATCTATATTGCGACCTGTAGTAAAATTATGTTCAGCAACCGCAACTTAGAAACATGCTGTTTTATCATATAACGATCATGTTTAAACTTTGTGTTTCACCAATGTAGACTAAAGCACATGAACAAAGAATTTGGTTCCTTGAAATGAAAGTTTAGTAAATTTGTCCTTAAGAGAAGGTATAATCAGAGAGATTTTGTCTGTCGAATTGAATATGTATTTAATTAAGTTCTCCTATTTGATTTGTAACTTTATAAAATGTAAAGTAAAAATGCCAATTTCGGATTAGATTCGGTAGTAGAAATCTCGCTTCATATAACCATTGTTTATCAAGGTTCTAGCGTTGACTGAAGAAATGTATAAAGACTCGCAACTGCATGTTAAAAATCGTACCGTATTACTATATAACTTTTGTGGCTCTCTGCACCCCGCTGCCTACAAACTTTACTCTTGGATAGTAGCGACACGGTTGTTTTCAACGCAAACTAAGATAAGACTGGTAAAGATCGCTTAAAAATAATGCTTGGAAAGTAATAAGATAACTCTTCAAAATAATCGTTTGTTGTATTTACTAGATACCGTTGACTGATATAAAATGTTTTGAGTAAACGGAATGTGATTTGACAAGTTGAATTTTTTTCTTCGTTTGCCAGAGTTTGATTTTGTATTTTTTCTCTGCTGTTTTAATTCACTTTGCAATCCGCAATTCGTATCGAAATATCGATACGTATCGGAATATCGATACGTTACAATAGTTTTCGTACGTATCGAAATCTCGATACGTATCGAAATATCGACATTTCGATACCTTCGATACGTATCGATATATCGATAGACGACCCAGGCCTAATAAAGTAGGAATGGTGATTTAAATAATTAAAAAACCGATTTTCGTACTCTAATAAAGCGATTTTTATAATCGATTTTTCTATCCAATTCAAAAATATAATCGATCGAAAATCGCGAACTTTATGGAATTATAATTATTCTACAATCAACTAGAATGTAAAAACAAAAAACTCATAAGTAAATAATCAAATCGCCAAAGTGAACAATAATTTAAAATAGCAAATTACAAATTCAAAACCGCCGGCGCCGATAATTTGATACTTGCACAAGAAGCAAAGCAGAATTTTTGTTATGTTTATAAATGTATGTAACTGTTTTATCATGTTTTGCAGTTGATAATATTCTTTGAAAGGTGACTACAAAAGGGATTACCAAATCGGTTTTCCGTATAATTAAAACTTTTTAACTTGATTTGCTAATTAAGATTACACGAATGTTCAATAAAATTGTGAATTTGAAACGGCGTTTTAGTTTTTTTTTCTGAGATGCAGCATAGCGATACATCGCGAGTGGTCCCCTAATTCATAAAAAATTAACTAGAATTCCCATCACTAATGGTATCGCTTGGTAGAAATCATTGTTAAATCATCGTCATCTGAACTGTAAAGAGAGCGGTATTACTAAGCGAAGCCACTGCTCGATACGCGTACGTACTTTGCGTACGTACGATGTAAACACTACAAGTGCCAGCAATGAACTGAAGTCTCGGACCCCAAGTAGACGATGGCGCCCCCTATATCTCGGACCCTGCGGTGACTACGATTTTTAACATGGGCTTTGCGAGTCTTTATACATTTCTTCAGTCAACGGTTCTAGTAAGATGCCTAATCCAATATTCAGTAACAGAATGTTTCTGTGGAGGATAATGATGAGACGAAGCATGGTGTTTGTCCGTATGGGTGTGTTTGCAACTTCAGTTTCAAAAATGACACTATATAAAAAGTAATAGTATTAGGCAATGGGCGTTTTTTGCTATAATCATAATGTAGCAGTCTAGGAACGCCTGTTTAAGCTCAAATTAAAGATTAACAAATTAACTAAAAGTTTATTGTTTTCTTCGTTTGATGTTTTTTTTTATATTTGTCACGATACACGACCAAACTTTTTGGAAATAATTGCCAATTTTTGAATATGTATTACAGAAATTTCTGGAAATATGAAGCACAGTTGAAACTTAAATTGTAGCAAATTTAAAAAATATTTTTTTTGTAAAACGTATACTTTAGAAGATATTGACCGAACCAACTACAAATATTGCGGGGTTTTTTGGACATTGTGCAACTCGAACAGATCTTTCAAAGCTGCAAACTTGGTATCTTGTTATTGACATAGGATCTAACAACATATTAAGAAAACTGGTGTGGTCACCACACGATTTTCCTGTAAGGAATGATGAAGGAATAATAAATCTATTATGACTTTAATAAAAACAATTAACACGTTTAATTATATCTTTTTACTGATAAAAATTAATCGTTGTTAATTTAAAATAATAATATAATTTAAAAAAAACATAAACCGCATGGGATTTGAACTTTCGTACGTCGCGGCGATATTACCACAGTCGTGCGATTGATGTCACTACACCAAAATGACCTACTCATATGCTCTTATTTTTGAAAATATTTTTGATATTTGTTATTAAATTTTGAAAATTATTAAGCAAAACGTTCTCTGGTACACATTGTTATATGTTCTAATATTGGCAATATTTTAAAAACACTTTGGGGACATAAAAATCGAAATTTTCAAATTCCCTATGTTAATCTGTATGCTTCAAAATTTCCAGGACACACGGTATAAACAAGTCAAAATATAGAGGAACATTGTTATTTTTTAACGTATCTTGCTTTCCCTTCATGATATGGAATTTTGTTCTAAAAAAAAATTGTAGGCAGTATTCGAACTTAGGATTATATGTGATTATATATGGAATTCACTTTAAATTATAAATCAAATATCTAATAAACTGTTAATGATAGAAAAAAATTTATTTAAATAAATTGTTAGGAAGAATTAACTGTATAAGAAACTGTAAAAATAATTCCAATAATTTACATACTTACAAAATTATATAAGAATAACTGTTAAAAATGGCGGATACACCCACTTCCGGTTTCTTTATCAGACCCATCTTTTGATAGAACCGAGAAAATATGAAACATCCAAAAAATTTTGGCAAAATTACATTTTTCTGATTTAGGAGACCTTGAATCGTAAAATTATGCAATAAAAATTGTTTGAAAAAAAATTACGATCGCTATACTTTCCTTATAGGAAAGTAAAAATGGAGTTACATGACATCTGATGTATACATTCACTGGACTAAGATCAACAATTATTTTCATCAAAACAAAAACTTTATGTTATTAAACTATTAGAAAACTAATATTTTCTTAAAAGGGGCGTTTAATTCACGCGTGTCAAAAGATGGCGCCACAGTATAATTTTAAACCAATTTTCTACACAAGCTCACTGCATTTACGCACAAAATTCAAGAAATCTGATTAAAGAATGTGATTCTCTATATGTTACTTCAGGGAACCTCCTATTCTGGAATCATAAATCTAAATAACACAGAAATAAATTGAAGTCAAACTTGAGTATTTTTGAATTTTTTTTATCGAACTTAGATTAGATTTTTGAGATATACAAAACCCGAAGCCATCCTTAAAGAACCTATATTTCAATTAATAGCGCGAAATCGTAAATAATAACTGAAATATGTTGTATAGAAAATTAGCGACTTGATTTTAGGTTATATTACTTACATCTTTGTAGCAACAAAGTGTAGCCATTTATTAAAAGAGGGCGCGAACAACTTTGAGCTGCGTATTAAATATATGGAGCTACTCCAAAATAGTTGCAAAACCTTCCGTATAGAGGGTTCTTATTTCGATTTTAAAGAGTTTACCCAGGTAACGGAAATCAGTCATAAATAAAAAACGGTTAAAAATTTGAAAAAAAGCAGTACTCCTAATTACCTATTAGCAGTAAACCTGTGGAAAAGTGTTTCGTTGGATTGTTAAAATAAATAGTACAGAAGCAAGAAATGCTGCAGTAGTTTATTTACATAATTATACAGTTTCTATCTAATTTTCAAGCAAAGTTTCAAATCAACTATTAAATATTTTTATGCTCTAAAAACTATATAGAACTAACTTGTAATTATTACAAATATTACAAAATACATAATTAAAATTATCAAATAAAAATTAATTTAAACTGTCACTCTAATGAAACAGTTGTTATTTGCATTGGAATATTACTGAAATTTCAGATAAAATTAACTTATAAAAATGAATTAAAAATATTACTTCAATTCTAACGCTTGGATAAATTTTAGTTCACCTAATTGTCATTATATGTACGCAGAGTTGTTAAAAATATTTTTTAGAATATATATTTAATTGCAATTACAATTACATGTGTAAGTAATGTATTTAAATAATTTGTAAATACTCACATTTTTACCCACATATAAAATGATAAGATAGAAAAAGAGGTTCAAATATTTCACGTGTATAACAGATTATGTTTTTATAAGATAGTCAGTGATATCAGTGTAATATTCAAATTTCTAATATAATAAAATGATAAACCTTTGTTATGTTTGCCGATCAAATACGGTTTCCTTTGACACTGTAGTCACAATAATGTAGACAATTGTCATCAACAAGAAAGTTTATATAATAATTAAAAAAACTTCTCAATTTTTTTCAGTTATCATTAATTAATAGTCCAAAATAGTTATGGATTTTGTTTTATTAAGGTTTCTGTTACTGTTTTTCAGTTAGTATAATTTTTATAAAATCATTAATCATAAAGTGATCAGATTAAAAAATAAATAAAACTGCAAGCAGATCTTCCTCGAAAAATTTAAGAAAAAACAGAAGCAACAACATGCCGTATAATTAACGTTTTAAAAAAAAATTTGAATTTTTTTAACTCAAAAACTGTATAACCAACTATAAAGAGGAAATTGAAATTTAGTTTTTAATTTACTGAACGTGTTTAGTGTTACTTTAGTTAGAATGCATAGTAATATCATTATATCAGAAAGATTATGTACTTATTCTGCTTGTATTATTAGAAAAAAAGTTAAGTTGCATCTGGCGGGATGAAAAAAAGTTAGCCTGCAATGCAATTTGAACTATAATTTTTAGCTATCGGTTCATAAGGACACGATAAAAATCAATTGGATATGTAATGTTTAAATCTAAATGTTTCAAAAAAATTAAAAAAGGTTAAAATAACCTACATTTACCCACGCAAATAGTCAAATATATACAAATTCATAGTAAAGTAATGCATATTTCTATAATCCTATTCTGCCGTTCTTTAGCGTTAAAATGGTGTATTATTTACAATATTGAAAAAAAAAAAATTAGTAAAGCATTCAGTCAAAAGATTTCATCACTTAGAGACAATAGCCGGTCAAAAAGACGTTTTAAACGACTAATTTTTTGATAATCATTGCTGTACAATCAGTGTTAGAGATTTAAGTAGTGATAAGAATTTTGTTAGTTTTAAAATAGTAAAACGTACATTAAATTTAGATGCAATTTTTAATATGTAATTAATTAATTAAGTAAAAGAATAGTGGAAAATGAAATACAATACTTTTTATGTTGGCCAATTAATTAACCAAACGAAATATTTGACTTGAGTGAATTGACCAAATTGACCGATTATTGTCAATGGTCAATTAATTATAGTTACCATGACTAATTTGAACTAAAGAAAATTCATATTTTTAAATGTGGGAATTAAAATTGAAAGATAGTAATTTGCTTTATTCAATATAAAAGTTTGTATCTGGAAGCGAACATTTGCTTATCTGTTCGATGTACTGAAATTGAAACTCCGGTGATAAGAAACTCATATATTTAACACACGTGTAGTTGATATATGCCTGTCACTGTAAGAAACTAGACCAATGAAAAATGTTTTACACGCATAAATCATAAGCGACAGTTTCAAGTTAAAACAAAGAGATTATGATTTCTTTTTTCTGTCTTCTTTTCTTAAATACAAAATTGCATTCAGATTATTAAACATATGTGGTTTTTAAACTATCTGAAGAAGCAGCGACCCACCCAAAGGATTTAGCAAGTGTATATCAACGATTGAAATAGCGTGGGCGCATTGATAAATTCTAAATACTAATAAACATCAAACGAAAATATTAAACGTATCATTTTTTAAGAAAATCAAGAGACCTCTATATTTTAGTAGAAACAGTTGCTGCAGAAAAACCTTATAACAAGGTTTCTACAAAATGCCCATTAGTGACACCTAACCATATATAGGTGCGTAAAATATTCACCATGTATAGATTACAGCGCCATCACTAAGTTTTCTTTGGTAATTCTTTATAAACGCCCCTTTTAATAAAAAACAAAACAATTAGAATATAACAATAGAAATCAGTGTGACAACAGAATGTAGAATGGGGCTCTAAATACTGAACACCAAACTGTGAGTGCGTTCCGAAATTTACTAAGACCCAGTTGCATAAAGCATAGTTTGTCGTTAGCTGATGCCGTTGTTAACTAGATCGTAACTATTGATTTGAGAATGTCGCCAGCAAAACTGATTTTGTGACAATAACGACGCTTAACGACATGATCGCGTAGTTAACTACATCGTCAAATTTAATACTGCTTTGTGCAACCGGGCCTAAGTGCAATCCGAAATCAGCTATCGGACTAAATAGCATATATTTAAAATTTTTTTTAGAATTCATATTAAATAACAATATTAATCCTTTTTTTTGTAGATTAAACAAAGTGAAAATCCACGAGGAATAACTCAGAGTTTATATGCTGGGCCAAAAAATCAAACAGTGATGCATTACACTGAACAAGTGACGAAAGGCATTCAACAATTGTGGCAATATATTCAAGGACCACAACGCCAAGATTGTGTAAGTTGCGCCGACAGAATAAAAACGGCTGTTAAACAATTAACATCAGTGGTAAGAAAATGATTAATTATTCTAATATAAAGCTCATTCATTACATATTATAGGCAAATGGTGGAGAAGTTACTAGACGTCTCCTAGATGGAGCTTCTCGATTGCATAACGAATGCGCTAGTTTACAACTGAGCAGTAAAAACGGAGACACACAGAATATTGAGCATTACTTGCAGCAAGTACGATTATGTGCATACGAAATTGCTAAAGATACTAAAATGTTGGTAACACAATATTCCGGTCATTAACAATTTATTGTGTAAGCAAAATTTGATACTGTAACGTTTTGGGTTGTTATCTCTAAACTTTTGTGCAATAATTATATTGTGGTATCTAAACGAAAACAAAATGTTACATTTTTTGCAATATTTTTTGAGTATTTCTAACAATTGTTATGGGCCTGTTGTTAATCATTAACGACCAATTAATATTTTGTTGACTCATTTAGAGTATTAATCCTTTATAACTTTAAAATTTGTCGTTTATTTTAGCCTGTATATTAAGTTTTACGATGTTAACTTTAAAGCGAGAACGTAAACCTTATAAATACAAGACTGCTTTTGTATATATATCTATATAGAAAAGCAGTTCAAAAGTTAATTATGTGCAAATATAAGTTACTGTAATTTTTAAGTATAAGAAAGTGGCATCTTATAGTATTTAAAGTGTCGAAGTATATTATGAACAAGCAATTATTTAATATTTTGTATAAACGACTGAATTATATAATATACATGTAAAAAATATATTAAGCTTATCTTAATACCCTAATAAATATTTGCATGCTAATTTGTTGTAGTTTGATTATATCAAATCGATACATATTCAATTGCACTATGATTTCCATATACAAATTGCTAAAGTTCCTGCGAAATACATGTATAGCAAAGTTTTACATTCGTAAGTGATTTCAAAACCGTAACCCTCTCCAACAACCACATGAAAAGGAGGCCCAAATTTCTTATCCATTTGTTCTTTGATCATTCGCGCAGCTGCTTCATTATTTGCCGAATGCTTTTCACAAGCTGTCACTACAATTTCTACACATTCCAATTTCATTTCTTCGTGCATATCTGAATTCTATTTTATGGTAATGAAAAATCAATAAATATTGAGAATGACTCACCTTTACTATGGGGTAAGTGTGTATAATTTTTTTTCCTTCACATTCTTTTTTATCAGCTTGATCTAAATCGGCCATTTACGAATTTTCATTTAAAACCTCGAAAAAGAAGCAATTTGACGTTTAACTAATTTTTAAAATTACAATTGGCGCCTTAGCAACCAACAAACTTGTTTGACAAATAGGAAACCATAGGCGTGCGTTTTAAAGCTGCACGAGGGGTTGATCACCGACTAAAATTTGGTACACCATATTTATAAATATTTACCAAGTATTTACTACATTATTTACTAGATGATTAACCCCTCGGCCTTGCATTATCAAACCTATTTTCTTTAGTTAAAGTTAATTATTTACTTTTTTTCATATATCCTTTGGCCCGGTTGCATAAAGCATTAACTTTGACGATGTAGTTAACTACGTGTTCATGTCGTTAAGCGTCGTCATTGGTACAAAATTAATTGTTTTGCTGACAACATTCTCAAATCAATACCTACGATTTAGTTAACAACGGCGTCAGCTAACGATATAGTTAACTATGTTTTATCCAACCGGGCCTAGTGTTTTAAAAAATTTAATTAATAAAATCTAAAATTAATAAAAGATATAGAAATAAGAAGTTTTTTTTTTCACAACGAATAGTAAATATATTTTGACATGCAATGTAAAATGATGCAAATTATGGGGACCTCTGGCCGTTACGATAAAAGCTATAATTGGCGGTATTTGGCCCGTCTGATTCAGTTTGATTTAGTCTATTTGTCCATTTAGTTCCGACACAGTTCCGATCTCTGTTCTTTCCCAGAGAGAAGGTATATTTAGAGAGACATCTTCTGGTATTAAAACTTGGAAAACCGTTTTTAGCGCCTTCCAAGAGTTGTGGAGAAAACAAATAGCGCGGATTTTAAACGGGTATAGTTCGGTATACTGTGGTATAGCCAACGGGTATAGCGCCCCCCACAAAAAAGGTAAATTCTAAATAGGGGCATTACGAAGCAATTTGTAAAGCTAAGTAAGTTATCAAATGAAGTTAAACTACTAGTAAGAAACATAAATAACAAACAAAATATAAACAGAATCTGTTGACATAGATAACAGCTACATTTTTATAGTTGAAGATACCTTTGCAAAATAGGATTTTAAACTATCTCTTATAAATTAGGTTTGTAAATCTTGTTATTGATCTAATTTGTTGTAGTGAATATAAATATCTAACCTATATCAATTTTAAGTTGACCCCGTTGACGGCAGATTTGAGTTTCTTATCGCCAGCAATTCAATTTTAGGTGATTTTACTGCATCTAATAATAGTCATTATTTCGCTAGCGATAATGAATTATTTTCGTTTTCATGAAATAAGTTAGAATCTCTTAATTTTCTTTATAGGTTTTTGTACTGCTTAGACTGATAAGTTCATTGGGAAAAATTTTTAGAAAAAAATTATACGGTATGATTGTTGCGTCTGTTGATTGATGAATTCTAACGTGATATAAGAAAACTAGTTGTTTATTTTTTATTAGAAAAATTTAAGAGCGAACAAAGCATATATATATATATGTATCTATAGTATAACAAATTTATTAATATTTTGATATTCAATGGTATAAACAAAAACCTCAACTTTTTTTATTAATAAAGTTCGCGTACGTTATTCAATTTAAACGTTTTTAGTATTTGTAAAAAACAAACTTTTTCAGAAACACAACGAGAAAGCATGAAAAAATCAAGTTTATCGTCAGTTACTATCGCATAATTAGGGGAATTGAGATTTAATCATAAGAATTGCGTGTTTGGCTCATAACTGTAATCAATTTTTGCAAAATCTCGTTAAAATTTAGCTTGTTTGCATTAAAAATCTTCACCTACCTCAATTATGACGTATTTATTAAATGCGCGAATTAAAATGGGTATTTATTTTTTATTTATAGTAGGCTACAGTGTCAAAAAAAACCGCATTCGATCGACAAAAATTATAACAATATAAGGTTCAGTCATTGGGTTCAGTGTTTGTCATTTTATTATATACGAAATTTGAGTATTACGGTTATCATTTGCTATCTTATGAATGCAAACAATAAGATCTGTTATACACGTGGTTTTTAGTAAATAATCTTTATAAAATATTGCTAAAATATTTTGTCCTCTTTGTCTATCTTATTCTTTTATATACCGGTAAAAATGTGAGTAGGTAATTTAATAAAATCAGCAAATTTTGTAGTCTTGATTTATGACTATTGAGATTACAAATTGTTATAAATACTGATGCGCACTTACTTTTTCTTCATTTAGACATGATTTATACTATTGTTGTTTCTAACGAGAGTATGGATATCCGTAACTTTGATCCGTAACCACTTACAACTTTGTGTGCTGCTGGTGAAGGAAGATCCAACTAACGGTGGTTGGGTGATGTTATGTCACGACGTTGGGTTGTTTTTGCGTGACCGAATATGTCACACATAGTGGTGACAACGCTAAATTGGTGGTAGAAAAAGGCAAAAATATGTATGTGGAGATGCTGCAAAAGAGGATACCTATGATACAATCATACGCGAGTCATCAACCAATGATGTAACTGGATGTAACGAGCCGCGTATCCGTCGTGCCCGTCGTGCAGTGCAAGTGCAGTTATGAGTGCAGTGGATGATAAGTGGATGCCATGGTTGCGCCAAGGTTGCGCGAAGTTTGTTTCATTTGGTTGGATCGCCATTTTGAAAATGGTTTTGTTTATGATTCTTTCATTTTCATCATATTTCCATCTCTGGTTCCGTTCCATGCTGTTTATGTTACAATTGTGGTTGCAATGTACTAAGCTATGGTACTAAGTAAAGTGTTAATATTATAGTTCTTTAATTAGTTTGTTGATTAAGAACTTACTTTCGTGTAAATTGAATTAGTCGCGAAAAAACTAAATTCACGTCGATCGTGCATAGTTCACAAAAAAAAATTAACATAACCTCAAAATTCTGAATGCAGCATCATTTTAGCACAATTTTAGTTTAAAACCGCTTTCAAACTAAATAATAGAACATGTCAAGATTTAGTGGTGTACTACAGTTAACTGATTTAGATGATTTCATTACGCCTTCACAGGTTAGTTAATAAAATTTAAATAAAAACCTTTTAAGCAAAAGTTTTTAGGAATGTATTAAACCAGTTAAAATAGAAAAGACTGGAACTAGTACCGGTGCTAAAATTTCCATTCAAGAAGATGGCTCTTACTTTGAAATTGAAAATGTATAAATTAATCTATGAGGGAAAATGAATATAACAGTTTTTATTCTAGGATGGTCAAATGCAAAAATTACAAAAAGTTGAAATAACGCTTTCTGATTGTCTTGCGTGCTCAGGGTGTATCACATCAGCTGAAAGTGTGTTGGTCACTCAACAAAGCCAAGAGGAATTATTTAAAGTTTTTGAAGAGAATAAAAAGTTATATAAGGTACATAACTTGTACTTCGTTATTTCTTGCATTATTAAATTTGTTTTAGGAAGGAAAAGATTCGGAGACGAAATTAATAATAGTTTCAGTTTCAATACAACCTGTACTATCGTTGGCAGTTCGTTATAATTTAAGTCCTAATGAAGCAGCTGCACGGTTAGCTGGTTTTTTTCGACATTTAGGTGCAGATATGGTTGTTGATATGACTGCCGCTGAGAACCTGGCTTTACTTGAAAGTCAAAAAGAATTTGTAAGACGGTATACTTCAGCAAGAAATGATGGAATTAAAAATATATTACCAATGTTAGCATCTAGTTGTCCAGGTAATATTATGGTAATGATGTGTGTTATTTAAGTTCATAGATTTAAACAGGTTGGGTATGTTATGCCGAAAAAACACATGGAAATTTTATCTTACCTTATATTTCTACTACTAAATCTCCACAACAGATTATGGGTTCATTAATAAAAAGCTGGGTATCAGAAATGTACGGTGGCAGGCCTATTTATCACATTACCGTAATGCCTTGTTATGATAAAAAATTAGAAGCGGCCAGAGCAGATTTTTTCAATGAAACTACACAAAGCAGAGATGTTGATTGTGTTATAACAGGAAGTAATGATTATGTTTAAAGTTATATTTGCCATTGTTAATACTCCAGTTTATAGTTGAATTGGAACAAATGCTTCAAGCTGAAGGATTATCATTAAATAGTATGGAAAAAGCAGGGTATTCTGAACCTTGGAGTAAGGCTAATACAACAAGTTTGCCAGTGTTGAAAAGACACATTGGTTCTGGATCAGGTGGTTATGCTGATCACATATTAAGATATACTGCTAAAGAATTGTTTGGAATTGATTTTGAAGATTTCCATTACAAAAATTTAAGGTATGTTTATTCATTAAATGGACTTATTTTTTGCAGTTTTTTTTACTGGTATTTTATTTACTGCTCAAGCCACTGTACAGGATGTTCACGAGTTTAGATATTTTTAGATACCAGTACATACGATTGTGGGTATCAAAATTGTTTTTGCTTATACAGGATGACTTAATATTTGTAGATTTTAACGCCAGGATTTAGTAAAGTGAGAAGTACCTTAAGACGAGGAAAGAAATCAAATACAGTAAAGTGGCTCCATTGTTACAGTAAAATGATAAAACTTTTTTTTACATAAACTTGCCGCTATACAACAACAGACGGTACTGTTGTGAGACTGATCAGAATGCATGTAGACAATACTTTTTATTTATCAATGAAAACGTTGTGTATCTTTTGTTATCGTCTACATTTCAAAACGTGAATTTGTCCCGACACGTTTTTCTTTGTAATCGTAACACTGCATGTCTGTGATAATAATGTTTCAACCAAGCTCATGCAAATTAATAGCAGAAAATCAATTAGCGTTAACCAAAATTATAAAAAATATATTAATAAATCTGAGGCTAAACGCAATCTCGTAGGAACGGAGCTACGTACGAGTTTATCCAAGTGCAATTGCACTTGCGTAGTACAGTTAGAAATATTATGCCGCGTTTAATTCAAATACATTTTTTGAAATTCGCGGTTGTAATATTTACTATCTAACTAACAACCTCATAGTTTCCTACAGGTAAAAAATATATTATCAGGTACTATATTTAGCTTTGCTTCGCAATGAAATTAATTCTAGATTACCATGTTTTGGAAAAGGCTTAAAAAAAAGATTAATTGCAATTTAAATACGTTCCAACATTCAAAAACTTTTTTCGTTTCATGTTGAGTAAACTATTTTAGTAAATATTCATTAATTATCCATTAATATTTTGTGATAACTTATACAGGGTGTCGCAAAAGCCCTAAAATATTATTTTTTAAATAAAACTTCTTGTATATTATTACATTTTTGAATTCTCCCATCAAAATAAGTGTTTTAATCACGTTTAGGTTTAAAGTTTTTTAAATAATTTTAATTTTGTCAAATTATAACCTAAACGTTCATGTCTGAAATACTTAAAGAGTCTTAAGTTATGAAAGCAAAATTTAGGTAATTACATTTTTTGGTAAATTTAAAACCACGGCGTTCTAATCAAATGAATCAAGTTACAGCCACTAAAAATAAATACAAAATAACGTTATCAGTGTTATCACATAATACGTAGTTAATTTTAGGTTATTCTAAGAACGAACATGCTTTTCAAGTTAATTCTCGAAGATTACGTGTTTACAGATGTTAAAATGAATAATGATGTAACGTTACATAGATCAGTCAAAATATTTGAATAAATAAATAACACTGCAAAAATAAAGCAAAACAACTATTTGTAGGGTACAATGATAATTTTTTTACTCTAAAAAAGCGGATTGTGAAAATGTTGCTAAAAAATACGAAATAGGTTATTGTTCACGTATAGAAACAAACCTGAGAAGAAAATTGATAACATAAACCAAAATTATGATTACTATAAACGATGTTTTTTCTACAAACGGCGTGCACTGTATTTTCTTTTATTTCTAACAAAAATAAAAACAGGTTTGTTATACTTTTATACTAGTAAACAAAAATACCAATTCGTAAATTAAAATAGTTAAAAATGCAAACTCGAAATAAATTGTAATCAGTTACTTCAAAATCACGTTAAGATTTAGCTTTGTTTGCATCTTGACCTAACTCAATTGTTATGTATTTACTAAATGCGCGTATTGTAAGTTATTAAAAATGTAGACTCAAAATAAATGGAGATCTTGTATGATAACATACGGCTTACGGATTAAAGTTCATTTTTACTAATAAAGATAAGTTATTGAAATATAATATTCAAGGCGCGTGATCGATTGTTTAAAGCGCCATCTGCGTTATAAATGATGAACTTATCATTGCTGCTAAATTAAAATTTTGTGTCGGTAGCTACTTTTTAACTCTAGTTTGCGTTTTATATGTTCAATTTTTGACCTTAATGACATTGCAAGATAATCGTTAACATATTTCACTGAGAACAGGGCCACTCGAAAACTACCTAACGTAATTAAACAAGTAAACCCTCAAATGAAAGGAAAAGATTTACATCTTCTCCTAAGCTATTTTATCATTTCCACTTTTTAATAGTATAAGCAAGGTATAAGTTTAGTTTACAGAAGAAGTAGAAAATTATCATTGAAAAGTATTGCTTACTTTGTGACCTTTTTTTATGCAAAAAAAAATTTTTTTTCAAGATTTTAAAATACCTTACATGATGTTGACAACACTCATCTTTCATAGGAACACATTTTTTTGTTCTTACAACTAATATTTTTTGAGATTTCCTGTGCCCCGTGCACGCGCGAGTACTATATAAAATACAAAGGCGAAATCCCAGCCTTAAATACAGCATATTATTTTTGTTACATTATATTCTTGCAAAAGCTCAGCCTAATTTGATAAGGGCTAGAGGGCTCTGTGTGTTTTGTAGTTACAAAATGTCCATTCGAAAATATTTATGAGTTAAAAAAACATTCTTTATGTTTACCAATTATGTTGTAAACTTGAATATGTTTGCAGAAATCCGGATTTTCGTGAAGT
The DNA here is from genome assembly GCA_035610365.1 of Aquatica leii. Classification (NCBI taxonomy): domain Eukaryota; kingdom Metazoa; phylum Arthropoda; class Insecta; order Coleoptera; family Lampyridae; genus Aquatica; species Aquatica leii. The sequence goes on from CM069436.1 coordinate 54,544,779, forward strand.
AATACTAGAAAATGATGGAAAAATACTCCTGAGGTTTGCCATCGCAAATGGTTTTCGTAATATTCAAAATTTAGTTCAAAAATTAAAACGAGGAAAATCGAATTATGACTATGTCGAAGTAATGGCTTGTCCTTCAGGTATGTATTAAAATTTTTAAGCTACATTTGTGAATAATATCAATTAGGTTGTCTTAATGGCGGAGCTCAAATTCGGCCACAAGCAGATACAACATTAAAAGAGTTAACGTCAAAGTTAGAGTCATTATACGATTCGTTACCTATTGAAGTTCCAGAAAATTGTAAAATAGTACAAGAATTATATAAGTCATGGTTGTTAGGCCATGATAGTGATAAAGCTAATGCTGTTTTACATACTGAATATCACGCTGTTGAAAAAATGAATACCGCTTTAAATATAAAGTGGTGAAAGTATTATATTTATTGCATTGTTAAAAAAAAAGTTTAACATATTTTACTACATCATAACCACAGAATAATGTATAGAGGCGTCACTTTAGACAGAATCTTTGATGGTTACTATTGGTCAATAACTGTTATCTAAGCTTTGCTTATTCTTATCATAAAATTGACTACGTTTATATGTACCATATTTGAAACTTGTATCGTTGACCTATGTAGACATAAATTAGTACTGTTTTTGTTTTTATATCGATTGTAGAATAGTATATTAAAACACAAGTTACAGAATGAACGCACTTCAATCACGAGACCGCGTTTCATACACGAGCCGCGCAGCGGTGAGTTTATGAAGCGGTCGAGTGATTGAAACGTATTCTATCACGTGTGCTTTATACTATTTTCTCTATTTCGATACAATATTTAATATTTTTCGTATAATTTTAATTTTTAAAACAACATTGGGAAATTTATATTTTACTGAATTGGCAGCACTTACACTTTGACATATTGAAATTTATGTCATAACCTAAAATCTCATACAAAATTTTCTCTTTATACCTTTATAAGTAAATAACTTTGAATTAATAGGACGTTTTTATTTTATCTTGGCATCAAAATTTGAATTTCAATTATTAACTTCCAATAATTTTGATTTCTTTTTCATGTAACGTCAACTTACGATGCAGAGATACTAACTTTAAAAAAACTAACATTACTAAAATTCGTGTAAGAATTGGCTTATTCTTACACGGATTTTAGTGTAAGAATCGCTAATTCTGATGTTGAAATAGAGAATAATATATTCTTTAACGAGGTTGGAATAAACATTCGATACGAGTGGAAAGTTCCATGGGTAAGCGATCGTTAGGAATCGCAAGTATCAAATTAGTAACAGACTACTTTGTATATAAAATTGAAAACAGGAGATTCTGTATAGTATTATACAAATGTATGAATATAAACTCCCTTGGTTTTTTAGATTTTTTATTTTGAATTGAAGTAGTGATTCATATTGAGACTAAATCTTTAATGTCGTAAATTATAATATAAAACTCATTCTTGCGACACGCCTCTGAAATACAAATAAAACCATTCTAAAGATGTAAACGACGTTGCGTTTTATATTTATCGTTGCTTTTAATATCGAATATATTATTATAATAAGTTAACGACACATTTCTTTGATAAATTGCCAAAAATGCAATCAAAACATTTTCAGAAGAGGAATTCGTTCTTCGAATTTTGGGACAACAGGTTTTCGCTTATATTCGCATAATTTTTATCTAATCTAATCTTTTTTTATACCTGGATGATTTTCAGAATATTTATTTCTTTTAATAATTAGGCATAACACCTTTTTACATTTCTTATCATCGATTTTGCGTCTCGCTTACCGACATAACGAGATTTAGTATACAGCATAAAGCAGGGTTTACATTAACCCCCCTCCCCTCTCTGAATCCTACTGAACCTAATAATCTCCTAAACTAATTAAATAAAAGATACGACAATTCTTTAGTGAATATATCAATCTGTTGATTTTCTGAACAAATGTTTCTAAGACAAATCATACCGTTATTGTAATTGTCGCATACAAACTTAAATTTTAAATCTCTATGTTTAACAAGTCTATTATTTGACGGGTTCTTAAGCAATGCCAAGCATCCTTGATTATCCTCAAACTAAGTAATATTTTTTAATCGTAACACCTAAATTTAAAAACAATTTTCTTAGCCATAAACCTTCCGAAACAGCTGTGCATAAAACAATCAACTCTGCTTCTGTTGTAGATAATAGACATTGTTGCTTTCTGGTAATCCACATTAAACAATTATCAAAGATTTTAAAAACAAAACCACTTATAGACTTGCGATCATGTGTATCGCCACCCCTGCTACTACAAAACAACATAAATCCTTATTACTATATCTATTATAGTCTAACCCTACCTGCACACTGTCTTTCAAATACCTTAATATTCTTTAAACTACTCCATATCTCATCAGACGACTTGTCTTGAAAACGAATATAGTAATTACTGAATAGCAAATATCAGGCCTACTGCCTAGCATCTAATACATGAGACATCAAACAAGTTATCTGTTTTTTACAATATTTTTCTGGGTGTTTACATAAATCTATATTTAGGTTTAGATCTATAGGCATTGCAGAACCTTTACAGTCATCCATTCTAAATCGCTTAATAATTCCTTTCGTATATCTAGTTTGATTAATTTTTAGAATACCTTGGTCTCTATCATAAGTAATTTCTAACCCAAGCAAGTTTTTAAGTATATCTTTTATTTAAAATTTTTCCATTAACCTACTCTTTAATTCATTTATTTTTATCAAGTTTGGTCCAGCTAAAATTATGTCGTCTACATACAAAATCAAATAAACTGTATCACTACATAAAGATAATCATTTTCAGATCTAACAGTAAAAAATAATTTATTTTATTGCCACAATCCATAAAGTGATTTGTTTAATTTCAAGACCTTATTCTTTTCACCGCACATCGTTTTTGGATTAAAAAATATAAAAATCATCTTTCAAAATACCATTTAAAAAGCTGATTTCACGTCTAACTGAATGAAATAAAGTTTATGTTGATTACCTACTTATTAATAAGCTAGCTACTGGTGAATACATTTCATTTATGCTATTATCTTCTTTTTGTGTAAAACCACTAACCTCGCTTTATATTTGTCCACGTCTTTCTTCTCTACTGCTTTGTAACTAAACCCACTTTGTATCTAGAATTTATGTCTCTAGATTTTTCAACCTTGTCCATGTTTCATTGCTATGAATTTTCTTTATCTTTTCTTTTTGTAAGTCATTGAAACAACTAGGCACATTATCTATATAGCTACAAGTATCAAAAGCTATGTTATCATTAAACTTTAATGGAAGCTTAACCTTTCTTTAGTTTTCCTTATTTTCTGTTACTACAATTACGTAATTTTCCTTGTCACATCCTAAATCATGTTCTGAACCTAACTCCATTTCTGTATTTACAATATTATCATCAATTGTGTCTACACAATCTGGTTTTACTATACCATCTTTGTAATAAAAATTAGTTTCGTCAAACTTAACGTTTGTACTAATTATTAACTTTTGCTTTTCTAAACTCCATAATCTATAATCGGTTGGAGCATATCCTAACATTACGCATTTTTCAACTTTTACATCAAGCTTAGTTCTCAATTCTTTTGGTGTGTGGCTATAAGCCATGCATCCAAAGATTATAAAATTACTGACATTCTGGCTTAGTTTTATACCATACCAAAGAGTATATAATATAGGAAGAGAAACAACCAAATGCATTATAACGTGTCTATGAAAAGTGTGTTGCCTATATAGCAATATTAAAATTTATTACGGTCTGTAGTTTATGGAAAGGAGACAACTGCTTACCACATGATGTAAGAGAAAGACATACAATTTGGAAAAAATTACCTGTAACTTGCTGTAACAGTATAGATACAAAGGATAAATCGCAGTGTTGACAAACTTAAAATTACAAGTTTACATTACCTTGACAATGAATTTTTCGTTTAGGCTTAATACCTGGTGGCTTTGAAAGTATTTTTGACCATGCATTTATTGTAGGTAACCTTTTTAACCACTACTAAATAATTCTATAAATTACATACTAATGTTTATTTATTAATTATAGTCGGTAAAATTTAACTTTTTCAGTTTCGGATTAGAGCTTTATTTCACTAAGACGTTTCTATTTCTTTCTGACATGTACAATTTACAAGAAATAAAGCAGAAACATACGTTTTTTACCTGAATTATTAGAAACTCAGGTAAAAAATTTACTTTGTAAATTGTACAGGTTAGAAAGAAATAGAAACGGCTTAGTGAAATAAAGCGCTAATTCAAAATTTTACCGGTTATATCAAAATTCATTAATTGAACTTGTATCTTTTGTACAATGCAACAAATTATATGCGTACTGTTAAATGCAAAAATTTTTAGTATTTATTTAATGAGAATAATTATGTAGTTAATTAAGTACTAACTAATAAATAATTATAGATTGTTATTTATAATTGATTACTAATAATACTAAAAGTATATAAATCAAATGCAAACAGTTATTTTAAATTTGAATTAAAATATTGCACAATAATATGCAAAAAACACCAGGATACAAATACATAAGTTTAAAAATTAATAAGAAAATTTTCATATAATAATACCTAGACAAGCAGTCAAATTAATTTTATAAATTACTCAAGTGTTTTAATCTTTTATTTTTTATTTCCCCCGACCACCTACCACTCTCAAATCTTGGGAAATCTACTTTAACGTTTTGTGTAATTTGCACGATATTAAATGTCGTATAAAAAATAATTTGTGTTCATAAGTACAGTTCGTTACTAACCACTCTGGACACACTGTTTACACTTTTTGAATACACATGTTAACTAAAACTTTTTTAAAATTATGTTCTTTCTGATTTTTGTAAAAGTAATTTTGAAATATTTTGAACACTAAAGAAAAAGTTTTATAACTAAATTGGAAGGTTTTTTAAATATTTAACGCTCTCTTTAGAATAATCTTTTTCTATTAAAAATAAATGACTTTTATTATTTAATATATCTTTTTCTGATAGTTTACTGCATTGTTTGCAATTAAATTTTTTTGTGTTTTATAAACAACATATCCTGCCACATAAGAGATGCGCATTCTTCTAACGTTGCGTTATTAGTTTTAGAAACAAAAGTCTCATCTTCCTGATTCATATTGTCGAAGTCAGGTTCGTTTTCTTCTTTCCTAATGTCATTACAATCTATTTGTTCTTGTCTGAGTTTCAATGCACTTTCATTTTGTAATTCGATGCTAACATCGTCATCAGTTTCGCAATTAGAATTTTCTGGTGACGGAAACAGTAAATACCTTTATTAATTTTTTGGGTTTTTGTGTATACTCGCCACGTTGAAATCCATGCCAAGTGCTCGAGCAATCATAGATTGTTTGTCTATATAATAACAATGTTTTACGGCTTTCCAAGAAATTTGATTTCCTTCTATAAATATATCATGCGATATTGTTATTTCTAACACTTTTGAACAAGTGTGGTATGTCATACATGGCAAACATTTTTTTGTTTTCTACTTGAAAAAATGGTGTTTCCTCTTACACTCCTAAATATTGGAAAGCAGCTTTGTTAGTTGCCGCTTGATCACATACTAAAATTCGCACATTCAATCCAGCAGTATCCAATGTTTTGATATTTTTAATAATAAGCTCTACCAAATTATAATGCTTTATAGAAGTAGCTCATAAGTAATAACTAACAGGAATCTTCCATTTTTTAATTAAGCCTCGAACCATAAACAATAAGGCATGTTTATTTTCGCGTCCAAGATGACCTAAGTCCGGAAAACCCTCAATTAAATCCTATGTAGAATTGTAGTCGACACTTCGTTTAATACTCATTTCATCCATTAATAAAACACATTTTCTTTCATCGGGAGTCATCGTTTCCACTTTATTACAAATTTTTTTGGAAGAGTTCGGTGTCCGTTCCGGTACATAACTGACCCATACGAAGTTAAGACAGTTATCCCAGAACGCAAAAAAGTGGTAATTTTACTTTTCCTCGGGCGCAGATTAAGGGAAGCTGTCGTTGAAAAATGTACAATATAACCATCAATTGTATGGGGAGAAATGAACGTGTTGTGACAACGTAAATTGCATTATACAAAACAATTGATTATTCATAAAAACTGAAACAGTATTTAATTATTCAAATAAAATTGATTTTTGCTGACACCTAAACACGGTACTTGGAATTTTCTATACAGCAAAATTATTATTTATTTTTTTAAAATAATTATACAAATAAACTTTTAAATGTAATTGTTACAATAAAACAAAAAAAAGACGATATGTTTGCATAATCATTCAATTAAACAAACTTTAGTATAATTAAATGTATATTAATTTGTCATAACTCATAATACTAGTATAATAAACTGTTTGCTTCAACAAAGATAACATGCCATAATTCTGTTAAAAATAACAAAGACAAATTGTAAAACATAAAACGATTCCAGGTAGTTTTAGAAGTAATTATGTGACAACACTGTAAGGAACACATTGACAGTATTCGTTCGAAAATAGTTTGAGTCTAAAGTGAATTAGTTTGGTTAGTCGAATACCAGATGGCCGCTTTAAAGCGGTCGACTAACTTTAGAATACACGTTATTTAACACGTACATTGAGTCTCTTTCTATATTATATACTCTTTGACCATACTTCACCTGTTGTGCGATGCCCTAAATTCACTGAAAGTCCTCTGTTCATAACGTAATTTGTTGTTAATATAGCTTCTCTCCAAAATTCTTTTGACATACCCGAATTAGTTAATATCAGAGAAATGTTATCCCTACTCTAACGAGTAGGTAGAAGCAGCACAATTGAAGCCAACATGTAAAAAATTAGAAAAATACCAATTGTACACAATACTGCGCATACTCGTATTTAGAACGCGCAATTTATCAAAATATAAACGAACGAGTTCAAGTTGGTAATTGTAAAAGAAATATACCATAATTTAAAACAATAAACACGTTATATTTTATTTAATTTTCAAAATTTACAACTTATTCATTTTTAAATATAATTAACCTAGATAAACGCGTACGAATTGTATTATCTTTCATAGACTGTTCTTTACTAAAAAAATGAAACCTTAGATTCAAATATTGTGCAATAATTAAATGAATTAATTCATAACGATGATTATCAAATAAACTTTGATTCGCCACATGTGCAGAATACTCGTCTGACAAAAATGTCTTTTCATTTACTAATTGAAAAGTTTTATTTTTTAAAATCAATAACATATTTTTCTTTTGTAAACACTTTTGATTTTCTCGCAACTGCCTTTCAGCAGTTTTACAAACAAATATAACATCTGGTGATGCATTTATTAAATGGCCCCATCGTTTTCTTTTCTGTAAACTTGAATAACATACTTCTGACAGCAATTGAATTTTACATGTGTTACAAATAATTTTTTTCAATAATTTTTTACATATAAATCCTGAAATATATGCAATAACATCTTCTAGGTATGGTGACAATTCATACAATGATTGCATGTAATCATGATCAGTTCAATCAAACCAATTTTGATGTGGTTCATCTATTAAAAACTCTAAACCTTTACTTGAATATCTTATACAATTAGTAACACTTAAAATAGCAATATTTTCTAAGTCAATGCAATTTCCGTACGTTGAACCTGAAATTTGAGTTCTCATTAACAATCTTTTAAACGCGAATTTAAATTGAAGTGCTGAAGGATTATTATTGGAACCAGTACGGTTACGTACAGCACTGAAAAAAATTTCCAAGTGATCTTGGCTTAATTTATACGTTGATAAATACTTCAATGAAGTATTTTCTTTGTGGTACTTGTACAATTCAACTATATTAATTAAGTTTATAATAAAACCAAGAAAACCAGTTTTCTTTTTCGACTGAATTAATAGACTTCCACTTCTTAATTTCAAATTGCTAATATATTCTATTACATCATTAATTTTTAAAGTAAAATTATTTCATGTTTTGTCCGAAAGAGGCAAAGCATATTTGTATTTTGCAAAACATTGCCGTAAATTTAATAAATTGAATGCATCATTAAAGTTTTTATAAAATTGTGCTGTTGCATTGCAATTCCTAAATACTTCTTTTTCACAAAATATTGGAGCAGTTGCAACGCTTTTACTGTTTGTGTTGCAAGTCGTACATTCATTTTTTTTTACAAAAATTGTGCTGCTTAGTTAATTTATTTCCGGCAGTTAATCCTTTTTCTACTTGTAAATATTGAAGGTTACATATAAACTCCCATTTGGCAGTACCTTCGAAAGTACAAATCTCACGACTAGATGCAAAGGAGTTACGTACTAACTTCACCATGTGAGCTGCATCCCAAAATATAAAAATCTAAAAATATAAAGTAAAAATTAAATACATAAATTTTGTACAAAAAATGATATACCTTTTCTTTTGTAACAGGATTTAAAATCCATGGTTGAAAATCAATAGTGCCGTAATCAAAATTTGCATTAAAAATTTTGCACATGGCAATATTTACAGCAGCTCCATCAAATGTAAGTGAGTTGCACTTTGCCCCTGTTGTAACTAAGAGACCCAAACACTTGTGCAAAAGGTTTGCTCTTTCTTCTGCATTCAAACTGTTTATTAAAAAATATCCTATTGGAATTTTCCAATGCCCGTTAATAGCAACTGCCATAAAAACCAAACAGTTTCTTGCATGAGGACATTCCTCACTAATATCATTACTATTTGTGCCAATGTCTACAAAGCCATGAAATTTATTGCCATGCCACTGTATATGGTCGCGTATTGACATTTCATCTAAAGTAATGTTAACAATGACCTCTTCTTTAGATGCTTTTAATTTAATTGCCACAAAAGCTTCTTCGGTAAAGCCTGGGTTCCCATCGACAACCTGATACCACTTTGAAATTGTTGATGGATGTGGAAGAATGTTTCCAAAATATCTTCTTACATAACGATATGCTTTTGAGGAATAAAATTGTAGAGTAAGAGCAAATTTTCTAAGTGCTGGAGAATATTTGTTGTTTTGGCTTTGAAGTTTTCTTTTAAAAAGTTCACTTAGAGAATCGGAGCATTTTGTCTGTAACAAAATATAGTTGTGAATATTTATGTATATGTAATTAGATATTTGTTTAATATTTTTTAAATAAAATGAATTTTAATTAAAAAATATAATTACTTGTAACACGTGCTCTGCATCTTCGGAAATCAAATTCTTAGATTTCAGATGTTTTAAAATATCTTCCATATTATATAACTTATTTTCAAGTCGGCGAACCTTTTGCTGTAAAGTGGTGATCTGTACTCGTTGCTGCATAACTATATTAGCAGCAATCTCAAAATTCCTTTTAGCCCTTTTCGGAGTAGAAAAATCGGTGGATGACGTAATGTCACCGATGTAACGTTTACGAGGAGTAGTCATAGGTGATTTGGGCAAATCAACGTTTATTACAGAATTTATTTCAGAAGCAATTTGTTGTGGGATAATGGTGTTATTTTCTTTCTCGGAATGTTGCAAAACTTGTCTAAACAAAATAATACTTATTTAATTGAATAAAAATATAACATTGTTTACTTACGTAAAAACTGAAAAATCTTTTAAGCTTGGCAAAGACCCTGGTAATAAACGTTTTCGAGTTTTTGCTGTTTTTGAATAACAACTGGCATCAAAATGCAGTGAACATATTCGAGAATGCTTAAAAACTCTTTCTGCTTTTAATCCTAGATTTTTAATCCAATTGTCACGCATGGCTGCATTCTTTGGGAACCTGTGTAAATATATGTATATAAAAGCGTAAGATAAATACAATAAAGTAACTTACAAATGAAAAGACTCTGTATAACTCCAAGCTTCACAAACAATACAAAAATTACCAGCCAACGAAAAACCACTTGTGGACGGAAGAGAAGTCATTTTGAGTATTGTCTTTACACTAACTTTTATAGATTAACCTAAATATAATACTAACTTTAAAAAATCAAACTAACACTAAACAAAATGTAACATAAAATGGTAAACACGGTAAACACGAACAAAACAATCACATAACCTCAAATTCCTAGAATAAAATAAACCAATTTTTGAGCACGCGCACTTCAGTGTACTATTTTACCTTTTCACTTCCCTTTTTTCCCCTTACGACAATTACAAAAAAATGCATTAGTTTTAATGCGAATAGCTGCTTCTACCTACTCGTTAGAGTAGGGGTAACATTTCTCTGGTTAATATGGCTCGCGCCCTTTCAATTAAACTCCTATTTTTCTTCTCAGCCTTTCCGTTTTTCTCTGGTGTATAAGATACTGTGTAGTGAATTATGATTTCCCTTTGTTTACAAAATTTGACATATTCGGAAGAATAAAATTCGCCCCATTGTCGCATCTGATATTCTTAAACTAAAGTTTGACCATCATTTGTACAAACTTCAAAACTTTCAAAAATGTCACTTTTCCTTTTTATTAAATATACAACCGTGATATTGTAAAAATCGTCTATAAAGATGACAAAATATCTATTTCCATCATATGAATCTGGGGTAATAGGACCGCAAACATCTCTAAAATTCTGCTGCTGCTAATACAGGGTTCACAAAATTCCAATTTTTTATCTTTTATTTTTTCATGAATTCCAAAACCATTTTCTGTTTAATAATTTCTTCTAAACAACTAAAGCTAATATGTGCATACCGTTTTCTCTCGAACCAAGCGAAAGAAGTTTTTTAATTTTCGAAAAATCTTCATTTTTGTATGTCCGAGCCAGACTAGGTTAAGTCCAAAAAGATGATTTTACGGTAGAGATGTTTTAAGTTTCAAATATTGTATATTGAGCTATCGCGCGTACAATATTCATCACAATTTCTTGTAACTTTACATATTATTATTTTTTGTGATTGAGAAAAATACAGTAAAATGAAAATTTAATTTTTCAGTAGTTTTTTCTTCTACTGTGACTTAATCTAGTTTGGCTTAGAGGAAAAAATATATTTTAGGACTTACTATACATAACAAGTCCTATGACTTGGACATATATTATTTACAGTGGACTTGAGCTATTACATAAGTCCATAATAATTTGAATTAAAATACAAAATGAAACTACTGCTACTTCTATTTAGTTTTTTATTCGTTTCAAAACAATGACATTAGCAAATAATGGCTATAAACTTAAATTTTTTTTAACATCTTTGTTTAACTTTACAAACAAAAATAAGTTTCTAGAATAAAATAATGTATCATAACCCACACAAGACAAAATTTGGACTTAACGTAGTCTGGCTCGGACATGCATATTTATTGTTATCAAATTTCTACCATCCTCGAATCGTTCGTCAAAATTTTGAAGTGTTAATTTCATAAAAGGACAGGCATTCAAAATTTTATGAAAGGAAATGGTAAATCATTAGCTAGAACAAAATTTGTATGTAAAGAGTAAAATATTTCAATATATCAAATTTATAATTTATTCTAAAAGAAATAATCTGTGAAATGAAGAATACTTTCGACTATACATAAATTAATTGAAGCGTTCCAACATCCCTAACATGAATAATGAAATTTGAAATAATAAGTTACTATTGGAATTATAAGGGATATAAATTATTAATTCAAAGAAGCATTACACCCGACGTTGTGGGTGTGTTCACACCTGAAGAGGTTAGAATAGTATGTGTAAGAATAACTTGTTTACCTTTACTTGATTCCTCATCATTGCTGCTGCAACTATCTACAATATAGAGAGATCTTCGCTTCATTCTCTTACCCACGTTCTTTTTCATCATTGTTATTAGTGCTTATGTAATTAATATCCTCTGCAAACTTTCGTGCGCTAGAAAGACTGGCTAAAATTAATCAAGGTAGCAATAGACTAACATCGAAATCTTACAAATAACTTATTACAACTATGTTTTTCTATTGTAATTTCAAATTTTTGCCAGTTGCCATCATTTTCTGGTGAAATATTTTTTATCATTGAAACGGTCGTATTTTTTACTATTATTGGCCACCAGTAAGAATTTTTATCAATTAGCCATTTTTCCGGTAGCTCGGAATATGTTGAATCAGACACAAAAGGGAATAAGCCATGATGATACCTGTAAAAAGAGGGTTATAAATATTTAAATATGTGCATTTCCCATTTTCTGAAAAAGGTTAAATTATTCGATAAAATTATTCTTTCTGTAATTACTAATTTGTGACCAAGGTACAATTAATGCTGTAGGTATTGCTAAGAAACTTATTCGGAAAATTAATTTAAGTAGTTAATCATTTTTGAGGGCATATCATTTTACAGTTATATACTTCTCCGCTTAGAAAATTAAGAATACAAATACAAAGTCAGAACGCAACAGGATAAGGGTTTTAGATTGTCATTTACAAACGGGTTAAACCATGTTACTAATATTATTTTAATTAAATTCATAATATTTGTGTAACTGCGGAATAATGCTTGGATCACTCGGCAGACCGGCCGTAAAACATTTTTTTTCAATGTCGCTTAAAAACGAAATTTTTGGACATATTGTTCGAACATTGGAATATGTTTAAAATAGTTGAATCACAAGGTGAATTTAAAAAAGGTCTCACACGTAAGAAAATTTTATGCACACATGTTATTTTATTGTCATTTAGGAGGCAGCAATTATTCTCCACTTTTTCTGTCCAAATTTTAACATTAGTTTGAAATGAAAATGGAGTGACACATGGGGTCGTACTCACATTTGATTGGATCACATTTGTTGTACTGTGCTGGAGCTCTCGAAATTCTTCTTTCCAGACAATCTTTTAATTGGTTGTCATTCTTGCCCATCGGAAGCAACTACCTTTTTGTTCCTTCTTGGCTGTCGACATTCTTCAGTACAATGATTTGTTCTGTAACAATTAAAGCACTTCTGCGGTTGTTCACCTTGACTTGATATGGAAGGAATATTCTTCTCTACTCTTCGAATGTTTGTCATAATCTCTAATAATCTTTCGGTACTGGAAAAACCTTGCATCCGGTCTGCTTAAAAACATATTTTTTTAAACTAGCTTGAGCCTAGACCAAGGCATAGAGGTGGTCTATGTTTGAATGGTACCACTTTAATGCGTCATCTTTGAGTTTTAAAACTGCAATTATTTGCATCCTCGAATCTTTTATATTATATAATTGCTGAATTTTGTCAGCGCGCAAAACCCATGATTCGGCGTCTATAACGTTACTATGACCACTAAAATCAGGATTTAACTTACATGCTTCTTTGTTTGAAATGGAACCACAAGCAGAACGCCGGACACAAGTAATAATTTTTTCAATTTATACCTACCTATACCTTTCTATGTGTAACGTGTATCATAGATACATATTTCAAGTCGTCCTTAATTGTAGAAATTGAGTGAACCCAAGAAGAGACTCGTTATGTATTGGACAAGTATAACGATTTGTTGTAACAAGTGGGTCCTATGAAAACAGTTAAAAACAAAAAACAAATTTGGGTGCACTTAAGTGAGATATAGAAGCACATTGCAGTAATTAAATCAACAGCCAATGTGAAAACAGATTTAGGACTGTGCTTAAGCGAAAGAGGAAATTGGTAGAATACGAGAAGGAGTTAAACAATATAGTAACAATTGATGATAGCATACAGTCTGAGGGGTGTTACGAAGTGCCAATGTAGTTAACATTTGTAAGAATGTTGTGGAAAAGAAAAAAACCAATCAGATTGCCGAAGCGCTACTGCACATTTATGAAGAACAGGAGACAAACAAAAGAGAGATTTGAAAGGAAGATGGTGTTAGAAAAATTCGCATAGAAGTTATGTGACAATAATAATTTGTATTCATCGAGTTAATTCAGTTTATATCAAAATCGAATTAAATTAACACTACATATTTACATATATTCTACAACAGGCTATGAATAAATTTTAAAAAAATATACCAAAATTAAGATTTCTATTTAAGATTACGTATTTAATATTACACACAACTTATTTTTTTTGCTCTCCTTCTTGTGCATTGTTAGATTCTGCGTTCAATTCATTGTATGCATCCTGTGCCCTATAATCTTTGCAACTACCTTCTTCGGGCCAGATATCATCCTGATGAATGCAGAAATTATGCAGAACACGACCTGCAATAATAAATTTTGCAGTCTTATCGACAGTATCAAAATCTGTTCTATGCAACTGCCGAAAGGCGTTGTAACAGAGCGAATGAATTTTCAATTTTCACGTGTGTTACTGACAATTTATTATTGAACATCGTCTGTTCATGACTCAAATTGCCATAATCCCTAAATGGTGTAATTAAATATTTGCGCAACGGATATACAGAATCGCTAAGCAAATGGAACCTATTCTCACAAATTTCTTTAATGCTTCTGCTAATATCAAAAAGCGGATACACTCTGGCGTCGTGAACTTTGCTTGGCACACCTGTAAACACGTTTGATGAGGACGGTTGACATATGTCGATTTAATCTTATGCGCTGGTATTCTTATGGGTATATAATACCAATCCATGTCCTGTCCAAACATTCTTGGGAAAAGTCTTCCAATAGGAAACCCGGGGCGGAGGGTTTTACAAAAAGCTGAGAGTAGTTTATTGTACTATGTGGTGCAAAAATTTCGCCTAACTGATTAGAAGCTCGCCACTAGTTCTAGCATATTACGGATTCCTGATCGATGGAGTCTTGAGCAATGGGTAGAAGAGTATCCGCGTTCCTTCGATGAACAATCACACCAAACCGTCGTTTTGTCGTCCTACTGATGCCTCCAAACAGACAATACTGACGTCACATATTTATTCTTCCTACGTTGCTTGAAGAGATGTGTCTCATCTATTTCGACGATGTCTTCTGGCCCTCCAATTTGTGGCAAGCTACCTTATTCGCAACATCTCTACAATAGCTGTGTCCATTGCTATTTCTAATTTGGAAATCGTGGTACCAAAATTGTAACTTGTTACCCATAGATACATCTCCATTAATATAGTATGTGCACCTACTTCTCGTAGCTTGACTCTTTCTATGAAAGTGTTGACAGTTGCTTCTCTCTTGTGATGTGGAGGTATGGTACACCGATATCGCCAACTCAGCGCTCTCGTCCTATCTATTCTCGTTTCCATTTCCACTTGACACGCCGGGTCTATTTTCGGAGTGTGGCGGTTTGTAATTTGATTTGCTTACTTTGGTTGTTTATTAGCGGATATATTATGTTTGGTGTTTTGATGGCTTTATTCGTTGTTTGGTATGTGGGTGGTGTATGTTAGTTTTGTATCTAGTGTGATTCCTTGTATCGGGTGACCATTGAAAGTGATGTCTGAGTAGATTTATATTTTTAATGTATAAAGAGTGTGAGTGTTGTTTTTTGTGGATTGATTTTTATTTTCCGATCGTTGTAATAATTTTCGAGAAGATGAACGTGTTCTTGAATATATTTGTTAGTTGTTTGTTTTGCCAAGAGATTGCCATTATTGCTTTGTTGTCTGCGAACAGCGCTAATTATGTGTGGCTCTTTTGGTGTGTCGGTGGAGAAAAAGTATTGATGACAGGATAGCATCTTGAGGTACGCCTGCTGCTAGTTTGTGTTGTTTAATCCTCCAATTTTGTTTATGTTTGTTTGGTTTGAGCTCGACCATTTTTTTTAAAGCTTTGCTGTAACTATATGTATTTGTTGTGTATTAGTTATTTTATTAGGTGACTGTGTTCGTTCATTTATTTGTCTGTTATTGTGTTTGGTGTTAGGTTTTGCGTTTGGGTTTTTGTACTCACCTTTATTGTTGATTTCTCCAGGTATTCTAAGTATGCAGGACATCCGGTGTAGTTGGCTGTGTGGAGGCGGTGGAAGTTGCAACATTGAATTTGTACGTGGCTGGGTGAATGCATTTGACGCATCTTGACTTTAAATTACAATTGATTGCGCCATTTTCAGAAGGGGGTGTTTCTTGTTTCTTTTGATAGTGCTCGCATTTCATCTTAATGCTATCGATATCTTTGATTTTTGCTGCTTCTTGGAATGAAATTGGAAATTTTAAAACAAAGGATTCTTTTAAACAAACTACAAATTATTTTTCTAAGCCTACTTTAGAAAAAACACGATTTTTTATGAAACAATTTTGTAAGCGTATAGGATATCTCTAATTTACCACACACATCAATTTTTTCTTAAAAAAAAGGTGTGGTGTAACTCACTCGCGTTTAAAAATGGAAACTCGCGAACAAAAAAAAGCATCTCGCTGTGGCTGTGATCGTCAAGAATTAGTCCTTTTTCGTTTTTAATCTTACTTGGGTCGTGACTTAAATAGTGTATGCACTTCATGAGAGAAGGCATTTCTAAACCTTGATGTATAATGTACTATTACAGCGTGGAATATACCATATTAAATATTCGCAAATTGCCACGAACAAACGTTTTTAGTGTTTTTATGTTATTTTACAAAGACTAGTACCTTCAATAACAAGTTCTTTTAGTGATCTTGGATTTACAATATTTAGACCTTTACAGTTTCGAAGAGTTCGTTTGGCTGATTCCTCAGTCGGCATTTCTGCACGTCTCGAGTCTTCTACAACAGATACTGGTTCAGCAAATATCTGAACTGGTTTGGCTCATGTATCCTTAGCCCTTTGTTTCATTTCTTGAACACATTTTAAAGCCTTAACGTTTTCTTCATTGACTGGATGATTATGTTCCGCTTTTAATCCTGGATCTGTAGTGAACAATGTTGTCACTAGTATTGCCTTGCACTGTACATACAAATAAATAAATTAAGAAAACTCCTTTTATAAATTATAACTTATAATATACTTTTAGACTGGCACTTATCTAGAATTTGACAAAAAACTACCTTTATTAGATTTGATCACTGCCATGGTTAAATTATTAGATTGGTTACAGAATAACTGCAGAAATCAAAATTACAGTTTATATAATTATGACTTAAAATTGTCGGAATGTTATGGTAATTACATCGGCAAGTTCAATTTTGTTTAGGTAATAACATTATTCAAAAGGTCTTACCTTAACGAGTTTATTAAGGTATTGACTTGTACATGATTCAAATTTTCCAAAAACGATTAGTAATTACTTACACTAATCAGAATTTTCTATTAGAAAGTAATCAGTGGGAAACATTATCTGTTTAAAATATTGTATTTATATATTTCTTCACAGCCATCTATAATTATTTTTCTTTGTTTGCAAACTTATTTAAAAAAAAATTAGGGCGTGTACTAGTGTACACATGTAAGAAGTGAAACTTCTTTATGGCCTTATTTTTCGCAAAATGATCTACATGCAACTTTTCAGAAATTGGTTAAATAAAGTTAAATTAGATAAATTTTAAACAAAAGGATTTTATTATCATAGACATGAATACAAATTTTTGTAAATCAATTAACTAATTTTTGTAGATTCAATTTCATATTTCAGTTACCATAAGCCATTAATTACAAAAATATATAATAACGATGACAATGATAGTAATAATTCTATTACAATTAATGAAATGCTGTAATAATCTTAGTAGCAAAAAGTTAAAGTTAATAAAGTTAAATATGTAATTGTATTATTTGTATTCATGTCTATGATAATAAAATCCTTTTGTTTAAAATTTATCTAATTTAACTTTATTTAACCAATTTCTGAAAAGTTGCATGTATATCAATTAATTGATGTTCATTAAATTAGCAGTCTTATTAATTAATAAATACTATTTTAATGAAATCATATACATTGACCGATAGTTACAATAAGAAACTGAGGTTAACCTTAAATATTTTAAATTTAAAATTAGATAAATTAAAAAAAAAGGATTTTATTATAATAGACATGAATACAAATAATACAATTATTTCACTTTAACTTTTTGCTACTAAGATTATTACAGCATTTCATTAATTGAAATAGAATTATTACTATCATTGTCATCGTTCAAACAGAAACTGCGGTTAACCTTAAATATATTCAATTTAAAATGTCATCGTTCAATCAGAAACTGAGGTTAACCTTAAATATTTTAAATTTAAATTAATAACATATTTCAAAATTTATACTCTATGTCAATTAATTCCACCCAAGTATTAGAAAAATAGATATAATTACTTACTTTTGTTAAAAATCCACTGGAATTAGAATTAAAATAAAGCCTTTGATTTTGTTGATCACTTTAGTATTGATATATTATTTATCACGTCGCTATTGCGTTTCAGAAAAAAAGATGGCGCGTAACGGAAAAAATGTGACGGTAAATTTTTTTCCAACGCCGATAAAGAAGTTTCACTTCAAAAATATAAATGTGACCTAAATACCTTGACCACGCTCTTGTTTCGGTCTGGAATCGTTATAAAATCATTATTGAAACAGAATTTTACAGATTACAGCACGTATCTAATTAACATATTAATTTAGAAGGTGCAATTAGTATCAATGAAAGCAAAAAAATGTTAGTATTGTAGGAATTTATTTTATATTTAAAACAATCCCGCCAAATAAACGATTTTATTTGAATAAAATATACATGCGGTAATGGAAGCACCGATGCAATCCAATACAAAAAACACGAGTTACATTTCACCACTAACAAATAGCAACTGCCTAAAATAATTTTTTTTTTAATTACATTACCGTTAGAAAATTGATTGCGCATGACATTCTTAAGGCTGTGTGGTACTGTACTTAAATATGTAACTATTCTTATTCGTACATAGGCCACCCAAATTGCATTATTTGTCCATTTAGATTATTTTTAAGTCCATCACATGAAAGTTTACGTAGCTCAAAAATTACCTGAGGATAATGTGCCTTTGGCAGGTACCCAGAAAGAAGAGAGGTATCCCATTGTACATTCACAAGCAATACCAGTTGTTTTCAAAAGATATCATTTTACCTAGGATTTGTTTTTATTGAAGAGTTAGTCGACTGTATTAGCTTTTTATTCTAAATTCTAAATAAATAAAAATGCCGTTTACTTATTATATAAACTACAATTAAAATTAAAGTATCACAAAATAAAACTAAAGATACGCTAACCTAAGTAAAAAATTAAAAATACACCAGTGAATTCGAAGCACGCACTAACTTTATAAAAGTAAAGCACACATATCGTAAGTAATATTGTTACAATGGGAGTTTTTTTTTAGTTTTTGCTTTTTTATTTTCTTGAGCGGCGATAATACTCAGAGAATCTCTAACTTTCATACCACGAGGCACACGTGGATCTGCTAGTTCCGGTAACATACATTCATTGAAAAACTCTTTTAGTTTAGGTAGCATTGTTTCTAACCAAAATGTAGTATTTTTTTGTATTCGCATAATTTTCAAATCGCGGTTGGTAAAAACAATGAAGTCGCAATATAACTTATTTGCTATATGCAGTTGTCCTTGCACTTGGAAGAAGTAGTTGTGTTTTTGTTTCAATTGCAGGTATCCGTTCTCATAGTATATACAAATTTTATTAGGAGCTGCTTCTATAACGTTGTCTATGGTGTCATCGCGATGCGTATATAAACATTTTACTTCGATAATACCTCCATCTTGAAGTAATCCGTCAGGGGAAGCTGCTAGAAAAGGGTGCTCTTCTGCAATAAATAATCCACACGGTGAAACCTTCTTTTCGTTTGAACTTCATACAGTTCTATTGCCTTTTTCTCATTCAAGCGACCATAGATTATTGCCGGAGTTTGCAAATCCTTGTTTCCTTTGTACAGCAACTCTAATACAGCACAATGGCATGAAGTGGTTGGAAGCCTTTTACAGACTTTGCCAAAGTTTGAAGCTGTAAGACGATTTCTTCTTGCCTGCTTGAGACATTTGTTGTTGCAGTACATTTTCCCACTCCTGACCTACCAAATGTTCCATTTTTCTAAAATACTTGCTAGTCATCATAGGAATATCTAGACAACTTAAATATTCTTGCGCTTGAGAATATCCTATGCCAATTGCATTTGCTCCCCAAGCAATCATTTTGTTTTCATCAGTTCGTTTATTTTGTGGATGAGAATGTATTTTTTAAAATTTCTCATAAGCATTGCAAAAGTAATAAAAACAAGAACTCGCGCCTTTAATAATTTCTTTTTGGTATTTCATTTTTCCCATAGTGCATACCATGTCGTGACGCCCTAAACGTTTACATTCTTCTATAAAATACGCGATGTTCACTATACGGTCTCCAAATAATGTTTCATTTAAATCTAAATGTATGTCTACTTCTGTTTCTAGAGGAGGCAAAGTTTCATTCGGTAAACTAAAAACAAGATAGCAAAAATGAATAAAAATTATACCTTTTTCTATAACTAATAATAGTACATATATTATTTTATGTGGCGGAAAAGTCTCGGGAAAAGTACAACTTTTCATGGCCCGCCTGTGTGAAGGCAAGCCATGAAAAGTACATAACTTCTCCAAATAAAATATGCTATTTTTTCTTCAAACTTCCGCAAATTTACGCAAAACAATTATTTTTAAATTTCCATTCGTTAAATTAAACGCCATTGTCAAGTAGGTATTTATTTTCACGAATAGGTAGGTAAAGTGCTGTTTCCTTGGTACCGTTTTAATAACATTATTATAAGTGAGAATTACATTGTTGTGTTTTCATAACAACACTTTTTCCTCCGGCGCCGGCGGCGGAAAAGTAAAAGTAAAATCTGTTCTAACGATAAATGTCAAACTTTGGCGCCTACTATTCGGTCGAATAATGACCTAATATCTTGACGTATGAAGAAAAAAATACTTACTTTCGAAAATACTCCACATGTATGTCCTCTGGAACATTATCACCTTGTCGTATCAATTTAACAACCATTTCTCTCGTTCTTCGCGATCTTTGCACTTTCGATGCCTTTCCGCGCTTTCTTACAATCGAAGAACTTCGCATTTTATAAAGATATAACAAATAACAACAAAATATGCAACAGTACAATAACTATAACAAACCAAAACAAATAACAACTAACAAATCACAAGTCACTCAATCTTCGAATATTTCTATTGCGACAGAAATAGCAAACTAAACAAAAACTTTGAATGTACAGGTATATATGTATACAGGTAGATGAGGGGGTTCATTATTTTCATATTATTTATTTTACTAATTCTTTGTATCTTATAATAACTTGAAATGTAGGTATTTTCCAATGAATGCCAAATTGTGTAATAAAAATTATTTATATTTTCGATAAAATAATAAATAATAATGCCATAATAAGACCAAACGTTAGAATGATATAATTTTTAATATTAGTAATTTTTATTACCTACATGATAAAGAATGTTTAAAAATACATATTGTACATCAATAAGAATCGTTTAATTTGATTTTTAAAAATATAGAATCCCCAGGACTAGCAGGTAGGTACCCCTACTAAACAATACATTTAAAGGGTTATTGTTAAGACTGGGTAAACCTCTAGCAGCCTGGAGTTTCTAAAGCGTTTGTCTTCTTTTTTCGTTTGTTGTTTCTTTTTAAATTTTAATGGATTGATTTACACATTAATATTTTAGACATTTTTAAGGACAGTTTCGATCACTGCAACTTTTTCAACGTACCATCGTATTCGTAACTGCACATAGCAGGGTATGACAACATTTGAGTTATTTTGATACACAGGGAATCAAGTTATAGTAACATTTCTCTATTAATTCCTGATTTCAAAAATTGAATTCAACAAAAACCATACTTAATTACCACCAATCATTTTGAAAATTTGTCATACCCTAGCATACAAATGTGTATACCTACATTCGAAAATTCAGCGTTCTATTCCCATAATTGTACTTAAAAATATCTAAAAAAGTAAGTCCGCATTGCTTTATCAGATTATTATTTTTTAACATTCATAACAAAGTAATAGCATTAATCTGCTTAATTAGTAGTCGACAAACTTTCCAAATAGTATATGTAAGGAAAAAATGCGTTTTTATGGTAATATAAAACAGGGTACCCCACAGCCTTAACTTACCAATTCTTATTAAAACTAATTCCTCTTATATCTAAATTATTTTAAACAATCTAATTACTACAGTTCGGCCTAACCTGACTTTAAGTTCGTCCTCGAATACATCGGTTACAATAAAACTTACCCTAATTATAAACTAACTTACTTCTAATAAAAATACAAAAATATAAATAGCAGATAGGTATATGTTTTTTCTTAATTAAACTAATAGGGCTGCCTGAATCTACTAGCGCCGTTAAAGAGTACTTACATAAAGTATCATTCTCATCGGTAACATTATATTCAAACTTTACAGTGTAAGGTGATACTAATGCCATCCGTGCAGTATTGCCTTCAACTTCTACAGACTCTTGAACCACATGAGCTTCCGTAGTCTTCTTAACGTTCGATCGCCTCTCTGGACAATTGTTAAGTTGGTGAGATGCTGCACCACATCCAAAGCAAGCACCTTTTTTCTGTTTCTCCTTAGGACAGTCAGCATAGCGGTGACCCAGCTGATTACAGTTAAAACACTTAACATAACTGCAATTCCTTTCAAATACCTTAAGTTCAGTCTTCACTTTGGGAGGATTCCTTTTTTCGGCTTGAAGATCAGTATTCGCCCTTATTCTGCTCACTCGGTTTTGTTGTATACGAGATATTGTTATAAGGCTATGATACAAATCATCTACGTCACTGTGCTTTATAACTGTCAACGATGAACACAATTCCTTTGACCACAATCCAACCAGCACTTGTTCCTTAAGATCTTCAAAATCTAAACCTACTTCGGTGCACAATTTAACTTTATCAAAAAAGTACATATTTAGTGTCTCTTCTTTCCTTTGCACTCTTTCGACCATCACTTTCCACTTCATTGTCAAATTAACCCCACTGACAAGACTCCTGAAAATCGGTCCATGAATGTATTTCATCTTGCTTGTAACTAAACCAGCTCGCTGCACCACTTGTGAGGTGTGATTTAGCAGTTTCCAATGTAAAGGAATCGGGCCAGTTGTGTAGTTGTTGCATACTATTTAAATTCTTGAGCCATTCCCCCGCTTTTACGAGGGGGTGCCCAAAAATAACCGGAATTATTTTTTAAATGCTATATATTTACAAATATTTACAAAACAACCTTATCCCCTTCAAAATACTCTCCATTACAAGTAATACATTTGTCCCAGCGGTGCTTCCACTGTTCGAAACATTGTTTGAACTCATCTTTAGAGATGGCTGCAAGCTCCTGTCTCGTTCTTTTCTTGATGTTTTCAAATCGCCGTCCTTTCATGTCCCTTTTCATGCGTGGAAACAAGAAAAAGTCGCACGGAGCCAGGTCAGGCGAGTAAGGTGCGTGGGGCAGCGGAACCATGTTATTTTTAACCAAAAACTGGTTAACAGTGATGGCCGAGTGTGCAGGTGCGTTGTCGTGGTATAAGAACCAGTCACCTGTTTGCCACAAATCGGGTCTCTTTTGACGAACACTATTGCGCAATCTTCTTAACACTTCCAAATAAAAGGTTTGATTGACAGTCTGACCTGGGGGAACAAACTTCATGTGAACAGCACTAGCAAAAACGGTCACTAGTGACGAACAGAACGTGGCAGGTCAACGGCCCGCGCGGCACTGAACTGGCGACGAGTTGCGCTAGGCAGGCCCTAGCGGCAGAAACCAGTACTACAAAAGCTCCACCCATGGCAATGCTATTCCAGTTACTTTTGGGTACCTCCTCGTATGCCACCACATTCACCATTATAAAATTTTATGCTCTTTGACAAATCCGGCATGATGTGAAAGGAGCTTGGTTCTTGAGAACCACTTGTAGATGGCGCTGTTCTCGAATTGCCGCCATTTTGAAAACCGTTGCTTAATTGGGCAAACATCCGCTCCATCATGGCGTCGCGTCTTCTGTTTTCTTCAATCATTAATTCCATCATGCGTTGCATATTTACATTGCTCGAATTCTCTTCTCTAATCGAAGCACCGATGCAATCCAATACCAAAAACACGAGTCACATTTCACCACTAACAAACAGCAACTGACTAAAATAATTTTTTTCAAATTACATTTACGTTAGAAAATTGATTGCGCATGACATTCTTAACTTACCAATTCTTATTAAAACTAATTCCTCTTATATTTAAATTATTTTAAACAATCTAATTACTACAGTATAAAAGTTCTATTCAAACATAGCAATTAGGTACAAACCACATTTGCTGAAAATGTAAAATTTTATTGTCTTGCAATTGTGCATTGAGCCTACATTTTCTAACGTAGCTATAGCCATAATTGCAAGAAATTGGTGAAAGATCTTTTTTAGTCTTCAAAAAAAAGTAATTACGCTCTTCAAAAGCATATGCAAACTTAATGATTTCAGTATTCTGTCAATAGAGAGTGATTTATATAGTAATTTAAACACAAGTGATTTGATTTGCCAGTTTTTGAAAGAAAAAGTAAGAAAAATAAATATTTAAGTTTATTATGTGATACGTTACTTTTGTTTTTTTATATTTAGTTTGACTTTGTCTATATTGTGTAGGTTATTTAAATTATTTGTTTTTATTGGTAATACATCACTTTATTTCTGAAAATATTTTAGGACGGCCATGTGATTTCCATAAGTATGTTGCATGGCTAACAAAGATGTTGGTGCTATATTAACTGCGCCAAAAACGATTGGTGATGTAGAAGAACATAAAGAAAAATTTGGAATAAAGGTACTATAACTTGGCTTTATTGCACCTAAAAAAGTTTAAGTGTCAATACTAAACTTAAAGTTACACAAAGTTTGTAGTACTTCGTGGTTTTTTTCTCGTACTACGCTTGATGTTAACTTGTGACTTTAGGTCTATTTATTTCGATCTACTCTGTATCATATTAATTTAATATGCCCGTTTCGAATTATGCCTTTCTTGCTAGCTCAGCAAAAGCCCTTTCTCTACAAGACTACTGAGGAGTAGTACACCAAATCAAATACACAGTAATATAAACACATTTAATGACACTCAAATGAAATAAGCGCACATGCATTACCAATAAACTTAATAACTAACCTTAACTACGTCTTTGCGTTGTTGGGCGCCCCCTTCCTAAGGGATGATTTCTTTCTTCGCTAGCTTTTCGATTGAGTAGATTCTCGTGTTGTTTTCTACTTTAGCTGCTTTTCTACGATTTCGGAAAACAGTTCTACGCTTTCGGATGCTGCTGGCTAGCGATCACGTGTTGTTGGCGTCCTGCCGTTGATTTACCACGTGCTCACTTCTTTATTTGCTTATAGCACAATTTCTAATGGTTAACCCTTTTCTGTTCTAGGTTAAACACTGGTTTTGTGGTTCTATGGAACCAAATACGCTTTATCCTTACGTATTAACGCTCAATGTGGCAATGTCTTTTTCTTGGTCCCTTCTTTGCTATAATCCCCCCTTGTCATGCGCGCACTTTATACACTTGAAACAACTTAACCCTTAAAGTACTATACAGGTCGATTCAAAATAATATTAAATATACAAGGGATGTACCATTACAAGTTACTTAAAATATATTCGTTAAATCATATTTCTGAACACTTACACATATTTTAGTCCTGCAAAGTATGATATCCTTAAGAGCTCTTATTTATATTGTTGCCACGAGTTAAAACATTTAATCGAAATAATAGTACCCATTCTGAACATCGGTCACAAAAATTAAGTGTTAAAACATTTAACAAATTATTTACACAAACCGCATGAAATGTTTTATTGAAAATAAAGCAAGCTGCAAATTTTATACAGTGTGTAAAAGCCAAATGGAATAAATTCATTATTTCTCTTACTGTACATATTTTTGAAAAAACCCGAAACACGTCAAACTTAAATCATAAAATGACATTCTATCACGTGCAATTTTCATCCCTACCATCAACCCCCTCCGAATGACAGGTGCAACCCCTAATTTTTTCAATGGGAAGTATAGGCTTGTGATACATCGTTTGAAAGGTCTCTTCTTTCCCTGTACAAAAGTGTTATCTGGTTTCATTTTATTGCAGGAATTAAAAAAAAAATATGATTATACCGAAATTTGCTATAATACAACAATAAACGAGAATGTAATTGAACAAAGAAAATAAAAATAAAAGTCAATGAAGTAGATGTTCAAAATGCTGCCCGCGAACTTCTTGGCAGCATCCTAATCTTAAATAAAAATGTCTTCTCACCTTGCTTAGCATATCAGGCGTGACCGACGAAATCGCGAGCGTTATTCGTTGTCTTAAGTCATCTAGATCGAGCGGTTTAGTTTGGTAGACAACATTCTTCACATATCCCCATAAAAAGAAATCTAATGAGGTAAGATCAGGAGATCGTGCTGGCCATTCTATAGATCCTCGCCTCCCTATCCACCTATTCGGAAATGTGGCATCGAGGTACTGCCGGACATTGCGTTGGTAATGTGCTGGTGCTCCATCCTGCTGAAACCATATCGTATTTGCTGGAAGTCTACGGTTTGTTGGATTCGGATATAAATTTGCCAAATTTGGGACGACATCATTTTGAAGTAATGCTAAATAATTATCGCCATTCAAATTTCCGTCAATGAAAAAAGGACCAACGACATGGTTCCCAACAATCCCTGCCCAAACATTCACCTTTTGAGGGTATTGCGTGCGTTCTTCTCTCGTCCAGTGAGGATTTTCCGTTGACCAGTAGCGACAATTTTGACGGTTATGACGGGCATGACCGTGAAGTGAAAAACTACACTCATCCGAAAACATAACATTTTCTAATAGGATAGTATTGTTATCCAACATGTCCATCATTTGCTCACAAAAATGTATTCTTCTATCAAAATCGTCTTCCGTGAGCTCCTGAGTAGGAACCAGTTTGTAGGGATGCATTTTGTTTTCTTTCAATATGATATGTATTGATGTATGACCAACATTTAATGTTGCGGATGCTTGTCTAGTCGAAGTATGTGGGTTTTCCTCAAAGAGAAGCATCACATCTAGTTTGTTATCTTCATCTAGTGCATTGGCAGCTGCTTTTTTCATCTGCCTTACATGTCCAAACTCGCGAAACTGCTTTTCTATTTTGCTGATTGTCCCTTGGGATATAGGCGGCAAATCCGGAAATTTCACATGAAATAGGCGAACTACTTCCTGTTGCGTTCGGGTATTATCACCATAACCAATCATTTGTAAAATTGTTATTTTATGCATTTCTGTTAATCTAACCATTTTTCTGAATTTAGTTAACGAACCTCAAACAAAAATAATACCTAATACAGATTAATGACAACTTGCTAAACAAACAATTTTAAACAAACTGATGTTGCCGTGGAAATTGTTCACTGTATTCTTAATTGATAATTCCCAAAAACATGCTGATACATTTTCTGCTTATACTTCCTTATCATCAAGACCTAAACGGAAGATAAGACAACGAATAACGCTCGCGATTTCGTCGGTCACGCCTGATATGCTAAGCAAGGTGAGAAGACATTTTTATTTAAGATTAGGATGCTGCCAAGAAGTTCGCGGGGAGGATTTTGAACATCTACTTCATTGACTTTTATTTTTATTTTCTTCGTTTAATTACATTCTCGTTTATTGTTGTATTATAGCAAATTTCGGTATAATCATAATTTTTTTTTTAATTCCTGCAATAAAATGAAACCAGATAACACTTTTGTACAGGGAAAGAAGAGACCTTTCAAACGATGTATCACAAGCCTATACTTCCCATTGAAAAAATTAGGGGTTGCACCTGTCATTCGGAGGGGGTTGATGGTAGGGATGAAAATTTCACGTGATAGAATGTCATTTTATGATTTAAGTTTGACGTGTTTCGGGTTTTTTCAAAAATATGTACAGTAAGAGAAATAATGAATTTATTCCATTTGGCTTTTACACACTGTATAAACGATTTAATGACAAAACAAAAAATAAGCTAACATGATATTGACAAGGTAAATAGTAAATGTATTGTAATAATAAAAATATCAGCGGCCGGCGACGTGGGTATTGGATCTTGTAATAATAATAATAATATCAGCGGCCGGCGACGTGGGTATTGGATCCTGTTTCCACCTGTCCGACGGGGGTCTCCAATAAAATGCTTGGGAATGGAGCTTCATCCACAGCAACATACAAAATGGAAAATGACCAAACAAGACCACCACAGGCTACCGGCTACTATATTTAATAAACCATTCTTCTCCCAAAAATTGACAACGGTGCCACCGGTTAATGTTAACAAAAAACGACTCTTCACGTCGCAAAAAACGGCTCGTATGTTCAACCGACAATTATCAAAGTAATCGTTCGTTTTTCGGGTTCGGGCGAGTATCGAGGAAGCAACAAAAGGAAGAAGTATTTCTCGGGATAGCAAATCCGCTACTGTATTCTTCAAAACCTCTTTATTTTTACCATACATAACCTACGGAAAATTAGAATTTTCATCACTTAATGTTACCAAATACTACCTCTACTACTTTTTAAAAATTTCTTATTAATGTAAGGGATTTTTCATGAATTTAAAATAAATACTCACACTGTACATATATTTATTTACACAAAGGAAAAGAATCCGCTAATTTTTCAGCTGACTAGTCAGACATGAATGCTATCGGAGCCTATAAGTGACAAATAATACCTTCATTTTATTGTATCTTCGTAAATTGTGGATGTTAATAATAAACTTTTACCTCATTTTGATTCGTTATTTCCAAAAAGCAATTGTTAAAGTTTTTGCTAACAGTTTGATTCATACAGTGGGACTTTTTCGTTGTGTAGATGATAGGCAGTACTTTTATTAGCATACTTTTATGTAATTGAATTGCTTAGCTAGATCTTATCCAGCATTAAAAGATTGATGCGAAGTAATAACATTCTGCTGAACTTTCATTGTTTATTATTTTGAAATGAATATACACAACGTTTCGATTGCTGTGGTATCTGCAATCGTCATCAGGTCATCACTTCGCATCAAGCAACATTGTTTAATACATTCAAACAAACATTAAAATATTGCTTCCCAGGTAACATTTTCTAACGAAAACTTAACTGAAAATGTGACGCTTCTTTTTTAAACCCCATATTAGTCACCAAGAGAACACTCGAAAAAGTAAAATGAACGTGAATATATAGTGATAAAAACGTCAGTATATCGTGGTAAAAGCTTCTAAGAATTCGTGACAAAAGCGTGAATATAACATCGAAAAAATGTAAAGATATTTTGAAAAAAACGCGAAGGTGCATAGAAGAAGCCTTAAAATATCGTGAAGATGCAATGGAAAAAACTGATTTGATCACATCTTCAGTATTGTGAGTCAAGAAAATAAAACCTTACTTATTTGATATTAGCAACTATAAACACAAATTTAAAATGTAATATTCAGACGAAAGCAATAGCATGTTTTGAAAGTGATTCTTAATCATCACAAACGTATTTTTTCAATTAAGTTTCTTTCCCTTGTGATGATAAAAATAAAACTAAGATAGTCGACATCAAAATTATATTAAAAAAAGTAACACAAACTATGTATATATCATATATATGTATTTAGTCATAGGAATAGTATAATATCTTTCTATATACTTAAAACTGATTAGGTTTAGATTATCTTCTAAGCCAGTGTGTACTATTTTTTCTTTGTGCAGTCTAAAACGAAAACATAGATTACTTATAATACCTAAGTATACGAAAAGGTAATAAAATATTAAACTATTCTGACGTATATTTACAAAATAATAAACAAATGAGATGCAAGTTCTTAATAATAATCTACTTAATAATGTATCTATAAACATCCAAATGTGTTTCAGACAAACAACAACAATTCATTTTGTCGGCGTTTTGATACTTGTTTTTTAAACATATTGTGAACTAAAAATATGTAATTGTATAGTTAGGTATTTGTTTATCCAATACATAAAGCATAGTAAACTGAACATAAAACAATAATCTCTGTCTACTACATAATCATGTAGGTAAAAAACACTGCTTTTAGTCTAAGTCTAGACAACAGTTGCTGTTACTAAATGTGCAAATTGATAAAATTAATAATTATGTAAAACTAACACGTGAACGATTGATTCAATCATTCATTTAGATATTGTTTAACCTATGAAATGAAGCATGCATAACTGTGTTTATGACAACGTCAATTAAATGAAATAACCCTTAAATATACGCTGTTTGACTTATCTACTTACTCTTATAAAGATGATAATAAAAAACTATACACGATTCACCACTATTAACTTATGATTGGACGTTTTGTAATATGACTGGTATCAGATCGACGATGTTTTTGTGACATAATTTTTGCAGTTTCCAAAAAAACGATACAAACATTTGCTGTCGAATTTATTAAAAAATGTTATGTTATACCACAGGTTAGACATTATAATTTTGTGACATGCTGAATCTATTAATTTTCTATCGATTTTTATTGAATATTTAAATAGAATTTCTGAATACTTCTCATTGCGTTTTTTTTACAACAAATCGTCGATATTACAACGATTTTACGAAAAAAGTTCGTTATAACGCTAATTCGTCACGATTTCGAGAAATGTAGAATTTTTCGTCACGTAGTGTTACCTGGGTTGTTTCTTCTTGGGTCTAAGAAAAAGTTTTAAAAATTAGGTTCTACGTGCCGCCAAAGTTTAGTGCACCCTCTAAGAAACGATTTGAGAACTAAATGCGGTGGGATGTTTAAAATGTTATCATTTGATTATTTAATACGAAAAGGAAGATGTTAGGTTCTCATAAATGAGATAACCCTAATAACATTTTATGTTGGTAATTGGTATGCCCCATCGCTATCGACACGGTTGGGACGTATGTATTGGCACATTGTTTTACGGTTTGCCAACCCACAGTTCCCCAACCTAGGGCCAACTACGCGATTACAGAAGTTCCCAACTATTGGCGATATCGGGCCGACGGAGATCTATTCTTATTTATACGATTTAACTTTCGATAAACTAGAAGGCTAGTTTAGTACAAACAATAAAATACTATATATACATGTTTTATTAAATGTGTATACAAAGAAACAATATGTACAAAGCTATAACTACGTTAACTAACAAATTAATTAAGAACACTTCTCGCGTCACGCGTACTGAAACCCTGAGTTGACTTAACTTAGAGTCTCTGGTTTTGCACACTAGATGGCGCTTGCCAATGCATCCGGTTTAGTTTAATTTTATTCAGCACTACCCCCTAAACTAAACCTTCGAAAACAAAAATTCCGGTTATACGCCGAGTCCAATATTGGAACACATATTCTTAAAAACGTTCTGGTTTAAGGGTTTAGTGAACATGTCTCCAAGTTGATCTTCGGAACGAACGTATTCTACTTCTAAAGTACCATTTTGATAAAGTTCACGCACAAAATAGTAACGCACTTCAATGTGCTTGGAACGCTTGTGAAACTCGGGGTTCTTTACTAGTTTAATAGCACTCGCGTTATCAACAAACAATACAGGCACATATTTCTTTTCACTAATCTCGAATAACAATCGTTTTAACCACACTAATTCCTTCGCACCTTCACTAGCGGCGACGAATTCCGCTTCGGTAGTGGATAATGCGATTGACTTTTGTAACTGAGAAGTCCATGTCACAGCTGTACCGCCAATTAATGACACAAATCCATTTGTTGACCGTCTAGTTTTGATGTCTCCAGCAAAATCGGCATCTGAGTACGCACATAATGGACCTCCTAATGAACTGTAGTTTAATCCAAGTTCTGGAGTACCACGAAGGTATCTGAAAATACGCTTAACACAGATCCAATCGAAAGATGTAGGCGCAGCCATTGATCGAGCAACTTTCGAAACTGCGTAGGCAATATCGGGGCGAGTAGCACAAGCCAAGTACATAAGTGATCCTACTGCGGACTGAAATGGAACGGAACTATCGAGAGCACCGTTGGATGTACTGTCTGGTTGTGCATTAACAGAAGGTGTCTTTGTTGGTTTGGATTCGACCATGTCAAAACGTTGCAGTAATTTCTTAATGTAAGTTTTCTGTGAAACGAACAGTCCGGATTCTCGTTGCTCAATTTGCATACCTAAAAATGAATCCAAAGATCCTACTGTTATCTTAAATTCTACTTCGAGTAATTTCAAATACGAGTTGACCGCATCTTGTGTTGAACCTGCGATGAGACCATCGTCGACGTAAATTGCTACCAATAATTTCTCTGTTTGATTCTGTCGAATGTAAATGCACGGATCAGCTGTCGAACGAACAAAACCATTTCTTTCCATAAAAGAGTGAAATTTGTTGTTCCAACACCGAGGAGATTGTTTCAGACCGTATAAAGATTTATTTAAACGACAAACACGACCTGATCCATCATCAAAACCTTCCGGTTGTGTCATGTAAATCTCTGCATCTATATTTCCATACAAGAACGCTGTTTTTACGTCAAATTGGCTAAGCACTAATTTTTCTTCGGCTGCGACTGCGATTAAGGTACGAATCGCGTCGTAACGAGCAACCGGACTAAAAGTCTCATCATAGTCGACTCCTGCACGTTGAAATATCCCACGAATAACCAAACGAGCACGATAGCGATCTATCGAACCATCAGGTTTGTATTTCACACGAAGCACCCAACGGTTATCTATAACACGCTTGTCTTCCGGTAAAGATACCAAATCCCAAGTTTCATTTTCTTCAAAGCGCTCATTTCTTCATTCATAGCACACAACCATTTGTCTGAATCGTGACTTTTCATAGCATCACTGAAATTGGTCGGAGCAAGTTCTTCGTGGACTGCTTTTTGTTAAACATGCTATTGTACTATTTGCTTGGGAACGATGGGCTTGATAGCCTACTTCATACTCTTCAAATTTAGCTGGCGGATTAATTGTACGAACCGGAAGTTTATTCTGGACTTCACCTTGAGGTATCAAGTTAATTTCATCTGATTCCGGATTACTACTCGAGGGTAACTGATTTGTTGACTGTTCTTTTTCTATTTCTTCCTCGATGTGTCCGCATTCAAATTCAATCAAATCGTTCGTTGTGCATAATTTTTCCGGACGAAAATCTATGTTTCGCGATTTAATTATGCGATGTTGAGACGGTACCCATATTTTGTAACCATCCTTGTCGTTTACATAACCGATGAAGTGCCCAAAAACTGCTTTATTATCGAATTTTGTTCGAAACTTCTTTGGTATGTTTACGTAACATTCTGAACCAAAAATGCGCAAATAATCTAAACTGTTAAATATTCTACCGTGCCATAACTCGAAAGGAGTTTTACCTTGAACACTTGACTTTCCAGTACGGTTAATTAAAAACGTAGCAGTGTCACATGCATGAGCCCAAAACGATTTTGGTAATTTACTGATTGAAAGCATTGAACGCGCTAGTTCAACTACGTGTCGGTTTGATTGTTCCGCGACGCCGTTTTGTTCTGGCGTATCCGGACACGTTAAACGAAATTCGACACCGCGATCGCGCAACTCTTTTAACACTTCTTTACAATCAAATTCACGACCACCGTCGGAACGAAAAACTTTAACTTTGTGACCAGCGGTGTCACATTCATTCAAAAATGTTTTCAAATTTTCAACCACTTCTGACTTACGTTTCATAAAGTATATACGGACAAACCGCGAATAATCGTCTTTAAAAACTACATAATAACGAAAACCATTTATGGAGTCAATCGACATAGGACCGTTTACATCAGCGTTAATTAATTCACCTACCTCTTGTGGACGATTTTCACGAGCACGAAACGGTTTTCGGTGTGATTTTCCGAGAATACATCCATCACAGAACGAAGAGGTATCGGAACATTTGACGTTTATACCAAAACGAGATAAGACATTGCGTACGTGTCTTTTATCTTGATGTCCCAGTCGCTCGTGCCATCCTTGTAGTAATTCTTCAGAAGTTGCTAAATTAACTTCTACATTGGAATTCAAATGCCGAACTCGCTTATTCATTATGTACATTGTACCAATGAGTTGGCCTGTTGCAACGATTTTACCGTCGCGCCGAAGGTTGACGCCTTCACTATTGAAAACAATATCATTACCATGCTCAGCGGCTTGACGAACGGAGAAAAGTTGGTGACGAGCATCTGGAATGTACCAAACGTCATGTAACGAAGCGGGCGACCATTTGTTGTTTAGACACACATCAACATTAACACTGCCGGATCCGTATGCGAGCAGAAATTTATTTCCTGCTGTCTGAACGCGCTGCGGAATTGGAAATTTTTCAAATGTAGCGAAATGTTGTTTATTTGCAGATATGTGATGTGTACTACCGGAGTCCGATATCCAAGAATCAGCATAATCTACGTCTCCATTGACTACCAGACCGGTGGCAAGAAATGTTCCTGGTTTGTTTAAACTTGTATCGGAATTATTTTTACTTGCTGCCGACTTTTCTTCCGTTGCGATTCGTTTTTTGCAGTTTGCAATAACATGTCCTATCTTTTTGCAATATAAACACGAACGGGTTTCCTTCTTTTTCTTTGATTTGTTTATATCGTTTGATGACCTACATTCGTTTTGTTTTACGTGTAATTTAGATTTTGCATAGAAAGCGCTGATTGTTTGCGAGTTTCCGTGTGTTGTCAGCGAGTTCTCAATCGAACGCAAATTCTCAATAAGCAGTTTTGTTGTTTGTTCAGCTTCCGGAACACGATACCAAGTTGACCGATAATACTGGTATTCCGATCCAAGTGTTTTAAAAATGCGATGATGCAGCAGCGATAAGGGCAGCCTTGCATTCGGATTACTTTTGCGTAATTCATCGCAAAGGTCATCGAACAGATTTGATAATCGTGAAGTGTGTTTTGCAACGGAAGTGACGTCATCTTTCGTAGTATCGAAAAAAGAATCGAATAGAGTGTATAAGCGCTGCAGTGAGGATTGCTCGAAAACTGAAATTAGGGTATCCCAAATTTCTTTCGCGTCAGTTTTCCTTCGAACATGGATAGCGGGTTCTTCATCTAGAGCTGTACCAATTATACGGGCCGCACGGGCATTATCACGTTGCCAATTGCGGTATGCGTCAGACGGTTCTTCGTCTTTTGTAGGTGACGTCGGACACACGCGTGTACCATCAACAATCGAAAATAAGCACTGTTCTTTCAAACAAAGTTCAATCTGCCACTTCCACGTTTCCCACTGTTCTTCGTTTACTAATTTTCTAATGCTTACCGTACTACGAACACTATCGTCACTTTGTTGTGCTGTCGCGGCCATTGTTTCTTTGTCACGAATATGTTACTCAATTCTTTCACAGCGAATACACTTAATAGCGAGCTCAAAGCGCACCTAGGCCCATAACCTGTTTTATTAAATGTGTATACAAAGAAACAATATGTACAAAGCTATAACTACGTTAACTAACTAATTAACTAAGAACACTTCTCGCGTCACGCGTACTGAAACCCTGAGTTGACTTAACTTAGAGTCTCTGGTTTTGCACACTAGATGGCGCTTGCCAATGCATCCGGTTTAGTTTAATTTTATTCAGCAATACACATATAAACCATTTATTAATAAAATGAAGTCATGTTACAAAAAGGTATACATACAAATGAGTTTTCTCTATGGAAATTAGGTAAAAGAATACATTTTCTTGATAAGTCTATAGGTGAAACTATTATTTTGTCAGTTTCACCCGACACTTCAAAAATACTTAAAGTAGAACTTTTAAAAGGCACCTGATAGAAATTTTTTTTATACCTGAAAACGTCACCTTGAAGTAGATAAGTGCCATTATCTGAGATTTCGATAGGTTTTATTATGACAATGTTATGGTTTTTAGTCATAAAGCACGAATCAGCTAATGATGTGCCTATATTACAATTTAGACTTAAAACAAATGGAATTGACTTTATAACACCACTTTTTATGAGGATCTTTTCACGAGCATGCGCTCCATTAATCTTTTTCCAATTTGTTGTAGTGGATTATTAGTACCACGAACCATACGTTCTAGCTTACTCATAAAATTCTCAAAAGGAAATGCCGAGAAATAATCTAGGCATCCAAAATTATTTAAATCTGAAGAAATGTGTAATAAATTATGAAAATTATATACAAGAAGTTCTTTACAATATAAATTTTGAACATCTTCAACAAAACAATGAAGTAATTCATTGGCATAGTTAACCCATTTATCATCATTGCTGAAGTTACTAGTTAATATGAAAATTGCACTGTGTAATACTAAAAAGTGGTTGTATATCGGAGTAGGTAATATGTTACGTAAAGCACATGGACCAAAATATAATAAAAAGCTTCGAAATTCAGTTGCTTTCCAGTGTTTAAAATACTTTAAAGCACGAGGTTTTCGAGAAAATTCTTTAGGAATATGTGATCTTAGCACACCTAATCGATGGGATATTATTTCAACACTACGTGCATTTAATTTACAGTTTTTTGGTCCCTTTTCAACCCAAACACGGATTAATCGCTTCACAACCCCTAAACACACCAGGTGCATATAATCTAGGGGAAATTGTGACACTAATCCAATGTTAAGATCACATAATGGAGATTTTGACTGTTGATGATCTTCGTATATTAGGTTTTGAAATGATTCATCTCTGAGAGAATGTACTTTAGTATAAGACCAAGTTGTTCTTCCAAAATAGACACCTTCTTGAACGCATTTTTCACAGCCGTGTAATGAATTGTTGGATACAATGCACTTAATAAATGCACGAGCAGGTGCATCAGCTATAAAGAGGTGAAACGAAATATAAAATTTGTATCATTGAAGAAAATACCATCAACTTCCAACTGCCTGCACTCGTCTACAAACGGGCGAAGAAAGGAACTAGATGATTGTGGTTTATTTCTCCCATAATATAGACCTATAACAAACGGACTTCTATCCATAGCTTGGTCTAAAATACCTCAAATAGGCCAAAAACTACTTGTGGTACTTGAATCTAGTGGTAAACCATCGACATTTATTGTACATGTTAAAAGATTATTGGTGTTTAAAGTTTTCTTTAATTTTTCAATAAAGGGGTAGTTAGATACTTGTAAGCCAGACTCTCCTCTTTGAATTATGTTAACTTTCAATTCAAAATAGATGAAGGAACCATCACCACATTGCAACGTGTTTACGAATTTTGAAGTCTGCAATAAAGTGCGGCTATCTAAAGGCAAATTAGGATTAAATGGTTTTAAAATGGTTAGCAAATCTGACAGAGCAAAATTCGTTATATTATGTTTTTTGTACCAAGATATTAAAGAATTCTCAGATAGTGATACTGAATGATTTCTATCATCTGATAAACTTTCATCAATACTTTTATTAAATTCAAAACTAGAGGAACTATCCAGTAAAACATTCACATTAGACCTAATTTCTACGTTGCTTTCACTAGAAAGCTGCGTAGGTTGTTCACACAAATTTAATTCATTAATAATACTAGATTTTACTTTAGCAATTTCCCGTTGTTTTGATCTCCTTGACAGACCACTATACGACTTGCGTTTTCTTGACTTCCTCAGATTTTCTTCTAGCCTCCATCTCTGTCTTTAGTATAACGGAACCAGCTGGTGACGGTATCTTGAATTTCGTCGTCCTTAGCATACGTTGTATATTTATTTTGACGGACAGCTCCTGTCACAAAAAATATATATATTAACACATTTATATTTCTAGCAAAATGTGTATAATAAAATTATTACAATATGTACAAAAATGAACTGTTTTTATTACAAATATTATATAATCAACTATAAATAGTTATAATCAAGTTCGACGGTAATTAGATTCTAACTTACCACATAAAACTTTCACGCATCTCAAGTCTTTTTAAGGATTTTTATTATTTTTCCCTGTCCAATTATAGTTGATAGTCAACTGGTTTGTAAAAAGCTTTTCCAAAATTCTTCTAACAATATTTTGAACTTTTTTTCCTCCAACTAGACTTAATCGAGTCTTCTGTAAAATCGTATTAAAC
Organism: Aquatica leii; assembly: GCA_035610365.1. Classification (NCBI taxonomy): domain Eukaryota; kingdom Metazoa; phylum Arthropoda; class Insecta; order Coleoptera; family Lampyridae; genus Aquatica; species Aquatica leii. The sequence goes on from CM069436.1 coordinate 54,582,680, forward strand.
AATGAAATTAACTTAGTTATATTAGTATCCAATACATGCATTAAATAATAGTATGAATAGTTACTTACTGCATGGCAACTTTACGTGTACAAAGAAAAATAAAAAAAATAAATACTGCATTAAAATTCAAACTTACTAAAACTGCTTCATTTTCTGAAATAGATAACCATTGCTCAAGCTTAGCAATGTCTTCTTGACTTTGACAGGTTAATTTTAAATCGTCAGGTAAGTTAACAGAATCAGGAACTGTTTGTGGAAACAGCTTATTGGAAATATCCGTTAAGGTTGATTGGATGTCATCTATACGTTACTCTAATCGAGCAAGATGTTTTGCAATTATGTCAGAACCTGCATTCAATAGGAAAGAAACTTTATAGCAGTAATGTTTAGGTATATTTACCATTAAATTCTCTAATAGATGAAGTTGAAGGAGTTGTTATTTGTGGTGGTACTATTTGATCATTGATGATATTTTGTTCGATGCTATTATTATACACCTCTCTTTCTTCTACAATATCGCTTAACCGTGAACCACCTGTAACAAGTGTTTAACTATGTAACAAATGCAGTTCATAAAATGACAATAAAAAACAACCTGATGAGTATTAGGAACTTTTTTTGTTCCGCTTACAGATGGAGGTTTGGGATATAGCCTTCGTTTTTGTATTGGTGTATTTTCTGGTCCACTTTCGTCACTGCTGTAGATAAGTTTTCTACTACTAATTTTCTTCCGTTTTTTAGTCAATGATTCTGTTTCACTTAAAACGTCTGAGTTATTCTCAGCCTCCTTCAACTTTTCTCGAGCCTTTATAATGTCATCTGAAATAAAAAAAGTTTGGCCTATTCAATTTAAACTTTCTTTGAATTATTTCATTTCAGTTTTCACTTTCATATGTTATCCAAAGTTGAAGTAGTGTGTGCCAAACTTGTGTTAACACTAAAAAGATGATGAAACCTATTAGTTAAATGTACAATAATGATCAGAATGATATTTAAACTAATGCTTATGTATATATTAGTAAATAATATGTACATAAATATCACAACAACGGTTGAATAGACCACCGTCCTCTTTCTATAGTTAACACAATGTGGATAAATTTAACAATACTTTGTATAAAAGTAAGCATTTATTCAACCATATATCACGGTTGTACTGAAATGTGAATAATAAAATTTAAAAACTTAAAGAGTTAAAAACATACCAGTATTATAAAATATACGTGATATTGTATAAACTGTCCACGTATCATCGGGCATATAACCATCTATCAAAGTTTTATTATATTGATAAGAAAACTTGAAGGGAGGCCAAAAACAATGATTTTTACGAGATGTTAGCCATTCCTTGTGAACAATCCCAATGCCATCATTATTTTCAAACTCAGCAACATATATTACAAATACTACAACATAATAAAACAAACAAAAATTATAAACTCATTTAAAGTAAACCCAAATGTTAGCAACAAACTATTATATTCTACTTTACATTTTAAATAACTTACCTTTGTCAATACAAACAAGTTTATAATAAAAAGCGGTTTACTCTGTTGCCGGTAAACACACCAATGATATAATTCAGAAAAAAACGAATAAGTCAAAGCATAAAATGTGATAAACTTGAACAAGCTCAACGATTCGTAACGCAATACTGCCTATGATGCACTATGATAGCTGACACCACTCACTAGCCCGCCAAAAATAATTTTACACTATTTTCCACTGCTACCAAGATGAAAGTACTAAACTATAAAATTACATATTAAAATTACCCACTACTACCCGAATATTTAAATCTCAGATTTCTAATAAATGTTTTCTAATTTTAGTAAATAATAAAAATAAGCATTATTTAGTTTCATATTGATATTGATTTAATTATACATATAAAAGAAATACCACGTTAATAATAAAATGTACGATAGCATTGACTATGAAGATAATAAAATCTTATATCTTAGCTAACAAAAAAAATGTTGATGTACTGTGATGGCCCTTTGTTGGACCTACATCGGTCAAGTTTGTTGGCTGAACACATGTTGAAAGCGTTGGACCCGCGGATAATAATTGTGGGTCAGCCAACCGACCATTACCCAACCTCGCCGACTAAGTTTCACAGTTGGGCCAACGACTGATGTTATTAGAGAAACATATAGTTTATTAACAAAGTACAAATATGTATTAAATAATCAGATATTAATATTTATAATTTTTCCTTATGTTTTAACTAGATACATGTCGGCTAAGTATTTATAAATAATTATACTTAGTGTGGTGGAGATGAATAACATTACATAACATTAGATTTGTGATTTTCACAAAACAACTTTGAAATGTCTGTAGGATACCAATCCTAATGATATCACTGGTTTCGATTAATAAAACGTTTAATCGAATGTTAACTGTATATTTTAACAAAATTATAAGCTGAATGCTAACTTAAATATTGTTATGTCTTAATGAAACACGTAGTGGTTCGGTTGGTGGTTTACTAACTATGAAGACTAAAAATGTATTACAATGTGCTACAATGATATATTTATATTACTATGAGTAATATTCAACCGCGCCCTTTTTATGTAGTTATAATCTACCCAGGTCTGCCAACGCTCACATCCTAAGTGCCTACTAAAAACTATAGACCTTAACACAATAAACATAGCACTTTCCCCCTTCTTATCAAAGATCTAATCTTTGCGGAGGGCGCCGTATTCGTTCACGACGCCTTAATACTTCAGGCAACTCCGGAGGTACATCCTCGGTCACTGGTTGAGTGTCCTTTGCTTTTGGACTTTCATCTACATTTACTAAGTATGTCACTGCACTTAAATGTTTAACAACTATACCATCTCTCCATTGTTCCTTAGCATATGGACTTAATTTCCGTACTAACACTTTATCTCCTACCTTAAATACTGGCGCCTTAACAAAATCTTCCATTTTCTCAACACATACTTTTTTTTCTTCCTTTAGGTTTTAACAAATGAAGAACCGTCTTAGGCTTCATCTTAAGCTTCATCGCTTCTTACGAAAGTGGGCGAAACGTTGGCAACTTCGGTTACAACAACAATAACACGGTCCAAACCCGGAAGACATTCTTATCATATTATTAACGAATTTCCATGAGAATCGAAGGTTTACTTCAGCTATATATACAAATATAAATACATACAAACGTAATAGACTGTAAACAAGTAACAACGAACACTTCTGTTCAGATTAATGTCTTTCCGATTTCTGTCAAGTATCGTTTCTATATTGATTTTGTGACTTAACTATTATATAAAGTAATAAGTCAACAGCGTGAATTTTAAACCAGTATGTTGAACACTATATTTGTTACTGTTTTTATCTAAATGAAATTTAAAAAAAAATAAAAACAAATATAAAACTTCATCAGTTGTTTTTTTTCCAAGTTTTCTATATGATCAATGTTATAGAAGAAACACAAAAATATTATGATCGAATAAATTGTACTTATGTTACCCAGTGACAGGTTATTGAATCCCCAAAATTTTATTTGTTAAAACGAGTACGTCAACAATAATTATTATTTCAGTTTTTTATATACAAGTAGTTTGCTTAGATTCAGATTGTCACAAGCTGCAGGATAGTAACAAATTTAAGCCCGCTGATCGGAGAGGACTCAGGTGTAATTGATGTTAAAAACGTTGGACCGCAGACGATTTGATTTTACTACCCAGATCTTCAAGGATTTATTCTAATCCTAACTGTATGAAACATTTTTGATGATGATTTACTACAACTCCAATTCCTGAAGGAAGCATCTGGCTGTCCACACTAAGAGTCTGGCTTTGTTCGCAAAGACCAAAACTATCGAAGATCTAATCGCTTAAGCTCACTTAGAGTAGAAAGATTATATTATTATAGTTCTCAACTCTTTCCTAATATTAATTTAGCATCGTACTCGACCAATACTTAAAAATGAAAATGTACTTGTTAAAAAGAAGAAAAAAGCTACTTAGACCACATCAGCTCTGGCACGAATTATCCGTATATGGTAAAAAATATAATTCTAAGAAAAATGCGAAGCAGTGAAAGAATTAGTTTTTTTTAACATAATAAGAAGCGAGGAAAGAAATTGAGGGTAGATCTTTAGAGCATTACGGTAGACATACAGCTGTACACACTAATTTTTTTTCAATTAAATTATAAAACGGCTGTCTTTTAGATTATTGAGTTGATGGAACTTCATTTTACTGCGCTTTTTGTCTGTCCCCACGAGTGTGTTGTGGAAACTTGATAACTATTTTGTTACATAAATAATAGTTTTGGAGCAAACGAAGCTACTTTAAGTTACGTTTATGGCCTAAATTTATAAACAAAAAAAAATTGTGTAACATGTATCCATGGTACCGACAACTGTCTCAAATGAAACGGTTCAATACAGTAATGTTTATAAAATTTATTTCTTTCTTTGTCTTAATCGTTAGAATGATGTCGCTACACCTTAACGCTATGTGACATGTGTTTTAAACAGTTGTTGACACTATATGATAACTTACCTAAACATTCATATAGCACCAATAACTGAATTTTGAGAAAAGGATTTTTTCTAATCGGGAAACTATAAGCAAGGCGTAAAAATATACGAAGAAAAACATGTTAAAGGCGATTGACGCTGTAAACAGAATCTACAGTGAGGGCAAACCAAAGCCAAGTGAAAAGATTATACCTTTCGACATAACCTCAGCTAGTAAAGAAAATATATAATTAAAAAATAAGACAAAAAATACAAGTGGAAAAGAAAGATAAGAATAATAGCGAAGCAATAATTATGAGTACAATTAAGAAAATATCTGATGTCAAAGACAGTCTCAATATAACATCTTGTCAGTGGTCGGAAGTATAGCGATAATAGTATCGCGATACGAGTATCGCTATACTTTATTAGTATAGAATATCGTATCGCGATACATTTGAAAAAAAAGTATCGATATAGATATCGCGATAGTTTTCTTCAGTATCGTCTATCGCAAAATGCGATACTTTGAATCGATACTTGAAAATTTATGAATGTTTAAATTTAAAAGTACTTCGAAGTAAAACCGAATTTTAAATTCTATATAGTACTTTAAATTACAACTAAATAATCCTGTACCTGCAATGTCTACGATTTTTAAATATACTATTGTATTTACTTTCTTTAAAACAGGTATAACTCCACCATTGTCTGACAATTGAATTTTATGGCCTTTGATGCTAAATAAACAGAATATACCTGAAGTAGAATTTTCTTTCTAGAAGATATGCGCTCGAAATCATGTTCAACAACTAAGTACGTTTAATTTATGGTACAAAAATCAAACTATTTTGAAGATTTGTCAAACAGGGTACTACTTTTTACTAGTTTATAGCGAATTATTATGATTTAAAAAAACAGTAACAATTAGGATCAAAAAGGGTTGCAGTAAACAACTTTTAAGTAAATCCTCACAACCACCCAAAAGTCACGTTGCAAAAAAATAGTTTTATCTTTACCGACTCCAGATGTACTTACAAATTGTATATTTATCTTTTTTTAATGCCTGTCACAACCGAACCATAATCCAACAACCAGACAATAAAATATAACAGAAAAGCAACTAGCTTTTGATTCCTTAAGTAGTGCAATTTAGGTGTAATTTTGCTTTTCGCTAACATTTTAGCATTATATAAGCAAGTACTTACAAAACATATGTATTTATTTTTAGAAAAAATATAACGTTTGTGCTAACTAATGAATGCAACTGTTTTAAAAATACGTATAGTTTAAATCTTTATTTAAATTTTGTTTTAAGTCTAAATACCTTGGAGATAATACAGCTTTACAAAATAGACTTATAATTAATTTTTGTTTAATGTTAAAATACGACTAAATTGAAATTGTAATTTTTTTCTTTGCAGTTTTAAATAAGTGTGTACGGTTTTATCATAAGGTGAAGCCACGATTAGTAAGTATAACTGAACCTTAACAATAAAGTAGTAACTCAAAGTAATGTAAAATTCATATCGGAATTTCTCTCCTCAGATCACTAATGAAAAAGTATCGCAATAAGTAACGCAAAATTAAAGCGATACTATTATCGCTATCGCGATACTATTCTAGACAAAGTAAAGAATATCGGTATCGCGATACATTTTTGCTCCAAGTATCGCTTATCGTATAGCGATGCTTTTAAAAAGTATCGGTCCGACCACTGCATCTTGTGTGATATTGATTAACCCTAAATGTATGGAATTATAAATAAACCAACATATGAAGATCTCAGTGATGATAAAAATAGTACAGTACCAGTACATTGGTTTCGATCGTGAACACCTACGAGGTTAATGTGAATGTTGTATAAATATTGGTCGTAAGTCAATTTTTGTAAAGCTGCCAAACAAATATTGAGAATCGCAAAGCATCTGCAAGAACTGATAACGTTGTTAGCCATAGTTGAGTTCTTACATTCAGGTAAGTTTGGTAAAATTTGAAAATGGTTAGATTTGTAGCGTAATTATAATATTTGTTGTTGTCCGGTGCATTTCGTGGGGAATGACAACACTCTGCCGCGCCACCATAAACGCGATCTTGGTGCCAAACTACATCGAAAATATGATGTAGAAAAAATTAAATCTGCTATTACCCACATTAAAGCAGGACTTGCCTATAGAGCTGCAGGAGAAAAATGTGATATAGACCATACTGTCTTGTATAGATATGCAAAAAACAGAGATTCTGCCAAGAAAAAAGGAGGACAAACGGTTCTATATGTCAGAGTGGAAGAATTATTGGTTAAAAATATTATTACCTGTGCAAATTGGGGATATCTCATGGATACCTATGATGTCATATTTGGGCAAAATAGGCATACAATGCAACGCCATAAGGAGAAAATATCTATCTGTATGTCAAAATATAAAAAAAAGAGTGTTTCCAAAAAGCATCAATGACTATATTGACAACCTCAAAGAATCTCTTAAGGATATTCCGCCATCTCATATCATAAACTACAACGAAATACCCAGAGAGAATTATCAATTATAGTAACTCGGTCACTTCTCTTATGTTTGTATGTTCGGGTGATGGACCCCTTCTAACTGTGTATGCCGTCTATTAGGCACTGCATAAGCACGAATAGTACGTTTATAATTCGATTATATAAACGTTGGTCAAGGTTAGGACATCCTTTCGATCGTAATATTTACCTATTGATAACAAGGAAAAAACGCCAGTGTACGCATTGTCATATAAAATGCAATCTAATATTTTATTTACCGTGATGGACAAACAGCGTGAGGTCGCAGACAGTTTTCATACACTACGGACCATTTACGTGAAGTAATGTATCTTGGGTCTATGATATAGACCAGTGCCTGCTTTTATGTATTAAAGTGGCAGTAGGTTGCTTTCATGATAATGGACTTGACATCTTATAACATTTGTTTAAACTTTAGCTAGGCTGCTTCCGCAACCAGGACCTCAGTACCTACTGACATGCCGTCAGTTAACTAACTCTTTTGTTTAAAATAACGATGTTTGTGCACGTGTTTATATGTGTTGCGATTCAAACTTGTTATCATATTTGTGTATTCGTTTAAATGACTTGGTTCTAACTTTCTGATTTTTATTGATATCTTGAATTATAAACTGGTTGCTTAGTAAGTCCAAATTATGTGATGATCTTGCATTTACATTCAGTTAGAGGACCGGAGGGGTTTCTTTGCCTGTTCTTCCCCTCCTACTGCGGTTTCCACTGAACGGCAAATTTTCGAGTTGACCTCGAATAAAAATCACGATTCATTTTTTTATTGTGTGTTTTATTTAACCTACTACAGCTTTCCCACATATCCAGAGTAACCAGTGGTTAACGAACTTAATACAACGTAAAAGGAAGAAGGGGGGGGGGGGTTAACGATCACAGTCACAGCGAGATTTCGCTGGTTTTTTTTGTTTGCGGGTTTTAATTTTTAAACGAGAGTGCATTACCTCACAATAGCAGTCGTACCCGGATTCTTACCGTGTTTAACAAAGAGTTATATGAATTATTAAATACTATGTTTTATTAATAGTTATTTTATCTTAATAAGGTTTATGCGCTAATGTGCGGTGTAATCACGAGATGTATTTTTGTAAATATGTACATGTATATATGCATACACTAAACTAAACAAAAAAATGGGACGCTTTCGTTAGTTTGATTGAAATATACAAATAAACAAAAAAAAATCGTGTTTCCCGTCATCCATATCCTGCTTTACTATACGATTAATAATCGTTTTTATTGTATTTTTCAGGAATGTCAATTAAGAACAATGAAGTATTTATTTTTATATTCATTTACTATTTTTAGTTTTTAAGTCGATGTTATATTCTTCAAATTTTAATTGGTTGTTTTATTATTTGTGAATACCGCCACTCTTAATTATCGTAAGAGTAATTGTAGTTTCATTTGTTATTCAGTAGAAATATAGCATCAAGATAGTAAGTTTCTGTAGATAGTTATTTGTTTTTGATAATGCCTGCACATACGAGTGTTCATTTGAAGGCTCAAATTATCACGGAGTTAACACGCTGTTTTAATGCTTGACCAATTGCTCGAATGTTTATGATTTCACGGACTACTGTGGGACGTATCCGAGTTAAGTGGTATTGAGAGCACACGATAAGCAGGACCATCGGGAGTGGCAGACGAAGAGTGTTTACGGTGGCCCAGGACGCGGCGTTAGTCGTATATGTTACTCAAAATCCTTTTACCATTTTCCGAAATGCTCTAGCCCACGTCGACTTTTAGGGATGCCAGCTAACCGCACGAGCAAGAATGAAAGAGGCTGGAATAAAGAAGTATCAAGCAGTTATAAAAGAAATCTTAACGAGGACAATAAAAGAAAGCGCCTGAAATTTGAAAGACGTTACGTCAATGAACCGTTAGATTTTTGGAATCGTGAGCTTTTAAAAGTTCAAATGATGCACCTATAAAAGTGTTTCGACCTCGAAGAAGTCGTTATGGAGTTAATTACACAAGCTTTAAAAAGTGTAGTGGACACTTTTCAGTATGGGGTTGGATGAGTTCCCATGACCCAGGTGTTTGATAGTTGATTGAGGGTCGTCTTAATACAGAAGGCAGCTTTATGTCCAAATTACATTTTTCAACAGGCGAGCTTTCTTAATACTTAAAGTTATCTTAAATTTTCCACTATTACAATACTCACGTCGAACAATAATCCAACAGTTACTCATAATGTAGGATAGTTATAGCCTTTTCCATTATTATTAATTCATTCATTCATATTTCTCTCAAAACTACACTGACAAAATATTTTGCTTCATTTTTTGGTTTTATTGTCTTATAGGTAAGTATTTTTTTCTAGGCAATCAAGAGAGGCTTTATCAATAGCACGGAAGCAGCTGATGAAACGGAATACTAAAACGAACCGTAACAAACGAAGTGCAAGGAAAACATGAAGAAAAGAAAGATGGACAACGCATTGTTGTAAAATCTTATTTGTACATGGAAGGAATAACTAAGCAAATTTAGAAACAATACTCTTGTTAAGAAATGGTGTCTAGGTTTCATTAAAAAGCAAACAACGGCTGACAAACAAGACAAAAGTGACTCTTGCGTTGCCTGCGTTAGCAAAGTCACCCCAAAATGAAGGTGAGATTGCCAAATTAATGTATTTATATGTATGGTATACAAAGAATGTATATTATTGTATTTTTGAAATGATGCGTTTAGGGCCATAATTTCACATACTTTAGCGTGGAACCATTAGCAAAATCGAGACAATATTTATGTTAAAAAAACAGGAAGTTTTGAGAAAAGTCCCTCCACTTTTCGGTATTCGTGGTTATGTGGAGTAAAGTTTTCTATTTTTTTATATCCGATATAATTTTTATATGTTCATTTTAAATTTTGTTAATTAATAAAAACAAAAACCTAACTAACTATATAGGTAATATAAAATTATTCTTTGTGTAGTACATTAATTTCAAGTGCCAATGACTGTTAAAAGTGAGAGACAATTATTATGACGCTGAGTTATTATAGTTTATGTAGAGAGCAAAATTTAAAAAAATATAATCTAAGCAATTCGTTTATAAAAAATATACATATACGCTTTTGAACAAATTCAACACAAGTGAAAGTGCTAATAACTGTACCTCATTGTACCTATGTTTTTCCCTGTTTAGCCAAAATATAAGTGAATAAATAAAAGTGTTGATAGGGTATTTTATTTATATATATAAAATGAAGAAATCTAGAAATTAAATATAGAAATCAAAATTTAAAGGTCATTTACTAGCTATAACCGTCGCCGTCGGCATTTTTTGCATGTTCCTGATCAGCAAGGAAGCACTTTTGAAACAATGTTGTTAACGTTTTGAAAATATTGCAAAAACGTCTTTTAATGCTCAAAATTATGCCAAAAAAAAACGTTTGATAGTTGGATTCTAAACCAAATCTAAATTATTCCTTTAAAATTATAATTAAAGTAGGTATAGCAGAAGGATATGGTAATCTCAATAATAAGTAATCACTTCGCGTTTCAGTCTTCACTTTGTTTTATAATACAAGCATTTTTTGATGTTCTCAAAGTAAAAATTTAATTGTTTTCAGTTGGGGGAAAAGAAATTAACACTATGTTTTACAGATATTAACTTTAAGGTGGCGTTAAATATTTATATATATTGGCACAGACGCTCGTCAAATATCAAATAAATAAACATGGTTACGTAACTGATCTAACAATGTAGGAAGTACCAATCGGTTTTAAATAGATACAGGCATAAGGCGTCACGACGTCCCACATTATAGACCTACATCACTTAAATGAAGTCGAATTTGTGAAAAAATATGGGTGGAGTTGTACCTATAGTTTCAGTTGATTTTGAAGTTTTTGGTCGAGTTCAAGGTATTTCGTGTTCTATAATTAAATTGTTTCTTACCGGAGACTAATATTCAACAGGTATATACTTTACAAAACATTGTCGAGAGTTTGCGGAGCAATTAGGAATAACGGGATGGGTTAAGAATACCAGAAAAGGAACAATAGTAGGAATTGCTCAAGGATACAAACCTAACATAGAATCTATGTGAGTATTAAGAAAACGTTTTTCATTGTTGAAATGCAATTAGGTGTCTTGTATAAAGACAATTTGGCATTTCAAACAGGAGTAATCGTATAACGACAGTTACATCTTCCGTTTGCCAAAGTAGAAAATTATTGCTTGACGGTGAAAAAATATTGAATGCCAAGTAATGAAGCATAACTAAAACGACAGTATTTGGCAGTCTGACAAATCATTGCTTAACTTGTAATTAAAGCATACTACGATGCGGATGCATTTTAGTCGTTTTGTAATTAAGTAACAGAAACATTCATTCACTATTTCAACATCAAAATTTTGTAATTTTATTAATTAAAGCAACGCACTATCACCATTATGAATCCTATTGGATAACATGTTTAGAACATTTATAAATAATGTAGGTATAGTAAAACGTTTACTAACAGACCATCATAAAACAAGAAACGACATGGCGTAAATAAATCCCTCAATTTAATTATTATAATCACTTATAATGCAAAAGCAAGGTGACGCATAAAAAACATAAACAATGAGAAACTTCAGAAACTGCTGTTTATCTTGGAATCGGAACATTGGTGACGATAAATATATTACTTTTAGAGAATTGAAAAATTTCAAGTCATTTAATTTATAGAGTGGTTCCTAACTGATTTACCGCTTGGTCTAAGTCTGAGTTTCTATTAAAAAAGTAATACTTATGTTTTATTTTCGACCACCAAACATCTCAAGATTTTGATCTTGGATACAGGAAATTTTTTGTTTTTGATTAAAAAAAAACTTCATAAGGTTAATATAGTTGCAATTACGAGAGGTGTCTTATGACTAAGACTTGACTTGCGAAAGATAGCTAATCTTTAGAAAGCCTGTAATGCTAATATCTATTACGTCGGTTATTATTTATAACGCCAGTACCCCAATAACTTAAACAACGTTCTGTCAGTTTAATTCACCTTGAATTAAATTAACTGTTAATAAAACATCATTTTTTAGTTTTATTCTGTAATACAAGTAGTATAATTATCAACATTTCAATCCTAGGTTTAGACTTAAAAAGTATACAGGATATGATTAATTTCAAATCATCCACTCAATAGTCATGGTCTTCCATTGGGTCAAAACACTTACTTGTAACCTACAAAATACATGAAAACTGCGATATTTCGATTAAAACAATTATTGCTTTAAAATACCTTTTTAGTAATACTAAATATAACTCGTACTGCCACATTCCTATTATGCTACAAATTAAAATTAATTTCTCATTTCCGGTCATTGGCGCTTAAGTTTTAACTTCACATATGCAATTACCTAATAGAAAAACAAATAATTATGATTATTCAGTAACTACGTACTACCTTTTGTTTCTGTTCACTAAACTATCCTTGCTACATAAGTTGACAGCTGTTTTCAAAATCTCCATATTTTAATTTAACGGTATTACAGGTATTATAGCAAAGCATATAGAAACAGTTTAAGAAAGCATAGGGCAGTTCTTTCGAATTAACACGAGAAGATTTTGTCAGTTTAAAATAAATAAGTAATTAACGCGTGTGAAGATAAATATATAAACTGCCGGTGCTAGTAAAATATAAATACAAAACAAGAATCAGTTTTAGATCAAATTAAAAATTGCGGACTAGTGATAGTAACACATAAATTAGTGTAAGTGTTATTCTTAAATATCGTTAGATTTAATTAGTTACGTTTAGTTATAAACGTGTAAATATTTAGTAATAAATAAATTAGTTTTAAAATTCGTTACATTGCTGTCAGTGTGAAGTTGGCGGTTTTAAGATGTAAATACAAGTAAATTAATATTGCTTCCGTAAAAACGTTGCGTAAGTACGTGCCACGTGTGTTTGTTTATAGAGTGTAATTTCAATTCGTTAAAGTAGTGTTATTAAACTTTTGTTCGTGTTTTAATTTATGCCGGTGACGCGTTTGCCAGCAGTTAAAATGGATTCAAAGTTATTTCAATTTCTCAAATCAATAAAAAATAGCCAAGAATCGATGAATAAAAATATGGAAGAAAATTCTACAACAATGGAAGAAAAACTATCTGAACGAGCATAGAAAATCAAATCAAAATTGTTCAAGAAGAATCTCAAGCAGATATGTTACATTTAAGAGAAGAAATAATTGAAAACGGAAAACAATCTATGAATGACAAAATAGAAGCAATTGAAAATAAATTAGAGCACAGAATGAAACTGCTTGAAGAAAGAGTGAACCAAATGAATTGCCATGGTGAAGGAACCGTCACGAGCGAAGATTTAATAATGGATCATCGGGAAGAAACCACTAGCAAGTTTAAGTTTCTACCTTAAAACTTTGATGGTCAAGTTACATGACTTTTTACCACAAACAGTTTACAGCCGCAGCTATAGCTAATGGTTGGAGCAACAAACAGAAAGCGACGTCTTTAATAGCAGCTTTACGTGGAGATACCCTTGGAATCTTGCAGACTGTTCCTGACCACCTACAAGGAAATTACGTACTCTTAATTTCACATTTAGAAATGATATATGGAGATGCTCATCTTCAACGAGTGTACCAAGCTGAAATTAAAAGTCGGGTTTCCAGTTGTACTCGTAAAGAAGAAAGACTGATCAACGAGATTTTGCGTAGACTACAGACAGCTTAACGACGTAACCAAAAAGACAGCTATCTTTTACCGAGAATTGACGATAGGTTAGACACCCTGTCAGGATGTCAGTAGTTTTCCACGTTAGATTTAAAGAGTGTTTACTGGCAGAAAGAAACTCAAACAGATCCTAGTCACTTCGCCGATTTTAAGTTATCCAATAGAAGATGGAAAATTTGTTTTAAGTGCCGACGCAAGCAATCTGGTCATAGGCGCGGTTCTTTTGCAGGTGCAAAATGAACAAAAAAAAGTTATCGCGTATTATAGCAATGTTTTGTCCAGGCCAGAAAAGAATTATTACAGTTTCGTAATCCGGAAGAACAAGTGGCAAGATGGATCAAAAGACTTCAAGAATATGACTACGACGTAGAACACCGTGCCGGAAGCTGTCATCGGAACGCTGATGCCTTGCCAGAAGACAATATCTGGCAGACTGCATCCATTGTTGGCAAATTGAAGAAAAAGTCTAACGCCTTCGGAGATCTGCTGTGGTTGATGACGAGTGGAAACCTAAGCAGTTGCGACGCGAACAAAAAAACGAACTGGAAAGAGACGACCGACGACCAGCCTGGAAAGAAGTGAGTGCTTTGGGCAAAAACATCAAAACGTACTGGACGCACTGAGACTCTTTAAGAGTAGAAGACGGTCTTTTTAAGCGATCCCTAGAAAGTGTCGAACGCACGGAAAGCAGACTGCAGTTGGTTGTGCCAAAGAGCCGGGTGTCACAAGTGTTGAAGCATCTGCATGATGGTACATCAGGAGAATACTTTGGCCTTAAGAAGACATTGGGGAAAGTTCGAGAAAGATTCTACTGGGTGAACTGCAAAGAAAACGTCATGAAATGGTGTCGTAAGTGCACGGTCTGCGTATTAGGAAATGGTCCAGCGAAAAAGCGCAAAGCACCGATGAAACAGTATAAAGTGGGAAGCCCTTTAGAAAGAGTAGCGATTGACATTGCAGGGCCGTTCCCATAATCGCATTCTGGAAACAAATACATCCTGGTGGCGACGGATTATTTTACGAAATGGACGGAAGCTTACGCAATACCTAATCAAGAAGCAGCTACAGTTGCAGACGTATTAAAGTGAAAGAGTTTTACTACCGGTTTGGAGTTCCGTTGGAATTACACTCCGACCAAGGCCGCAACTTTGAGTCTGGGCTGTTGAAGAATTTTGCCGACTGTTTGGAATTTAGAATTAAGCAAACTAGGACGACACCTCTCCATACCTAATCGGATGGCATTGAGCGGATGAATCGAACAAGAGGAAAATACTTAGCCAAAGTAGTGTCCGAGCACTAAAGAGACTGGGATCAGTACTTGTACCTTTTCCTAATCCTGGCCTGTGTCATGCTCGGTCGCGAAATACGACTGCTATGCGACCTCCAATTTGGATGAATACCGGAAGAAGAAATTGCTGGAGAAGACTACGTCAGCAAGCTGACCAAGAGACTAGACGAATAACATGAGGAGGTTCGTAAAAACACACAAATCGCCAACGGCAGAATGAAGACCAGATATGACGTCAAGTCACAAAATGGTGGGTGGCGACATGGTGTTGTTGTATAATTTCCAAAGAAGACGTAGTTTATTGCCGAAGCTGCAGAGCCAATGGGAATGCCCTTAGGAAGTCGTGCAGCGTATTGATGACGTTATATATCGCATCCAAAAACCTCCAAGAGTGTCCTATGTCTAAATCTAAACGTTTTCATCACATACTTGACATTGAAATTATTTTGCTTTGATAGATCATGTAGAGATATAGATAAATGATTTTTTTTGGTTAATTGTTATGTTACATCAAAGGTTACATTTAAGTATTGCCAATAATTTTAAAGGCTGATTACCAAAGTTTAAATAAAGTAATAGTATTTTTATTTAATATCAAACCTTAACTGTGCCGCTTTGCCTCGCGCATCTTCTACTTGATTGTACTTTTCGTATTGGAGTAACTTTGGCCCTCGTTCAAAAGGAAGGAAATGAGGACTTTAAAAGAAAATTGAAAATCTTAGTGATGGTGGAGAGAATAATTGGAAGTCACAGCAAAGAGAAATCCCATCGATACCAACTGCATCAGATTTACCTATATTAAACGCTGCTAAAACGTCTACCTCGGCAATAGCAGAAAAAGAAAAGTTACCTGAGAATATGACATTACAACAATCGGGAGTGGAGGTACCCTTGCTAGGGGCATTACACCAAGGTGTACCAGGATCTCTCGCCCTAAACCTTTTAACAGAAGCAACTTGATGAAGTATGTGGATTACCATTCCCGCTAATCTATCCACCATTAAATCAAGATCGCCTACTTTACATGCTGCATCCCATTGAATCTCACCAGCGCATTGTAGCCACATCTCGTTACAGATGTTTTTTAGCTGGCGAGCTTTACACCACATGTTCATGGCTTTTCTCTTTCTTAACCAGGCAAAGATCGAGAAGACAAGAAGGATACCTGGAAGAAAAATGTGTGAACACAGATGGAAGGATAGAGAATCCAAGAGATAGGCAAAGTGCAACGAAGTGAGCTTGGTTGGAGATGGTGGTCTTCGTCGCTCCCGTATCAACCAGTAACTGAACACTTCGTCCATTAATCTTGCCATCGAGATAAATGCTATGTAATTGCTTCCTATGCGATGCCATTTGAATGGTAATCTCCGGTACATGACTAGATTAGATGAATTTTTGTCTCTTTTGGTCAACAAATTTTTGAACGCTCTTATCTACTTCTTAGGTTTAGTACGATGTCGTACGTGACCTATTGCACCGAAGTTCAAAATCGTCACTCCTCTTTCCCGAAGTATGCGTCGCGCTATCTCGTCGATGCTTTCTTTTTTGGTTATTCAAACTACAAGTCATGCTCTGAAGAGCACCACCACTACAATACCAAGTCTTGGGTTGAGCTAACCATAGAGTATGCTGTGTTTCGCTATCTCGGAGGCCGTCTACAAAGGTT
This sequence comes from Aquatica leii, assembly GCA_035610365.1. Classification (NCBI taxonomy): domain Eukaryota; kingdom Metazoa; phylum Arthropoda; class Insecta; order Coleoptera; family Lampyridae; genus Aquatica; species Aquatica leii. The sequence goes on from CM069436.1 coordinate 54,599,361, forward strand.
TGAATAGCCAACTGCTCTAAGAAGGTATCTCGTGCTGTATAATACGCAAGCCGTGTTAGTCTGGCAGTATCAGTCTCGAAATTTTGAAGACTCTCCCCAGCTTCCTGAACCCGACTTTTTGTTTGGGCTTGGTACACCTGTTGAAGATGAGCATCTCCATATCTCATTTTTAAAGATGAAATTAAGAATTCGTAACTTCCTTGGAGGTGGCCAGGAACTGTCTGCAATATTTCAAGCGCTTCTCCACGCAAGGCCACTATTAATGATGTCGCTTTCTGCTTGTTGCTCCAAACATTAGCTATATCTGCGACTTCAAACTGTTTGTGGTAGGTTGACCATGGAACTTTACCATCAAAATTTGGAGGTACAACTTTAAACTTGTTAGTGGTTTCTTTCCGATGATCCATTAATAACTCTTCGCTCGTGACACTTCCTTCCTTCCTTTCTAGAACTCCGCATATTTGTTTTATTAAATTTAACATAACTGCTTGTTACCTGCGTTTGAATTTCGTTGTGAAAGACACCGTAAGTTTTCTTTTTTTTTTGTGTTTCGATTGATTATTTTAGTATTAGCATCGAGAACGTTTTGTTTATTGTTGGTGTGGTTTGAGTTTAATGATATTTCAAGTTGTTTTCAATCATTATTGAAATTTTCTTTTAAATGCATACAGATCCGTAGTTTTGTTTTTGATTTAGTACTTTATTTAGTTATCGTCGTAAAATAACAATTCAATATAATTTACGACTTCCTTTGTGGAATGTAAGTTGATACATTTTTCTTGTTTAGGCTGAATCTTATTTGATTGAGCGCTATCTTAAGCCACCTGCAAAAATGCAAGTCTCAGCGTTCTTGTGTGAATCATGGTCTACGTGCGAAAATTCACGCGACTAATTATAATTGCCGTCTTTGTTTTTCTCGTTTGTTCAATGTTCTTTCTTTTACGTAGATGTTACCGCGCAAGCGAAGGGAATTTGGTGGGAACACGAGGTGTTAAATATGAGAGTTTTTTGGTTTGGGGGATGAATAATCATCAATCGATCGTTGATCGCAATTTTAAATTACCGGTTACCGGGTGGTAAGGGTACGTTTCGTTATGCCCTACCGCGGAAGTTAAAAGAAAATTGGTACCGTGGAAATGTAGTGTAGTGATGGAAAAGTTTGATTTTTATCTTCTTTTCAATGTTCGTAATTTACGGATTAAGCAAATTTCACGGTTTCCATAATTATAACGCAAGTTTCAAGTTGGATATTCAATCGTTGGGTTGTACTGTGTCCAATCGTCGCATTTGTGCGGATTATGTTAAGTGTTAAAAAAGAAATTCTTCCGCCGGCATAGAAATCATTTGGAGTACCTTTTCGTTTGGCCATCCCGGACCACCTAACCATAAGTACGTTCCTGCAGTTACGACGAATTCAAGGTATTTATGTTGCACCATTTATTTAATCGAGAAGATATTATTTACGTTTACGCGATCAAGTGTTAAAAGCTTTGAATTTTCAATTAAAAATTACAAGTGTTTCGAAGTTATCGTTAATGTAACTAATTAATGACCGTATTTTACGGTACTGTTTTATCCCAAGTTTAAAATTTATTAAACGGGACCGAATTATCGATTCAAATTATATGTATATAAATTAGTTTATAAGTTTATTTCATTTTGTTTTTAAATTATATCGACACACACACACGGCCGTGATCATAGATGTTTTTAGATTGATTAATTTGTGCTGTTTATTTCTTTGAAATTCTGTATTGTGTATTTTATAATTTTGTTTGTGTATTTTATTCCATTAACTGTAAATTTGTTTTGATCTAACGTGCATTCACGTAATTTTTCTATTATTTTGCTACTGTTTTGTGTGATTAATTTTGTCAATTTCAATTCAATTATTTTATTTTATTCTTTTATTCATTTTGTTTTATTTTGTTCAAATAAATGTTAAATTATTAAATTGTAAAGAGCTTTTAATTCCGTTGGCCTCCGCGTGTGTAACTTTATTAGTTTATTTTAGATTTTAGCAAATGCACCCTCTAAGGTAAGTCCATTGGGGGTGCATACTACAGAAGCGGACTTGTGGTTGGCAAGGGTCATTAGTCCATTAAGCTTTACTCCTTCCTGGCGCCCTTTGATTTCGACATTATTATTTATCGATTCTGTGTTTTCGACAAGTCAATCCATTTCGATCACGAAACTTTTAAATAAAACTCACCCCTTCTCCATTGAGCTAGTGGCACAACCCCCGTTTATGTTACTACATTGCAGGCAGTGACTTTGTGTTAATTTTGGCATGTAACATGCTTGAGTTTGCTCTTGAGCAATTTTGATTTGATTTTCAATGCTCGTTCGTATTTCTTCTTTTAGACTTCTAGAATTTACCTCCATTTTCTGAGAAGGTACGGACAGTTTTTCTTCCATATTTTTGTCTATCGATTCTTGACCATTTGTTATTGATTCGAGAAATTAAAAGACGATTAATAAGTTTAATAACACTAAATTGAATAACGCTCGTACGCGACGTATTTCTGGCACTTTATTTATTTATTTTCACACGCGTTAATCACTTATTTTTTATTATTTATTTTAAACCGACAAAATCTTCTCCGGAAGTGGGTGTGAATCCGTCATTTTCAACAGTTTTTCTTATATAATTTTGTACGTGTGTAAATTAGTCGAATTCTTTTTAGAGTTTCTTATAGAGATAATTCTTTCTAGAAATGTGTTAAAAAAATTTCTAACATTAACGGTTTATTAAATATTTGATTTATAATCTAAAATGAATTCTATACATATGTATATAATCTAGGTTCGAATCCTGCCTGCGACGATTTTTTTAGAAAAAAATTCCATATCTTTAAGAGAAACGTTAAAAATAACAATTTTTACTGATTTACTAGGGGAAAGCAATATCGAAGCACACAAATATAGGGGTTAGTGGATAGTGAATAACAACAGAACCTCAATTTATCATATTTCGGTTATATCTTTCCTATAAGGAATAATAAAGGAATGTGTACATATTTTTTAAGGTTATGCTATCATAAAACCACTTTAAAGTGATATGTACACGCTTATATTGACTTCCTAGCATGCTATAATTTTTTGGAAATTTTTCTCTTCGATTTTATTAAGATATAACCAAAATATGGCAAATTAAGCTTATGCTGTCATATTGACTAACCCCTATATTTGTGATCCTCGATATTGCTTTCCCTTCAAGATATGGAATTTTTTCTTAAAAAAATCGTCGCAAGTAGGATTCGAACCTAGATTACATATGGAGTTCACTTTAAATTATAAATCAAATATCTAATAAATTGTTAATGTTAGAAAAAAATTTTATTTGGATAAATTGTTAGGAAGTATCTCTATAAGAAACTGTAAAGATAATTCGAATAATTTACATACCTACAACATAATACAAGAAAAACGGATACACCCACTTCCGGTTTTTTATCAGACCCACCTTTTTATAGAACCGAAAGAATATGAAAAGCCAGCTACATACCAAATTTCCAGTTACTAGAACTTTTGGTTCAAGAGTTATCGTGGGTACATGGTTTTTTTGTCAAAAATACTTTTTTCTGATTCAGGGCCTTGAAAATTGCGATCGCTATACTTTCCTTATAGCATGGCTAGGAAGTGTAATACTTAGTACTTTAGTAAATAAAATTATAAACCTAAGTTTTGTAAATTCTCTATATTCTTTTGGCTTAGGATGTTTTTCTTTAATTTGAAAATAAAAAATATGTAAAAATTCCTTATAGGAAAGTCGTATGGTGACTAATTTAATTGCGTAATTAGATTTTCAGAACACGTTTAGAACCTGATAACGACTGTGTTACACAAATGGTCAGAAAGAGGTATGTGGGTACAGGTGGAAACGGATCTGAAAGAACAAATACAGCGACTGATACTGAAATGTTAAACACTAAATGAGTAAAAATTTTGGGTTTCAAAATTTAGTTTTGCAAAAAAATTGCTTAATTTTGACATAATATCCAAAAATACGATTAAGTTAAACTGTATAGTTTTAGAAAGTTCATGACCAGATATTAAAAAACAGACTTATGTGCTTTAAATTATGTTGAAAAGGAAAAAAGCAAATGTTAGGTTCTAAATGCTTGCGTATATCAATTGGAGGACGCAATTAGTTTGTTCGACAAGAAATTATTTTTCTTCAGGTGTACAAACTTTAATCCCCTGTCAACAGTCGCAGAATTTTTAATGACCATCAAGAGAATCAGACATTTATCAGACAGTCCTTTTTTTTTTAGAAATTAGGTGTTCTAAATCTACTTCAATACCTAGTAATCAAATAATTTTGATTTGTGTTCTTAAATGTAAGATCTTTATTTTGTTTTCTTTTTCCTACTTGTTATCATTTATTGTTGCCTTTAATAAAAAAAATATCCCAAGAAATATAAATTTTAAGTATTTTATTTCAAATAATCTTTTTAATAATTCAATTAGTCGGTAAGTCGAATGTAATTATGTATTTAACAAAAACATACAAAAATACAACTTAATACTAATTACCCGTTTCGTTTTAAATGGGGTAATTTTTTTACAATTCGTAACATAACAGCTTTGTCTTTTTCAGACCTTAGTTTTTGTGAATTTTCAAACTGCTTGTTTCAGTTTCACACTTACTTACTAAATGTTCTTTGAATGCCATTAAGTATCATTCTATATACTATACCACTCTAGCATTTTACAAATCAAAATAATTGTGCTATATTAAAAAAAATATTTTGTTTTAGGATCAACTGGTTATCTCACATTGGATCTCCAGGATGTGAAATTGAACACTGTGATTTATCAAACTGGCAAACTTTAGCTGCGCCAGAGTACAGAGGATTTTCCATTAGATTTTAGAAAACTAATTTAAGAAACAAATTATATACAACACGATTATGATCGGAGTTATAGCACTTTTCAAATGATTTTTATTATCAATCCGAATATGAATAAAGTATAAGTAGCATCATAGATAGTATTTTATTCTTAAAATTTTTTTTAACCAAACATGATCATTTGCAATGTTATATTGGTTATATGGAGAGTTACGCATTTACCAGAATACCGAATAAAGAAATCTTTTTGGTTCATGCCTATGGCTGCATCGAAAATTTAAAAAAAATATTACTGTTAGATTCTTTTCTTTTTATTACTGAAATCGCAAGATCAAAAGTGGAGCATACAGGGTGTTTTTGTTTTAAATACAGAAACGCCAAATTTTATACAATATTATATTTCTAAAATATCTGAACTGCTCACAAAGCAAACTATCAGAATTATATTTGTACAAAAGATGTAACTAATTGTTATTGTATTTATTCTTCTGATCAAGACAATGATAATGAAGTTACACAAAACAGTACCCTAGCTATGTGAGTGAACTTTTTGTAAACATTCACCTAATGCAGCAATATGTTAAACAAATATTCTTACTCAATGGTTAAACACAATGCATGAAACCGCAACCTATTAGCCGATATTTACAGCGTGTGAAATTGGTTGGGGCGTATTCTTATACATAAAAATGCACCTTAAAATGCCAAAATGATGTTTAGCGAGATGATTTATAAAAGGAACTAAATTTTATTATATGGCAACTATTGTGAATTGTTCAGATACATTTATTTAAGCTATTTAATGCATCATATTCGCTTACAAATTTTGTACAAAATTTCTATTAGCAAAGTTAGCACTTAATCAGTGTATTATCAAGAATGATGCTGCCATACAATATTAATTGATTAATTAATAACCACAAATCCAACTAAAAAAAATTAACGGAAGTGAATGCCTACTAAAAATTAAATAAGTACAAAACAAAAAATAAAAAGATATTAAAAGCGCAACGTAATTTTTATTATAAGAAAAAAAAGTGTTTGTAATGGTTAGAACATGGCGAACTGTTTTGGTCAAAATCTTAACAAAACTAAAGAAAAACTTATATAAACAATCTTACCTAAACAACTATTCATTACATAACTATTACATTAAACTTTAATCAATTTCACAACACCCAGTATATTCCATTCACACTCTCGCTAACAAAGGAATTCACTCATTAAAAACAATTTCATGATCATTTTACAAATTCTTTTAGTAAAGTTAGTTTGCAAAACAAATTAATGACGAGGTCAATCTTTTGACTACAAGTTTTATCATAAAAGTCACCGGAAAGACCTTGTATTTTGTGTGCAATACAGTAAGTGTTTTATATTTATTTCCGAGCGATAAAACATATGCAACTTTGGATCTTAAAATTGAATTCAAATATGAAACACCTACTATCACTTACACAACAGCCTGTAAAAACTCATAGATACAAAAATATCGATCTAAACAATAAATTTATTAATTTATTCCTAAATAACGAAATTTTTACCAACTGGGCTAGTCCTGCATTTCTTCTGGTACTTCGTGAGGATTGAGGATGCCAGGTACCGACATTTGAACTTTTCGTTTATCGTTTTGTGCTTGTTGTAAAGCTTTTTCGCGTTCTTCTAAGAATAGATCACTATCATCTTGTCCAGTGTATTCCTAAAACACAGTAAACTTAACGTAAAACAAAACGGAGACATACATTTCAAAGCTTGTATTGGAAAAAAGGAGATGTGTTGCCGTATTGACGAGCTAATCCAAAACGTCAAAAAAAACCTACCCTAAGTATGTAATTACGATTGTTGTTAAGGTTAGGGAATATCAAGTCAAGAATGTCGAACAATTGCAAGTCAAGAATGTCGAATAATGTAGCAAAATGCCTCAATATTGTTGTCTGAACTGATTAGTAAAGTGAAGACAAAGATTTATATGACGTCATCATATAATTTTTATATTAAATTTTATCACCAACTTTCAACAATTACCTTAGGTATGTGACTTACTATTTGGAAACTTTTGTTATTTTTTACCTAATTAAAGAAAAAATTAGGTTCATCCTAATATACATCGTGTCTCTTATCCTTAGTTTCCCTTCAACAACATACATTAGCTCTGTAGATTAACAGTGTTGTTTAGAACCAAGACTTGACAAACATTTTCTCGATAAGAACAATGCTAATTTTAAATGCGCACCAACAATTTGTGACTTACAGTAGTAACGTATTTGGGATAGATGTCGCTTATTCGTACATTTAAATTGCAGGCGGAATTAAACCATGAAATTCTCAATTAAGCAATTAAGTGAATTAACTATGTTGATGTGGCGTCGCCTGCTTCAGTATAGAAAGTTATGTTACCCTACAGGGTCACGTCATTCATATGTGTATAACTTGTTCCTTTAGTTACAGATTCGCGTAGAAGATAGAAGAAAAGAAGATATAGTGCTACGAAAATAAATTAAAACCATTCACAAAAACAAAACAGATCTTTGACAAAATAACTCAAATCGAGAAGTTAGCCGAAAAAGTGCATCTGTCTATAGTTCATTTAATAACTACGAGGAGTGGTTTAATTTATCGCGATCAATTTCTGCGATCCTATTGGTCAAATTACAGCCCTTTTTCACAGCCGCAAATTCTGTTTTTGTTTACTACGCCATTTTACTTTTCTATCGTATTGTGTCTTTTACGTTAGTTTTGCGTTGTAAATCTCTACGTTCACGTATTTAATTAAAAAAGTTCTTCTGTGAGCTAAGAATTTTGTATTACGATATTTGATGGCATACGCAATGCCGAGTACTTAGCAGTGCATAATTAATATGTATAAGCAAATTATGGCTGAAGATGTAAAACTGTTATTGGATAATCTCCAAAGTAGTAGGTATGTTTTGTTTACGATATAAATTGAAAGTTCTAACTTGTAAATTGCAAGATCAATTGTGTATCGTTATTTAAAAGAATGCAAAGTTACAGGAAGTCTTCAACATTGTGGTGACCGACTTGACGAGACAGTTAAAAATAATATTCAAAGAATAGTACACAGATTCTTTTTCGAAAGTGAAACCACGACATTGGATAATATTAGTAATGCTTTAAAAAATTGGTTACAATCAAAGAATATCACATTTGAACGAGACATTGTTTGGTAGGAACTTTTACCCTTAATACATCTACACAACGATCAAGATAATGGAATAGTGGATGATTTGATAGAGTCGCTGATAATATTTATTAAAAATGATACTTCAATCCGAATCTAACATTGAGTAGTTTGCATGTTTTGCCTTACTTTTTAATGTATTTAGAATTGTATGATTTTCTATTCTGGGTGATTGATGAGTGTTGTATTTATTTATGTTTATATTACTCGTTATTTGTAACATATAATTTTGTAATTCGTGTCATTGTGTTACTTTCATTATGGTTTACGTTAATAAACATGTTCTGAATTTTACTATGATCAATTGACAGCGCTATAGCAATTTAATTTCAACCATACCACAAAGACATTTTTTTATACGTACATTTAATTTTTAAAATTATAGAAGCCTAATACTTTTGAATTTACCGCCTCAAATTATTTGCTTATTTATCTAGTGACTTTTATCAGTGTAAATCAATCTTTTGCAATCGCTCCTCATAGTTATTAAATAGGGTATAGTGACTGAAAGAGTTTACCCGGCTATCTGATTCAAACAAACTTAACCAACGATATTTAAAGTGGTAGGTTGGTGAAGCAGACACTTCCTACTGGGAAATTTTACGTTCCAAGATATAAAACGAGAAGAAATGCAAGAGGATGATACAAATTAAAATTATGTTGCAGTTAAAAACTTGAACAGCATAGTTTACAGGACCAGAGGGTTTATAGAAAAGATGCTCGAAGCAATGAATGGGCTCTAACAAACAATACAAAAATGAAAAAAAGTCAAGCTTTATTATGGATGGGTTTGGTGAGAGTAAGTTCTTTGATGAATTATTGGTCAAAACGTAAAACTTGCGAGTTTTCTGTTCGCAGAAATATCATGTAATTGGTAAACATTTATTTTAACGATAATATTAACATTAAGAGAAATCAACGTTTGGGAAAAATAAAGCTACTTCTGAATAACTTAACAGCGAACATTTTAAGATATGAAAAAAGACACAGAAAAATACTTGGCTGTTCTAGACTATAACAAGAAAAAGCCAATAATACACTTATTAGATCAAATGAGGTCGTATGAGACCACTTTACGTAAAAGAATATTCATATAAAAAGCTAACTTTAGAACTGTTGCTGGGCGTAACTGCTGTTAATTCTTGAATTGCCTACAAAAACATACCACGAAAAAGAAAATTTTAATTACCAATTTTCTGTGTCAATTTCTTTGCTCTAACACTGTTTATGTACTATAGATTTTATTTTTTTTTAAGATTAGAAGTATGTCAAAAAGAGTATTATTGGTAATAGAATCTAATTTACGGATTTCGTGTTTTAGTTTTAGTTCTGTGAATGACGCGGCTTCAAGGAAAATCGATCATCATTCATATATGTGGCAATCAATGTGTTAACGTAAATCTTTTTTGTCTTGATAGATGAATTGAACAAATATAGGTTTTGACGAACGTCAATTGAGTAAATTGTCATGATTAATGGCCAATTGATCGGTTGCCACCACTATTTTTAACGTTTTAACCAATAAGGTATAATATAATAACTACTGGAGGCATCACTACGTATGCTAGTACGGTTACGAATTCAGTCCGGTTTTATTTCGCGTTTCCCCACTTTATCTGGGCAAGAAAGCAAACTATCGTCTATAGTTAAGTGTTTTTTAGCGTTTGAATTACATTCTACATTTTTAGTAGCGTAAAGTGCATTTAATAATAAATTTAATAATCTTAAACTTATCTATTATAAAAGGGTTTATAAAAAAACTAATCTTGCGGCCACCGTAAAAAAGTAATACTTTGAGTAAATAAGATATAGATAAAAAAACAGTTATAATATCATCGATGGTACAATAAAACATAATTGACAAACAAATTTACTTATACACTACCGTAGAAATAATTGTTATAAAAATCATTTAATCCGTAAAGTATAACTTAAAATTTTTCGTGCAAATAACTGTTAGTATTGTTTAATCAAATTTTGGCTAACTTTGCATACAAATATAAAAACCTATTCAACTGAAACGACGAAATATAAAAAAATGCAGTGACAGCTACATACTCAGCGCCCTGGAGCAAGTAAAATCTGTGCGCCCCCTTTTTTTCGTAAGAGTTACAGCAAAATATTATATTTATCTTTTTATTTCAAGTTTAAACATTACTTAATGACAATTTATTTAAAATTAACCCGCATTCAAACAGTAACATATATTAATCAATATCTACATTAATAAACGTATAAAATTATACTCTGTGACATAGAAATTGCAACACCAAGAAGGCATGGGAATTTTAAGGCTAAACTTGGCAGAAAGGTTTAGCTACTCAGAGGTAGTAAATTACTAAAATTTAAAAAAAAATAGACAAAGATGAACACAATGTTTCTTTAATAACGTGTTGATCCGCTTCATATTGGCTTCACACTCCCTCACTATACGTGCCAGCGATTACAGCATGTGGTCGATTTCCGCTTGAGTTAATGTATCCTAAATAACTTATAATTCATGCCAAAGTGCTTCCTATGTCTGTGGAAAATGCGCTAAAGTTCCTCGGTCTTCTACCCATAATGTCTCACGCGTGTTTAATAGGCGAATGGTCGGTAGATCGATGTTGCCATACTAAGAGATTATCATTGGCCTCTTCGAATCGGTCCATAGAATGTCTTGCTGTGTGGAGACGGGCATTCTCCTACTGAAAAAGTGGGTCGTCCAACTGTTGAAGGAAGAAGAATATGGGGTTCTACTACTTTGTTAACATATCGCCCGGCGTTCGTATTGCGTCGTATGAATATCAAACGAGAATTACTCTCATAGGCTATAGCACCCCATACGATAATCTCCACAATGTGGGCACATGCCGCTCAACAGAAAATGGAATATTGCGCCGTTCCCAGCGTCTTCGTTTGACTCTCATACGGCCATTATGCATCCTCAAACAGAATCGGGATTCATCACTAAATCACCACATCAAACGTTGATGTCGGCGTTGAACCGTCAGTGGAGGCACAAGATGTAACCGATAGTATTGCAATCTGAAACTCTTATTGCCATAAGTCAAAAATGACGGACCTGCATCTCATTTCTTTGCCTCGGTCCTCCAGTTCCTTGTCTACGACGACTCTAACCTTCCCTAGTCCATGCTTGATAACAGCGCGCAATATAGTGGATTGGTTTCGCTTAAGACGACTTGCTATTTTTCTGTACGAAAAACAATACGTAAGCCGTTAAAATTCGATCTCTGTCGAACTCGCTTAATTGGCGGTAATTTTCACACATAATCACACTCTCAAAATACGTTAAACAGAAAAACCATAAGAGACAACACTATTAAAATTAATAAAATTAACCAAGACTTGCACGAAATACACACGATAACGAAGTTGTAGAAACAAAAAAAGTCAGATATGTCATTAGCACTTGATCCATTTAAATAAATCAAATTTTAATCGTTTACTACCTCTGAACCTAGTAGCCGAACCTTACAGCCAAGTTTGGTCACAAACTTCTCACCCCTTCTTGGTGTCATGTACATTAAGTATTGTCAAATTGTCCGCACGTGTATTGATTAAACCTCTTTTATCATTTGATAAAACCATTAAACTGTGTAGTAGCTTTATAATAACCTTTTTCAAAATTTGCTCCGTGGTAGCTATGCCCCTGAAAAAATAAAGCTTATCGCTAGACAAGTTGGCGTCGCACCCGTCCACCTTCTGGTAAAACTTTTAAAAGATCAAAACCGAATACAGTCGAACTCAAAGTCTAATTTATTTATCTTCTTTCATTTTTCACTTTGTGTTACATTCTGTCTTCAAAATTGGACCACTGTCTGGAGATTTCCGTAAGGTGGGTAGCGGTGTGATCAGTTCCTGACTAGTGGGCACTGTTCCACTTAAAAATATACATTGCGCGTACTGTATCTGTAGAAGTTGGTCGATTTTTATCCCTAAAAAATACGTATCTAGTTTCGACACAATTTTCAGTTTGTATGCTCGGCGTCGGTTTCATCGGTTACTCCGACGAACTTTTCGATAAAAAGGAAGTAGTTTGTTCTATCAACGGGGTAAGTTTAGCGAGTACACGCATCATGTGCTGTCGCTAAACCTTTCTGGTTGTTGCATGTGTTTTTGGCTGTGACTGGTGTCAGATTATGAATCGTATCCTACTTTGCAATTACCCTGAACGTCATTGAACTTACTTTGTTTAAATTATTTGATCATCAACTTATTTTGTCTAGGGGGAGCCGCCAGGATTAATCATAATGCTTTAAACTTACGTCGATGGCATTCGCTTTCTTTTTTATTCTTGCTCGCATCGCAAACTAAGAATTATAACCTTTACATCCATCCTACATAAAATAAACTGAGCGAGTACTTAGAAAATTTCCAGGTAGTGAGCGCTACGCTAAAAAAATGCCGTACGCTGTAGCGTGTTCCGTTGCCGGCTAGTGCTCAGAAGCTTTAAACACAAATTTAAGTAGCAGGTGTTCACACATCACGCGTAGCCGTGCGAATCCTATCGGAGCAGAGCAATTGAGAATTTGGACTAATAGCCATACGGTAATTAGTGTTTTACCTTATTTTAACAATTTCGAGTGTCCTTTTCGGTTTAACATGAAAATTGTAACACCGATTTTCAAAGTTTCTTTCAGTGCGAACCAAGCAACTCTTTAAGTTGAACAAGGTTTTGTATTTGAACAATTTCTCGCACCGCAACGTACACTCACTAACCCTAAAGCAACTTCAATAATGAACTACATATAGGCTACAAAAATCCGATGATGTATAGTACACGACCGCGTTTAAAAATTCAACAAATCAGCATGTAACAAAAGTAATACGCATTTTCATGTATCTAAAGTGCTCACTATGAAGCAGAAATGAGATCACAACAAAGACCAAACGTATTGAGTATTAAAAGTGACAATAAAGTCTTAGTTCTGCAAACATAACGATGGGTAACCGAAAACTTACAACGAATTGAAAATGTTTGAATAAAAACCATGTTACTTGTTAGGGATACTGTTTTCCTTGACTCTTACATCATCATTAAACACAATTTCTACTGTAGCTTCCAGTAAGTCGTTTTCTGGTTTGCTGTATAATGATGTTAGATATTCAATCTAAGCTACGCTTCGTCTCTATGAGTTCGTTCATTAATTTTTTTGTGCTATTATTAATCTCTAAATTCTCAATCGCTTTCCATTCTTTTCGAAAATATTTCGCAATATTTTACTACTGCATGTTTCATTGTTATCGTTTTATTGCGAATTATTTTGTATTGCTAGTAAGATGAGGTCGTTCTGTTTGCTCGAAACTTTAAATGATGATAGAATAAGCACATTCAAGGTATTACAGAGAAAACACAAATGGAACAACGACATTGACAGAATAAAGGAAGAAAGAATACTAGAAACAGTACGTGATAAATCGCCTATAGCAAAACGTTAAACTACCAAGGAAAAAAAGTCGAATGATAGATAAATATGCATTAACCTAGAAACAAAGAATGAAGAAATTCACCCCAGAAATATCGGAATTATTAAGCAAAAAAAATTGTGAACAAACAAAAATTAGAAATTGTATAACATCTTCCAGAATACAACGGGAAAAAACTCGAGATATCTCAAAAAATATTGTCTTCCATTTCAATTTTGAATAAAATAATAGTGCAAAAAATGGCATGGATTCTTAATAATATATTCGTGTTTTTAAAAAACATACTTTCCACGATTCACAGTTCTTAAATATGTACTACGTTAATAAATAAATAACAAATGATTATAAAAAATGTGTTTGACGTCATTTTTATTCGATGTCTAATATTATTAAAAATTCTCAAAGAAAATTCATACACTGTGTAAAATTTCCGATTACATAACTGTCAGTGTTTTTATGCAGGGGGCTCAATCTAGTTAAGTTTCAAATTAACACAATTCCTAGTTATGTAAAACCCACTCAACGGTAATTCGTTTAAAAATTCTTCATTAAATATATTTTAACCAATAAAAGTTAAATTGCAAAATTGCAACTTCCTGGGGTAAAAAAAATCGATGCAATAATATTGTCAGTTCGCAACCCAATCCGGTCTTTACAATACCGGAACGCGAATACATATATTAATTTTGTGTTCAGAACTAAGCTAGATGATGAATCTGTTTTTATTTTCCGTTTTGGCTGTCAACATTGTCAGTATCATCGATACTACGTTTACTAACAATCTTACTTTAAGTGCATGTAATAAGTAAAAGCTTTGACAAGTAAATAATAAATTTGTAATCGCGAAAGCTTCCACGGCCGGAGTCTGTACTAAGAGTTTAGAACGTCTGTTGAGTTTGGACCGTGTTGATGTAACCGAAGTTGCCAACGTTTCGCCCACTTTCGCAAGAAGCTTCACCAGAGCGTGAAAAAATCGAAAACTTAAACTAAATGATAATTTAACAAAGAATCACTGCACAGTTAAGTAATAAAATTGCGAAACAAGCCATAGAAGTGACAAGAAGAAGTCTCCGTATTTATAGAACTGTCGCCGCGTTCGGATAAGCTCTATTCTGATTGGGTTACGTCCAAAAAGGGGCGTGTCTTCAATAACAACCGAGAACCAAAAAAAGGATAGTTCCAAACCGTTGTAACGATTGAAGTTATTGAGGTGTTTGATGATTTCTATGCTTTCTCGGACTTCACTATTGAAGACGAATAGGGATTTCGCAATAACCGAGGTGTTATCAAAATCTAAAAAAAAAATCTTAGAAATATGTCTTTTCTTTATATAACGATGTTCTGAAATATGTGTGGTGACGAAATGACCAATTTCACCTATATAGACTAAACCACATAAACGAGGAATTTGGTATACACCTTGAGATGAAAGCGTAGGAAATTTGTCGTTGGGAGAAGGAAGAATTTGAGAGATTTTACCTGCCGAGTTAAATATGGGTTTAATACCATTCTTACGAAGAAGTTTCTCTATTTGATCTATGACCGTATTGTAAAAATACCAATTTCGTATTAGAATCAGAAGTAGAAATGTCCTTACGTACTCGAATATGGGGATGTAGACGACGATTTATAACGGCCTGAATACCCCGCTTCATATAACCATTGTTTACCAAGGTTTTAGTAATATAACGGAGTTCCGAATCTAGATTCTCGGGGTGTAAATACAAAAAGTGCGATGAACCAAAGTTTCAATAAAAAAACGTTTATGTGCCGGATGATAATGAGGCAAAGCATTAAGATATCTGTCCGTATGTATGGATTTGCGATAAAAAGAATGGGAGATTTGCGTGCCACAAGAACGTCGAGAAATAGAAGAGATATAATCTTTTCAATTTCCATGGTAAATTTGATATCAGAGTATTGGTTGTTTAGATAATAAAGAAACTTATACAACTCAAGGCGATCATGAGATCAAACAATAAAAGTGTCAACATACTTAAACCAGGCTTTAGGTTTTAATATCGACGATTGCAAAGAAACCGTTTCAAAGGATTCCATAAAGCTACCACAGGACATAAAGGAAAACCCATAACGGCACCCGTAACTTGTTATCAAATGGAAAGTAAGTGGATGATAAGCATTTATCAATCAAAGAAACACAGACAAGTTGAGAATTTGAGAAGAGATTTTACCTGTAAATTCGGAAAAAATGTTAAACAAAAACTCGGCTAGCTTGTAAATAGGAGATTAAATAGTACTGACGGTAGGTCTAAAAGGTCTACTTTGTTTGTGGATTTTAAGAAACCCGTTTTGACGAGGTGTTTTAGAAGCTGAGAGGAACATTTGGTTTCAGGAAGGAGATTAGAAGATCTGATGATTTTGCTGACCTTGCGTTCAATCTTCGAAGTGGGATTACGAGGTAAAGCAACAAACGTATCCTCTGACAAAATAGAATGTATTTTCTTATCTTACTAGAACCTTAGTAAACAATGGTTATATCAAGCTAGATATTCAAGCAGTTATAAATCATCGTTTGTACCACCGTACTTGAGTAAGTAAGGACATGTTTACTTCAGATTCCAATACGAAATTGGCATGTTTACCTTACATTTATTAAGTCACAGATCAAATAGGGAAACTTCTTCGAAAAAATGGTATTCAACCCATATTCAACTCGACAAGTAAAATCTCTAAAATTCTTGCTTCCCCCAAAGACAAATTTCCTACACTTTCATCTCAAGGTATATACCAAATTCCTTGTTCATGTGGCTCAGTCTATTATATCGGTAGAACTGGTTGTTCCGTCACACGTATTTGGGAACATATTTGTTGTATAAAGATAAAGATAAAGACATATTTCTAAGTCTGCTGTTGCTGAGCATTATTTTACTACAAGCCACAATATAGATTTTGATAACGACTCAGTTATGGCAAAATCTTCATTCATCTTCAATAGAAAAGCCCGAGAAAGCATAGAAATCATCAAATACCCCAATAACTTCTTTGGTACTTCTATATAGAGACTTTTATGGAGTTCAGAATCTGGTTTGGTTCACAGGGCGACTACCTAATTATGTAGTGATTCTTTGTTACGATTATCGCTTACTTCTTTCGATTTCTTATACGATGAAGCCCCTTACGAAAGTGGGCGAAGCGTGGACACTTCGGTTACCAGATCAACACGGCTCAAACTCAGAAGACGTTCTAATCTTAGTAAATAGTAAATTAAGAGATGTAACTAAAAACTAGTGATGTACCGAATATTCGGTTAACTATTCGGCGAACGGAATATTCGGCCACTTTACCGAATATTCGGTATTCGGTTACCGAACAAAATCGTTATTCGGTACATCTCTACAATAAGCACTCCACTAGTTGTGCCGGTAATACGACACTACCGGGAGAATGTTTACAAATGTTGCATAGATTAAGATTTTCTATGTGTGACTATTTTTAATTTATTTTTTCAATAGCAAATTAATTAAAAATATGCCTAAAATAAATGCCTTACGCCAAGGACCAAATTTTTCATAAAAAAGTGTAATAGATTCTGAATGTTTCGTAACAAAGGAATAGATTTTCTGTAATTGTAATAGATGTTACAATTGTACATTGCAATGGCAATAGCTGAATGGTGACCGGTGTAACGCTTTTATGCTTTATATTTTTTTATATCAGGTGGGGGCCCTTCGATCTATATTCGCTTTAAGTAACCAAACATTTAGTTTCGAATGTAATTCATTATTCGGCCAATTATTCGGTTAGGCCGAATAATCAGGGCCGAATATTCGGTATTCGGTTACCGAACAAAATCGTTATTCGGTACATCTCTACTAAAAACAAATGCTTAACAGTTCCCCTACTGCAAATACGCCAATCTTCAATTCTTTATCAATAAAACAGTTTGAAACATAGGAATTGAAAATGGAGATTAAATTAAAACTTACCCGAATTTGCACTAAGAAGTCTCTTAAGTGTTCATTAAATGCACGAATATCCTGGTTTAAATTAAATAACCCCTGCACAGTAATTTTGATTTGATTATCTGTCAGGTGTGGAAAGGCAGCACTGAGCAATGTAGCGATAAACTCTTGAATGTACAACACGTTGTCAGTTCCGGGTCCTAGTTGACACTTAATTCTACCGGCCTCAACCAATGAAAAAATGTACGCCAAAATTGTGGCATGCATATAGAGTCCGGCCGTATGAGACGTATCGGTAACGACCGAAAATATATGTTGTAAAATATCTGTAAGGTAAGTTTGATAAAAACTGGGAGCTGCCTGCTCGTGTTGTTCAATGTTTTGTAAAAGTTTTAATAATATTTGTAATCCGGTATCGGCGACGTTTCTCATCGTATGTTTAAAGGCCCAGATTATACTATCTAGAACAAGTTTGAACTGTGCAGGTGGTATGCTTAAAAACGCCGGGAAACAATGATTATTCACAGATTGAAGTAAAAGGAAAAAGTTCGTTCTGTGTTCGGGGTACTCCTCAAAATCTTTGTTTATCATTGCCAACGTACACTCGAAGACCGCGTCGAATATTTTTGGTACCTAAATAAAAACAATTTAATTAACATTATTAATGTGACCAAGACTAATACCTCTGACGTTATATGGCTTTCTAGTTTATTAACAATAGTTGCCATTGCACTTAAGACTTCAGGTTCACGAGCACTTGGTACCGCCGTTCTTTGATAATCTAAAAGAACAGCATCTAACAATGGAGGAATGAAATTTTCTAATACCATTGCATGATCGCTCGATCGTGATATCCAATCCGATATTAGCTTCAACGTTTCCTTTTTAACAACCCTCATACTTTTGATCAACGGTTGTTTGGTAACTTGTTCGCCATTCAATGCAATGGCGGCGGTGATATTTTCTGACATAACCTAAGCAATATATTCTTAATACACTAATAATATTTAACGTTAGATACATACCTTATACACGTTTAACATATCTAAATAAATTCGACCCAATTGAACAACATAAGCGTGGTTTAAAGCCTTACAGGCACGTACGTTCGTTTTTAATATGCTTCCTAATTGTTTTACGCAATCGATTTCTTTTAGAACATCTACGTTTTTACTTGCTAAACATATTATGTCGTCCCAAACCTAAAAGCAAAATCAATTATTTAACATAAAGTTACAAATATTAGTTTCAATAGAATTCAGTTAAAATCAGTTTAATTTTTGAATTTTTTTGGCTTCAGTTTCTAAGCCCAAATCAAAGTATTTTAAAACATAATGAGTTAAAAGAAGGTCTCATTCCAACCAATATTTTAAGAATGAAAGCGATAAGTGAGCATTCACAAGGTAAAATTCAAAGAACGGGCTCAAAAAAACTTATTTCGAAATTGTAGTTTTGTACAACTTCAAACACAAAAAATTGTATCAGAACTGCTCTGTAATACTGGACCCGATATAAACAAATTGTATTTAAAAATAACAATAAGTCTAAATATAACATACATAGGTATGTTAAACCACGTATCGAGCGTGTCTTCAAATAGAAAATAGGAGGGCGAATGAAGTGACACAGTACACAGTCTAATCTGCTAAGCCGGGACAAACTTTGTCTACCTTGAGCCAGCACTATGATGAACTATGCCTGCGGTACTCTACTAACTTTGGCCAGTGAACACGATAGTTCAAACCAACATTAGCTTAATTGCCCACACCAATAGATGAGAGTCTGAATATAAGACCAGTCGTTACTAGCCGCAACCTCACGACAATAAGTAAAACCAGTTGTGTAAAGTCGATGGTGAAAATCAAACCGAGCGATTGTTTTTTGTTTTCGAGGTATGCGGGAAAACTTCATTTTCTAAATTTTCGACACATGGCGATATTTCGGTTATTTTTCAAAGTAGAAATAAAACGGTTAAGGCACTTTATTTAGTAGAACGGAATGTCGTTGTATAATTTTGAATAACTTCATTATATTTCAAGTTAAGGCATATAGTTGTGCTTTTTTAAATGCAAATCATAGGCTATTAAACAGTTTGTTTTTCTCTTTTAAATGATACCTATATTATGTGGGGTCTGTAATTTCATATTTTACGCATTTCATCAAAAAAATCAATAGATTTTAACAAAAACGTATTCCGTAGTAGTTTTTCATAGTAGGCTTCTGGCGTTGAAAATGTGAGCAAATTAAAATCATTTAGTATTGAAAATTAGTTAGTATAAAGTGCAATGGCTTTTAAATTTCAATCACCTAAAAATTAATTTATGAGATTGTTTTCTTTCTGGGTAACGATCGAAATATAATTGTTTTTAGCGTCCGAATGGTTATCACTTTGATTAAAGCATTCTATCATATTGTATTTTTTATAATTTTGAAAAGCCATCGTACTTTATACTAACTTTCAATACTAAATTTTTTAATGAATAGCCTACTATGATTTGCATTTAAAAAAAACTGGTGTGGTCACCACACGACTTTCCTATAAGGAATGATGAAGGAATGTGTACATATTTTTTTAAGGTTATGTTGTCATAAAACCATTTTGAAGTGATATGTGCACGTTTGTATTGATTTCCTAACATGCTATAATTCTTTTGAAATTTTTCTCCTCAATTTCATTAAGATCATATCCACTAACCCTTATATTTGTGCGCCTCGATACTATATTATATTTGTGAATTTATTTTAAATTACAAATTAAATATCTAATAAACTGTTAAGAATTTTTTTATTTGAACAAATTGTTAGGAAACATTCTTAAACCCATCTTTTGACACAGCAGAGAGAATATAAAAAACCAGCTCCTAGGACTAGGACTTTTAGTTCGAGAGTTATCGTGAGTACATCCAAAAATAATTTAAATAAGATGCAGCACTCGGTATATAAACAAGTCCCTTCAAGATATGGATTTTTTTTCTAAAAAAAATCATAGCAGGTAGGATTCGAACCTAGGATTATATATGGAATTCACTTTAAATTATAAATCAAATATCTAACAAACTCTAATTGTTAGGAAAAAAAATTTATTTGAGTAAATTGTTCGGAAGAATTCACTCTATAAGAAACTGTAAAAATTATTTGAATAATTTACATATGTACAAAATTATATAAGAAACATTGTTAAAAATGACGAATTCCGGTTTCTTTATCAGGCTCATCTTTTGATAGAACCGAGAGAATATGAAAAGCCAGGCCCATACCAAATTTTAAGTTACTAGGACTTTTGGTTCGAGAGTTATCGTGAGTACATCCAAAGATAATGTAAGGAAGATGCAGCACTCCGTGTATCAGCAAGTCAAAAGAATATAGAGAAAAATGGTTATTTTTAACGTATTTTGCTTTCCCTTTAAGATATAGCAATTTTTAAAAAATCGTCACAATTATAATCTAGGTTCGAATCCTGTCTGCGACGATTTTTTTATGATAAATATTCCATATCTTGAAGGGAAAGCAAGATACGTTAAAAATAATAATTTTCACTGATTTACTAAAAGAGAAAGCAATATCGAGGCGCACAAATATAGAGGTTAGTCAATATGACAACATACGCTTAATTTGCCATATTTAGGTTATATATTTGATGTAATCGAGGAAAAAAATTTCAAAAAAATTATAGCATGCTAGAAAGTCAATACAAACGTGTACATAACACTTCGAAGTGATTTTATGACAACATAATCTGAAAAAATATATGTCGACATTCCTTATTGAAAGTCGTGTGGTGATCACACCAGTTTTTTTTTTAGAAAAAGACCTTTGGAAGACTATTGGATACACTACGCCACGGTCGATTGCTTGTAAATTGCTTAGTTAAAGTATCACATTCGTACGTTTTTTAATGTTTGAAATTTCAATAAGCAAATACTTTTTTTATGCATAATAAAAATATGGCTTGACATTTTTTTAACTTATAGAACAAAACCTATGTACGACATTGCAATTATTCCGCACATAGCTATGATTGTTTAAGCACTGAAAAAACAATTAAAAGCATCATAATTAAGAAGGACACGTTTTACTTATAAATTTTATGTATTTTAAGAATTAAGTCTGAAGACATTCTAATAAGTAATTGTAATAGAAGTCAATACAAACGTGTACATATCACTTCAAAGTGGTTTAATGACAACATAACTATAAAAAAATATGTAGTCATTCCTTCATCATTCCTTATAGGAAAGTGAAGTGACCACATCAGTTTTTTAAGTTTAGTTTTTAAATATATTTTTGTGACTTATCGCCTTGTTTTCAGAAGTACATATGTATTTGTATTCAAAAAAAATTGACATAATTTAACTAAAAATTTACAAAGCGGAAAATATTCCTGTCGCCGACAGTTTTCGTTTTAGCAGGTTTTACTGTACATGTCTGTATGTATACTTTATCCTGTTAACGCGGAAAGTAAACTGAGACCCCAAACTACAAAATCTCATAAAGTTAAACCTGTTAATACGGAATTTAATCAAATCAACTTGCAAGAAATTCATAAATCTATTGTAATTTTTACCGTCCGTAAGAAAAAATATGCGACTTGTTTTGCGTACACGTAAAATTCTGTCGTTATTATTATAAAAAGCTGTAAACAAACTACAATTACCGATTTTAAAAAAATACATATGCAGAGTTAGGTTCCCATTTTTTTACCTTAACATACTTGAAAAGAATAAGCCCATCGTTTGGTGCAAGAATCAGAGATCTCCGTATAATAGTGTAATGTGGCACCGACATTTGAAGCTGCCTTGTTTTTTGTTTGCAGCTCCTGAAGCTGTCTGATTTTTGCACTTAATTGCTGTCATTGTTTGTGTAGGAACTAAACCAATAACCTAAGTAAATACGTACGGGCGTGCTTACGCTGGAAATAGTGTAGATTATTTAGTTTTGATAAGTTTGTTTCACGGCAGACTATGGCAAGTAGTACGTAGTACGCTTTATTTATTTGGTTCGTGCAATCAACAGTAACCAAAAGTGTGCAATGATAATAATAAGTTTCCTAATGAAAACCAAGTAAGAAGTAAGAAATAAAAGGTCATTTCATATCAAATAAAAATTAAAATCCGCCAAAAAATCCTAACTGATATATTTTGAAATCACCATGGCTTTTCTCCTAATTGAGCTAGAAAGATGGGAGTAGTGTCATTTTACTTAGTTTTAATGCTCTTTCTTTTGATCTACAACACAACATACTTTATTTTAAAGTGTTTTTGAGAAATACAATTCATTTTAATTTTCTCAAAAAGTACATTTTCGAAAATTTATTCTACTTTTTCTACAAATACTTTTGGTAAGTGATTCTTAAAATTTGAAAGTGGGAAGCTAATGGGCTCATAGTTAAATGATTATTTAAAAAAAGGGTGTTTCATAACTTTTTGTATAAGTTTAATACTATCTACCCTAACTTTACTTAATTTATTTATGATCCCATCTTTGTAGCTCAACTAGGAGAAAAGCTATGGTGATTTCAAAATATGTCGGTTAGGTTTTTTTAACGGATTCTAAAAAACTTTGCATAGCCGTAAGTTTGAAACCGTTCGAGATATTTAAAAAAAAATTCTTAATCTCTATGAGGACTGCCTCAATACAAAATTTCAACAAATTCTGAGGTGGTCAAGTAAATTTCTTTATTTTATTGTGTTGATTTTATACGGAATGACCCGAGGAGCTCCTTATAACTGTCGGTTTAAATGTTATGACGGTGAAGCAACGCTTAATGAAATTTTTAAGTCTTTTTATGGATTGGCTAATAAAGAACAACAAAACGTCTATTTGGGTAAAAGAAAGTGTTCACATGTATTTAGACAACATAGTTTTTTACTCTTTTTTTTCACGCGGTTTAATACAAGCGAAAAGCATTCAAAGAAGGAGACCAAAAGACGGCGTCGGAGTTGCAAAAAGTCGAACCTTTTTGTACAAAATAATAAAAGAACCTTTGTCAAGAAAGTGTAAAACATTTATGAACATACACAGAATAACAAAAAGCAGGGTGGAGAGTATGGACCCATATGACTTTAAAAACAAAAGCTGATACGTTCTATAAAGATTTAAAAGAAAAGAGTACCTTGGTTAAGGAAGAACCAACAGTAGAAGTTTTGTTTTTTGATTTCGAACAACATGCCTCTGCCACATATTCCTTCTGGTGACGTCTTCTTCAAGCGCCAGTTGTGTCTTATCCTTTTTGCATAATAAAGGCAGTGCTTCAAAAAGCTACTTTTATATTTTTGACAAAGTTGCAGGTCGGAAGTCACCAAATGAGGCAATAAGTTGCTCACATGATTTCATAAAGAACCACATTTAACCGGAGGTAACAACGCTATACGTTTTTAGCGACAACTGTGTGGCTCAAAACAAGAATGCAGTTCTTGTTCATTTTTGGCAAACTCTACTGTTACAAGATAGATTTGAGATAAGACATCGCTATTCAAAACCTGGGCATAGTTTTTATCCCTGTAACAGATCCTTTGCTCTAGTCAAAAAAGGAAAAAGAATCTGCCAGAGAAATGAAGTCGCATGATTGAAAATACAAGTAAAAAGTTTGTCAAAACTCTTACACAAAGATGGTTCTTAAGTACAAATAAACTATTGCACCATTTAAAAAAAAACAACATAAAAAATAGGTCTGGTTAAAAATTTCCACATATCGAAATATAAAATTATTGAGTGTAGTGATCAACACAAAGAAACTGTTATGTGCTAAGAGTTAGCAAGTGATTTACTGTCTGAACATTTTGTTCTTTTAAAAAAATCTTGTGTACCGATTTTTCCGACACTAAAAGAGGTTTATCATGCCCCATTGCCTCTAAAACGAAAAAAGGTATTAAATGACATGGAGCTGGTCAGACAGTATGTTGGCGAACCTGAAATGTGGTATAACCAACAAGTTGCGCCTAAATAAACAGAAGAATGTTCGACATCAGAGACAGACGATGAAGAAGAATAACTAAAGTAGAATATTATTTGACTTTTAAGTTACGAAATATTTTCTATAGTTTAGTTTTGTTCTTTTTATTAAAAGGCTTTGCAAAAACTTTTTTGTTCATTTTAGGCAAAAAACAAGCTGAGATTATTCGGCAAAAGTACTTAATACCATCCATTCTTGGATGATGTGGAAAAAGTACGAACGATAAAATAATATTTGTGAAATTCTGGGAAGTTCTTTTGCAATTGCCCACAATTTTTTTAAAATGAAACTGTCTGGTTATGGAAAGACAGAATAAAACTACAATGATACTAAACCAATTGCCGATTCCTCAAGATTATTATATCACGTTGTTGTTAAAGATCTGCGACAAATTTAATTTCATACAAGATTTTTGAGAAAAAGAAACCCGACGATGTCATTATGAAGTTTATCTAGACTGAACTTGAAGATATTTATAAAGTTCGTGGAGAAAATGCAAATGATGTAGTACTACCAGAACGATATTTGGGCGAGAGATTTAGCAACGATTTGTTTACTTTTTGAACCCTATACCTACTTTAATAATTCAAAGTTTTTTCTTCTAAAATATTTTTATGTGTAGCAGAAGAGTTTTGGCTAAAAGTGATGATAAAATTGTGAAAATTTAGAAACACTAAAAAATAATCTCTAATTAAACGTAGTGAAGTTACTTACTTTTTATGTTATGTTTAATTCAACACACTCTACCCATAAAGTACAAAACAATTTTAAAAGAACGTCAAAGACTAGTTCCTTTATTCCCAGCATATAAGAAAAATAAGTTTTCACAATTAAAGTTAGAAACCTTATATAAACTTAAACATTCCAATGAAAAAAAAACCTAATAAAATAAATCCTCACCTGGTTAGGAAGGAGCATGTATTTTTCGATCAATGTCTCTTGAATCGCAGTATCCACTTGAGCAGAAATCATGTATCCAACAGCTTCATAAAATGTATGAACTTGCTGAGTTTGTAAATCACAAATAATGGTAGATATAGATGCCAAAATATCCTCGATGAACGGACAAGTTTCTCCGATTTGTGTTGTTACAAAATGTCGACGGCATTTTAAAGCAATTTTAATAAAAGTATCGCACGCCATATCTTGTACACCATCGTGCGTTTCATGCATAAACTCAAATAATTTATTTACAACGGTTTTGAGAAACTTCCAATGAGCACGTAAAAATCGAGGATATTGTCCAACAACGTACATAATATTAGAAGCAATTATAGCTTTATTATCTTTGCCCCTTTTTTGTTCACATAATCCTAAGAGATCTTTAATAACAGTAACTAAAAACCTTTTTTCGTCTTCTTCGTGCATCGCACCTGATATACTACCAATAGCCCAACATAACGTGTTTAAATTCTTCCACGACCACTCAGTACCGTTTACTTGGTTTTGAAGTTTTTCAGTCATGATACGTTCAGTATCGGCACAATCTAAATGGGTTAAGTAAACTAACGTTTCTCGCATATTTTTGTACAAATTTATAGAATCTGTGTCTTTCATAAACTCTCTTACTACTTCACCATTGTCATTTTCAACTACTAAGACCTCTTCAGGTTTTGCCATTCTCGAAATCATAATGTACCGAACTTTATTCAGCACTTCTTGGTAGAGATTTCGTCGACTGTTCCCAAACAAAATTGATTGGGCGCCACTAAAGGAAACGTCTCGATATAGTTGTGCGCACAATGCGTTCCAATACTCCAAACAAATTTTGAAAATCTCCACTTCATCTACTTCTGAGATCATTACTAAATAATGTAAAGCGTTTCTTAATAAAGGTGCTGTGTTTTCGGCGAGACCTCCATGTTCTTTTAGAAACATACATAAAAACATTGCCAAATTCTGTATGAAATTTTGTTCTTGGTCTTGACCCATGGCATAGGCACTGCGAATGTCAGTTTGTAATGGTAGCATAAGTTCTAATTGACCCATAGTTTGACTAAATAAAGACATAAACATTTCATCATAGACTGTTCCAGTCAGACCAGCAATTTCGGTCAAACACTTAAGAGTAACATTTCGAAATAAAGGTACTGGTAAAAACTTAAAAATCAGCGTGTGCATTAATTTGGTCTCAAAAATGTAACCAACAGGGATCCAGTTTAAAAATCTTAGTAGCGTTTCTAAAGTAGCATTAACAAGAGGTGGATTTTGAGAATTTTCTAAGACAAACTGACATAATGTAAAAATTTGTGAAAATTCCAAGCACATTGTATCTTTTAAATGCTTGGCTTTAGTTTGTGTTATTTGTCCCGACGAAAAATCAAACAGCTCTTCACTCAATAACTGTAATATGATCATGTTATTCTGACAAAGAGACTCGTTAGTTTTACTAGCACCTACAATATCGGGTACAAAACTTTCCCAATTTTTGGGCCATTCACGCTTTAAAACCTGCACTAATATCATATTCAGTTTATTTAAATAAGTTTTATTCGCTTCTAAAGTTTCATGATCTGAACTTGTTTTAATTATAAGCGCCACAATATATTTCTTAATACCTTCGCACTGATTTCTTGGTAAAACTTTCCATCTTGTTTTAATAACTTGTTCTAAAATTTGTAAGGCATAATATTTTGTTTGTTGATTCGTTGAATATTCTAAAATTGTATCAACTCTCGTCCAAGCATCCGGATGTTCTTTCAAAGTTGTGAGCACCTCTTGTGCCACTCGTTGGGTCTCACCATTACCCGCATACATGCTAACAACCACGCTATCGAGTAACCCTATATCCAACTTTCGGTTGAAATCCAAAAGGGCAGCCGCTTGATGTGCTAAAGTTGCCATTTTTCGGGGAATTTATTTAACACGCTGAGCCAAAAAGACACAATCACTCCATTAAACTCGCCAACTATTAGAACGTCATTTATTTAGTAATCAACCTAACCTTCCTGACTGCTACCAAAATTACTGCTGCATTTTTGTTTACATTCTCGCAAAATGTACAATCAAATAAATTAGTTTACGCGTAAAATATTGTTAATAAGCTCGATATGAAGCATATTTAGCAAACTAACGTAATAATATCGCAAAAAACGTCACACACCCTACACGGTTCGTAAATTTAACCCCAAAATATTTTGGTGAAAACGATAATAAATTCAAATACGTATTACTTGATCGTACAGTAATTTTAATAGCAATTGGCGGGGTGTAATTGTAGTTACTTTGGATAATTTACTTACACAAAATCGCGGCGTAATTATTTACAATCACTCACTGTTTCACTCTTGCAACTGCAATCACAAAAAGCGCAAAAACCAGCAAGCGGACATTAGACAACAAAGAGAATATTGAAATTTGCGCCATCTACTATGATTTTCGAATAGCATTGTCAATGGCGCTACCTTCAAATCACTTATAAAATAACTGGAAATTTTAACGATTTATTTGATTTTCCAAATCGATTTACATGGAATACTTTTGTTTGTAAATTATTCTATACTTATTATAAATAATACAAAAAGTAAAATATTGCCTGTTAAAATTAACGTTTTGTTTTGGCCTCTTCAGAAACAAACACTAATATTACTTTTCTTTTGTGTTGCAAAATTGTCTATAAGTTTTTAATATTATTATTATCAACAGTGTTGTAATAGATACATGTAATTTTTTTGAAAGTACCTAGGTAGAGATACGCTAATTTAAAAGTACCTAATAATTTATAGGTACATTTTAAATACTTTCATTAAATATTTATTTGAAACTTAAACTTACCATTATTTAAATTGTACACACGTAAACATTAACAAACGGTTTTATTAATATAATTAAATTAAAAATGATGTTTAAGTTATTAAAATATTTAACATATAATTAGATTTAAATTATATAGTTTACCGCACCGTGATGAACTAGGTAATTAGAGTAGAAACAATATGAGCTTTTTTAACTTAAATAGATAAATATTTAAATATAGCTGGTTGATATAAACTATTAATTGAAGTACATTAAACGGCAGTGATTGTTAAAACTATATAATATTTACAGAACCGTAGTTTTTTTACAGATTAATCAAAATTTTAGAAATTAGGTAGTAAAGTAATATGAATTTTTACTTATTAGTGGAAATTGTTGATAAATTTAAATAACAAATAAACAAAAGAACAAATTTAAAACATTAATATGTTACAATTTAACCAATAAAAAATTTAAATAAAAAGATAGAACATAACCGTTTTATGTATACTTGTTTGTAACAAACTTATTATGCTTCTGTTTAATTTTTATTATTTTGAAAGTAGTTTTATATTAGTATCAATTGTACTTTAATTTGAAATTTGATGTAGCTGTATATGCACAAATGTAAAGTTTTAAAACGCTACTATTTAACTTTACAATACTTTTTTCATAATATTTTACACAATTCTTTTTGTTAATTAAAAATAGCTGTGGATGTCAAATGTCTGTCTTTTTCAATTCTTGGTTTTATCACACTTTGTGATATAATAAAAATGTTG
The DNA here is from genome assembly GCA_035610365.1 of Aquatica leii. Lineage (NCBI taxonomy): Eukaryota > Metazoa > Arthropoda > Insecta > Coleoptera > Lampyridae > Aquatica > Aquatica leii. Next base: position 54,628,238 of record CM069436.1, read on the forward strand.
TTTTTTGCAAATATATGTTACCGTGGAGTCGGGGGAAGGCGTCGCGACGTCGGCGTCGGTATCTTCCGGACTCGGTATGTGGTACGCGTAATACCGTTTTATCGCGATTTAAGAAACAACAATACCCAAGTCTAGCAGAATGCAAGTTTATTACTATATTTACAATAACGTTGTGAACTAACAATAATATTTACAAAATTAACTATATACATTCGCCGTTACAAGGGTACTTAAACCGCGCTCTCGAGTATCGCAAGCTGGTTGGTGATCCTCCAGACTCAGAGGATCATTAAGCGAAGGAGTCTTTCCGCGCCAACCAGTCAAACACTTCTCAATCTTGGTCGCTGGAAGCGCCGGTTTTATACCCTTTCTCGTAGTTCTTGCGGGACCACCTCCATCGGCGTATTGCGTCGTGGTTGGTTGTCGCACCGGAAGCCCCTGCGGCGAGCTGGTGACTCTGGTGGAGACAACATATAAATCTTTCTATTCTCAGTGCGTGTATAGGAGATGTATACTAGTATATACCAAATCCTCACAACTTCCAGACGTTATCGACGTAGCAATTTTCAGCAACGTTAGGTTACTTCACGATCTAACAACCGTTAGTGACCTCAGTTCTGACCACGAGCCCATGCTTCTACAACTAGGTGATCAAGCTGACAACGACAATCTCCAGTTCGAAAAGAACATTACTCTGTGGCCATCCTTCCAATTCGAGGCCAGCAGACTTATCACGAAAATTCCGGTTATCGAAAACGTCCCACAACTCCAAGCCGCGGTTGACAATTTCACCGAACTTATCAAAGATGCATCACAAAAGCCACCAAATCTATCACAAAATCCAAGTCGAATCCACTTCAATTACCACTTCACATTCGCAATTAGATCACCGAGAAAAACCGTCTAAGACGCAGATGGCAACGCACCCGCCACCCAGATGACAAAAGAGCCCTCAACGCAGCTCAAACCGCGATTCGAACACAAATCGAGCAACATCGAATTCTTCTCTTCAGCGACACAAACTCCAGTCCCTAAATGCACAAGATAACAGCGTGTGGTAAATGGCCAACAGCCTAAAAAACAGGAGCAAGCCACCCATGCCCACCATTCACGGTCCCCGAGGTCTAGTCTACACCGACTTAGACAAATCTGAAGCTTTCGCCGACACGCTCGACCTCCAATTCAGAGCAAATCATCCAGACGACGAAAACTTCCGTCGCACGAACGCCATTCACCGCGAAGTCAGAAGCATCCTGACGGCCAACCCAATCGAGCCCATCAGGCACACCACTCCGAAGGAAATCGAAGAGGTGATTAAAAATCTCAAACCGCGCAAAGCTCCCGGGAACGACGGCATTTCCAACAAAGCCCTCAAACTTCTTCCCAAAAAGGGTATAGCCACTCTAACTGCAATTTTCAACGCATGTCTACGACTTCGACACTTTCCACGTCAATGGAAAACCGCGGACGTCATACTAATCCCCAAACCAGGAAAGGATCACGTTATGCCCCAAAACTACCGTCCAATCAGCTTACTTCCGACGCTGGGTAAGTTATTGGAACGAATAATTCTCACTAGATTACCGGAACAGGTCGATACCAACCAAATCATCCCCCACGAACAGTTCGATTTTCGCAAGAAACACTCTACTGTTCATCAAGCCTTACGCGTCGTTGAGCAGATCACCGACGGTTTCAACCACCGCGACGTTACCGGCGCCGTCTTTCTCGACATTGAGAAAGCATTCGACAAAGTCTGGCATCGCGGGCTATTCTAAAAGATGTATGGTCTAGGCCATCAACCACTCAATGGTCCAGCTCATCGGATCCTTCCTAAATCGACGCTTGTTTGCGATCAAACTTTTCACCGCCAAGTCCACTCCACGACACATAGAAGCCGGCGTCCCTCAAGGATCAACGCTATCCCCACTTCTATACAACATTTTTACGGCAGACGTCCCAAAAATCGACGGACTCGCCAACACATTCTACGCCGACGACACAGTCGTTTTGGCAACATCCCGCTCACCCGCTTAAGCCGAGAGAAATCTTCAAATGGCCCTCACGTCACTGGACAACTAGTACAACGACTGGAGAATAGAAGTCAATCCCACCAAATGCGCCGCCATCCTCTTCAACCGAAGCAACATCGCTCCCACATGCCGCCTTCACATCAAAGGAAACGAAGTCCCCTGGGTAGACGAGACTAAATACCTCGGTCTCACCCTAGACAAAAACTTCTCTGGAAATCACACATCACCCAGAAGTTGACCTCTTCCAACGGCCTGCTAGTAAAATTATACCCCATGTTGTGCCGCAACAGCCGCCTCGACATCAACAACAAGCTTCTCATCTACAAGATGAGCATCCGCCTTTCCATGACCTACGCAGCTTCAGTATGGTTCTACGCTGCCAAAATCCACACCACCCGAATTCAAATATTCCAAAATAAGATGCTCCAAATTATTGCAGACGTCCCATGGTTCTTCCAAACAGACCGGCTCCACCAAGAACTCGACATCCCGATGGTCGCAGATTTCATACGTCAATCCGCAGCTACGCTCTATGCAGACCTCGCGGCCCACCCCAACCCATTCGTCCAAAGGCTTTGGGACTACGATCAAGATGACATGCCTAGGCACAAGCGGCCGAATGTGTCATCCTAAATTAAGTTAGAATGAAATGTACAACCCAGCGGAAAAGTTCGAAACTGAAGAGGCAACTCGGAGGTGGAAAACCGATCCAACGAGACTATTTAAACAGACAATGTTACCATTTATGATTTTGCTTTAAAAATGTATCATTGAAAAAGCAATAAACATGTATGTAATTGAATTGAATTGAGTTCGAAATAAAAAAAGTGAGATCAATCCGTTGATATCAAACTCATTATTAGTTACATCGTGCGAAAAAAACAGAAAAAATTGCGTCAATAACTTATTAGTTACAAAACGGCATTTTCTTCAAATGCATATATTTTAACTGTTTTCTAGTTGAATGCAGTAGAGTCCCGCTATTCCGAACAGAGTTCACAAAAACTACCGATTTTTTTAACTTAAAAACAGAAGAAAATTAAAAAGACGTTTGTGAAAAAACGTATACTTATTGTTATACAAAAAAGTTAAATAGAGACATACATAGAGTTTAAACTAGATGAAAACGTCTAAAAGCAAATTGGGATCAAAGCTGGTTCAGTCACAATTAGTTCGGAATAGCGACTCTCTGTCCCATTAAATAGTAGGAGACTTGAAAGTTACGTTAAATTTTTATTATACAATGAGGTCGAAAAATATGGAATAAGTTCATTATTTCTTAAATGATATAGTTTAAATGTCATTTTTTTCCGCCATTGACATGTTTTGGTCATGTTTTATTTCCGAGCTATGCCGTTATCGACATTTTTTTTAAATGGCAACCAATATTTTTTTAACGGATTTCGATAAAGTTCATTTTTCTTAGTACGAAAATGTCAAAGAAGTGTGACCTTGAAGAAAAAAGTTTTCGAGATGTAATGTAAATAAAAGTTATGCGATAAGACAAATTATCAAGAAAGCACTAGAAATAACAAACGATTTTGACAGTTGTTAGAATTTTGCATTTGTTCGTCAAAAGTTTATATTGTATTTTGCTGATTAATCATTGTTTAATAGTATTTCCTCAACTATTTGACAACAGAGAATCAATTACACAGTTCACCGTTATCAAGCAAAAATTTTTGAAAGTATATGCAATAGGAAAAATCGATTAAAATAGGTTGTCCAAGAGTTCAGGAAGATGTTTAATTAAACGTTCTATTCAAGTTTCAAGCAAATCCTCATTTGTTCACCCGCCAAATGGCAGCAAACAACAAAATAGTTTCAACTCCCGCCTCAAAATATTTGAAGTATAAAGTGGTTTTGATCCAAAAACTAAACGACGCAGTACATCGGCAAAACTGTAAATATTAGTTTCCTAGAAATCAATACTGAAAAATAGACACTCACAGTCAGTTTAAAAATTTAACCTTTGGCCTGGCTTTGTAGGTAACCGTATCTTTTGGGTTCATTTTTTGCGTTGACATTTAAAAGATACGAGACCAATTACTTTAAGCACTTGCAATACTTTACTCGAATGAAGAAAATCGAGATCTGCTCAATAACACGATACGATACCAACATAATGGTGCGCTACCTAATTTTGCGAAGACAGTTCACGAATATTTAAACCAAGTATTTGGTAACGAATGGATCGGACTACGTAAAAATAAAATATAAACAAAACATTTTGTTGAAGAAGTATTTATTGAAATTAAAACTTTTGTTTTAAAATCTAAAAAAAAAAATTAATGAATTGGATGAACTTGATGGGATGTTATAATCGAAATAATGTCCGACTCAATGTTTGTAAGTAGTAACCGCATTCATTTGATGTACTTTATGATTTCCTTTATTTGTGATGTTTTATGGTTATTAAATTGATGGTTAGCCAAATAGGAGATTTGAAGGTGCACAATAACCAATTAACCTTGGTACGTAATTTTTTCTGATATGGGTACAACATTATTCTGTGTGTATTAAATTTTAAAATCTTAGATTGTTAGTTGTTCTAGTTTTTGTTTCTACGCATAGAGGTACATGCATAATTTGTTTTGCTTATATTAATGTGTTACTTTCCCTTCTAGAGCACCAAATGCGTTTGCAGCTACATTAAATTGAAGTATTTTAAGTATACAAAGGTTGTATTTATTTTATTTTTTGTAAGCATTTTAGGGCTAGTTCTATAATATACATAAATGTTAGTTATAAGTTATACTTAGTTTAATTGTAAAATGCTGTCATAGTATTGATTAGCATAAATAAAACTAACAACCAAATGTCAGTATTTTAAAATTAAAGTAAGTATAACTAAACTTACGTTTATATCATGGTTGTAGAATCGGCCCTTAATCATATCATCATCACATGTTTAAAAATAACGTTGACTATACTTACATCTTTTATAAATGTAACATTTGTAAAATTTTATAAATATATATATAAATATTATAAATATTAATTTTCAAACATTTTTAGCATGTTTTTCTATTATTGATTTTGCAACGTAACTCTGGCCATTAAGACGATTTTGCAATGTTTTTAAAAATGTAAATATATCTTTTGTAAAACATTGAAAAAAATATTTCTTTGTTGATTTGGTTGACTGCTTGTAAAGTGATTCAACACCCAGTAAGGAATATCCAAGTAAAGAATGTCTTCAAATTATTAGTTAAGGTCCGCATGAAATCCTCGGTGTCCAACTATTTCTGAAGCATCGTCAGTGGTAACTGAAATGATATTAGTAAAGGGTATAGTTTTTATATCCAAAAATCTTTTTAATTCAGTAAATAACGTTTTACCTTTCGTATCAGTTTTCAAACATTTAGCAACCTAAATAACCTAAAAGTAAAGCTTCGTTTCCTGGTAATGTTGTCATTTCGTCAATCCTTTTTCGTATAGCATATATTATTACTCAGTAGATTTTTTTATAATATTAAAAGCAACACGGTGAGTATTACCTCACTAACAGCTGGTAGAATAAGTTCTTCACTAATAGTATGTGGCTTTCGGGATTTCGCAATCATTAAAGAAATATTATAAAAAGCACGCAGACCATCGTCATCTCTCTTAGATGTTGTTCATATAAGTTTTTGCAGTATCGGTGTTTTCAAATATATATTTTTTATTGTTTGAAAAAATGTTAAATCCTATTTTTTTGTCACTATGGATTTTTTGAATCGTTTGATTACATAGAAGACACATAAGTATTATTTCCTGGTGACAAAATCAAGCCATATTTCATATATTGTCTGCATTTTTTTCAGCTTACTCATACTGTTATAAGTTGGTATAGAAAAATACATGTATACAATTTTTTATTTGCAACAAACCACTGTTAACTATAATTTTTTTTTAAACGGAATTCTGCAATGTACCGCTCTTTTGAATTACTTATTTGAAATGTAAGAATAAAATTTCATGTAAATGTCACATATTGTGTAGGTACTCATTGTGTACCAAAAAGAAAATAAATAATTCAAAAATTAATTAACAATAGAATATAATATACAGTAATTCCAAACATTCGAGGATTTGATTATTCACCGAAATAAAAAAAAATAAACAAAAACATAAAATAGTAAGCTATAACTTTTACCCAACTAACTTCTTTTACAGAACCATTAATAATATATTCTTTAGAAACACATCTGTGTTGGAAAAACTTAAACTCCTTTCTTTTTTAACAAAAAAGAAATCTTTAATGAATGTAAAGGGTTTAATGTACTGATAACTGTGATATGTAATGTTTTTAATCAACTTAAACAAAAGTATAACTTTGCATAAATAAATTTAAATAAAAAAGAGGTATCAATTTTATTCAAATATACTTACGTACCGAAAGTACGCTATCTGCGTAACAATACAAACTTTCTTCTTTTTGTCCAAGACTATTAAAATTTGTTGTATGCACTTCACATCTCGCATAATACAGAACTAAAGTGTTGATTAGATGCACGACGCTTTTATATTATTATTTATATTTAAGACATGTTGATACAGGTATCGGCTATATTGCGTTCCTGTATAAACCTGTATAGATAACTTTGATCGCTAATAATTAATTAATGTTTTAATTTTATACTAAACCTTGTTCAGACCCCTTGACGTTATTCAGGGACTCTTAAACTTTTCACAGAGCCCCTGAATGATTTTGAGAACTACTAGGGGTCTGTAGGTATCATTTTGAGAACCATCCCTAATACCACAAAAATGTTCCATGGACTTTCAATGGATATTTTTTCATGGACATGTAAACGTTTTTCGGACGTCCATAAAAGATCCAAAGTAAATACTATATGGACGTCCATAGTATTTACGTCCATAATAGTTCCTGCCCTATTTTCACTGTTCATACATTACAAAATTAGATACAAGAATTTATTAAAAAAGCATTAATACATAATACAACAAAATACAACGATTTATAGAATATATACTACAATGCAATGCCAGAAAAGCAATACAAATATAAACAACAATAGAAAAACAAAACTTTTTATTAAAGTTTTTAAAAGTAAAATAACACACAATAAAATGATAAAAAAATCTTATATTCCTTAGTTAAAAATAAGAAACAAAATAATAAAATAATTGAATTTTTACCACAAAATAATCTTGTAGCTCTTATTCTGATTCTGCCATTTATTTCGCCTCCCTTACAGCTGAATTCTTGAACCACGACTTAATCTCGTCTTCTACTCCTATGTTGGTTGAATTTTTTGGTAATGGATCTCACCAAACACCTTTAAATTATAATAATAATTTAAAATATGTCTTATTTAAATTTCTATTTATAAAAACTAACTACAACTATTGTTTCGACTGTATAATCTTAATTGGCAGTCAGCATCAGGTAATAAATTGCAACCATTTAAATCTACCTTAAAACTTTTAAATTAATTATTGTTATAATCAGAATATAATTTTCGTAATAAATTTTAAAAATGCAGCTAATCCCATTGAATCTTAATAGTGACGCTTCCTACAAAGGACATAAATAATATTTTGTCCAATGTACGTTTTGCACAAAACGTTTCATGAACGTCCGTTAAAAGTCCATGGAAGTTCAGATCTTTATTGGACTTAAACTGGACGTCCAATGGACCTTGTGTGCTATTAGGAACAGATCTAGTGGATCTATCTAATGGCATTCTAAATATCCTCATCTTAACTTCTCCACTACTTCTAATAGAGGTATTAAAAAGCAAACTTTATTTCAATAGAAGAAATATCATGGACGAAGAGACAGAATTTGTAACAAAATGTGGGCAATTCTAGGCGATACCTACTCTTAGTACAGGAGTTTAAGAAAATGCTTGGAGGTCACTTGAAAAATTTACTTTAATTTTTTGTTGTACATGTCTGCTTTTATTATTCAGTATTATTTCCATTAGTAGTTATAGTGTTAGTCGTTGATTGTTAATATTGATTTCAATAATGTGATGTAACTCACTCACGTTTAAAAACTAAAACCCGTGAACAAAAAAGTAACGACATATCGCTGTGGCTGTAATTGTCAAGCCACCCCCCCCCCTTCCTTCTACGTTGTATTGAGTTCGTTATGCTAACTCTCGATATGTGAGAAGGCTGTTGTAGGTTAAATAAAACACACAGCAAAAATAAATCGTGGTTTTTGTTCAAGTAGAACTCGTTAAATTTTAACCAAAATTTTCTGTTTGATGGAATCCACAGTAGAAGGGGAAAAACAGACAAAGAAACCTCACCGGTTCTCTAATTAAATGTAAATGCAAGATCATTAAATAATTTAGATTTATCAAGCAACCAGTTTATAATTAAGAATGTCAATAAAAATCCTGAAACGTTCAAGAAATTACTTGCAAACGCAAGAGCCTTCTAGAATGCTGGTGACGAACGATCGAGAAGGATTTCCGTATGTCTTTATATAGCGACGAAGTTATTGTCGAAACGCGAATGCAGCTGTATTAAGAAGATTATCAAGTGAAAATAAATCGTTAGCACGTGTTTGTCTACATAAATAAATCGAGAATAATCGTGTATGTAATAATTAGTGTAAACAAGTGTGAAATCCGAGGACGTTATCTTATCTTAAGTGATATAAATTATAGTGTAAGTGTTTTTATTAAATATTATTATTAAATTTAATTAGTTCGGTTAATTTAAAAGTGTATATATTTCTAGAATAAGTAAACGTAGTTTTAATCGTTTAAATAAATTAGTTTTTAATAAATAGATACGTAACAATCCGAACATCCCCAAATTTAAATACACAAATATGATAACAGGTTTAAATTTCAACACATATAAACACGTGCACAAACATATTTATATTTAACAGAAGAAGAGTTAGTTAACTAACTGCCTGCCAATAGTCGGTACAAACAAACGTGGATCAAAAATATTAGATTTAGTTTTATTGGTTTTATATAATTCGTTTTATTTAAAAATACATATATAAAAGATTGAAGCGTTAATGAGTTATGCTTAACAAGCTGCAGTTTTTGTTAAATAAAATATATGTATGTGGCATTTTTTTACAATAATTAAAAGAAACGTGCTTCATTCAATTATCTCAATCTGTGTGAGTTTAATTTGTTATCTAATTAAAAATTATCAAAAAATACACGTACCATACCCAAATTAGGATATATCTAAAAAAAATAAAACGTAGCGTCCATTATCATAGAAGCAATCTAACCCGACTTTAATACATAAAAGCAAGTAGAGGCGTTTCATTATGTCGTGAACTGTGACCTTGAGTTGAAAATTGAAATTAATAAACAAAAACTTAAAATTTTGACAAGTCTAAGTGAACCTCAAAAACGTTAGTTCATTTAAAAGACAACCACGTCAACAAAAAATTTTAATAATTTAAAAATAAATAGGTATTTATATATTAAATAAAAATAAGTACTAATGAAGACTTGGTAATTACAATTCAACGACAAAAGCAATTATAGGTAAGAAAAAATTTTCCGCCGAATATTTGTAAGACTGATGATAGCATCATTTTGACATAAAGTGATTACAGCCTTCTTGCCTTCTACTTGCCTATCAGGGAAATGTTATCCCTACTCTAACGAGTAGGGATAACATTTCTCTGTTGCCTATATCATAGACTGAAGATACAGTTCTAGTACTGGTTCTAGTCACGGGCTTAACCGATGTTTATTCCGGTGCCGTAAGTATAATACCTTTGGAAAGATGTGCAAATTTTTAATGTTACCAAATAACTTGTAAGTTTAATTTAAAAAAAATGAGGTCTAGCTAAATAAATACCAATTGTCAATAAATCTCTTTTTATGAAAACCAGATTCGAAAGTACCTAATAACTACACCGACTCTACCTTTATAAAATCCAAACTCAAACGCGTCTTCTTCGCATAAGCTGCTCTCTACAAACAAAATGGTTAATTATTACAGATACGACGGTGTTGTATCAAAAATTACAAACAAATGAAATTATATGAAATGAATTTCAATTACATTTCAAGCATTTCTTAAGACATGTCAATTTAGTATTTTAAGTTTTAATTGATAATTGGTTTTGCTGACGAAATTCTTAATTCAATAGCTACGATTTAGTTAACAACGGCGTCACCTAACTACACAGTTAACTATGTTTTATGGAACCGGGCCTTATTGTATTATATTCGATAGGATGGATTCGTTGTACTTTTGTCGGTTTAGAATCACAACTTTGTATAAAGTTGATTCAAAAAATAGTTGGAAAAAGATGTGATGAAATGATATTTGGTGTATCTCCACAATTCGCAGTCCAGCGGCGCCACAACCTATACACGGGTAGATGATCAACGAAAACACGTTGTGGCGTGCTCGTTGCCGGTGCGTGAGGACAATCCAAGCGGTCTTTTCGTAAACTTGGCTCGCGTAAATTTCTTCGTAAAAGAATAACCAACATTGCAAGAATTCTACATGAAGTGTCAGGAAACAATGTATTTTTAAAGATAAGTGTGATGATTATGGTTTACTTAAATTAGAGTTATGTAGCTTGTATATTAATTGAGCGTAAAGCTATTGGAAGCACATTTTATCTCTTATTTTTTCTCTTTTCTTATCATAGAGTAACTATTTCTGGTATGTTAGTGCCCGAGAGTATAACAGAGTAATGAAAAATAGTTTTTCGTTAAATGTGTTTCGTTAAACTTAAATTTTGTTTTGCTATTTAATTGATAAATGTTATTACGCAGGGTTTTATTTGTTTTTAAATACGCGCGATACATCACTCAAGTCATAAAAATTTTATAATAAATAAATAACATTAATTTATAGTAAAGAAAAAATCTTATTTTGCTTCTCCCTTTATTACACTCATAAAATGCAACCACTTTGATCCAGTTGATACATTCTAGAATCAAGAGTTGCATATTTAGTTAAGGAATTGTTCAGAAGAACTGTCACACATTTTCAGGCGACTGAACTATTCAACCATGTTTACCTTTAAACAGTCACAGTTATTAGTAATCTCTATCCTGCTTGATGACTAAGGTGTAACACGGTCTTTAGATGCACAGAACTCTCAGTCAAACAACCAATTTAAGAAATGATATACGGAATCTACGAGTTTTCAGTCAAAAGAACTAACTGAAGCAGGGCGTTCAGAGTCAAGCTCTCTGTTCATCTGCTTGACAATGTTAAAAAAAAAGAGTTATGTAGACAGCTTGTAATGACGAGTAAGAACCATTTGCGTCTGATGATAAAAACGGCATTCTCGTTTCAGAAAATGACTGCAATGTCAAGTCTGCAGCCAACGGTACTACGGTACCACGCAGAATACATCGGATTACCGAAAACAGCAAAATACGTTATTTGTGATATATGTATGTATACAAATTTTGCTTCCTTTCCCATCCATCTGAGCGCATTTTGTGCGTATTGCTCAATGTATGTCTTCTTACCATTTGGAGTGTGCCATCTCACCCGTAAGAGTTGGATGAGATTGATTTTTGATAATACATTTTTGTTTAAATTATTTTTAAAAGAAAATATCTTTTTTGTTAAACTTTTAGATTGTATATTGCTAATAATAAACTACTATTTAATACAGAATGGTTATATTTGCGTTAGATATATTAGTGCATAGATTCAGAATGATCTTTTAATTTATGCGAAAACCAAATTTTATAAGTAATTTCCGTGAATTTAAAACAAATTAAAGTACATCTTTTTGACAAAAATTATTGAGGCAATAAGTAAAGGTTGCTAAAAAATATTTGAGATCTCTGAACCTGAATTATTACTTTTGACACTAATTTTGAATTACTTCGGGTAGGTACAAAATAATTAGCCTCAAATGCTTCAGATATTTTCCCGAATTATTGAGAATCTGTATATTTTTATACAGACACTGGAACCACTTTTGCTAGAGCTTTTAAGAAAGACCATTTGATAACGCTTTCTGGCAATTTATAAGTATTACAAAAGTGACATCCATTTATGAACTGCTACTACCATTATCAACGAATATGAAGAAAGTAGATGTGAGAGTGTACGTTTCTGAACTGAACGCACATTTAAGCGTTAAAAATAATATACTATAGTTTATCTAAAAAAATACAACCAATCTTAATTCTTTACGTTGGAAATTGATAAACGTGTACATTTTTAATTTTATTTATCGGCGTTATTCACTATTGAATTCAGAATACGAGCATTTCGCCATCACTTTTATCAGTTAGTAGATTGTCACACTCGTTCGTTTATTGCAATAATGTGTCTTTAAACAATTACAAAATAAAACTAAAACACAAGCAATATGTATAAAGATACCACAATAACTGAAAAACTTTGTTTTAGAATTAATAAAATACGAAATTTGGTTTTGTGTAATACGAAAATATTTCTTGATATGTCAGTTATTATCTACTGTTTTTCAACAATGTTTTTTCTTTTGCAAATTAATTTAGGCAAATTATTAATACACATGTGTTCTCAGTATTAAATCTTTGATACCCAACTTATGTAAATATACATATACTTATATATATTACAATTTTATTAAAAAACAAAATGTTACAGCAAAAAGATAATACTGTATAAAACGGATCAATACATATTATACAACTTTATCACAAATAAATTAGATTAACAACTGAATAAGAACAAGATATAGATCTACAACAGTAACCTAAAATAAAATAAAACTAAGATATTGATGGATCTGATACAGTTCCCCAAAATAGTACCGCTGATGTGCTTTCATGTCGCACCATAAACAAAAAAGGTCTATTTAAAATAAATAATTTACTACCTCCTATGTATTCAAGAATGCTAGCGGAAACGGCTGCAGCTTCAGTACCTTTTTCATCAACAGATAAATGTACCTGTTGGAAAACATTTGAAATCTTCAAAACATCATCCTCTACAGCTTCCTTTAAATTAATGTCGATTTTACCGATAGCGTCAAGACGATTGAACAGTCTAATACGTTCTTCTAAAACATCGAACGAATCTTGATCGTCGTTTTCGTTTATCATTTTTCTAAAAACCTTATCAAAAAATCTATACCTTTCTAAAGGATCTATTATACTTAAAGTGTTAGCTAACTTTAATTTTGGAATTTTAACTGTTACTGACGATCTCTTCATTTCAGAAAGAAGTTCAAGAGAATCTTTTATATTTATCTTCTCAGAGAACTTCTTGATATTGTGTTCTTCTCCGTTATTTACGTGTGGTAAAAAAAAGTACATTGCTACTTCATCGTTTATATACGGAAGCTTAATCGCCGCGCAGTTTAATTTGTCACTATCGGCATAGGGTATGTCAGTAAACGTTTCTTGCATGTACTCTACTTTGACCTTTTTTTCAGCGGTAGAACTAAAAACGTCTATTACGTTTCTTTCAAAGCTAAAAGGATTTTCCCACTCAGCTTTGAAATAAATCGCGTTAGTTAAAATAGCCGATGTCGACGGCGGCAACGGTGCCGATAAAATTGATTTAATTACACCCTGAGTTTGCTGGTTTGCCCAATTATTAATGATCTCTTGAGAAGTCAACGGATCCGTACTAAAATTCAGCGCTTGCACCTCCGTTTGGTAAATTTCCAAATTATGTTCAAAATTTTCTTTTAAATGTAATTTTGAGTTAACAAACAAGCTACTACTGCAATTTAAAGTAAAAGATTTCGCGTTATTTCTAGTTTCTAAATTACGCACTAAGTTGCCCATTTGAGAATGAAATTTTGCATAAGGCACATTAAACGTCGTATTTTTAAATCCATGATAACGAATTAACGCATGATGCGGATTTGCGTTTTTCGGCAGGGATAATAAATTATACAGCTGCTGCCTTAGTTCTTCATCGGCACCAAGCATAAGTTGAGAAATTAACAACGCAACGCTAAGTGGAGAAACTAAAAAGTTTTGAATCGAATTTCTGCTCGAATCGGATAATAACGTTTGTAATCGTACGGCGATGCTGAATATTGCTTCTAAGGCATCTCCAAATTGCTTTTCCGGAGACACGCTCTGTTGAAATGTGCTGGATGCGCATATTAAAAAGACTAGAAGGCAGATATGAGCTAGATTTGCCATTGTTACCTGAAAATAAACTTTATTTTAATATTATTGAATTTGAAAATAAACAAACAGTTATAAGTTGTTTTATCACAGATTATTAATCACTTCATTTGAACAAACCAGTTTTATTATAGGTTTCAAATGCAAATCTCTTAATTTTTGGTAATATTCGCGCATTACCATAAATAAATAAACCTGATATAAATTGCGCTGTTTGAAAGGCCTTTGAATGCTTACATTGACACACAATCAATATAAAAAACTAGTAAATTTTCAAAATATTTGTTTACATTATATGTATTTTACAAATTATATCTAATGTATACTAGTATAATTTATTTATACGTTTAGAATTTTCACCCAGTTAGGTACCTGCAATTTGCCTTAAGAAAATATTGATAGTTTACTAATTGCTTATGCGTGCAATCATATCGAAAAAATAACTAGAAAAAATGTAAACAAAATTTGAATCCCTCCTTCAAAAATTAACTTAAAAAATTGGTCAATACATAAATAATTTGTTAATTTTTAGTCGATGCGTACGTCAAATGATTTAACATAAAATAATAGATTATGGTAGCGACCTAATTTTGAAATTTATTTTTTTCATGCAAACAATGTCAAATGTTACGTACAGGTTTTGCAATCATCGACCATTAAGGACAAAATAAAATATACCGTATAGGACCTATAAAGTAGGTATACTATAAAAACTAACAAACAAAACTATCAGGTTTTTCGACTGCACGCAATCAGTTGGTACAAAGAAACTCAATGAAATAATCGTATAAACTAAGTAAAGTTGCTTGATCGTCAAACTGAATTCTGTCAATGAAATTTTTCGAGTAATTTAATTATTGCTTATAACAGTAGAACGATTTTTGCGAGGAGACCATATCTTTAATCACCTTTGTAATAAGTAAAATTGTAAGTAAAATCTGAGACAAACGTCATATCGTAGAAACGCAACTACGTAGAGTTCATTTCAAGACTAAAGAACCGCTGCGCAGAAACCAATTTTGTTCCGAATGTCAATACACTAGCTAACCAAAAAACGTTTGCACTTTTCATACGGCGTTTGAAGTGTTCACATTTATTCCACAAGTTGTTACAAACTCTTTTTTATCTTTGTGTTTTATATTTTTTTATATTATATTCATCGTCTTGTATGCATTCACTTTTTAGTTCAATTAAAGGTAAACCATTACCGTTAATGTTTACAGATGATGTTTTTAGTTAGAATTTATTTTGCATGATCGTTAAATTCCGTATTTATCCGACGCGCACCTGACGGTTCTTTAGTCGTGAAATGATCTCTACGAGTTACATATATCCACATGCAGAACTCTTATAAATCATACCTTATAATAAGCTTTATAAAAACGGATTTGCAAAAAAAATTACTAAACAACCAAACAAATTTTTTTAAAGTAATTAGTTCACTTTTATTAACTCTGCTCAATCACAACATTTCATCAACATGAGCAAAACATTGACATCTGCTGTTATATTAATATAAATTTTAGCTGTAAAACGCCGTGCAATAAAATTCGTTTTTTGACAAGACAAAAATTGCTTTGACCATTTACAAAAAATTCAAAGCAAATAATTTACTGAAACAGAACTAATACTAAAAACGTACAACAGATGCAAATCTTCAATTTTATGTTTATAGATCCTTCTGGATACTACATGTTTTTTAAAGGATTGGTAATGTGCTGATGCTTTAGTTGTTGGTTATTGGCTATTTAAACAAATATTTTTGCTTGTTTGAATAAACGTTTGTTTGCTTTATTAAATATATCGATGTTACGTTACAATAGCAAGAACGTTCTTCCACGTAATCTAGATTTAAGTTATCGCGAAGACTTCCACGGCTAGAGTCTACAGCGTGTCTTATGGTAGAGGTGTGCGAAGCTAAAAATTTATGAACTTCAACTTTTCTTTTATAATAAAAGTTCTGCTTGGTTTGAAACTTATTTTTAAAATATTTTTGAATTTGTAGAATCACGTAAGTCTTGAAAGGCAAGAACTATTACCGCTTCAGGTAAAATACTTCTCTCGTATAGACTAGATTAAAATGTTACTAAAAAAAGTTGTTCAAAATAACAAATTATGGCTTCATACAAAATTTCAGAAAGATCTACTTACTTTGAAACCGTCATTGTTTAGATTTAACAAAATCATTTATAAAATATTTTGTTTGAAGACAGAAAAATATTTATGGTAAATTTATTAACAACAACTGCTACTTTTATTAGCGATATCTGAATTTTTAAAACAGTATGACAAAAAAAACTGGTGTTATCACAACACGACTTTCCTATAAGAATATCTACACGTTTGTATTGATTTCCTAGCATGCTATAATTTTTTTGATTTTGTCTCCTCGATTTCATTAAGCTGTAACCGAAATATCGCAAATTGAGTTTATTATGTTGTCATATCGACTAACTCCTATATTTGTGCGCCTCTATATTGCTTTCCCTTTAGTAAATCACTAAATTTTTTTTAACTTTTATCTCTATAAGAAACTAAAAATAATTCGAATAATTTACATACGTACAAGATTGCATAATAAAAACTGTTAAAAATGGCGGATACACCCACTTCTGATTTCTTTATCAGACCTATCTTTTGAAAGAACCGAGGGAATATGAAAAGCCATACCAAATTTCAAATTACTAGGACTTTTGGTTTGAGAGTGATCGTGGTTATATCGTTAGACACCCAGACAAACACACACACACACACACACACAGAGACTCAATTTCAATTCAGCAGACCTTGAAACTTAAAATTATGCAAAAAAATTGAAAGAAAATTGCTATACTTTCCTTATAATAAAGTAAAAACAATAGTAGGTCAAGAAAAGGTAATTGTTGACTAATCTTTCTGTTAGATTACGATTGGTAGAACCTTTAGTTCAGATCATAATTACCTACTGCTAGATTATGTTAACATTACAGCAAATAGCGTTGTTTTGTGTTATAGTTTGCTAACAGAAGTGGTGTAGCAATTTAACGAAAATTTTTTTAACATTAATCTAAAACAAATAATTGCCATGCGAATAGCTCAACATTTTTTTTGCAATGAGCAGCGTATTCGTCAAGAAAGAAATATGAAATATGAGGAAAACAACGCCGCAACGATTGTTGCTATGAATAGAATAATAAATATAATTTTTATGAGTTGAACCTAAACAATTACGGTTTAATCAAAGTAGGCAGATCTTTCTAAAATTTTGTATAGAAGCATATCTTGTCATGCTGGATAATTGTTCTTAGTAACATTTTAACCTACTGTAAACGAGAAAAGTACTTTACTTAAAACGGAAATAGTTCTTGCTCAACTGTCTCCGTATATATATATAGAAGAAGTATCGTTGCATGAACTCGACTTTAATTTCGTAACGTTCAAAAAGAAGCGTGTTTTGATAAACCAGTAGCTATCAAAAACCAATGAGAGAATAGCTCAATACCGTGAGGTGTTTGACAATCTCTATGCTTTCTTCTATTAAAGACGGATAAAAATTTTGCAATAATCAAGAGGTTATCAAAATCTATATTGTGATCTGTAGTAAAATCATGTTCAGCAACAGCAGACTTAAAAATATGTCTTTTGTTTATATAACGATTATGTTCTGAAATACGTATAATGACGGAACGATCAGCTTCACCGATATGGACTAAACCACATAAACAAAGAATTTTTTATACACCTTGAGATGAAAGTGTAAAAATGTTTTCTTAGAAGAATAAAGATTGTACCTGTCGAGTTGAATATGAGTGTAACACCATTCTTACAAAATAGTTTTCTGATTTGATCCCTGACTACAATTGTAAAGTAAAAATTCCGATTTCGGATTGGCATATGTGATTAGTAGTCGAGTACAAAGATGTAGACAACGATTTATAACTACCGGAATATCCCACTTCATATAAACAATGTTTAATAGAGTTCCAGTAAGTTGAAGAAGTTTTGAATCTAAATTCTCAGGTTGGCAACAATAAATAAACAAAATGGCCTAAAAGTACGTCAGGTTTAAGTGTCACCAGAACGTCGAGAAATAGAAAAGAAGCATTCTCTGCGATTTCTATGCTGAATTTGATATGAAGGTGTTAGTTGTTTAGATGATCAAGAAACAACAACAGGAAATTTAGGAGAACCCATAGCGGCACCCAAAACTTGTTATTAAAAAAAAATTGAAAGTAAGTGGATGATCAACACTTATCAATAAAAAGAACCAAACTCCAATCTTTGTCATGATGGGACAGAATTTGCTGAATGATAATAAACAAATATTTAATAGAAACTTTGGTAAAAAGTAAAGTCACATCAAAACTCAGAACAAGATCCTGGGTTCAAGCTTTATAGATTTCAAACGTTGAATGAAACGATGAGATTTGAGAATGTGAGAAGAGGTTTTACTTCTAAATTCGTAAAGAACATTGGATACAAACTTGGCTAGCTTGTAAGTAAGAGATTGGATAGTATTGACGATCTAAAAGATATAGGTACCTTGTTTTTCGACTTTCGAAAAACCGTGTAAACTAGGTGGTTTAGAAACTAAGGGGGTAAGTCGACATTTACTTTCAAGAAATAGACTAGAAGATCTGATGATTTCGCTGATCTCGCCGTCAATCTTCGAAGTAGGATGTCGAGTTAAAGGAGAGTAGGTATCCTCGGACAGAATGCAATGTATTTTGTCAGCGTAATCAGTTTGGTTCAAAATGACAGTAGCATTGCTCGATGGTATCGAGGTTCCTACGAAGACGCTTTAAAGCTAACTCTTCCGACTTAGAAATATTGGATTTAGAAACTTTAGATGTTTCAAGAATTTTCCAAGTTTGAATACGAATGGGATCTTATATGTGGCGGAGACTCAACAGCACATACAATTCAAACCTTTGGATAGTACCGATTCTTGTTCTGAACTGAAGTAAGAGTGAAACTAGATAGATTAATCGTTTTTACGAAGCCAGTAGTAGAACAAACTTTTTAATTTTTGGATGCCAACAATTAAAACTTTTTGAGTAGAATTTCAGTGGTTAGCCGTAAAGTAGTATTAGACTGCTGGTTAGTAATGTTGTTAAAGAAATTGCAATCATACGCAGTGTTGGTCAACTCCGGATAAAAATTAAAAAAACTATTTAGAAATCGTATCTATAACTTTCGTCTGGTTTGCTTGATCCGTTCGCGTATCAACGCTAGACTAGCACGGTGAAAAATGTAAAACTTAATTTTGAGAAATTCAAGAATGATGTTGTGACCACAACAACGACTAAGAAAAGTTAAAGTGCAAAAAAGTTCGACAAATTTGTTACGGAGTTAAGAAAATACGAAGATTTTAGAAGAGATATATCTCCGCAAAGATTTTTAGTGTAATCGCAAAGGCTTCCACGACCGGAGTCTATACTAAGACTACAACGCCTTCCGGGTTTGGACCAGGCGCGGCTTCAGAGGGGGGGCCGAGGGGGCCATGGCGCCCTCCCCGACATTGAAAATAATACTGAAGTTTTTCTCACTTTGTATGTAATACATTCGCTTTTTTTAATAGTTGTATAATTTATGATGCTTTATCGCTTGCAAGTAAAAGCTTGGTGCATAACGAATGGTTATTCAATTTTATATTAACGCCATATTCAATACATTATTATTTAAAAATGTGATGAGCACCCCCCCCCCCCCCGCTTTAAAATAATGGAGCCCCAACCGAAATGAACTGCTGGAGCCGCGCCTGGTTTGGACCGTGTTGTAACCGAATTTGCCAAGTTGAAAGTGAGTGAAACGTTGGCAACTTTAGTTATAACATCAACTCGATTTAAACCTAAAAGACGTTCTAATTTTGGTATAGATTTATAAAACCAAAAAACCGAATTTTAAGATATTAGAAAAATGCCGAATAGGGAAAAAATAACAGAGAGAAAAATTCGTTATTCTTAAATAGTTTTTAGTCTATTATTTAAAATATTTGCACTTATTACAAAACTATCTATAATACAGTTTTATACAATTTTTAGTTTTTACGTTTAGACTTGCATAATATGTCTATGATATTAGCTATAATTTCGCAGTAATATTGTTGCATTTTTTTAATTTTAGAATGTATGTCAACTATTTAAAAAAACGCGTTTTGGAAAATGTTAAAATTACCTAGTCATCTGAAGCTTGAAAACAATACTAATGTTTTAAGATTAACATTAAAAAAACCAAATAAGTCTTCTTTAATAAATTGTTATATAAGAAGAAATAATTCATAGGTAAACATCCTGTTGTCAATCCTACGAGTTTCGGTATTTTGCTGTCGTTAAAGAATTTCACGTTTATTTACATATTCGATTTAAAATTATTAAAATTAGAAGTATAGGTTTGACTTTTAATGTAAAAAATGTTATTTTTCCACTTATAAGATGTGTTTATTTTTAGAGAATACGACAACGACAAAATACTTTGGTTTTTCCGAGAAAATAAATAAATAAACTCTGATTAATGATATATAAAATACCAAATAAAAATATTTAATTTCAAATCAATAACTTGTGTAGTTTATGAAAAATCAAAAGAAGATAAATCCAAAAATAAGTCTATACTAATCTAAAATATATTTTTTATAAACAACGTCTAGACAATTACCAAAAGCTAATAAACTTTTGATAAAATTAGGTTTTAAATTATTATTCAAAACGTTTGAAAGAATTTGGTGACTGTAATAGTTTATGTCAAACTATTGTTAAAAAACTCCTGCATGAAAGTTGTCAACTGTCAACATTGACAATAGATATGTAGTGGCTAACTAGTAATAGCTAAAATTTTTTCATCGCTCATGATTGTGTTTTAGCTATAAAAACGTCAACAAAAGTCAATATCTATGACGTTTATCAGTATCAGTTAATTTGCATATCCTTCTTAACCATTATTTTGCCAATAAATACAAAGTAACACTTGGAACCGGAGCTCATCACAAAAATTACAAAAAAGTCATCTTTCGATTATATTTTAGTTGTTATACCGTTCTATTAAGTATATTTTTTGATATTGTTTATTGAAAATAAACATATTATTTTAAATTTAATTTTATGTACAATCAGGTGGACGTTTTGAACATTGACTTAGTAGTTGACTGTCAAAAATCAATTATATCATTGTTACGTAAAGCGTAAAGTACACATTTTAGGTTTAATTAAATACATAAGCATCTATAAGCTTAAATTAGTAAACCTAAAATAATTTCAATGTTGTATTTTTTCCTAATATAATAACAGTAATTAAAAGCACGAATCAAAAACGTAATAATGTTTTTCTGTCATGATTTAAAATAAACTAATTCGACTCCACATGTACATTTTCGTTTAGTGTCAAGTATAATTACGTAGATCAAACATAAAATGAGAACGTTTTTTTTTTATTTTTGAAATAAAAAAAGAGATGTCAAAGGTACTCACACAACAGTAAATATTCGTTGTATCTTTAAAATACGTTCACAATATTCAAAATATTGAATGCATATTATTGAATATTTCTAATTGCATATTCCACTAATGTTCAAAAAACGTTATATGTATATTTACAGAATGCCCTAATAATATTGAATATATAATATGTACGCATGTACTTTCCAAAAGTTTTTATTTTTAACTTTTTTTATGTTAACACGTCTAAATTAAAAATATTTGATTAATACTTTAGTTTAGCAAATTTAGTTGTGAATATTTCTCTAAATTGTTACATGTATTTACTTTTATGCTCAATTGCACCGTACTTTTTAAGTTATACTTATTATTAAGTAACGCTATTACTGTAGAAACAATTGTTATAACAAATACATCCATGGTAACTGAGTCTTACTTAGCACTAAGTTTAACTTAAAAAACACGGTGCAATCGGGCATTAGGAGTTTTTTAATGAAAATCATAATTGTAACACTAAAACTAATAAAAACCAATATGCTAGTTTGTACATTAACATAGTTATGTAAATTCTTTAAAAAATAGTTAATCTGTAATGCAATTTCATATACTCCTATTTATATTTCTTGGTAAATTTCGCCATATTGTTATTAAACTATGAAGTGCAATGACTGGTGATCGACTTTTTAAATGATTTTCTTCATTAATGTGGACCCAGATGATGTGCAGGATCGGGTCATTAGTTAAAGCATTAGCGGTGAACAAAATTGATATGAAAAAATACTTGATATCTAATTAGTAAGCTTTAGCTTGGAAGTTATGTTTACAATTTGAGCAACAAACAGACACGTAAACTGATTCAAATACTATGGAAGACATACTCGTTAGTTTGTGATGATGATATGAATGTTAAGATACGTTTAATATAAATACTTTGAAGTAATATTAATAGTTATTATTAGGAAAAAAAATTATTTCAAATTTGAAGCAAATCAACAAATAAGACAACGAAAAATATGTGCAGAATCCTTAAAATTGCTTATTTTTGTAGTGTAGAAAGGTGTGAAACGAAAAACGGATTTAGGTCTTACATTTGAGAAAATTTGTATTTCGTAAGTGTTGTAACAGATTTGTATTTTTAAATAATTAACTTTTTTATTAATATTTAGGAGTTGTTCGTTATAAAGTATAATCGAAAGAAGCAACGGAATCAGATAATGTACTAAAAATTATTTAGTTCGAATTAAGTTTAGAACAAAACAAGAAAAAAATGTATATTAACATTAACGATTAACTGTAATTTGAAATAGGTATCAAACAACTGTATAATTAACAAGCATAAATACTAGGATATGCTGTATTAGTGGTGAGTAAAATTCAAAAAAAAAACGTACCCGATATCTAATTAGTAAGTTTTAGCTTGGAAGTTATGCTTCTGCTTTGAGCCATTTGAGCAGTCAACACGTAAAATCATTTAAATGTGGAAGACATATATGTACTTAGTTTGTGATAATGATATGAACTTTATGGTAAGATACATTTAATATAAACAATGCTTTGAAGTAATACTATATAGTTATTATTAGGGAAAGGAATTATCTCAAATTAAAGGCAAATCAAGAAAGGAGATAATAAAAAATATGTGCAGAATCATCAAAAATAAAATGGCTTATTTTTGTAGTCATGAGAATAAGGTGTGGAACGAAAAACGGATTTCAAAGTCTTATAGATTTGAAAAAATTAGTATTTTAGTGTTGTAACACATTTGTTTCTTTAAACTGTCTTATTAATATTTAGGAGTTATAAAGTCTCATTGCAAAAAGCAATCCAATCAGATGTAGTGTATTATGTTAAAAATTATTATCATCGTATTAAGTTTAGGAAATTACAAGAAAAAAATTTATATTATCGTTAATGATTAACTGTAATTTGAAATACGTATCAATCAAGTGTATAATTAGCAAGCATAAATGCATCATATCCAAATATGTATGTACAATATTTATTAAATATTTTAACTATATTTGAATATTATATACACAATAAGTTAATGTCATATAAATATTTACAAAATATTCATTTGGAATATTTACTGAATATGCGCTAGTGGGACATTTAATGTTCATAGAATATTCATATAACATTATTTGTAGAGACTTGTATATTTTATAAACATTCAACATTTTTTCTTAAATATTCACTGAATATTCACTGAATGTGTTTCTGTTGTGACGACTATAAAAAGATCAACTTAGTAAATGTAACAAAATATTAACGAAAATCGTCCACCAGCAAGTAAGATGTGTACAAATTCAAATTGTAGATTCAGATCAGAAAGATTGAAAATAAACGCAGTTTTTGTAATGAGTCAAGCAATAGACATCGCTATGAACGTAACATAGAATCGTACAAATGACGTTAAAGAACAACTCTACAGGATGATTTGAACCATTGTGTACAACCAGTAGCAGATCCAGAAAAGTATTAAAAGGGGTGGAAGGGCGAGATACAAAAATATTTTTTTTTATGTGCATATGCATAATGAGCGTGGGGCTTATTGATAAGTTGATATAACGCGGGAAGTCATTTAATATATTTCTGGAAAATGACTTTTTAAGTTTCAGTGTCAGATCTTGAATTTTTAGGTAGTGTTTTCGTAATTTGTAAAGGAGTTGTAAGCGGAGCCTTTCTGCGCGACTTTTTAAACCCGAAGAATAGATCGTCGTGTCAATTTCGTGTACTTGCGCATATCACGTAACAGGTTCTTTATTAATTACGTTTATTATACCTACTTTGAACACAAAAAACGGTTTACTAATATAATGCTAATATTGTTTTTTTAAATGTGATTTTTTAGATGACGAATTTTACTCTTACAAAATTTTAACAAAGAACTTCAGTTCACTTAAAAAATGGCAGTATACAATAGTTTTATAAATGAAATTATAAACAATATAGTAAGAAAACATAAGTTCAAAAATTATAAAAAACGTGTAACTACTTTACGTACTTATGTTAAGAAAATAGATAAAAAATTATCAAATTATTCTGCATATACCAGAGGTCTCAAAAATATTTTCATAATTAGGTTTTTGAGTATATAGTCACAAGTTCTAATAACAGTTTATCAAGTTTATTGGGCAATCCCACGGATCTAGTGGAAATGCAAAATGAATCGGGAATATATAAATTTAATTGTAAAGACTGTAATTAAGTATATATTAGGTAAACAAAAAGACGTATCAAAATTCGTTTTAAAGAGAATTTGGTTTATATTAGGTATCGACTTTTAGAAACTTCTAGGCTCGGTTGCATAAAGCATTGTTAACTATGACGATGTAGTTAACTACGTGGTCATGTCGTTAAGCGTCGTCATTTGTAGAAAATCGATTGTTTTGCTGACGACATTCTCAAATCAATAGCTACGATTTAGTTAACAACGGCGTCAGCTAACCACACATACTTGAGAATAAACATAGTGTTAAATATATTTGTTTAGCTAAACAAGTAAACAACAGGAGTAAACTAGATTGTTATGAAAGCTTACAGATCATCAAAAACACAAATTTATTAATAGATAATGATCAAAAATTTTTAAGATTTTTGAAACTAATTAGTGCCGAAAGTATAAATAAGTTAGCTAACATTAGTTTAATATTTGTTGCTGATGATTAGAAATGATTAAAATAGCAGGAAACAGAACGAAATACTTTCAATTATCTGGGGTGTACAACAATTAGCATTATAATTTAATAAAACAATAAAACATGTAATTAAAATAATTAATAAACCAGAATATGTACATGGAATCAACAAATGATATAATTGCAACGAAAAAGTAATAAGAGATTAAAAATAAACAAACTGGCAATAATAAGAAAAAATATAAATCATGAGTTACTAAAGTAAAAAATGAGACATATAATGAGAACCAAAAATGACAAATAAAAAAAATATGACAGAAGAATGGTACAGAAACAGACCAAGAATGAGATGATAGAACAAGGAATCCAAACATAAAGTAAATTAATGTATTAACATAGAAAAATAAAACCATAGACTGAAAAAATAGAAGTAAGTAAGTAAAAGAAACAAAACCACACAAAAACTTTGTATAAACCAATAGCGACTTGTGCTCATGCTGTAGGAGGGTTCACACCCTCCCATTGAATTTATTAGATCGCGCTTATTTTTAAAAATGGGAAGCTAATACTATGTGTGTTTTTAATTTATATATTTATCTTTTAACAGTTTTTACACTAATTTTAAAAACTATATTACTTTATACAGGGCGCTGACAATTGAATCCTAAAGTTTAACAAGTTCAAAGCTACATAACACACTTTTTTTTAAATAAACACCCTTACAAATCTTTACGTGACGCGATTCCACAAAAGCTGTTCGTACATAAGCTAAAAGGTTCTTCCTGGTTACAACTGGAGTGATGTATACCTTATTCTTGAGATATCCAAAAAAAAACGAGTGAAGATAAATCCGAGAATTTAGAAGGTCACTTGCATAAACCATTAAGACCAATCCATCGGTCCTCAAAAATACATGACAGCTGGGAATACACTTCCCTAGTAGAATGAGTAGGTGCATCACCAACAAGTGTCTCTGTTGGTTAAAGTGTTCAAAATATCTGCCACTACTTATCTTAGAACTTCCAAATATTTTTGTTAATTTAGATTTGCATCGTAAATTCTGTAACACACTCTATTGGTTATAATAGCACAAAACATAAAATTTATTCTGTCGTAGCACATGAGGATTTTCTATGCCTAATAATAGTTATTTCTACGATTTACGATGCCTTCTAGACTGAATTTAGTTTTAATAGTTGGGATTACGTTAGCTGGAAAATTCTGATCCTCTTGCATTTTCAAAAACATATGGTTGCAGTATTCGGTTCGTTTGAGATCGTCTCCAATATGCAAAACTTGAATTTGTAATTTCTAAGTATGAATGCAATTTATATAACTTCAAAATTCTTTAGATTGACATCACCGATATGACTAAATCTGTAGAAGCTGCTATTGAATGCCGAAGATAAGCTTGAAAATAACCACAAGTGTTTTTTCCGTTATCTTCGTTATCATTATGTGGTTTTGAAAAATGTTTACAGGCTCTTATACTTCCTGTTTCCACAAAACTTGTTTCAAATCTTCTAAATTTGTTTTTACTTATTGGGAGTAGATGAGGATATCTTGTATTAAATGTTCTATCCAATAAAGAACATATTCAGAATGTCAGTATTTGAGTAATCCGCTTCTTAACAATTAATTCACAAAATCTTTTACAATATTTGTGCAAAACTGTGTTAATAATATGTACTTTTTTGGAAGAAATCTTCTAATAACAGAAAAACCATTTAAGATAGGTATAGGGAATGCTATAGCAAATTAAAGAATTGTGAAGGTGGTCATTTAAAAAAAGTGTGTTATGTATCTTGTTAAACTTTAAGATGCAATTGTTATCACCCTGTATAAGGTAGTATAGTTGTAAGAATTATTGTTGAAAAATAGATGTATGAATTACAAACTCCCATATAATTAGCTTTCTATTTTTAAAAATAAGCGACATCTGTGAAATTTAATGTCAGGGTGTGAATAGCAAAATTTTCAAAATAAAATTAATAACTCAACAATTCTTACAGATAGGTATAGAATACCTGATACAAGTCATCACCGAATTGCTTGGAAAATATAAAATTATTAATATACAGAGTGTTCTAAGTAAAATAACAAAATTAATAGCTATTTCCGGTTGAACCGAAAGTTGCACACTGTTTAAAATATTTTGCTTTTATCGAGATCTACATGTCATTTCATCCTCAAAAATTTCAAAACTGTAGATGTTGTATCATCGCCAATACCTCTACGGGTACCGTGGTAGACCCTGTATAATGAGTCATGTAAACATTGCATCTTCGGCTCATGACCGCAAGAAATTATTTGAGATAAATATTTTCTTTTTTAGTTTGTATAAAACTATATTATGTTTGTCTCACTCTTGACTGCAGAAACTCTCGTTTATCAGTCGCGTCTTATACACATTTATTGAGAATATAAACATTATATATTTCCAATTAATAAAACAGTTTTTAGTATTTTTGGAAGGGTCATTGACCAATTAACCTAACGGAAAAGCCGCTACTGGTCTACACAATTAACGACAATTGAGTACCAATTCAGCTTAGAAAAGAGATTAAAAAAACTACCGAAAAAAGTCGATTCAAATCTAAAATAATAAGTTTAAGCAATTAAAGTCAATACAAAAAAGTATCAGAAGTAAAGTTTTAAAAGTAAAAATCGTTTTTGTAAAATTTAATATCGAAGAAATCTAGAGATGCTTAAAAAATAATCTTTGTCTGTCGAATCGCTGGAGAGAAGACAAAGAAATTACTAGTGGTATAAACGAGGAAATAGTGTTTGCTTATTTCTTTGATGACCGCAAGAAGACTGCAAATTCGTCATTGTGAAATACTAGATGTTGAAAGATGCATTAAAAGTTGGCAAAAATGGAGACATATTAAAATACGGACTGCTTACATCTTATTTGAAAAGTAAGTCAAGAAGCAATAACACATATCCAATGAGATGTAAAATACAGAAAAACCAGCGCAATTATTGTGATATCGGCAGAAGAAGTTTGATAATTTATTTCTAACTGTGCTATCATTATACAAAATACAAAAACCGTCTCCAAGTTGTAGTAAATAAAGAAAGCAAAAACCAAATAAATTTGTGCTTGTTTCTGGTGATTCAAACTTCATTTACAGTTGCTATAAAAAAGTAAAAGTCGTTTGACTATATGCAAAGTATTGTAGTAATACCAGTCTAAGAAAGAAATATATTACAACAGAAAAAAATAAAATATGTGAATTCAGTGTCAGTCTCTTACGTAAGTATTCGTACGTTCATTAAAATGATTCAACTAACAAGGAAACGAAGTATACTGTTCTATTGACCCTCCGTGATAATTATTAACCTTTCTAACAATTCTTCTATAAAAAATTATTTTAAGACGTAGTATAACTAATGTCATTAGCATTGTAGCAGAAAAAAACTATCGTTTTCAAACATCAACACTACTCGTAGGTACACTTTTAAACTAGTTTTATAACAATTGCAGTAAAAGTAATTAAGAAACAACACGACTAATAGATTTTTTTATATACTTTACCTATTCGTAAAGAACACTACTAACACACACGAACAATAAATGAGTGAACTTTGTAAAAACAAAAAACAAGTTTATTGAATACGTTACTGTAAACAACTGACCGCTACTGACGTTCTTCAATCAACTTTAAACGCCAAAACCCACCCATTGGTGCTACTATATGTGAGTATTAATGTATTATGGAAAACCCAAATCTTTCGGCTGATGCCGAAACGTGATTGTTGTATTGTAACATGTTTGCTTTATTAACGTATGTGCAAATACGATTACGAGGAGATTCCAATTGTTCAATTGCATATTTCGTCGAATATTGTGAATTTTATTAAAGGAAATTCTGTTAAGCTTGTAAAGCGCTAATTTGAAAAACCCAATATTAAAAACGTATTTGCATATATTGACCTAGATATGTATATACTAAATAAACGTTTTGCATAATAGTTATTTTGGAGAAACAATTCTTTGAAAAATATTTATGCTTTGACTAATACTTTAAAAAATTGTTAATTTACACGTAGATATCAAAAATTACCATTTAAAAAAAAATAAGAAAAAGTACTGCAAAACAAGTACCTTGTTTTATATTTTTTTCATAAAACATCATAAACAATAGATGAAACACAATTTTTTAGAAACTTTTAAATGTATTTTTGGTATGTTGCATTTATTTAAGCTTTAGAATAATACGATATGTTGCATTAGTTTTTACTATAGCATTTGATTGAACCGATTTTTTAAAATAGAAAGATAGATAAACAAATTCTTCTATTCACAAATTAAATTAACATGTAGTTAACAGAATGCAATAGACTCAAATGACAAAAACGAAAAATTTACTAAAACACAACAAATTAAGAAAATAATCAAAATTTACTAATTAATAAAATAACTTAATTTATGTATACACGGTGGTTCACGCTCCACAAGACGGAGCTTGGTGATGAAACTATAAATTATATCAAAAAATCTTTTAACAAAAATACGTAAGTCAGTGCTAGCTACAATTTAAAAACTGTTAGAAGTATGCAGGGTGACCCAAATGAAAATAACAATATATAGTGTTATACATTTTTTAAATGAACCACTATGTAATTTATATTATTTTTTAAAAACTACCTATTAAAAAAAATAATGTTAGTGTATGCAAAGTTCCCTATACCTACTCTTGAAATAAATTAATTACGCTTGATTACATATACATATGTGTAATTAACGCATTTTTATTTGTGAATTCTATTTAATGTAGCTTTGTGTAGAAATAATTAAATTATTAAATTAATGTACATCAGAGTGTTTGTAATTAGAAGTTTAAGTACACACCCTGTAATTTCTTGTTGTAATAACAGAAAAATTATTTTCCTTTTAAACTGTTATAAAGTTTCCTACATCAATATCTACTATTTTCCGATTTATTTCCATTAGTTTACATATTTCCACGATTTTCTTGATTTAACAGCACTTTTTTATTGAGTAAGCTGTGAAATAGACAAAAATCTGTCAAAATAACATTTAAGTCATTTTTATTGTATTAGTAGTAGTTGTTCTTCTAATCCACGGCGGCTGGTGGTCAATCATACCAGAGGGTCATTTTTAAAATATTCAAAAAACGAAACTATCACAAAAAAGAAAAAAAACTTGCATTAAATCGATTTATATTGAAGATCTATTCATCTATCTTTACAATTAGCAAATTGATCGATCGAATTTTTTATGTGATCCACAGATAAAGAGTGCTTTATCACTTTTTCTTTTAAATGTTTTAAGTCGATAACTTTATTTTTATATCATAAAGAATCGTGTGAAAATAGTAAACATACAAAACAGTAAAATCTAATAGTTTCTTAACATCTACAAATCAAATCTGATAAATCATTTATAGATTCTTTGTACTACAGCCACTATGAAACAAAAACGGTAATATGTACTTTGAGTGCAAAGTTTGTAGTATGGGATAAAACATGTGCATTGCAGCATCTTTGTTTTACAAACAAGTGTTGCGGAGATAATAAATGACGTAAGCATTGCACTGAGTACGTGAAATGGAACCCGGCTGACAACCGCAGAAAGCATTTAGGCGTCTTTTTCTAATTCGCATAAAATTCTATTATGCGTGTTTCACTCTTCCCTACAATAACGATCATTTACGATTCGGCTACATTATATAATACGTATAATACACACGGACTATAAAACACAACAGCCTCGGGTAAATTCGTCAGTTATCGCATCTGTTGCTCTCACAATGAAAATTGAAACTCAAACGCTGATAATTTAATTTAAACGCGAATTTTCTGTAATTTTAAAGTAAATAAAATACATTTTTTATTAATTTTGGTGGGTCATTGTCCGAATGACCTAATAGACCGCCACTGCTTCTAATACTTAGAGAATCTTTTCAAAATTGTATGTTAGCATCGAGTATATGCTGAAAGGTTTCTCTTAAAAGATTATCCTCGTAAGGAAGTATTTGAAAAGCTGCTAACAAGGTTTCGTGAAACCGGTAGTGCTGCTTACACAAAACCAAAGTTATTAAAACCTATAACTAAAGATGAAGAGAAGCAATTAGCAGTTCTTTAATGTGTGATTGAAGATCTCAACACAAGTCAAAGAATTATTGCTAATTTAACGAAATACATATAAGCAAAATTGCACTGAAAGAAAAATTGTACATAAAGTCAATGTACGGTACACATCGACCTATAGTACATTAAAACAATGTACGTTTTCATTGAATTTTTGTAATTTAAATTATAAGTACATAGTTTTTTTATGTACTTTACATTGATTCAATGTATCAAGTTGTATTTGTCATCTTTCAAAAGAATTTGTTAACAGATCATGCATAGTGAACCTTTGAATGTGCCATTACGTTAATTTATCGTATGAATTCAGGGGTGGGCAAAATACACCTTGTTAGGTAATTGAAATACAAAATACAAATTACATTAATGTTGTGTATTTAAAATACTAGATACAAGATATAGAATATAAAATGTTGAAAATACAAAATATAAAATAGTATTTCAATTACAATTAAAAATACAAATTACTTTGTAACACAAAAGTAACGTGTAAATAATCTTCATTCACTTGACAAATTTAACTTTTTTTTTAATAAAAAGGTTTATTTTCCTTAAAAAAAATAATTTTTCAAATTGTTCGTATGGTAAACTACGTCTAGTTGTATAAAATTTGCAAATGAAAATAGACGTTCCATTGGCGCCGAAAAACATAAACTTGTATTGAATCGAGTTTTTTAAACATTTTTTTACTGTTCGATATGATTTTAAATTAAGAAACGATTAAGTAAACTTTACAACCACAACTGTTTGTTGCAGACTTTAGTTGAATAGTGGCTACATAAACGTATAAAATTAACGGTTTATTAATTTACCTTAGTCTCGAGTAATTGATGTAACTGAAATATTTAAATTGTATCTAAATACAAACTACAACATACAATTGTATTTTAAATACTATATTTGAAATACAAGTAATTCGTTACTGCCCCGCACTGCGTATGATGTATATTTATTTGATATTTGAAATACATTGGGGTAATGTATGTGTAGAGTTTTTATAGAACCACTAGCTGTACCCTGCCACGCTTCGCAGTGGCACATTGTGATTGAATGGTTGACATTCGTATTAATTAATAATTGCTAGTTTTAATGTAATTATATTTATATACATTAAAAGTGAGGTTAATCCAAAATAAATAATATAATTACGTCCACGTGTTAGATGTAATAAAAAAGATATAACCACTCACTTCTGTTAGAAATCCACTTGAATTATAATAAGTCCTTTTATTTTGCCTGTCAGTTAATAATATTTTTACTGTCCATCTTTGATATAAAATATAACCTCTACTTATGATTTGGTGAAAGGCCCAGTTCGATCACAACACTATTACACCAAAAATTCTTGATTTAAGTGAATACAGTCGGACCTCCATTCAATGAACTCCTATTTAATGATTTTTTCTATTTAGTGATGTTTTCTTTAGGATATTGACCTTCGGGTTAAAATGCGTGTAAAAACACCTCTAAAATATGATGTTCAAATTCTATATTATGATCTTTTTCAAAGAAAATGTTACCCAACTACTTAAAGTTTTCTTGGAATCACGTACAATGTACTTTACCTTTACAATACCGCATTGTGAAACGGATAAGCGGATTATAAGACTTCTTAATTTACAATACTAATGGTACTAAAAATTCTGTACATTTGTAAATGACATAAATGCATGAATTGTTTAGAGGATTATAGGAGTTTTGAAATGGATTGTCATGTTATTGAACACCTTTAATTTGCAATTTTTTTTGTTTCAAGTTGGTTAAAAATGACAAAACGAAAGTGTTTATACTTAATATGTATTTCTTATGTACGTTTAAATTTGTGTTTTATTTTTTAAGTATAAATTCTATACAATGAAGTTTCTATATAATGATGTTTTTGAAGGGAATTTTGAACATCACTATATAAGAGTTCGACTGTATTTAATTCAGATTGTATAATAATCAGAATCAGATGCAAATTTTTTTGTAAATAAACAATGTAATTAGGAAAGAAATTGTTTCTCATGTGACTGCGTCATTACTATTGCGATTGTCAGCGAGTGTTTTCCTCGCTTACGGCAGATGGCGCGGTCACTGGTACACAGCTGATCGTTAAAAAAACTGTTTTCTCGCGGTCGCAGATATGTGACTGATGCAAAAAAATAGATAAAAACAATCCTTGATGCGGATTTTATATCATGTTAAAATTTCAACTCAATCGGTGCAGAACTTTTTGAGTTTTTGAAGCGTACACAAACCAACATAACATTTTTATATATATAGATATATAGTTTATGATTTCAATGTATTTTTACATTAAAACTATCAATGCATACGTTAATTTTAGGTAAGAGATACATCGATTCAATGTAACATACACAGAATCAAGTTTTATCACTATCACCCGTAGCACCAAGAATTATCTTACTAAGAAATTTGAGTATGTGTGAACCTCAGCGTCAGCAATAAATTAATTTTTATACAGAATGTCAAGTATGTCAGTACATTTAGTTCGTGTATTATTCTTGATACAATTCCATAGTGCAGTAGAACAAAAGCAAAAATATGTTTAATACGGTGTAAAAGTTACTAAAGTTTGTTCAGTGAGTGTATGCATTTTATTACTTATTAATAATCTCTCAATCGTACTGTAATTCTCAAATGTATCTAAATAATATTATTAATTAAGTGTTACCAATAATAACTGACGTTATTCCCTAAGTAATTAAATTTAAAACGAAAAAGAATAATTAACTAAACAGTCATTCATATCTTTAATTATTTTAGCCTCAAAAGACGATGGCAAAACATGCATCAAGTCGATGAAATTTTGTAAACTGTCAACGGATGAGTTGGATTCCTACTAAACAGCATGCGTAAAATTAGAAATGTATTCAAGTCTATCAGTGAAGTATATGATCAATGGCCATTCTACAAAAACCATCTGATTTTTGTTTGCTAAGAACATTTTATAAAATAATGTTTTTAATTGTAGACTAAAATTCTCAAACGTTTGGCCAAAATACACTCAAACCTGTTTTTGTGCGGTGGATAGAGGCCGCATAAAAGAAAACGCATAAAAAAATCGCACAAAACTTCACAAGTAGCTGTAAAATATAGTTTTTGCTACGCAATAAATCCATCGTAGTACGCTGTGATTTACCTATTTACATGGAAATTCTTGTAATTGGCTGTCGTAATACTTAGGTAATGTGATGAAATACATTCACATATCAAAAACCGAAAAAACTAAATGGCCGATCAATACTACTAGTTTTTTTTATTAATAACATAAAAACAGGTTTGAGTTATATAAAAGCGATACAAATGAATCATAGAGCAGTTATTCCAGTAATTTGAAGACAGCAGTGTTAAGATTATGCATGTCTAAATAAATAAGTGATTAACGCGTGTGTTCGAGATAAATATACGGAGTATAACTTTGTACGTGACTTTAAAATAAACAATAAGTGTTAAACGTTATCCGCGGACTTTATCATTGTGTAAGTGATAGTGCTATATATAAATTAATGTAACTGTTTTTAATGAATATCTTTAGATTTAATTAGTTTGGTTAGTTATAAACGTGTACATATTTTTAATATAAATAAATTAATTAGATTTAATAAACGTTACAATACTATTAATGTTTATTAATACATTAAATTGATGTAGTGCATTCATTAGATTAATGTAATCATAAATATTGTTAACGTACAGTTTATACTGATTCATGAAATCTGGTACATCAAAATAATGAAATACATATATAAAATTAATGTAATTGTACATCAAATTAATGACGCACACAAATTGCGTCAATGTAATCATACATTGCGTTCATGAACTTTTACATTGATTCATGAATGTTGGTACACGAAATTGATGAATCATGTACATTCAATTAAAGTAATAATACATTGTCGTGATGTGTACATACTTGTTCAGATTCAATGTTTTAGTACATTAATCTAATGTAACAGATTCATGCTGATGTACCCATTCATCGGATGAAAAATATGGTCAATTTTTTTTATGAACATTTAAATGAAAGAAAATTTTTAACATTTTCGCAAAGAGATTTATGGATTCTTTTAGAAAACTTTCCTTTGACTATAGGAAAACGAATATATAAGAGATAATTTAAATCGTAATTTTCCCAAAAAGTGGATAGATAAATTTGGTCCTAACAATTGGCCTCCAAGATCACCTGACCTAACGTTAATGGATTTCTTGCTCTGGGGCTATGTAAAGAATTTGGTTTTTTACACTCCACCAACGACCGCCGAAAATATTGTAACGAATTTTAAAACTAATTTATTTATAACGAAATATAACTATAACTACACGCAACTAATTAAATCTAAGGATATTAAAAAAAACACTTACATTAATTTATATGCATATTACAATCACTCAAAGAATAATTATATTAAAGGCACGTACGCTTGAACTCCTTTATATTTATTATCTCTAACACACGTCTTAATCTTCCAGGTTTGGACCGTGTCATAGTTGCAACCGAAGCTGCCAACGTTTCGCCCACTTTCGTAAGGAAGCCATCAGAGCGTGAGATAAATCGCAAAACTCAAACGAGCAATCGAAATCTAACTAAGAACTTCTCAAAAGTTAGGTTATCCACTTGTGAAACAAGCTATAACCTAAACTCTGAAAAGGTAAGAAAGAAAACGATAACCTGAAAAAGCAAACGAAAATTTAACAAAGAACCACTACAGAGTTAGGTAATGAACTTGTGAACCAAGCCAGATTCTAAACTCCGTAGAAGTGACTTAAGAAGAAATAGTCTCCGTATTTAAAGGAAAAGGATCGTCACGAATGGTTGAGCTCGACCCTGATTGGGTTACGGTTGCTAGGGGGTGTGTTTTTGATAAATGACTAATAACCGGGAACCAAAGAGGGGATAGTTCGAAACCATGATCGCGATTGAAGTTATTGAGGTGTTTGATGATTTCTATGCTTTCTCTGAATTTCCTGTTGAAAAAGAATGGAGATTTGGCAATCAACGTAACATTATCAAAATCTATCTTGTGACCTGTAGTAAAATGATGTTCAGCGACCGCAGACTTGGAAGTATACCTTTTCCTTATACAACGATCATGTTCTGAAATGCGAGTAATGACGGAACGACCGGTTTCACAAATGTAGACTAAACCACAAGAACAGGGAATTTGGTATACACCTTGAGATGAAAGTGTAGGAAATTTGTCTTTGGGAGAAGGAAGAATCTGAGAGATTTTGCCTGTCGAGTTGAATTTTCCTTTTATACTTTTCCCTTACTTTTTTCGTACTAATAAGATACGGTGTATAGTTATTACTAAAAACGTGTACAGACATCTGAAAAGAGATTTATAAAGCAATCCAACGAAAAAAAAATATTAATTAGTTTAAGAAGCAAAAAGTAAAGTCTAAATGTAATAGTGCTGTGGTTTTTCTGAGCGGATGCACTAGCAACCACAAAGCGACAAAACTGTTTTAAATGAGTAACGATAATGACTGCATGATAATTACAGTATTCAGTCAATTAACAATTAAAATCGTCTACTGATTCTATCCAACGCAATATGCAGAAGTCACGTAAGAGATATGAAAAGATACATTACTTCATTTATACATTTTTTGCATTTTTAAAGTAAATGGAGTACCAGTAGAAATAGTAAATATTAGTATAGTGATGCGTATCATAATAACAAAAATTACGATAAACTATTTACAATTGATATTGGTTATATTTGTTTTTGAGTTGTATAATAGTAAAGGTAATGTCAAATACAAATTATTTACTTGTTATCAGCAAACAAATTATAATCTTTGAGTCAAACAATCTTGAGATTAATAGACAATCACTGCTCGAATAATAATACAAGCAAGCAAACAAAAATCATTCGTTCCTTAATTTTATTACTTTGTACTGACATAAGGTTTTTAAGTAACATTAACACTGCTATTAATTATTTTATTTGTTAAGTATTTATTAAAAAAATTATTATTAGAAACAACTGTAAAAGCGTAAGAAATAATTACCCGAGTATAATAGTGTTACAGTAGGTAAATAAAGTGCTTCCAATTTTTACAAAAATACAAGTGTTGAATGTAAACACAGAAAAATTGCAAAATGTTGTATGTTATCACGGGTTTGTAACAAAACATTCATAATGAAGACGTACACGTACTATTCAGTAAAATAAGTACAACAGGAACAGGGTGCGGGTACTGCTTCATAACTTATCTAATCAAAGAAGGAACATTTTAATAGAACTGTTGCGAAACATATCTACAAGTAGTAAGAGTAAGAAATTGTGCAATAAGTATGAATTTTTAAGAAACTGAAACAAACCAAACAGATTTTATTAAAACAAATTGACAAAGTATATTCATGAAAAATTGAAATGTTTCGACGTCTCAAACTCGAAAGTATTTTCTCAACATTACTTATTTCAAGTTATTTCAAAATTTATAAATTTTAAGAAATAGTAATATTAGTGCTTGTCAATTGTTCTGTTTGAATTTACTTCAATTAACAATGATGTTTATATAACCAAATCTAAAAGGATTTTTGAGATGCAAGTTTTTGGCTTTTAATGTTTTAATAAATCTAAAATAAAAAATAAATTTTAGATGAACTCACCTTAATTCACAACACAAAACACATCACTATAAAGTCTGTAAAACTACAGAAAACTAAAATTTTAAAACCAGATTTCTTTTACCCCATACACCTTTTCACTTCGCTAAGTTAATTATCGCCCGCATCAGGCAACAAATGAGATCACGACCGAGGCAGCGCTTAAATATATAGTTTCGTACATTGCAAGCTCAGACAGGAAAAAACGCTTGTTCGCTCGTTGCAAGCCAAATTTCAAGCTCAAACGTGAATAAAATGAGATTTGTTTGAGTTCACACAATTCATGTTACGTATTCGATGGAATAAATGCTATTATTGCGTACTCTCATTTGGAAATCTATTATTTTCGAGAAGTAATTCGGTTCCCTCGTCTCAAAGAGTAAAAATAAAAATAAACAAATAATAAACAATGTAATAGCTAGCAATTCCTTACTGATTTTTTTATCATTATAGATTTTGTTTTGGCAATATTGTTTGTTGCTTTATCTTTTTTTTACTTTTGAGGCTTTTTGGGGCCACACGACTTTGCTCTTATGTACGGCGCGGCACTGATGATGGGCGAGTGTAGGTTAAGATTTTGCAAAATATACTTTGTATTTGAGATAGTATCTCCGCCACTTTGAACAGTCACTGCCTCGCAACCTTTACGACATTTTTTTTTTAATTTCAAAGAGTTGAACGTAGGTATTTGATATTCTATGATTCAAAAAGGTACGTTAAAACAAACAGCACTATATTTATACAAAAACATACAGTCATAAAACAATAAACATAACGCAATCAATCAATCAAGTCTTTCTCTTTCTTACAAAAAACGAATAATTCTTAAAAACATTGTTCGTTTTTTGCAATACAATTTTAAAGCGTCATTTTAATCTAGAATTATCCTCTCCCTCTCACACCCGTTCTACTACGGAATTACAAGCATTCAATTATCATATCCTTAGTTTTTGTTTAAGATTTCAAGTAATTATTCACGATTGTTAATGTAATTGTCTTAATTAAAAAATCCTTGGTTAGTTGAATCCAAAAACAAAATGATTGTGATGACTTTATTTGCGCGAAGATGATCATCAATGCTTTTAAAAGACAAACAAAAATTCCACATTACGTGAAGTAACTAGTAATTACTAGTAGACTATAGATCTTAACAATTAAAAATTATCAAATGTTTGTCTAATAACCAAAAGCAATTTGACTTTCACCATATCAGAAAAAAAAATAAACATGTTATCATAGAAGCTATCGGAACATTTCAAGTAATTATAAATAAAAGTTTTGATGAGTGGTCGGTCATAGGTCATCGGTGTTTATGGAGAAACGCGTCACCGTATACAGTTTAATAGTAGTCTTAATTCGATTCTCTTAATAAACTAATTTACAAACTCGCGCTGACACCGAAGTCAAACATTATTTAAACGATAGTAGTTTAATTAATTGATAATGCAGTAATAATTTCTTGACTATGTTTGCTGCATAGTGCTATTAGTGTTGTCAGAAAGTGTAGGTACATTTAAATTCGTTCATAAAAAAAGTATTCGAGTTGTGCTGTGTTATAATAAATATAATTACAATGGATATAAACGTGACAGAAAATATGAAACTCAACTCTTCTGCGGAATCGTACAATATGTTATACGAGCGACTCTGGAATAAAACAAATCCATCCACGCGAAATTTTTTCGTAGATCCAGGTAGGAATAAAATTGCAAAACACTTTTTAATTGTTTTAGCAACCTTTACTATGTAAAATTTTACAATTTTTCTATAACCTGTAAAGTTCTGCAACATGCAAAGATTGAAAAACGTATTCAAGATGAAAACTTTCGGTTTTTTACTTTTTGTTTGTCAATAAACGTAGCGCGTGACTTAAACTGCGTAGATTTAAGTAATTTGTAAATAAATGAATACAATTTTTGCATTTTAAAATAACCGAGATAGCCTTTATTTAAAAATATATAAAAAACGCGCTCTCAAATAGAAAAACGAAGAAATACGATAGGATTAAAATAAAGTTTTGACCAATTTCCAAGTAAATAATAACAATAAACTTTTTATATAATAGGCAGTCATTCAACTCGTGTTTTATTTATTTTTTAATTTTACGAAAGTAAGCCGATTTTCTGAATCAACTTTCAGATGAATCAAAATTAGACGCAATCTTCAACTTGTGTAGACATTCTAATGTTTTTTACAATAAATCTTACAAAATTTCACAGTAGTTCTAGATTAAATCTTAGTATATCTGCGGATGTTTTTTTAATTTACCAAAATCGGATTAATAATGTTAGCTTGTGAATATTTAATTAACCGGCTATTTTTGTCTATCTGTAATACAATAAATCCTTAGAAAATTAGACTGAATTAGGATGACCGTAAAAAGCCTACACAAAAATTCCGGAAATTTACTTGCCGAAACCAAAGAATTATTTAGAAGAGCGTCTATAATTGGTGTTGAATACATTGGCGCAAAAGCTTTTCAAATACGCCAGCTTTGTATTTAGCAACGTTGCTTCTGTGGACGAACATGGTGCAATTGGAACAGTCTCTTGGGGTATTTGAAAACTTCCCGTATTCCAACAATATGCAAAAGCGTTCATTGATAGGCTTACCAACACAAACTTACGTACTTCAGAGTTTAGTTAAATCTCCAAATTTTAATATGTTTTCTAACCAAGTCAGTGATATCTTTTTATTTATTGTGAAAAATGTGCTTAATGAGAAGATGGAATTTACCTTGTTCGTTATACTATGCTTTACTTCCGATGCTTGTTACGTAAATTACTATTACTTTCCAAATTAAATTCAATTCCTAACAAGCGCCGAAAATGAAGCATATTATAACAAACAATAATGCGAGGCGATGCAATATGAAACTTTCGGCGAGACTAATGTACATTATGTTTTGTGTTACCTCTTGTAAAATTACATTCTTTTTTGAATAAATAAAAAAAACAGAAATATAATGTTTGCACTACATTTATTACTAAATCTGTCAAATTTGACATTAACTTTAACAACGTTTGTATTTAAACTTTAACTCAATTTCAAGATTCTGTAAATGACTTCCACTTATCGTATACTCGTTCTAATATAATAATCGACTTTGAACAATTATGTGGATCTCTAGTTTTCATTTTGCCACTCTAGAACTTTTTTCGCTCATTACGTAACTACACTAACGAACGAATATTCACATTTACGATAACTGTCAAAACCACAAAGCAAAACACTCACTTGATTTATAAGTTTGATTTAGTATCAGTTAATAGTTTTAATAATTCTAGTAGTGGAAAAACTGGATATAAACCACGCGTTAAGAAAATTATTATAACCTACGCGTCTTGCGGTATAATCTTGTCGCTTAGGTTATAATAATACACTTTTCAAGCTTGGTGTATAACATGCTATTTTTAATTAAATTAGCAATCGTTTTTTTATATTTTTTAGATACGTTAGAAGTTAGAGGAAGAAATATTGATCATATAACAGTAATTCCAATCATAGCGACAATAATGCTAATATGCACCGTTTTCCTGCTGATTCTATTTCGACATAATCCAACAATGGTGGCTGGAACAGTGGCTGGTTGCCTTACTGTTATTGGAATCTACATCATCTTAACTGCGTGCCACGATAACAAACTTGCATATGTATAAAAGTAGTACTCTAAAGTAAACAAAAGAGATGTAATTTATACCCAACTGAATGGAAAGTGTTTTTTGCGAGAATTCAAGAAAATACAACGTGTAGATTTTCGTAAGACAGATACATTAGTCTTAGGAATTAAATTTGTAAATATTAAGTTGCGATTGAGAAATGTATTTATTATATGTAGATAAATGATCTTGGTATTATGTACACTATAGAAAATTATATAGACTAGATTAAACGTATTTTAGATTTTTTTAATATGTCGTCAATACTTCTAATGTATGTTTCAATATAAAGTATATACTTTAATTGCCGAACAGATGTAAATAACCTCCTACTTAAAAAAAATGCTGAATTATGTTGTCAGATTTGCATACAGGTCTCGCGTTATACGGTGGTGAGAGTCGGCGCATGCCGAAGGTACGATTGGGCGTCCTCAGTGTGTTTTTAGATATCGGCTATTCGCAACTCCAACATACAGTGACGTCAACGCGTAACGCGCCTTCAACAAAATTAAAATAGTACCATGAAACCGTGAATAAATTAGATTGTCAACTCAAATTACATATTTTATAATTTAATCACATATAATCACTATCCTCAAAATCAATTCCATTTTGCATTTTTAACGGTATTTATATCTTATCACTTACATCGTATTTACCTAAAGAGAAACCGTACTTAATGATTAATACCAAATTTGTTAGTCATAACTAATGCACAAGTAAATTGATTTTTATGTAGATCCTTGAACTTCAATTATAATGCTAGTTTTACGATAATCACACAGTGACTAATATTACATTCTTCGTAAAGTAACTCCTTTACGCAAATTATACATATTTGGAAATTTTAAAACACTTCAAATTATATTAGAAAATGTTATTACGAAAATATGTGTACAAGTTTCGGTGCGCGCCATGTATTTCTCATTTTAAGGAACGTGTGGCTTCAATATGTCAGTACGCAACCAGAGCTTCCGCCACCGTATAACGCGTGTGTCCTTTTCAAGATTGATCTTTGTCTTTATACTGGTAACCAAGATTTACTGAGTCTTAAACAGTCTTCTCAGTTCATATTATATGAATGTTTTTCTATTTCCACAGCTTCCCGGATTAGCAGAAAGGAGTTCTAGCCAACACTTTAGTTTGGTCAAAGTTTAGCGTGTGTCCTTGGTTCCACACGTGTTCTGCCACTGCTGATTTTGTAGGTTTGCGGTGTTTGCAGCCATATTTCTTTTACTCTAACTTCAATAGAGCGTCCCAACTATCCTATATAACTTGATCTACAGGAACATGGAATTTTGTAAACTCCCGCATGTTTTAAAGCTTCTTGATTGTCTTTAGCAGATGTAAACCAATTGTTCAGGGTATCCCTAGTCGTCAAGACAGTTTTGATATTATGTTTCTTTAGCACTCTGCTTATTTTGTCTGTCGAACCCATACAGTTTGGTAAATAAGCGGTGCTAGTAGGAGGTGATGTCTTCTTTGCCTTTCGATTTATCGCTCTTTTCCATGCGTTTTGGATCTCTTTGAACCAGTATCCATTTTATTATAGAGACTCCTACGGCGTTTTCTTTTGAAGATTTTCATTATCTGACGCATGTACAGCTTTTTTAGCTAACGTGTGTAAAACAATAGTCTTCTGTACTAGATGATGGTGAGATTTGGCGTTTAAGTATTCATTAGTGTGAGTTTTCTTTGTATAAACAGAATGTCCCAATTTTCCGTTATTTTTCTATATCACCAGTATATCAAGAGAGGCTAAACTGCTGTTGTATTCTAACTCCATAATAAATTTAATGCTATTATGTGCAAAGTTTCGATGTTGAAAGAACTGATTTAGTTTATCTTTGTCATTCACCAAGTTTTTAGTTTTAACTCAACATTTTTCATAATTTCAGTTTCGAAATACTCCAAATAAATATTGACTATGACTGGAGAGAACGGTGAATCCATGGCCGCTTCTTCTACTTGTTTGAATAAGTTGTCGTTATAACTGAAATAAGTGTTGTTAAGACAGAGTTCGATGAGGAGAACTTCTTTTTCAGTAATTCTCTCCTTGAGCAAAAACAACACTTCATCGATCGGGACTTTAGTAAAATGAGATACCACGTCAAAACTAACTAGGATACCTTCTTTTGTTATACGCAAGTTCTAAATTTTCTCTACAAAGTCTGTAGATACTGATTAAAGAAAGAATATGACGAAATACCCATAAAATTAAGTCATAATATAGATACCGTCAAATTACAGCGCTACCTTCGAGAAGAAGCTGAACTATAATGCAGCTTTACTTCAACTAATATTCCGCCAGGTTCGCACTGCAATAAATTTTTAGCGTTCATTAGCAAAATTAGCATTTTAACTTGAAATATGTTACAAATTGCTATATTTAGAAGGGGGTGATACAGTTCAGCATTTAAAAAAATCAAAATTTTCAATTTTCGTAATTTATTGTGGTCTTATGGTAACTACTATTTCTATAAAAAAACACAATTAGCCCCCGAAGTTGAGAACAGTATTTGAGGCAAGCTTTAGTTTTTACGATAATTTTGCGTTATATGACTAAAAAAGATTAATTAAAATAACATGTAAGTTTGACTAATGACGCAATCTCGAGGAATTACTGGTGTGGAGCCCATGTGGATCCCCACAAATATCAAAGAATTAAAAGGCGCAAATCATCTTCCAAACTACATAAAAAACACAATTAACGAAAATTAATAAACATTTTCAATTAAATCAATGGTAACTACAGGGGTCTAAGCGAAAGTACTATTAACACTAGGCAAGTACATTAAAATGATATTATTTGAATGTGAACTACAGAAGTATTGACATTGTTAAAATAACTTTCTTAGTCGTTTTTCTTTGTTACCTTAATATTTGTCAGAAATTATTGATTAGTCTTAAAAAACTTAAAGAAAATAGAAGCAACAATTAAGTAAAAGTACCTTTACGTGTAGTCACGGTATTACTAAATACAGAGACTACAGAAGAAATTGTATCTGCAAAAAACTTGAGTTTTGAATTTTTGCCTATCGGACCATAAGTTAAGCGTATCTTCAAAAAATTTGTAAGAGGTGTAT
This sequence comes from Aquatica leii, assembly GCA_035610365.1. NCBI lineage: Eukaryota > Metazoa > Arthropoda > Insecta > Coleoptera > Lampyridae > Aquatica > Aquatica leii. The sequence continues at coordinate 54,672,873 of CM069436.1, forward strand.
ACTCAAAAAATAGTTGCAATAAACGAAAAAAACAAAATTGTATAACTTTCGATTTTTTCTACTCCGAGAAAAAAACTGCATTTACAGCAGTATTAGACCGGGAAAAATTGCATAGAACCCTACAGTTACAGTTCTTAGACATTTAAATTACAATCCTGAGAAAAAGTGTATTCAATAAAAGATAGATTTCGACGATGAACTGGCAGATTTATCCGTAAGAAATCTTAAGTTTCCTGAAGTTTATTATAAACCACTTCATGCTAGAAGACTTACTATTAATGAGAAAAAATGGCAACATTTGCAGCAATTGAAGAGCGTACTATTGAAAGAGTTTTACGATAATTTACCTTTAACGATTTTTTTAGAAGGTATTGTGTAGTTTAGTTTTTACTAAAAGGTTGTTTTGTATTTTTTTAAAATAGTTTCACGTCATAAATTAAAGAAAAAAACAATAATTATACCCACATAGCTACACAAATACAACAAGCAATAAGTCTTAACTCATCATTTCATTGTTCAGCATCTCTGTATATTAAAAAGAGTAGCACCTTTTATAAACCCAATGTGTACAAAGTTGACCGTATTACATCTAAATATTAATCACTTTCCAAAATTTTGTACCAACTAACATTGTATATTGACAGTAAACAAAAAAACATCTCCTGTAAAATTTGATTTTTGCGAGATATTAGAATTACACCGTCGATATACGATATTTTCAATATCCGAAATGTTCTTTTAAACTAAAATTCGTATATAACATTTAATGTTAATTTAAATCCAAAGAAATCATTCAAGTTTGTCGTTATATTTAAATGTTAGATGCCGTGAGCGCTTTAGTAAAATACAAAAATGATTATATTTTAATGAGCGCTCAAGACCATAAGTTTTTTTTAACCATTCATTTGATAACAAATTAAGCTTCGTATCTTTACTATATATAAAAGGATTAAACCTGGGTACAAACAATTACAAAACAATCATATGTAAAAAAAAAAGAATTCATTATTTATCAAAATAATTAAATATAAAAATTTATTTTATCTATGACAAAACGTGAAACAACAGTAACAATTAAGACGATACCGTTATACACAAAGGAAGTTCGGTGTTCGCAGATTTCAACTGACATACTTCCTTTGTAACTCTCGCTACAGTTTCTAAATATTTTTGAAACAAATCCTTCAATTTTTCATACTCCTACAAAAATAAATAAATATACTAGAACACGCTTCTTATGAATTTTACCTTTTCAAAAGGTTTTTCTAATGCGTGTTCATTTTGTAAATGCAACTCATTGATAAGAGAATCTATAATGTTAATTGGAAGACAAAACGGTGGCGACATCGAAGATAGAGCATATTTAAAACCGTAATACTCTTTTCCGTGTCCTAATGCCGCAAGAATATATTCACATGCCACCTCAATGGCATCATCTAATCTTCCACTAAAGTAATACAACCTTAATAATTCGGCTGGATTTCTAAGCTGGAAATTAAAAAACCTGAGCAGAACAGCTAATAATTTAAAAAAACTAACCTTATACGTAGCTAAGATCCAATAAGGTATAAACGCCTGCATTTGAACTATTTTACGACACACCACTTTATGTAGCGTTGTCATGTTTTCATCTTCGTACTCTTCCAAGTAAGTTTGAAGCAAATTCCACGCAACCGTTGATGGAGAATTAGCAACAATATTTAAATCTAAAATCTTGAATAATAACTACTAAAGAAATGCAAATTATCTATAAATACCATGTAAATCGTTTTCGATCAACCACTTCCAGGCATTTGGATCTTCCGTCTCAGTTAAATATACACACTGTTTTGCAAGAGCGTCAAAAACTGTATCGTATTTTATACCAAAAGTTTTACACAATAACAAGGCATATTTAAACATTCCAGCGCTGCTTAAATATCCTACAACTTCTGTGGGAGCTACAAAACAAAACGTCAAGAAAAAGCCTCCAGTCATGCTTCTAATTACTTATTAAACTATCTGTTAAATTCCTAGGATAAAATCGTACTAATCTTAATCGGGCACTTGCTAACTCTAGCTCCGGTTTTACATCCGCTATTTCTAGTAGCACTATCTTATTTTCTATCGTAATAAGACGATTTCTATCCTAAAAAGAAAAAGTAATAGTTTTTTAAAAAAATTATGATATTTCATTAGTGTAAAAACAGTGTAGCACTTCGATTAAGTTATGAACGTGACTTGATACTTGCGCGCATACATACACAGCATAGTAATATAAACGAAGGTATATACGGGACGGGCACTAACAACTTCGCTTTTGCGCCAAAACCGGTATGCATACCAATCCGGAAAATATTGCGAGTAAGCAACTAGTAAGCAGATGCGAAAATGCAATCCAATACAATAATATTGCATTGGGTGCTTTTCTAGATATTGAAGCAGCCTTTACTACCTTCACCTCAATTGCAAGAGCAATTGAGAAAAAAAGCATCACACCTCCAGTCCTTAACTGAGTCAACTAAATGCTCAGGAATCGGACGGTAATAGCTTTGTACGGTAACAGTGTAGAAGCCAAAGTGGCTGGCGAGTGCCCACAAAGCGGAGTGCTGTCACCCCTATTGTGGTGCCTCGTCATGGACGACCTACTACAAGAACTAGAAGACGAAGGAGTATTTGCTTTAGGATACGCCGACGTTTGAGACTGAAGTCCTGTGTGTCTAAACGCCATCGCGGTAATATATAAAATCTCGTACTCAAGAAATCTTCCACAAGTGTTCAATCGGAACTTCAGACGGAGACAGATAAACTATCAGCCTTCTCTTTATTCTCACATCAGAACCTTGCAAGCATCCTCATTTGTTACAGCTTTTTTCTTCCTTTTAAGTATTCTGGTAGTTCTTCTGTTTCTAACTCACAATAACTTGCTTTATATTTGGTCTATTTTGTTTTTGGATATCTGTCTCTATTACAATGTCCCTCCCTTTTTTTTAGACTCCCCACTTCCTTTCTTGTGTATCAATTTCTTACATAATATTTCTTTTACTTGCTTTTTTTACCTCATCTATGTCCGTCTCGTTCCATTTCCATTCTTTTCTTTTTCTTCCTGTATACTATTAGTTGTATGCTTCTATGTCGATCCTTTTTCAATATTTTTTGGTGGAATTATTATTACTTTCATCGTATTTTTCTCCGTTACGACTGGTACTACATCATCTGCACATGCGAACGACCATCTTCCTTCTTACTACTAGTATATCCGTTAACTGGTTTTCAAATGCTTCGTCAAAGATTTCTACAAATAACGCAAATAAGCTGAAAATTAGAAGTCAAAGCAGACGCAGCACTTTGTGTATACTGTTATTACATTTTATCTATAATTTCCTGCCTACTGGACGTTTCAAGATGTATGCATTATCGATCAATTTCGTGGTCGTTCTAAATCCCGGTTGTTCATCGCCAATGCGCTCTACCACTATGTTTTTCATCTCATCTGTTTCATTCGTCATTCGCTTTACCACTACTTCTCCATTTTTCTACTCCTCGTTTTGTACTGAACCCTCGCCCGCCGCTCTTCTTCAATCTTCCTACTGCCTTTCACACTTCTTGTTCTTTTATGTTTTCTATTCCTTCAAATTTTCTAATTACGCTCTTATATTGTTAACAAACCGTCTTCTTTTTCGTCTTTTTTTTTTACTCAAACATTTCTATACTTTTCTTATATTTTTTTCCCTTATATTTATTTGTACTTTCTTGATGCCCTCATATATATTCGTTTTCCTCTTTTCCATAATCTTAAGACTCTTCTAGCATACATTTTCACTTCATTTTATTCTTTGTACTATTTTTTTTCGATACTAGTTCGAAAACTTCGAACGCACTTCCACTTCTACTTTTTCGTAGACTTCCGTGGATTAACCGAATTTCGTTTTTCCTACTTTAATTTTGAAGTTTAAATTTCATTCCAGGATTTTGTATTTTTATTGCGAAATCAATCACACATTCTCCTCTTCAATGTATATATGTGAGATCTCTGTCTAAATCCTTTTTATCAGCATTAAGTATCTACCATCCTCACTGTTCACACATTTCTAGCATTTTTCTCTTTATTTATCGTTAATTTCGGTTTTCTATTTCTCATCATTCTATTTTCTTTGATCTGTGCATTGAAATCTTTCTTCAATTACCTCCCGCTAGTTTTTTCGGTTTGTTTCATATCCTGGTTGTACAGTTAATTTTTTCCTGGTTAAATTCTTTTCATAACTCCTGTTTCTGTCTTGTCGCTTCTCATGCAGTTTTTATCCATGTTTTCTAGATTCTTGTAATTATGCCTCTTTTTATTCTTCCTTTTTTTACTGATTCTACCTACATTATGTACTATCCCACGTTTTTTCTGCATATAACCAAATCATTACTAGTAGACAAAAATGAATATATTTGTATCAAAAAAACCCGAATAAGTAAAAGAGCTCCATTTTGTTATCAAATAATAATAAGATTCTAGAAAATACGAACGTTATGAACAGTTTGGCTGAAGTTTATTTTGACGTTTAATATAGATAGCGACCTTTAAAGTAAAAAAATTGTGCTATAAGCTAAAGCAACATCTGACATTTCAAACAAACCTTATTTTTCTGTCAAAGTTTAAAAAAACGAAGAATAGTAATTCAGAATACTCACGTCACTTCCGTAACGTTTCGGTATTGTTATAACTTCCGGTTCGGCATCAGGATCAGTTGGTTTTATCAAATACGCTTGATTTTTCGAAACCAAACTCAACGCATTAATACAGGCCAAATAGCATTTAATTTGTTTCTCAAGAGCCTCAATTGTATTATAGTGTTTTAACCGATAAGCTTGTTCATACATTACAGATGCAGCTACAACAAAAGTTGTAAAGTACCACACTTATTTTAACGAATCAATTTCCTACCTAAACGGAAAAAAGTTCGGTTTATACAGAACGCATACAAGAAATCGTAATATGAATTATGCAATGGATCAGATGCACGTGCATAATCAGTAACTATATTATAACAGTGTTGATCTAAATCGGTATAAGAATACGTCATCAATTTATCCAGCTCCTTGTGGTCAAATAAAGTTTTAACGAGATCTCTTAAATTATCTTTTTTCCGACCTTCATCTGGATTTGAATTTATTGAATTATAAGCTTGATCATAATGTTGTAGCGATAAGTGGTGGATAAATTTAATCGAATATAATGTTGCCTGTAAATACAAGATGAAACTAATAACTTTGTGTATTTTACACTTACATACCACGTGTGGATCTTTAGGATCTACGTTGCTCAAAGCTTTAGTGGCTATACTTATGGCACAATCTCTGGCACCATGCAAATCGAAAAGTTGAATAACCTATAAATGACTACCTTTGTAGAGATTATTTAAAATTGTTGTAGCGAGTTGCTGTGAGTAAAAAACTATGACAGAAACTGTCAACTTGCATGTTACAACTATGTTGGTAAAAAATCACAATAACTAGTTTAATATTCCCTACCTTTAAATAATAGTTAACATACGCTCTTCTTTCATCATCTGATCCAGGAACACATAAAATTCGATCCATAAGAAATTTGTCAGTAAATATTCCTTTGGCAGCTTTTAGGAATAAATCTTGAGCTTTTTTGTGTTCCCCCGTACTTAGAAAAGACACTGCCAGCAAGAAATTCCCTATAACATTTAATTAAGAATTAAAAATAAATCTAAAAGATAAAGTACTTGTGCTATTATTCCATTCGCACCAATCGTTCAAAAGTCGTACATATTGTTGCAACCAAATATGTTGACCACTCGATAAAAGCCATTCTGCGAAAATTGAACTTCCAGTAAGAGGCCATCTACTTTAGTTAAGAAACTTACTTACAAAACTAATAACTAGAGCTTGCGTAAAGGATACAATTGTTGAGTGATTAAGTTAGTATATGTTAGTAAAGAAATGTTCCAATCCATCACGATTTCATGATCGTAGTTTAATTTTGAAAGCATTTTATGTGCTTCAAATCCACTGGTCGAAGTTATAAAGTGATCTACTAAAGTTATTGTTTGTTTGCTGTTAGTTTTAATGTTAAACACTGGATCCAATTTGAGTGACGCTAAACGGGTCATAGATGATTCTCTAAAATATATTTTTAAATAATTGAGTTAATATAAAAGATTCGCTTACATAGGTAATACTGGTAGCGATATTAACTCAGTTAAATAAAGAATAGCGTAACTAGCTTGAATTAACATAACAATTTCTACGCGACATACAGATCTAACTGCTTCTAATGCATTCCATTTTTGATCCACTTCTTGGATTAGAATGTTTTGAATGAACAGAAGATTTCTACATATTGTAAACCTAAAAATAAAAACACATTAAATTATGTTATCTGAGTCATAACAAAGAAGTAATAGTCTAAAAGTCGGTGAAAAGCAGACATGATGTAATTCAGTAAACCCTCAATTTTGTCCAAAGACTCTCTTATGTTTACTGTTCATGAGATGGGGACTAACTAAGCCCGGCCAAGGTAGGTTAACTGACGCTCACGTATAACAGGTACAAAAACAAGACGACCTTCAAAAGTATTTCAGTTAAGCTGCCGTTTGTATATTTTAAATTATATGATTGAAACGTTCTCGAAGTTATCGTCAACTTCGAAAACGTTTACCGATGGATATAGAAAATTCTCGAGACAGAAATATATAAACACGCTTCAGTTCAGTTTTTTTCGAAGTCGGAAGTATTAAGAAGACTGTTTAAATCAGGGATTTCCAACACGCGGCCCGCAGCTTTCCTGCATGCGGGCCGCGGCTTTCATTAATAGTAGCTATATAAATATATACCTGTGCGGATGCGGCCCCCTATTTACTCCATGAATCTAATGGCGGCCCTCGGCCACTTATAAGTTGGAAACCTCTGGTTTAAATAAATAAGAGATTAACGCCTGTATTAGAGGTAAATATAACGGCGTACAAGCGTACGTGCCTTTAATATAAACAAGTATCAGTTTTAGATAAACAGAAGTTATCCGCGGACATTATTTTTCGAGTGAGTAATACATAAATTAGTGGCAAACGGTTACGGTGGTTATGAGTAGATCTGAAATTTAAATATGTTATTCTCAACAGTACTATTAGCTTATATTTATCACGGCAGAAATTCTCTACAATTATAACAATCCCGCAGACAGACATAATTTTTTCGAATAAGACAATTGTATAGTTTAAAAATTTGTTGAATCGTCAGAAATTTTTTAAATGCATAATAAACAATAACAAGATAAAATCATTTGAATTACTTTAAAAATGTCTGAAAAACAATAAGTATCTACATTTATACTACCTCGTCATCCATACAGAAACCAACGCGTACAACAAAATATACCAAAAAAACCTATTCCCCGTGATTGGACCGTATCAATGTTGAAACCGAACATTATCGCAAAATACTATGATTTAATACCAAACCTAGAAACTTTTTCTACTTTACCTGATGAAGTATTTTACACATTAAAATTATTGTTACGTCATAGATTTAGATGCGGTTGAACATAAAAACAGATATACTTCAAAACTGAATAAAAAATATATTACAAAACTGATCCGTTTCAAAATATCAGATAGGTATTCTCCTAATCTGATAACAAAACAACCATCCATTTTCTTAAAATTACTATTAAAAAACAATTGCACATACCTGACAACAGCTTGTTGATGTAAGCATTTAGTTACTAACGATACTCCTAAACGAGAACTGAACATATAATTTAAACTCTCTGACGACATTCCATCCATGTCGTCGTCTTCAGACACATGAGAAGTTTCCACTCTCAATAATTCCAACAACTTATGCATCGCTTGGTATATATCTTTACAAACATTAAGTTTTCGATAAATTGACCATGTAAACTAAAAATACTTATTATAAAATTGCAAAAATTATTTAAGTCATACTTGATCGTCCATTTCCGTCAAAATCTCGGTAATAATTTCAGACATAACAATATCAGGCAATTTGAGTTGAGACAACTCCCTTTCAAATGTATACTTAAACACATCGCTTAATTGCTGTTCTAAATAAACAATCACATTCATCAACTTAATTACATCATCAGTCACACTCATATTTTCTGACAGTATTGGATGTCTTGAAAAATCTTTAACGGAAACGTAATCGAAACACATCATCATGTGTTCCAGAGCGTCGTGAGGGCGTAAAAACGAATACATGGATTTTTTTAATAGTACAACACCAGACGCAGATGATAAAACCAGCAAACCAAGAGGTCTTAACCCAGCCACGTGATACTGAACGCAACAAGAATAAAACTTTGCCCAACACCTGAAATAAGTACATTACAATAAATAACTTACAATCAATCAAACTCACCAATAAGCACATTCTAAATAATCTTCATCGGATACTTCAGTTTCTTTTAACTCATTTTGTATTTCATTTTCCACGGCCAAAGATACTCTTTGTTTAAGTATGCTTGGTGATAAACTTACTTCACTCAAAATTTGAGAGCGTTTATAAATCTAAACCTTACAAATAATTCCTATTTTTAAATTAATGAAAACACTTACACTAAGAGCTTTATTGATGACTGCTAAAGGAAATCGTGAAGGATAAAAAATGTGATTTAAATACGCTTGTCGTGGATCAAAGGAATTCATATCAGGAACAAAATCTGCGTCTGGAATTGGTTCTAATGTAACAGGTATCCAATGACTAGCTTCTCCGCTACTGCTAAACAACTCAGTATTATAAACGGCTGTATCTCCATCTTCACTTCTCCACATCGACCATATTTGATTTGAAGATACATTAAAATCAACCAAATCTTTCTATAGGTAAATCAATTAAACGTTCACTATAAAACATCTAATTCAGTATCAACTTACAGCAGGTGAATATAGTGTATTAATTCTGGCAATTTTGAACTGAGTATTACTAATACTAGTTTTGAAAATATGAAACTGACATTCTGTTGAAAAACTCATAAAAACTACTAGGTTAAGTTCCAATTCGTCGTCAGTATTAATTTTCCTCAAAATGTGATTTTGAGAACCTTGGGTAAGTCGTTGTCCTAAACTAGTAATTTCTGAGTTAAGATCTGCAGCTGCAATACAATGTCCTTTAGAGCACTGCCAAACTCTTAAATTTCCATCACGACTTAAAGTAAATGCGTATGTTTCCATTCCAAGTGTGTGTAGTAGCATACTAACCACTACATTACCATCGCTCATTTTGGATCTAAATTCGAATTAATTCACTATGAGCCATGTATAATATAATTTAAATTATACCTAAACTTTTCAGCAATTCCAGATATAAAACGAGGCATGAAGGTTTCATGCTTGAGTTCGATAGACGTGCAATGAGAGTTTGCGGATTGTTTTACTAATAGTAGTTCTCCTGATGGGTAACCAAACAAAAAAATTGCTTCCTCATGTGCCGTTAATAAAGAAGTTGCCACTTGTGGTAGCTGAGAATCTAAAACACGAGTAGCAAATAATGAAAACATAGTTGCTTCGATAATAATTATATTATGTACAAATTACTAGAATCTTTAAAATGTAAAATACAATATTGTTGTTTCGAATAGCTCCACTAGATAACGTGTTGTCGTCAAGTGGATATCTGTTTTTTATTCTCTTTTTTTTTACATAAGAAACAATGTCAAGCCTACACTTTTATACTAAATACACTACATTTATTTAGAAAAATCTTGGTGTTGCAGAGTTGAATTAACTTTTTACCCACGCAACTACAAATAGTATTCAGATAATCGATCACGTGTTTTAAAGAAAAATAGCTTATCGTATTCTATGAACAACAGCGTACTTTGATCTTCAAAACAATCCACAGTTCATTTTTAATAAGCTTAAAATCAACACATCGCTCCAAATTACAACAGTAATGTAATATCACAATTATATTTCCTTACAGCATGTGACCTTCATTGCGCAGAAGCTTCAAATACGCCTTTAAAATAAACAGTTCTAATTTTGTTCGTTAATTAAAACATTATTACTGAAAATTTCATTAAATGCTGCGAATTTCTTGTAACAATCAAAATCGCCGCACTATCCAATAATAATAAAATTTTTGTCTTAGAATTGGCAGCATTGAAAGCGGATAAGATAGATAAGAACCGCGCAGACCTACAGCAGAATCTTCACTCCCCTTAAAGTATTTATTGCCATTTAGTCTATAGTTGCAGGTAGCACCGAAAGTGTAAATCAAGATATCACAGGTAGAACCTATATTGAGTATGTCTGACGAAAACGTCTACGTATTTATAAAATTTTGAAAGTACATAATTCCCGAGAATGCGTAACAAGCTTCTGTGGTTGTCTTGATCATAAACCTTTAAAATGTCTTAGCACGTAGCTTACAATATGATACTGCAAAAAGTTCTGGACAGAAAACAAACTGTTCACGAAAGTATCACTAAAGTGATAGTGAAGTGCGACTTGCAATGCAGATGGAGTTGCTCCCAAACGCAATGTCACATTAATAGTATTAATAAAAATACATAGCATCAACTTTCTGAACGTTATACTAAACGGGTTTATACCTGCCCCCAACAACCCTTGGGTTGAGCTACATAACGGGTGCGGTGGTAGATGGGAGGTTGAATAGGGTGTCACGGTACGCAGCTTTACTAGCTGAGCCGGGACAATCTTGTTTACCTGGGCAGGAGCCGTGACCTAAAATTCGTACATACTTCAATACTACTGTCGTGGCAAGAGCCAACATTGGGATAACAATGCCTGTCGCTGCTCTACTAACTTTGATAAGCAGGCACGGCAGCCAAACCCAAACCTTTTGCTGCTGTGAACATGTCTCATAGGCAAGCAGTGCTGGAGAGCCTTGGCTTAATTGCCTGAACCAAGAGAAATAAATCTCATTAAAAACCTAAATCTAAAGTAGAAAGCGCCAGGCCGATAGATGCGTGACTGGATAGAAGACCAGTTGTCAGTAGTTCCGATCTGGGGGCACCAGGCGAACACCATTGTATATAGCCTTCCGTGCGTATCGTGGCACAGCGTACGGTGACCTTCATATCCTCGGTACTCGTGGGACATATATGGAACCACCGTTAGAACATTTAAAAAAAACGGAGACTCTGAACAGAACCCAAAAATATCGGCTGATGCTGAGCGCAAATCCGAAAAAGCTTTCGGGTGCAGCCAGACAAAAACCAAAAAAACCAGCTCAGGTAACCGGTTTCATTCCAACGGCAAAAACGCATGAGTGAAACCCATTTATACAGGCAGCAAAGGCGGGCACGTCAGAAACGCAACAGCGACGCCAAACGGTGCACGCAATTGTACCAACTGCCGAAACAACAGGGGCCCAAAAGGGCAACCTTTCCAGCAGTAGCACACCGGCGTCACAAAAACGACCAGTCGAGGGAACCCAAAAAAACATTCAAGGACAGATAAATATATATCACTGCATGGCAGCCTCAGCGGCCCTCAGTGCTTATATCGTGACAGACGACATTCATATTTCCTTTGTTCAGGAGTCATGAATCCACAAGGAAACAATAAAATGGTTGAACTGTCAAGGTAGATGGCTGCGGGAGCCAAACTTGTGCACAATCCTCGCACATGCACTAAACTTAATGCCATTGTGGAATTTATAGTATGTTCTAGAGACCTAGTGACAGCTAAAATATCGGCAGTAGAAGTGACGAAGCAGAACTTGCTGAGGGAGTAATAAATCGGAGGTGCACAAAAGGACCAAAGAGACCACAGCGCAGGAGCGCTAGACGAACCACCTCTTGAATAAAATAAATAAAACCTCCCCAACTTAAGTTTTTAGATTTGCGCCTGGCGACATGTATTAATCCAATACAAACAAAAATGTTTCAATGCTACAATTACGACGAGTATGGAGTTTGCAAATGTCAAAGCTCGTTGCAATAAACTTATCAAAACACCTGCAAAAAACTAAAGAGTAAATTCTCAAAGACAAACATTGATTTGTTATCATATTACCTCAAAAGTTATTAAATCTCTAATATAGACAGTATACTATCGACAAAAATCCAATTTAAAAAAATAATAGAACACCCACCATTGGTAAGATATATCGTCAAGAATTAATTGCTAACATTACAAATGAATTTATCCTTGGTATGGACCTGATGATAAAATACAAGTTAGCGCTTGGTAGAAGTGTATTTTACAGAGATGGTAATGTAATAGCGAAGGCTTCCACGGTCGGAATCTATAATAACATTAGAATGTCTTCCGGGTTTGGATCGTGTCGTTGTTGCAACCGAAGCTGCCAACGTTTCGCCCACTTTCGTAAGGGGCTTCATCAGGGCGTCAGATAAATCGCAAAACTCAGCAAGCAATCGAAATCTAACTAAGAACTAATCAAAAGTTAGGTTATCCACTTGTGAAACAAGCCATAATCTAAACTCTGAAAAGGTAAGAAAGAAAACGATCACTTGAAAAAGCAAACGAAAATCTAACAAAGAACCACTACCGAGTTAGGTAATCAACTTATGAACCAAGCCAGATTCTAATTAGTTCTTAGTTAGATTTCGATTGCTTGTTGAGTTTTGCAATTTATCTCACGCCCTGATGAAACCCCTTACAAAAGTGGGCGAAACGTTGGCAGCTTCGGTTGCAACAACAATGACACGGTCCAAACCCGGAAGACATTCTAATGTTATTAGAGATAGTAATATTCGCATGCCCAGATGAATTAAATGGATGAACAGTAAGAGTATTTTTTGTATCCGTATTATAATACAATATTAGATATGTACCTATACATACTACAACTTAATGACCACTACATATAATACTATAAAACAAAATTTAAAGGCTGTTTTTTTTTAATTGATAAACTTTTACGGTCAATGACACCTCTGAGGGGGGATACATCATTCTCCCCGCTTCCTTATAAATACGCTGCAGCTTGTGAGGTGTATACAAAAGACAAAGATATAATAATAAACAATTATAAATACGTTTAAAAAAAGCATAAGAACACAGATCTAAGTATTAACCCAAAACAAAACATTAAAAAAGTGCAATGTGCAAAATTCACTTAACACCACTAATATGACAACTAATATGAGCAACAGAAATTGTTAGACAAAGATGTCTCATACATTGGTACCATAGTTCCAACTAAATAATTAAGTTTTTAAAATTAAAATTTAATTCTTACTTGTGATTGGATTGTTGAACACATTAAATATACTAGAATCTCTTGAACTTATAGCCGAAGTTTCTGCAAAAATAGAAGCCACAGTAAGATCCGGGTGAACACCAGTAATATCGTTCTAAAAAAAATTAACATAATTTTCAAAGAATACATTAATAGACACCATACTTGTTTGTGTATTACATCAGGATGCACAAAAATTAACCTATGAACACTGCAAACTGTTGGTACTAATATTATTACATTATCAAAAGTTTCATATATCGTTATTCCATCTAATATAGGAGTATCAATAAACCTATATTTAACTTTATTCCCTGTCAAATTTACATCAAGACTTTGTTCAACCAATTCAAGTACATCGTGATTAATGCGCCTAAAAGTTCAAGTTTATTGACATAATAACAATCTTCAAAATTTATACCAGTAAATAAAGCGATTCCTTGTATGATGTTTGGCAAATGCTCTATAAGAATAACCATTTGCTTTTTCAGAAACTTTAATATCTTGCAATGTACTTTGAGTACCCCCTGCAAACACAACCTTAAAAAACAAACAGTTGATATTTCTTGTACTTACCGGTGTTCAAAGTAACTTCCCGCCATACATCTGGTAAAGTTTGATCAGGTATTACTTCCCTGTAACTCATTTTGATTTTGTATTAATCAAACATTTTAAATAACGATGTCAATGTAAAATGATTATCGTTTAACCTTAACCGGCAGAAATGGACGCACCATAAACTTTTGAAATTTACAACGTTGCCACATTATTACAAAAAGTATATGTAATTATAACAGCTACAAAATCGGTTTTTTATAGATGTTCTTAGCACGTAACCATTTAAATAACATTGTGGTAATATTGTTCTGAACTTTTATCTACATACATGTAGTACTAATTTGATTGCGCACGTAGTATTAAGTTTCAAACAGCTAAAATAAACAGTTCTTATTGAAATTTGTTACGTTAAAAATCCGACAGATCGTTAATGAAATTTCAGAAAAAATAAAATAAACAAAGAATTAAGAGTTAGCGTAGATTAACAATGTTTTATTTATTACAGTCAATGTTAAAGTAAAGGTTGTTAGAAAATAGAAATATTTCATGATATCGTAGCAACACTGTACACTTGCCAATAAAACAGAATTCTGTAACAATATTATGTCAGTGTAAAGAATATTAGATTTAATTTTGGAAAATGGGTAACAGTATGGGTAATGTTCCCAATAATGGGTTAAACAGATTCCTCGATCCCGAAGTCACACCTGGTCCTAATGAAAAACCAACCTTCGATCCATGTTATGGTTTCAGAGGTACCCGAAAAGAAAGAAGTAAGTTTATGTAATATTTATCTTTTTTATTAACATCTAGTCGATTTCTTGTAGAAATGATTGCGTCCGAGGCGCAAATGAGATCAGCTAAAATACCTTTAAAAGAACGTGATTATTGTGCCCATTTATTAATTAGTTATAGAGCTTGTCGAAAAGATGTATGGCCCTTTGTACTAAACTGTGAACATGAGAAACATGCTTATTTAAACTGCCAATATGAAGAGTAAGTCCCCAAATTTATAATTATTTGTATTAACCCAAATGTTATTTTATAGCTTTGTGTTAAGAATGAAAGAGTATGAACGTGAACGACGATTAAGGGTACGTTCTGTACAGGAAAAATCAAAATGCAAGTAGAACAAAAATTATTTAGGCATTCGTAGAATTGTAAATATTTACTGAAAAATACAAAATACATGTTTACTTATATGATGTATTTTAAACATTAGTATAAAGTAAAACTTGCTTTGCACAATTCCTTCTCTTCATTTCAGCATCGTTTGAGTGATTTTGTGACCATTCATACAACTTTTCCAAAAACTTTGTATTCTCGAACATTTTTTCTTTTATTAACTTTTTTTGGTCTGCATTTCCCACTGTTAGTAATGTTCCTATTGCTATCAGTCCTCGAAATTGTGCTTCACAATCATTTAATGCAATGACCATATCAGGAACAACATTAGTCAACAAAAGTATGCCAAATTCGTCTTCGAATTTGATGCTTAAAATTGATAGGTTTAACAAAAACGTTGTCAAAGCAATCTGAAACAGGTATCTTAATTAGTTGTGTAGACAATGAGTACTTGCAGTAAGTTTTTGTATTATGATTAGTGCATTGTAAAGCTAGAACATTAAATGCATTTTTTTTATTTTATTGACTTAGTTTGAACATTTTACTTAATAGAATTGTAAATTTAAACAAAATTTGAATCAATTGTACTACCAAATAGTCCTAACATTGAAGTAAAACGTTTGCTTTTGCCTGAATCACAAAAGAAGGAAATTAGTAATAACGTACCTCTACATTTTTATTTATTTGGTTTAGACTTGTAATATTTTCTAATAAGTCGAGCCTGTGTTGAAAAATAAGTTGTTCGCTGGTTGTTTGTAAAAACATGTTACACAGTGCTCGGAAGGCTACCAACGTACAATTTGGTGTTTTACAATCAGAACTAATATAATATTTTAGTTTTTTGATAATATTACCGTTATCTTTGGTAAATAGAATATTATTATTGTCTGAAAACTTTACCATAAGTCTTAGGATATCCAAAACGGGAAATACAATATCTGAAAATAAAATTGATAAAAAATAGGTAACATAAATGCTAATTTTACCATCACTCCAATTCAATAAATTAATAAAAGCGTCCAAAGATAATTCGTCTTTGACGGAACCATTACAATAACTGCAAATTTTCTCTAAGGTCGCTTCATCGACTGCCCCATTACCAGCTTTTGCATTAAACTCTTTGAGTTTTCCTAATATCACTTTTGGATCACCGCCATCAAAAGAACGATATTCTTTTAGAGGGAAGTAATGATTTTCTACCTGCCTGTTTTGGGTATTACTGCCTAGAGAAGATGAATAACTGCTACCTCCTATTATGTTTGTTCAGTTATATATTGTCTTCGAAGGTACACTTCTTACCCGTAAAGGGATCCATGTTAACCCCACTGTTTCCTGATGTAGTGGCACTTGCCATTGGAGTATACCTAGATGCTCCAGTAAAAGGATCGACATAATTAGGGTTCACTGGTGTATTATTTGCTTCTGCGCTATTTGTCAATATAAAATTTACCACCTAAAAAAATATTCGAAAACATGCAAAACGATGTTGAAAAAGGTAATCTTAAGGTTAACTGAGTTTTGTACTAAGCACCAAGTAACACAAAACATTTGCTACAACCGATTTGCAAAGAAACTACAGTTGCTAATGGAGAGAACTAGATAGATGGGCAACGGTATACGAATCATCTGTACCAAAAAATGGTTCAAGATGTAGTTGCATTAGTTTAAATAATTGATAACTTTAATTTTGTAATATTTCATTTTCAGACATTTTTAAAGGACACCTTAGGTACCTAATTGTAGAAAAATCCAACATAATCCTTGAGTTTTATTTTGAACATTATTAGTCGTTTATCTTTATTCAACGAGCCTACCGCTAGCATTTTAATGTTAGTCAAACCACGATTGATCATTTTGTGGTATGTAAACAGGGTAAAATCACTGACTTTCCATCGTTAAGCGGAACAGGTTCAGTTCGAATGCAGTTGGTATAGATACTGAAACTTGGCGATTCGCAATCGTATTTCGCTTATACAGTTCGCATCCAAAACATCACGAATTCATGTACTACTGAATTGAAGTGCCCGGAATAAATTGTGCAGTATTACGATGTGCCTCGAAAAGAGTCCATGCTTCTTCGAAAACGAGGAGCATAATCGTATATATGGAGCGATATCGGGTGATGTGAAGTTAGCCCGAAATTCTATAAATTTAAAAAAAAATGTAAAAATGTGATAACTTCGTAAATCTAGCACGACACCGTCCTCTTTAAGCTACTAAGACTCGTTGAATATTACTATTTTTGACAGGATTTCTGAATAGTTCTGATCAAGTTAAGTATATATGTGTAATTTTAAATCGATATTTTAACAATTTTTAATGAATTTCTAATATTTACGCTCAGCAAGACATTGCTGATGATTTTCCGCAGTTTTACTGGTAATTTTGCAGTTCTATAAGATTTCTATGCTTTAAAACGTTTCAACAAAAAGTTCCAACTGTTGACTATTTTTTAAGCAATTTTCAAAAATTACGTCGGGCACGACATTTTGTGAAAATGAAAACTTGATACTAGCAATACCGCTTGCAACTAGGTGCAGTACCGTATTGAACACACAAGCTTGACAAAGAGTTACCATTTTTCCATCGATAGTTATGTGTTTACATATATTACCATAGTTTTTATATAAAAACAATGATATTACTATTCCGTATAAGTGGTATACTTTGATCTCTCGCTATTTTAATCGAATCCCATTCTGGACACTTCTAAGTAAGATGGCTTATGTTGTTTTTTTATAGTAGAAAAATGCTCGTCCGGTGATGATTCACGAATATTCAATTGTTGCGAATATTACCAGTTAATTGAGATTCATTATCGATAACGATGGGATCAATTATTGTACTATTTTTATCGTCGGTGTTGTTGTTGTTGCTGTTATTCTTATCAAAAACAACATCAATAGTTTTATTGTTTCTATCAATGTCTTCGATTACGTTAATATTTTGTCACGTTAGACTCAATTGTGTTAAAATAAAAACCGTCATTTATTAATTGTAGAATACTTATGACTAGATTCTGGTGTTTATAATTGAATCTTAAAATGTCTTTTTGACAAGATGGTAATTTTCCTTTAAGATAGACGAAATGTTGGTGTACAAGTTTATCGGTCCTTATCGGCAATTGATTTTTAAATGCGCGATTTTTGAAATCTGCACATGTCGACTCAATCAACACAACAGAAGAATTAGACGCGTTTCTATTCCCGTTCCCTCGGTACAATTAATTTCTATTTGTTTGGCATTATTATCGTATATGTTGGCACTCCTTTGAAACGAGTCGGAAGTACTCTGATCATCATCTTCCAATTGGTCTGTATCATTGAGATCAGCTTTGTAATTTATATCATCCGGTATTTCCGGCACAAAAACAGTTTTAATTATGACATTAAAAACCGTAA
Source organism: Aquatica leii (assembly GCA_035610365.1). NCBI lineage: Eukaryota > Metazoa > Arthropoda > Insecta > Coleoptera > Lampyridae > Aquatica > Aquatica leii. The sequence continues at coordinate 54,691,145 of CM069436.1, forward strand.
ACGTAATGCAGACGATAATTCCTCTTCGTTATCATTGGATCGAACACAATATTTGCGTGCAACTGATAAAGTAAACAGGAGGATATTTTCATTAATCAATGTGAATCATATAGTTTTGAAAAGTTTAGTCTAGAGATACTAAATATTTTTCTTACAAGAATGATCGTTTTTGCAGAAGTTGCTTGTCTTGGCCTTGCTAATGCAGGTGATTGGTCTAGCAAAACCAAAACCAATTAACAAATTTTTTCACAAAATATTGTGCCAGACTTAATTTTTGAAAATTTTTTTAAAAATAATAAAGTTGGAACTTTTCGTTAAAACGTTTCTAAAGCATCGAACTCTTATAGAACTGTGCAAAATTACCATTAAAACTGCGAAAAATCGTTTTTTTACGATAAGAAATGCGGAACTTTTTTTATATTCTTATCAAGAACTGTAGAACTAATAAAAGTGCTATTGGAACTCTATTTTTTTTTAATTTATAGAATGTCGTGCTAACTTCACAGACTTCGATATCGGCAGATGTTTAAGAAAATTCACTGTCACTGCACATAATGAATCACAAAGTATGACACTTTTGAGGAAGTCTTAATAAGCAGATTTACTGAATAGTGTATTTTTGCACTTGACTGTGTCTCGGCCTAAAGAATGAAAAGTGTACTTTAGCATCTTGTACTGTTATGTTGTTGTAATGCTGCTGCGTTAGGAAACAATTTTGTGTCTTTCAAGTTATGCAATTGTCACACGAAAGTAGGTTTAGTTTATGTAGAATATAAAACTAAGAGTTGGTCGTTAAGTAAGATTTCTGATGCGCTAGATGTGCAAAGAGATGGTGTACGGAAAAACCGGCGACACGGTCATGCGCAACTCGATCCCATCCTTCCCTATTTTCGTACGCCGCTCAGTAAGTATTAGCCTAACAATAATTCGTGATTGCCTTGATCTTCACTACCGCCAAGTACGAGATTTGTACTGTTATCTGTTTTTTAAACGCGAATAACTTTCGCTAATGTATGCTCATCATCTGTTGGTTTAAATGTATGGTGAACAGTGTACAGCCGTTCAAGAGTAATTAAATAAATTAGCACTGAATCGTTCTCGAAGTTTATGTCCACTTCGAGAACGTTCACGAACTATTCCAGGACCTTTACCAAAGGATGTAGAAACTTCTGTAGATAGATAGAAATATATAAAAACGGTTTAAAGGAATCATAGGCCAGTTTTGCGAAGTAGGAAGTATACAGAAGACTATTCAAATAAAGTGATTAACGCGTGTATTAAGATAAATATAACAGCGTTCAAGCGTACGCGCCTTTAATGTAAACAAGTATCAGTTTTAGATAAACAGAAGGTATCCGAGGACATTATTTTTCGAGTGAGTAATATATAAATTAGGGTGTTTTTCTTGAATATCGTTAGATTTAGTTAATTAAGTGTAGTTATAACGTGTAAATATTTCGTTATACATAAATTAGTTTTAAAATTCGTTAGGTACAGTACTACCAGTGCTACTAGGTACCACGCGCAAGTACTCATAATCTAAATGACTCGTATGCATTCGATATATTATTAAGCTGTTGAAAGTCTCCTATTTATAAGTGCACATTGTTGGATCCAGAGGTGTGACCTTTCTGCTTAGGGATTGTAGGGTGGTCACGGTTCTAATTCAACCCAACTGTGACCACCCTACAATACCCAAACAAGAGAGCGTTCGTAATATAAATTTAGTGCAAAAAAATTCGTCAAAGTAAAAACAAAGTTTAAGAAAACATATCTATGTTAGAACATAAAAATCAAACGTTGGGTACCTGAATAATAGTATAGCGTGGACAAAATCAAATATAGCCAGGTATAACACTCCCAGCTTTGCTTTACAAACATAAAAAGGATTGAATATCGTATAACCACTTAATAAAGATGGCAAAATAGTAATGGTTAAGGAAAATATACAAAACATAAAAAAAGATCGGCAACAACATAGATAAACGGACTAGACAAAAATATCAACAAAAATGATAGCAGTCGACAAAGAAGCTACTGTTGACAATTTTCTATCAATTTTCAAGTGCGCATTCATCAATTCTCGCATATTTAAGTAATCGGACACTTAAGATCATAAATTCCCGTAGCAGGAGTTGAGAAATTCTCGAGCAGGTAACCCATTTCGTCTTGGTTCATTTTCACACGATTTTAAAATTGATTTGTTGTCCTTGACGCTGGTGTAAATTACTCGCAAATCTATCAATGATTTCTTTTCTGGGCTGTTTGTATGTTGTTTTCTTATTATGTAGTTTGTTGATTGTACTTTTCGGTTTGGGCATTGTAGGGTGGTCTCGGTCCTCCTTATACTCTACCGTGACCACCCTACAATACCTAAACAAAAGAGCTTTTGTGTTATAAAGGCTATGGCGAAGTCCCATCATACAACATTAAACAACCAAATTGACAAAATTTCTGTACAATCCATTTCAGGATAGAAAATCGAGACGTTTTTGATGCATTTTTAATTCATAAACAAGATCAATATTATTTATTTAACACATAAATATTAATAAAAACGCCAAATGTTTATAATTCAATACAAGCCCTGCAAGATTTAATAAAAATCAAAATGGCAACATGCTTCGGTGTAATATCGAAGATGTCCACGTACTACAAAATTTCAATATTTAATACAAATAAATTACGCTGAAAACTTAACAAATCATATTTGTTTTTCGTAACAAGTATCAAAGAATAAACCATAAAAATAAAATTCAAGAAATTCAAAGGTCAAGATAATGTTGAAACTACTATGGTTAACTTTACTCATTTAGAAATATTGATTATGCAGTTAGAGCTCGAGTCTCGCTTGCCCAATTTTGGTCGATTCTAAACACACCCCTTTCGATTTCGCTTAAGACTTTTCACATATGTTCTGGCAGTTTGAAATCGTTGGGTTTCTGCCCTAAAGAGATGGCATCAGGCACCTTAGCAGCTACATTTTCATCCCAGATTAGCATGAAGACTAAAGTTATCGGAAGCAAACTGTTCAGGTATTCACAAGAGTGGTTTTCTCGAGTCTGTATACTCGGTAGACCTTTAATAGAGCTTCTTGTGTTCGTAAAATAAGTGGTGTTATACGAGAGAGTATTAAAAGCCGAGGTTTCTAAACTACTCGCATCTTTACCTACAATGGGATACAGTACTTATCCGCAGTAAAGTACGCCAAGTTCAGAAATCCGCAAGGTGTCTTCCGATGCTTCTCAGTTGGTGCTTTATAGTTTTGCGTATGCTTATTCTATAGAGATGTTTCTTAGATGTTAAGAGTCCTATCAGAAGTAACTAGTATTTTAGATAGGTCTGAAAAATACCACATCGTAAATATATACCATAAGATCGCGACTTGCTGACATTTTGTTGTATAGATAAAAGCAACCGTCCTCTGTTTTTAGAAGGCTTAGTCTCGATTTTCATTTATTCAAATAATCGTATTATTTATGAAGATCGGGTTGTACGCGAGTCCTTTTTTACACATTTTATGTCATATGCCACAGTTACATCAGCGAAAACTGTTTTTAGTTGTTTATGGAAACTAGTTTATTTGATCTAAAACCTATTTGGTCCATAGGTACCCCTTGTATGATTTGAAGGCTTATCCTTATAAAAAGTAGCCTCCTCAGCAGTAGTCACTGAGGAATCCCTACGGACGGTAGCTTTTGATTTGTGAATTGGAATTATTTTAGCTTTTTTGAAAGTTTTTGGCGTCTCTTTTTAATATGTAAAATTAAGCTACCATTTTCTTATCATCTTCCTACAGTACGTAAAATATTTGATATGTATGCCATCATCTTTTCTACTTCATTTGTGTGTAGCTGTAGATATCCACAATTCCGCTAGCTGTAAAGATATCAAGTGGTCTTTTCGGATTGCCGGTCAACTTCCTTCTAGTCTTTTTTGACAAGCTTTATGATTTTCTGCTAGATTTTCTTACTTAAGATGTATACAGTTCTTCACATTCACTGTTCTATCCCGGAATATATTCTTTACCATATCCTCTTTTTTTGCAGTTGTACAATTGCACCAACGAATGCTTCGTAATTTTCAAAACGTTTTCCAGTTCACCTTTTGGAAGTTCCTTTTAGCTCTGGTGAGACTTGTATTAAAATTTTATTACCTATTTCATATAAAATCAGTGGTGTTAGTTGTGTGGAAGTCTTCTGAAAATGAGAGAAACAGAAATCTTAGTTTTAAAACTTATTTCATGATACGGAGTTTCTCTGTATTTTAATTAAAGATAAAAATATATATGTTCTTTTCCATTCATTCTTCAAATATAATGCCATTCTGATCTTTAGTTTTGTAGTTCCACATCGTGAACATCGAATTGAAGTTACTGAAATTACCTACATAGAGAGCTGAGTGTAATAGTATGGACTAGACTTTAAGAGACCACTGAACCGCTAAATCAATTAATTTTTACAGTACTGACAGAGTTAACATTCGGTAATTAGACTTTTTCAATGCTGTTGCGCGATCATATATCCGAATATGATAAATACTGTTATTCTGTCTATTAATTTAAGAACACGTGAACAATTCGTTATAATTCGGAAATGATCATTCTGACCCCCGCCTGTATTTTTAACTAATAAAACCGAAGACTACCATAACAAACAGGAAACAACATTTAAAGAAGCGCTCGACGCAGACATGTTAACTCAATCGTGGCAGAATATCGAATGTACTTTGACTGAATATTAGGGTGTCCCACATCTCATTAACTGTCAGGAATAAATTACTCGCGTTTGACTGAAATGTTCTACCGAATCCTGCATACTGTCCAGATATTACCCCATCCAATTATATATTTCTTTCGTTAAAAAATTTTTATCATGGTAAAAGATAATTTAGTGAATTATATAAAAATGCACTCATATAAATATTTGACTAACAAATCTCTTGAGCTTTGGAAAGATCGCATTATGATGCTGTTTTCTTTTATCTTAGAATGTAATTTTAATAGTTTACTCTTTGTTAGTTATCATTAAAATAAATTATATTTTGTTTATTTTTTTACAACTTAAGGGTCCTGTTCAGCTTGAAATAATCAGCAGTCGTAAAAAGATTTAGTTTGTGAAATTGTTATAAAAGCTTCATTGCCAAGATTTTTGACACGTGAAATCTTTAAAATACTTATGAATTTCAACGAGTTGGTAGTGCCATCTGCGTTTGATTTTCATGCCTGTAGACCAAGGTGAGTAACAACCTCAAACATTCTTATTTGTAAATTTTTCAGATTGCACGCAGTTCTTTATGGCAAAATAAAATGGAAAAGAAACTGGTGGACTTTTATTTAAAATGCCTTTTACCTGAAATTTTGGATTCAAGGTTTACTAGAAAAATAACAATAAGAAATCCTGAGCGCTACGTTTCGAGTTACTTTTTTGACGTTTCAATAATTATCGTTATTATAACGACGGCCATTCTGTTAAAAAATCATCTTCCTTTTACATAATAACTTACATAAAGAAACAAATTTGTTAAAACCATTTTGTTAACAATTTTCTTGTAAAATAAAGTTGTAATATTTCAAACAAACATAATATACACATACAATTTACGTGTAGTTTTACTCCACGCTTAATTGCAATTGCGTATATTATAATCGATTTCTTGAAATAAATGCTAAAGCAGTATTCGTTACAAAGCCTCATAAAACCAGTCTGATTGAATACGTACTAATTGACTATAAGCTGTGCTATAAGGTGCCACAATGACAATTGTTTTTCTCCTACTACTACGACAAAAGTTCAGCCCATCTGCATTAAAAATATTGCCCGCCACCACAGGTTTCCGTCCCTGAGAAACTAAATTGAAAGTGAGACTTTATGGTAAGTCCTTTTTCTCCATTCTGATTTGAAAATTAAATATTTCAAATCGTAGATTGCAATATAAATATAGACGTTGTTATGAATACTAGATTTTTAAAACCATATAGATAACTCATTTGCAAATGACGAAATCGAAACACAGCGAGAAGGTTATACAGTTGTAGATCGACAAAAGTATATAACATAACATAAATAATAAAAAATGGTTGGAGAATAGACGAAATGCGCCAAAGTCAATAGAAACTAATTACCTGATCTAAATATGCTGCTGGAAGCATGTTCTTTTCCAAAAACTTATGAGCAGCCGTATATGGATCTTCTCCTTTATTGTATGGTAACTTTAATGGTGGTTTACCATCCTCAACGTCAACCGTAAATACAAAGTCATAAGGCTACAAAAAATTTAATAATTCTTTTAAACCTAAAGGCAAACCCATTTACCTTTCCTTCAAATGTAGTCTTACTACCAGCGTTAGGATCAGCACTTCCTAAAACATCTCCTACTTTCTCCCAATGGCTACTTTCACCTTCATCTACCCAAGTATATGCTACAACACCTTGAGGCTCACGAATCATTTTCATTTGACCCGCTTTTTTACCAGGTTCGTACAATGCTTCCTTTCCAGGTAAGCTTAAGAACATATATTTTATTCCTATTAGTATGTCGATCTAACTTACTCAGATATTTTATATCCTCCTATTTCCTGCATACTTTGCTTTGTTAATGCTGATACTTCATCTTCAAACGCTTTTAGTGCATCATCACCTATTATTCGACTTTCATCTTGAGTAAAAATACGAACAACGCTATCACTAAAACTTTATATTAACACAATATCCATAAGTTAAACAAAACCACACCTTGACCCTGTCACAATATCACCATTTGAAAGACAAGCAACTTTCCATACTGACTGAGCTGGTAACTGAAAAGTTTCTGTATTTAATCCATCTTTCCAATAACGCACAGTCCTATCTTCATCTGAAGTTACAAAACAGTTATTTCCACCAGCATTGTTTCTACAAATACTACAAGACATTCTAAAATTTACCTGTCCCATTTAATAGTACCTATATATATAATTTGTATGTCCATAATAAGTGTCTAAATTCGAGCCATCATAACTCCATACTTTAATACTGGCATCATTAGAAACACTTATAAAATATTTTAGTTCTGGAAAATCGGCTAAATCTCTAACACAATCGGTATGACCCTGTAACGTATTAATTCTAAACCCTTCTTTAGAAAAAATTCCAATTGTTTTATCGGCAGATGCAGTAACAACGTTTTTGTTATGTAATTGAATAACGGACCAAATAGCTGCTGTATGACCAGAAAAAGTTGCAAGTGCTGTTCCGTTTAATAAATTCCACAATTTTGCTGTATTATCCCATGAGCTACTCAAAAATGTATTTAGTTCTATACCTTTAGATAAACAACATACTAAAAAGTAACTCATAAACAAATGAAATTAATACAAATCAATATTCACCAGTATTCGAATGTTCTTTAAAAGACATGGTTGAAAAAGGTTCGTGAGTCTTATAAACAAAGATGACATGATCGTTTCCACCAGTTATAACCAAGCCACCTGGAAACTCAGGAGTTGGTTCCAAATGTAATACGCTACCAACAAAGTTTTTTTGATCTTTATATGTCATTGATTCAATGTAACCATTGCTGAATCTACAACAATTAAAGTTATTACAGGTTTATTGTGTTTTACCCATTACTCATTTGGAATCCATAATTTGGCAGTTTTGTCTCGAGATCCACTAATAATACCATTTTTTGAGGTAACTGAAATTGAACGGACGTCTAATGAGTGACCGTGCAAACTTGCACTTAATTTAAATGGTTTAGACATCGATACTGAACAGTCGATTTTTAAAAAAATTACAAAAACCAAAAACTAATTATCAGTGTAGTTGAAATATAACTATTAGCTCGAATGCACCCGGCAAAATATATGATAGTTCATTTGGTTCAACCGTTCAACTAATAGTAGCTGCGTTCAACAAAAAAAGTATAAATATATACCATACATAAAACGTCCTAAATTTGATTAATCTATTATCATGATTTTTATTGTAAATTGTAACATTTAAAAAAATATTCGGTTTTGCTTGATTTTAAAACGATAAACAATATATTATTAGTAAATATATACTATGGTAATAAAACAGAGTAAAACGATTATATATGTCATATATATATTTTAAATTAAGCTAAATCCTCATGCAGCGTTGACACCGTAAGAACACCAGCGTATTGTATTTTCATTGGCTGTCGCAGACACGTGACCGTTACGGTGCAAACGGACTACTGTCTACGTTGACGTTAAAATATTTGAAGATTTTACGCAGCGTTAACAACGTAAATCATAATTCGCATGCGCAAAGCAGGATGCCAACTTATTTATTTCTCAACACTGTTTGGTTTTTACGTTTTAACCTGTGATTTCAAATTTATTTTAATAAAATATGAATAATCAATGCTTTTTAGACCAGTTAATACTGTTAGTGAGCGAAAGTTCGCATTTGTACGAACTTTAAGATAAAAATTATAAAAATTGTAATTGGTAGCGTTGGTAGACATGTACCGTTACGGCGAGATTACGATTGTCATGAGGATGCAAATACAAAAAAACGCTGTCAACGCAACGTATGTTTTACGGTGTCAACGCTGCATGAGGATTCAGCTTTAAACTAAAATAAATATAGAAACAGTTTTAGTTAAAAGAACAAAACATATAGTTTTTACTTTTATACTACTGTATCATTAAAGTTTTCTAACTACTGCTGAGTAATTAATCGAAATATTTTAATAAGCCCACTCTTCTCACCTGGAATGTCGTCGTTTTTACTCAAGTACTGCTTTATAACTTTCATGTCATTATTCAGAGATTGCACATATATGTTCAAATTCAAAATTGATTTCAAAGTAATAATAACTTGAGAAATTAATAAAAAAATTACCTTCATTTGATGCGCAAGTACAACGGTTACCTAAAGAAAAAGATCGATATGAAGTTGATGTAGTCAATGATGTTGTTCTATTGGATAAATCATTGTTATGATTGAATATCCATGACATGTTTTCTTCAGTTTTATCGGGAGTATTACTTTTAAAACGTTTTGAGTTCAATGTAGTAGATTCCTTAACCACCATCGTGACAAAGAATACCAAAACAGAAAAGTTTGTGAATAAACGCGTTTTTCGTCAACCGGTGTGGGTTGAAAAACATTTGACTGTTTAAACCATAGAGAAACAAAGGGGAAGAGTATCAACTCTGTACAAATTTTTCGGACGTTACAACGCCCCGAAGGGCGGTTTTTAGAACTAAAACGGTGTCAAATGATCATAAATAATTCTACTTTACCAGCAAACAAAAGCGCGCGTTTCCACTTAAATTCAAAAGTAGATATTAATTTATATACAAATAAACAAAAATAAAATTAGTAATTAACAGTTTATTACATACAGAAAATAGAATGTTACATTTAAAAACAATGAATAACGAATATATAATCTACAACAAACATTTCCTGATCAATATTATGCGGGTGTTGTCTTCGGTCATATTAAATGTTGTTCATCATTGTTGGTTCTACGATCTTTTGAATCTTAGTGAATTCATGTTTATATTCCCTCCTCTTTCATCCGAGCTTGGGACCGGCAGTGATGACTCCAATGCTAGTTGTTCACCAAATCGTCATCACAGGCAGAGTTAAATGAAATATTTTTGAATAAATCGTGTTGAACAATAGGACGATGTATAATCTATTGGAATAGAAAACATAATTTAAAATTTAATAATCATATTTTACAACAATTATAAATAATTAACATGGGTATTATGTGTAATGTCGATTAAGTATAAGATAATTGTAAATAACAAACTTGAAAAATATTAGAATCATGTTGATATTCATTTGCATAATTATATATTAATTTTGATTAAGATTATACTCAAAACTAGTAAATATTATAATATATTTATTTAATAATTACATTTAAAGAGAATACTTACCCGAACAAGGTTAGAAACTTACAATGACAATTTAGCGGGAAACTGAACCATTCTTATTAACGTTGCGCACCTACAAAATTGCCCACCAACGCCCCGAAGGACGGTTTTTAGAACTAACGGTCACATTTGTATATAGTAGTTGATACTCTTCCCCTTTGTTTCTCTATGGTTTAAACTTTTTAAGTGTTTTAGAAATAATAGCATTTTGTGCAACTGGGAAAGTAATGAAATGTGTTTATATTACGCTTACACGGTATCTTTGAACGACGTAAATACTTTGTTGACGTGAGTAATATAATATTTTTAAAAAATCGGTTTTTACTGTTTTAATAATCACGGAGTAACATAGCAGATAGGTGTGTAGTGATTGGTTACGAGGTCGAACCAATATTCGCGACTCTAATACTGATACAATTGTAAGTAATGTAAGCTTGGCAACTACGCGTGAAAGAACTTCATGTTGAAGCTGCCGGGTACGCAGGTCACTGTAAGCAAAGCTGTAAGTAGTATCTCATGTAACAATGGTACGTTTGTAACATAAAGAAGTTATTTTAATAAATAGCGTTTAAATAGTAACGTGTTGTTTGCAATTAATAAATTAAAGTCAAACAAGATAACAACAATGACGAGCGTTACGTTGATCGACAGATGAACAAATCCAACAATTGTTAGCTAGGGTAACGGTTGCAACCGCGCCGGCTGCACAGCAGAAAATACAAGGTTCTGGAGAAAACTTTTCGAAATGTGCTTCGACTACCACTTAGAAGGCTTATGAGCATGAAATCCCCAACTGCTAGAGTAGCCCGGTGGGCATAATCTATTCAAAGCTATAATCTTAAAATCGAGTATTTGTCTGGAAAACGCAACATAGTAGCCGACATGTTGTCGAGACCTCCTTGTGACCATGCTGATACCGCGACGTGTGATATCTGCGTAGTGACCATAGACCTTCCGAGTAGAAGTGCTACAGAGATCCGTCAATCGCAACTAGAAGATCCAGATCTTAACAAAATTATTGACAGTTTTGAAGACCGACAAGATGATTCATTTGTCAAGTAGACTGAAAGGGGTTATCTAATGTCGTCGGGAGTTTTACATAAGTATTCTTCAGAGGATGATGTTAAAGAAGCACAGTTGGTTGTACCAACCCACGAAACAAAAGTATTGCGAGAATTCCATGATTCTCCTACTGCTGCACACTATGGTGTTGAACGTACCGTCAAAGAATCGCAAAGCGACATTTCTTTCCTGGGATGCGTCGCTACATTTCAGATGAGATCCCGCGCGGATTATCAACGATATAAAACCACCAACCATCAGAAGCCAGCTGGTCTAGTTCAGATACCCGTATACGCACAGCGTTTTGAAACCTTATCGGTAGACCTATTCCGACCCTTCCCGAGACGGACACAGGGCATAGGTGAATCCTCATCATTGAAAATACTTGCTCCAAATGGGTAGAACTTTTTGGACTTATTCGGACAACCGCTGAAAAATGCGCGTGAGTGTTAATCAGCAAAGTGTTCTTTCGATATGGTATACCAAGACGTTTGAGTAGTGACAATGGTAGGCAATTCATATCCCACATTATGCAACAAATTTCCTACACTCTTAAAACTTCTCAGTGTTTGACTCTGGTATCCTATCCGTCTTGGTTTGAGCATTTACCTGCAATTAGGTTTGCTCTTAACACAGCTCGGTATGAAACTACCGGCTGTACCGCCGCGTATCTGACATTTAGCAGAGAGTTGTGTACAACTGACGACGTAACCAACGATTTTCGAGCTACTATTATAAGTTGTGAAAATCTGATTCCGCAAATTACTCCGTATTTAAAGGAGTTAGCCGACATCTGGTTACTACCGGAGGCTCATCAAGATTCGCGTAAGAAATATGCTGATCAGAAAAAGCGCGATAGTAAACCTTACAACATTGGAGATCAGGTGTGGGTGTCAAAACAAATTACTTCCGGGATGGACCGTATGTAATTACCAGAATAGTGTCTCCTGTAAGCTACGAGGTTGCAAACCTTAGCAATCATTCAGATCCATTGGGAGTTTATCACGTTTCTGCTCTTAGCCCAGTGATTGGAAGGCAAGGCAGTGTGGGTGTGAAAGAGTTGCGCCGCCAAGGCCGACCGCGAAACGAAACTCTGGAAGATCACAATCAGCCTGCTTCCTCGTCGGGACGATCTTCGAGACTGGGGAGGGCCACTGTAACAGACCCACCTCAACCGGTCGCCACGTGCCCATCTTTATCCCAGATGACAGAGAAAAAGGAAGTAGCGCCAGCGCGAGGGAACGAAAGAATAGAATGGCGCATGATGACGAATACGTTTATTATTCGACAATTTTCTTTACTGGGTTCGTTGTATAATTAATGTTTTTTTTTAAATGATAGTGTTTGTTTCGTAGAATTAATAAATTCCTTTTTTGTGTCGTTATATTCTATATTGTTTATTTTATATGTGTATTTTTGATCTTGTTTGTTCTGTCCCGACCATTCAACTACCTGGATTGCTTCCGTAACTAAAACCTCAATACCTACTGACAAGCCGTCAGTTAACGTGTTTGTGTCGAGATTTAAATCTGTTGTCGTGTCTGTGTATTCGTTTAATTGACTTAAATTTGGGATGTTTATCCATATCTTAATTATAAACTGATTGCTTGGTAAATCTAAATTATGCAATCATCTTGCACTTACATTCAATTAGAGAACCGGAGGAGTATTTTCGGCTGTTCTTTCCTAGCTACCACAGCTTCGACCAAACGAAGAAACTTTCCGATTAAAAATTAACGAGTTGTACTTGAAGAAAAACCACGATGTTTTTACTGTTTTAATTAACTTACTACAGGTTTCCCACATATAGAGTGTAAGCATTGTATAACGAACATACAACGTAGAAAAAGGCGAGACGATCACAGCCACAGCGAGATGTCGCGGATTTCAGTTTTCAAACGTGAACGTGTTACATCACATCGCACAAGATAACTAACTAGTTAGAATAACGATACTACTATAGATTAGTTGTAAACGTAGATCTTAAACAAGGACCTTTTAATCGCCATTGTGTATAGGTCTAAACATAACTGTTCATTGTTAATATCAGAATTTGAATGTTGACGATTTAGCTTGAAATGATGAAAAACTTGTACGTTCCAATGAACTGTTGTCCAAAGAAATTAACACTTCCATGTTGAGTAAAATTTACAAGTGGTTTTAACTATCTTATTTATAAATATTAAACATAGAAAATTAAATGAGACATCTTGATTCTACAGCACTGCGTGCTAACCATAAATTAATATCTTATTGAAACATCCAAAAACTAAATCAAGTCATATAAAAATACCATCGACCTGGCAACAACGGAAAGCTATGCTTCTTCGCTTTCCGATGTTGCCAGGTCGATGAAAAATACTAACATTTTTAACCTCAATTTATGATCTTAACTATTGATACCTTCATAGAAAGTAGTTTTTCTTGTCTTCTTAACGATCGCAATGTATTTACAATAAAATTTGTTCCAGTTGCAAGAAAAAGGCGAACAAAGCAAAGAATCAACATTAGAATCAATAAAAAAAATACATCAACTTATAGAAAAGTCTATTAATGAGTACTTTAATAAATTAGGTAATATTTTCTTTGGATTCTTACTTTTTATACAAACCAAGAAAATTTGTTATTTAAGAATAAACATAAAAATTCTATAGGTAATACAATCATTGTTCAAATATGGCAATGATCAATTGGTATAAGAAAAATCAATAAAATTCTTATATTATTACTTAAAAGTACAATCAATAATAAATATAATTAAGTTGCAAATTATTTCAACGCAATATAGTAACTTAAGTAAAAAAATAATAAGATCTAAAAGTAATAAAAATCTTATCCTATTATCACGAGAAACAGGTAATGTTGATAAATTAAAATATCGAATAAATTAAAAAACCAGTATTTACAGCCAATATAGTTTTGGATCGTCCCTTCGAAATTGTAATTTTACTACGTGCCTATATATTTTTAACGCGGGTCCTAATTTTAATTTTAAACTAGTTAGAACGTCCATTCTTTTCATTAATAATAACGATCTACCGTCAATTTCTTGTTCTTTAAAAACTTTAGCCTCGTTAGGAAAATATTGTACGAAGTAATTATACACATCTTCATAACTCCAATCTGTAGCGTCTGGTATAGAGGGATCGATTAAATCCTCAAGATCTAATTCTTTTACACTTTGCGAATCAGACATGTTACACTTTATTTCGGGAGACGGAACAGTTGAAAGTGCGCTAGGTTGTGGACTTAACGTTGGAGGCGTTAACGAACCTGTTAATGAGTTTTGATTCGAATCATCAGACATTGATAAAGGTGAACTTGGCTCTTTATCGAGTACTACAAAAATATTTTTTAAAACGTTAAAATATCTATTTTATAAGGTCGATACTTACAATCGGAATCCATTTCCCTATGAGTAAACACATCAGAACTACTAACGTTTGGATGGATTTCGGTAACTTGAAGTTGCTCTGGCATTTGACAGTTAATACACAGCCATTTACCTCCGCTTCTAATTTTCTCTAGAATTCGTGGTTGGTGACATCCAGAGTGATAGGCATCGGCACAGACCGAGCATACTGTTAAATTCCCCTATAAACAGTGTATGTAAGTATTTGTCACTTAAGTGGTGTTTTGATATTTACGGCATCAGATGTTTCGTAGCAAACGCAGCACGTTTTACAATGCGGACACTGCCAAGTATTGTCTGGATACATTTTTAGCATCATATCATCTCCATTTAAACAATTAACATGTGCTGCAAAAATAATTTAATATTTATTAAAGTCAATCAACTATAATTGTACGAGTTTTAAATGAAATTGAATGAATTAAACGACGAACAGTTTTAGTTTTACAGTCTTGTCAAGTGTTGCGTCTGGGTGTAAGTATCTTGTTTACGTTAAGGTGAGGTATAGCGGAGTGTACCAGTCCAAACTTGACCATCAATTGTTTGTTCAGAGACCTTAACAGTAATGCATAACTATTTTTTGACAGAATCCGTGAACAAAACTGTTAAATTTTGATACAAGAAAATTTGGTCCAAAGATGAATATTATACACAGCAAAAAAAAAGTTGTTATGAGCAACAGATTTAGAGTCCCTACCTCAGCTAGCCCAGCCCTGAAACAGTGAACGCGGGTTAACAGTCAAAATAAAGCACAAGTTTTCTTATACGACATCACACTTCAAGAAAAAGTAGACAGAAGTGCACAAAAAAAAATTTCGTTCAAAATAATGAAGAAACATTTGAAATCTCGAGAACTAAACGGCGTTCTATTGGTCGACCAACAAAATAATATGAAGAATTCAAGCGATAGGAGTAACACAGAAAAACGCAAATAGTACTCAGTGCTTTGGTATAGGAAGTGTTAATATATGCGGCCCAAGCATATCTTCAAAGCATACCAAATTTAACGCTGTGATGAATAGACATAACTAGATCTAACAGACGCTCTGTCAATGTTTGTGGAACGCAATCTTTCAAGTCGACAATATGCAATGGGAAATAGTAACAAGAAGTTTTATCAGAAATACAAATGCAATTTAGAGAGAAAATCATAGACAACTTATTTTAGTGAGTGCAATGAATGATAAAGATAATTCCGAAGAATTAGCAACTTATATTGCACGCCTTCAACGCAATTTTAGTGAACGACGAACTAAAGTGTAACGATGTACCCACGATAACTCTGGAACCAAAAGTCCTAGTAACTTAGTATTTGGTGTGGAGCTGGTTTTTCATGTTCTCTCAGTTCTATCAAAAGATGGGTCTAATAAAGAAACCGGAAGTGAGTGTATCCGCCATGTTTAACAGTTTTTCTTATATAATTTTGTACGTATGTAAATTATTCAAATTATTTTTACAACTTCTTATAGAGATAATTCTTCCTAACAATTTCCTAACTTATGTATATATAATCTAGTGTAGCATCACGGTCGAGACCTATTCCGTTAAACTCTCACAGTAAGGTTGTTTGTAACTTCGATTATAATTAAATAATTTGTAACGTTTTAATAAAGTAATTCTCAAAAATTATTGTTTAGATAAACCATAATCCACTATGCTTTATGTTGACAACTTTGAAAATGAAACCGAAAAGAAACAAAAAACAGAAACATAAACGGTTCTATTTTTTAATTTGGACAAATTTCGGTTCCGGTTTTAGTTCAAGTAAAAACAATCACTTTGGCCCGGTTTTAAGTTTTATTTGAGACCGGTCCAGATCCCTAAATATTTTGTAACATTTTAGCACCGAGATCCAGATTGTATTCCTTTTTTCAAACTGGAGATCGAAACTGTCTAGTTTGTTTCTGCCTTCTTATAAGTGTTTCGTATCCAGACGTCATCCCTGACCTGTGTTTCAAAGTAATTACTAAGTCAATATCGTTGTTAAGTAAAATGTTCGGCAAATACTATCAATTAGCTTCGATAATAGTTTCAGTATTCGTTTATTGGTTCTCATAAAAGCCGTTAGTCTATATTTAAAGAACGATACAAAAATTATAGTCCAATAGTCATACAAAAAACAAGATTTTAACTAACTGTTAATTCAAAGCTTCTAATCGTTTTCGTTATTTGATAAAACAGAACTGAGTTCTTTTAACTACTATTGAATTATTTCTCTTATTTCATAGATAGTACAACATAAAGAATATTAAAACAAAAATCATTTTTATTTATGTATCTAAGATAAAGTACTTAAGAAAAGTATACGACATTGTTAGGGTATATTTTTACATTTACTTTATCTTTTGAGATAAACAAACTTGATTTGAAACCACCAGAATCAGTTATTTGAAAAAAGGAACGACCTTTTTAATTATAGCTAATAAACGAGTTTACGGCTTTAATAATAAGTATAAATTTTGCGCTGTTTTATGTAATTTTAATAAGATTATGTATTTATAAATCAATACAAATAATACGCAAGTTATACACGGGTTGTTAAAAAGAACGTTTAGCCCAGAAGATGCAACAAATACAGATAATTGTTAGTTAGTAAAACTTTATGCCTAAATTACTGTTCATAAATTGTTTAATTTTTTAATTTATCGGCACCTAGTAATATATTAGAATAGAATAAACTCACTTACAGATCCCTTAAAATCTGAAAGAAATTCAACGCAAACCATATCATTCTGTGAAATAAATGATAAATTTTACGTAATTCTCTTTAAGTAAGCAGAAATGGTATTTGGCAGCTGAAAGAAGCGATATAACAAACGCGGTTTAATTATACTGAAAATAAAGCTTCAGTTTTCAATATAATCATATTTCTAGAAAATTAAGTCAGAATGATGAACAGCACGACGATATAACACCAAAAGTAATTTTCTAAAAAATAAAGAAGCAAGTCGATTACCAACGAAAATTAAAGATAAAATCAATAGAAACAGTTTAAGCAAGACAAACGGGATGAACAAAGAAAAAGCAAGACAAATATATATAGAAAAAACTACAAAAAACATTGAATTTCGTTCACTTTACTCTAGTTACCATAGTTTTCCAAAATCGAAGCAAAATTACTCTTGATAAAAACAACAAAAACTACACAAAAATAAATGTATAATGAATTACAGATAAAAATTAGATGAATTAAATACGCTATAATTATCAATAAAACAAACTTTTGCACCCCTGCATGTTCTATTATCATTAAACAATATCTAAACGCCATTGTTGTCTATAATCCTTATGTAAAAGTGCAATAAAAGCGCATTGTTTCTAAACATTGACAAGCGCGACGATCCCTCAATATAAACTCTTTTATTTAACACAGACTAATATTTATGATTGTTTAAGCTTCTTAAAACAGATGTTTTCTATGGATTACCACATTTTTTTACAAAAATTGCTCATGAACCATCTTACTTAGTCTCAACTTGCTGTTCCTACAGTTAACCAATCTTAAAAATGGGAAAAGTACGTGAAATTAGTACAGAAACGCGATCTGCTAGCATTGTTTTATATAATTAAGACAAATCTGAACGTGATATTCCTTTACAACTTAAATTATCAGACTTGTGTTCATCAAACAATTATTCGATACAAGGAAACTGTACTAATAGAGATCGTCTTCGTTCAGGAAGACCCAGAGCTACCACTTCTAGTAAAAACAATGTTATTGTTGTTACCAGCAAACGAAATAGACGCCTAACAGCGCCAGAAATACGCGCCCAAGTAAACGTATCTCGATCTAAAGCTGTATCACCAACTACAGTACAAAGACGATTGAGGGATGCTAACTTGTTTGATCGCGTGGCCGTCAGAAAACCTCTGTTAAGGCCACAAAACAAAAAAAAAACGGGACTCTTACTCATTGTGATTAGACAGAGGAAGATCTTAAAAAAGTTCTCTGGACTGTCGAATCAAAGTTTGAAATATTTGGTTCAAAAAGAAGGGTGTACGTTCGACGTAGCGCCGCAGAAAAGATGACACCAGATTGTGTGGTGCCATCTGTCAAGCACGGTGGCGGTTCTGTTATGGTCTGGGGTTGTTTTTCAAGCAAGGGAACTGGCGATTTGGTAGGAATTAAAAATTATGAAAAAACAACAATATAAACTGATCTTAGAGGAAAACGCCATTTCTTCTGAGATGAAATTAATTGGCAACGGATTCGTTTTTCAACAAGACAATGATCCGAAACATAGTTCTTACTTGTGCAGAGGTTATTTAAAACAGAAAGAGTTGGAAGATACATTAAAGAATATGGTATGGCCGCCTCAGAGTCCCGATCTTAGCCCGATAGAACTTTTGTGGGAAGAACTAGATAGAAATGGTCGTAGTCGGTGTCCTTCTTCTTAGAAAGAGTGGGAGGCTTTAAACGGAAGCCGGAACAATATTTCACAAGACACAATTAATAAAGTAATTGCTCGAATGCCAATACTTGTGTTTGTCTATTTATTACGGCCTTGCAATCAGAAGAAATCCGAAATCGGTTGAAAAAATGCGAAATCGTATTTATGAAACATTAGACCACGATATTTCAACCGAAAACCCACAACACGATAAATGTCCGACTAGAACTTGGCATCAAGCGCAAGCTTCAGGCACTATTGATGATTATACACACAATCCTGCAATGCACGACGATGGAGGAGGATTCGCACAAAGTTCGAATAAATCGTTCAACTCTATTGTTGTTCAATCGCTTTCAAAACGGAGAGGATAATGGACATTGTTACAAATATTGCAGTTCTTACGTTTAATGACCGATTATCTAGCATAATGAAGGTCATATATGCAGCAAACGTTCGATAGCAGAGCCATCTCATAATATAAGTAATATGTATGAACGATAACTATAAATAGCTGTAAAGGTGGTAAACGTTGTAAGTCGATTTTACACCATTGTAATTCAAATTAGCTTTAAATAAAACTGCCGAATTGACCCACAATTCGAATAAATCGTTCAACCATATTATTTGGTCACTCGTTCCCAAAGCGGAAAGAGGATAGGGACATTGTTACAAATATTGCAGTTCTTGCGTTTAATGACGGATTATCTAGCATAATGAAGGTCATAGCAAACGATTGATACCAGAGCCATCTCACAGTGTAAGGTACTATGTATGAACGATAACTGCTATAAAGGTGGTAAACGTTGTAAGTCGATTTTACACCATTGTAATTCAAATTAGCTTTAAATAAAACTGCCGAATTGACCCACAATTCGAATAAATCGTTCAACCATATTATTTGGTCACTCGTTCCCAAAGCGGAAAGAGGATAGGGACATTGTTACAAATATTGCAGTTCTTGCGTTTAATGACGGATTATCTAGCATAATGAAGGTCATAGCAAACGATTGATACCAGAGCCATCTCACAGTGTAAGGTACTATGTATGAACGATAACTGCTATAAAGGTGGTAAACGTTGTAAGTCGATTTTACACCATTGTAATTCAAATTAGCTTTAAATAAAACTGCCGAATTGACCCACAATTCGAATAAATCGTTCAACCATATTATTTGGTCACTCGTTCCCAAAGCGGAAAGAGGATAGGGACATTGTTACAAATATTGCAGTTCTTGCGTTTAATGACGGATTATCTAGCATAATGAAGGTCATAGCAAACGATTGATACCAGAGCCATCTCACAGTGTAAGGTACTATGTATGAACGATAACTGCTATAAAGGTGGTAAACGTTGTAAGTCGATTTTACACCATTGTAATTCAAATTAGCTTTAAATAAAACTGCCGAATTGACCCACAATTCGAATAAATCGTTCAACCATATTATTTGGTCACTCGTTCCCAAAGCGGAAAGAGGATAGGGACATTGTTACAAATATTGCAGTTCTTGCGTTTAATGACGGATTATCTAGCATAATGAAGGTCATAGCAAACGATTGATACCAGAGCCATCTCACAGTAAGGTACTATGTATGAACGATAACTGCTATAAAGGTGGTAAACGTTGTAAGTCGATTTTACACCATTGTAATTCAAATTAGCTTTAAATAAAACTGCCGAATTGACCCACAATTCGAATAAATCGTTCAACCATATTATTTGGTCACTCGTTCCCAAAGCGGAAAGAGGATAGGGACATTGTTACAAATATTGCAGTTCTTGCGTTTAATGACGGATTATCTAGCATAATGAAGGTCATAGCAAACGATTGATACCAGAGCCATCTCACAGTGTAAGGTACTATGTATGAACGATAACTGCTATAAAGGTGGTAAACGTTGTAAGTCGATTTTACACCATTGTAATTCAAATTAGCTTTAAATAAAACTGCCGAATTGACCCACAATTCGAATAAATCGTTCAACCATATTATTTGGTCACTCGTTCCCAAAGCGGAAAGAGGATAGGGACATTGTTACAAATATTGCAGTTCTTGCGTTTAATGACGGATTATCTAGCATAATGAAGGTCATAGCAAACGATTGATACCAGAGCCATCTCACAGTGTAAGGTACTATGTATGAACGATAACTGCTATAAAGGTGGTAAACGTTGTAAGTCGATTTTACACCCACGTAATTCAAAATAGCTTTGAATAAAACTGCGGAATAAAACCAGAACATAAAGGACATGGGGTTGAAGCAATGTCAATGCAATTGTGCAAATGCCATCAGAGTAAACTAATGGACAACCGTTTCGCCCTTTTGGGGTTCATCAGCAGCAGGAGATACCCGGTAATGTATTCCCCCAATTGCATCAAGAAACCCTATAGAGTGATAACCGTTGTGGTTTTATCCCAGTTTTATTCAAAGGTAATGTGAATTACGCGGGTATAAAATCGACTTACAACGTTTACCACCTTCGGCATTACTGTTGGTCGTCAATGTTTCGATTTTTACTTGGAAGTCGACTCAGGCTGCATTCAACTCGGTGAGCGGGCATTGTCCGATGCTAAATCAGAATGAAAATGAAAAAAATTGAGAGAAGTGAAATCGACGTAGATCAGTTATACGGTGCTGAGATAACAGAATAAAAGCAAAAAATAGCAAGCCTGTATTTTTAAAATTTCGTGTAGTAAACACATGTTTTCAAAAACGGCTAGCAGTAGAACTTTTAACCAATTAACTTGAAATTTTGACTGTACCTTCTTAGATAAATTATCTGCAGAAGTACACACAAAAACATTACAATTTTTATAGACTAATGAAAGCTGATTTGTTAGTCAAAATTTTTTTTAAGTGATCCCAAATCTGCAAAAATTAAGATTTCTGAATATCTGGTGTACTTCTGTAGCTACCATGAAAAAACTTTTTCCATTGCTCCAAATACGTTCGTTGGAGATTTATGTTGGTAGTCGCGGGACGCCTAAAAAATAGACCCTTCCTTGCACTGCTGAGCCGCCATTTTGTCATATAAATTAAAATAAAAAATCTTTCTTTGCACCTCAAGACAAGTGTAATGAGCCCTAAAAATTTCACATTGTTCGATTTATTAGTAAAGTAACAAATAATTTCCAAAGACCTTCTCATTTTTTGCTTCATACTAGCTATTAGCCCTTAAGTACTTTGAATTATTTTTCGCATTAGTCCAAGTAAATACGATTGCTTATTACTTTAAGTAAACATGGAGAAAATGAGATATCTTTCATATAGGCTGAACATACTTGACGAAATTGTTTGGAGTTTGCAAGTGTTCTAAAAATGCATCATATGATATACTGTAAACCAGAAGCCCAAAATTTCATACCGAATTTTTATAATCTCAAGTATAATGCAGCCTCTAAACAATTTCGTCGAGAATGTTTTGACTATTTAATAAAAAATAATTCTTAATAATAAACACATTTAGTTGGACGTTTTCTGCTGATAGGTTCAGATTTTGGATGAACAACAAAAGCATGTATTTATAGTAATGTTTATTTTCTTGTAAATATATTATTTAACGCATTCTATTTATGTATTCTATATTTTCTAGAAAATCTACATAAATTTAATGTCACGTGGAAAACTGTAATTGCAAAAAGCCAAGCCTAACTCCCCTTTTTTGGCTCACAGAAAAAACATTTTCAAAAACTGAGTAGAATATGAAATATTTGTGCAATAATTATGTAATCTAAGTTTTGCACATGCAATATGTATGCAATGTTTGTAATCTTTGTGAAATATATGCAATATGTCTGCAATATATCCAATATTTATGCCATTATTGCACGCATGGGGTAGTTTTTTTGATAGTGATTACTCCCTCAGTATTTGGTGTAGAAGAAGAAATCAGAATTACATTTTTGGACTCATAGCAGTCTGTTACGTCTTTTAAATTCCTAGACATGGAGTGTTAATAGATCAAACACTATTTCTAAAGTTAACTCAAAGACACTAATAAGAACGATGAATAGACTGACAGCGGAACAGTAACAAAGCAAATTTATTGTTACAAAAGTGTATAAAAAACAAGTATGTCAAAACAATACGATTTTTAATAATAAGTTTTTAATTGAAATTTCAAAACCAAATTCTTACCTATTGGAACACAGCGAGATAGAAAAGGCCTGTTGACAGTTAGATAAAGAAAAGTTGTCTGCATGTCTATAAACACAAAAATCACTCTTAGCTAAAACAAAAATACTCGCCAATAGCAAAGTTCCACTATGATACAATTAATCATAATTTCTTTGTTTATACTGAAACAACAAATTTAATATTTATTAGTCCTCTTTGTATAGATTGACCTCGAATTAATAAGTTTCAGTATTCATTCGAGTATTAGAGTGAGATGGCAACATTAGAACCTACTTAAGAAACGAATTAATATAACAGAGATGACAAAATTTGAATTTAAAAATAAGAAACGACCGGACCAATAAACAACAAAGGCCTACAAGCAGATCATATAGTGACGAAGTCCGAGAAACGCCGAAAAAGCATTTTAAAAGTGGGGTAGAAAAGTTGCAAAACTCTTTTCAGAAGTTATCACCCCTGCAAGCTTGACGCGAAAATTGAAACAATTGCAAACTGGTCCGACCAAGCGACAGGGGTAAATGTAGAAACATTAAAAAAAGGGGGAGGGGCAACAGAATAACATCATAATAGTGTACAGTGCAGTAATTTTTCTAAAAGATTAACCTACTAATTTTTCTTTATATTCTATCCAAAGGGCGGACCCGGTGGTTTAACGTCATCTTTGTGAATAGAAAATTAAAAGAAGCCGAAAACCAGATAATAAAAAAACAGACCGATTTTTAAAACACACCAAAAAAGCAGCAATAAAAGAAAAATATACCAAAAAATCCAGCTCAGAAGAACCGAGAGCCCGCCGTCAAGCTAAAACCTGAATTGACGGAAAGACCATGGTGATGATGATATATCTGTTAAGAAATAGGATCTAGACAAATAGGAAAACAGACTTTTCCCAAGTGATCAGCAATCAGGTCTTTTTTTATATGGATGCGCCAAAACGGCACATAGTGGGACCTACCCTGACGCCATTGCTGATAGTGGAAGATAATATTAGCTGAAGCAATTAGAAAAAAAGATCCCTAATCCTAAAAATATTAAAAAGAAACACTCTGCAACTATATACCTATGTAAAATTCTATTTTATGTTGTTTTTTAAAGACCTAAACTTAAAATACTGATTCCAAGTGATGTAGCCAGTGGACTGATGATCGTAGATGTTAATGTATTATTAACAAATTGCAAAGTAATAGAAATATGGTTTCTTTAATTGGAATTGGAAAAAGTTCATCCACTTATGAAAATTCGGTTGCGATTAATCCCATGGTAAAAGAGAAAGTACAAACTAAGTAAATTTTCCTAAAAGTGGCCACAGAAAGTAAAAAATAATATATCTAGGATACAAAGTAAAAACTAAACGTTATGCAAGTAAATCGAATACACTAATGAAAATAAACAAAGTGAAGAGAAGGCTGACCGTCGGACAGAATAATAAAAAAACAACATAGTAAAATACAGAAGACTGCAGTGGCTTGAAAATTGAGTGCAACCAAAAGTAAATGAAGAACTGCAAGAAATTTTTTTTTGGTTGATGTCACGTGAATTGACAAGGATTAAATGATTTAAACCACATGAACGACGATATGTGTAATATAGTTAATTTGAGTTTGTCGTAAAAAACACAACTCAAACACTCAATAAATTGGTAAACTAAATACTTAAAATGTAACCTAGCGCCAAAGTATACCAAAACAATTAAAACACCGATTAAAAGAAATCATACAACTTTTCTAAAATATTCTCGGTCGAATTTACATAAAACATTTTTCTACTTTTGTATTTGCAACATTGACATTCTGTAGCTTAAAAAATATATAGTTACGTAAGCTTCAAATAAGACTATTTATTCTAACTGAATTTATAAATTAAAGTTACTCAAAAATTTTATGCGTCAAAAATTAAGAAATTAATAATCTCGAAAGTAGGTCACCAATATGTTTTGGTTTTCGACTAACTTTTCAAACTAATATTTAAAGCTTACCTTTATTACTACATTCTCGACACGAAACCAATCGTTCGCTGGTATTCTTTTTGTTGTTGTGACAAACGGAGCAAACTCCTCCTTGTTCTCGTCCGTTAAGAGAAGACCGTGATTCAGGTCTCGAATCTCCATCTGTTAATTTTGCTAATTGCTTTTCGATGGTTGATTTATTTAACGATCCTACTGGTCGACCTCTTTTCTTTGGTATGTTGTTATCAGAAGGATCGAACACTTTCTTAGCCCGCTGTAAATTCTCAATTTAATTAAATCGACATAAAATAAATTTTATTAAAAGCGTTAAGAAAAAAATCGAATTTAATTTAATTAAAAAAAAAAAATTATACCATTTAAGTCAACGAAATAAAGCCCTTAAGGTTAAATTAAAAAACGTAAGATCTTACGTTACCGTTATGTTTACGTAACGTAGTTGGGGATACGAAAGAAAAGGACACACACCTTTCTTCTACTGCCTACGCGTAGTATTCCATATTCGCTGGATTTGTAATTTTTTCCATCTGACGAAACTCCATTTTCCATTTTTCCCCGTTTTAACCCGAATTTTATCGTTTTTTTACGTTCCTTTTTCATAAAAATCTTATGTAATTCGTGTTCATCCCTTTCTTTCGGTATTTCATATTGTTCGAGGAAATTTTCAGGTGGAAATTCGGTTTTCGTGGGCCCTACTAAGTAATTTCCATTTTCCATTTTAACCAAGCCGCCGCTTTCCACCTCCTTTTCCAGTAGGATGCTTACGTACTTTTTCGTGTATTGCACATTGTCTTTTGACAGAATGTTTCTTATCAATTCTGGACCAGGTACGCCGACCTCTAAATAATCGGGTTCGTGCACAATTAATTCCGCAATTGCGTTTGTAAGGAGAGCGACGAATTTCCTATTCGGTTTACTACTCATAATGGGTAGATTTTCGCCGTCTCTTTTCAAATGCGAATATTTTTTCGCCGCGTTTCTATAACTAAT
This sequence comes from Aquatica leii, assembly GCA_035610365.1. Lineage (NCBI taxonomy): Eukaryota > Metazoa > Arthropoda > Insecta > Coleoptera > Lampyridae > Aquatica > Aquatica leii. The sequence goes on from CM069436.1 coordinate 54,717,011, forward strand.
GCTTCCTTTGTACTCCACTCTTAGCACGATTTCTTTTTCCACGCACTTCTGCAAATCAACTTTAGCATCCACCGAGTTAATTCCGAACCTCCTCATTAAAAAATTACATATCCTATGTATATCCGGTCTTGCTTTACGACGACGCAGCTGGTCAATCGCCTCTAAGATACGGTCTTTGTGCTTGATATCGTTCATATCAAAGATAATTAGCGCTTAATTCATAATATTACACACCTGCGTGTACTTTAAGCAACCAAAAATCGACGCTTTATTTAGTAGTTTAGTTATAAAACCATCGGAGAAACTACGCCTATGAGTTTCAAGAGCGATAAATCTTTTAGTCTTTGGAAGCGCAGACAAAACGCACTTTAAATAATAACTATTCTAAACACTTTACGATCTTTTCACGTAACGCTATACATGAAACAATTTTTTTAAGTTAATTTAAATGCGTTATTGCGTTCGTATGACAAATAAAGTGCAAAAGCCGCACAACAAACTTACGTATCTATAATAACACCAAAAAACTACACGTTTTTCAATTTCGACGATTCAAAACCGCGTTATATCGTTCAAAAAAATTAAATCAAATCTCAATGCTGTCATTAACAGATAGTATCACTTATATTAAGTGTCCGTCACGTTTTTTCAATGATAAATCGAAATACAAACCAGCCGCAACTACATACACATACCACGCTACAACGAGCGGTTTTGTCCGTTTTGCGGCAGGGTGGCTGTGGGTTCTCAAAACGGTTAACGACGCAAGCGCGCGCCATGCCCGTGCCCTATCGCACATTAATATTCTTTCAAAAACGATTTTCCCCGTTTTACTCAATTACCAAATCTGTCAATAGGCATTACAGAGATGCCTGTACAACAATTATAATCACTTAAACACCGCCTTACAATTCGTATTCATTATATCAAAGACCTTCAATTTGCCCCAGTGGCGTACAATTAATTACCATCTAGATCTAGCGGTAAGAAGATTAAATATAACTAGACGCGATCACTCTTTAAAACCGACTACGAATTTCTACGTTACTTCCTACATCAAGTACAATTACAACCGCAATTAAGCAATAAAAAGCAATGCGACGCATTTTCAATACCAAAATGGCGTACATAACAATTATTCAAAAAAAAGGAATCGACCCTTTACACACGCTTGTTGTTACGCCTGTTATTAAGATGCCCCACAAATTAATTTTTCTAACCGTTAATCATTATCGAAGTGTTTGCTAAATACAAAGATAATCGGGGAATGTAACTAATAAGTAATAACGCTTATTATTTATTCGGTTAGTCTTTCTTTTCTTGCCGTGTGTGTATTTTAAGAACGGACGTTAATTATATTTTGGTTAATTCAAGGACATCCACTCGTATTCCAACTTTTCTTTTGTAAAACCATCGGCTTGACATATTTTTGTGTTTCTGGGCGTTTTCTATAACGTTATTCTATAGATCCGAATGTTTTAGCCTGCGTGGCGATAAAAATTAACCTCCGGTACATCATTTATGCGCGCTCCTCTCTCTTATCTACAAAGACTTAATTTATTACAATTTTGCTATAATAGTAACTTGCGCGATATTTAAAATTCCGACTTGTTTTTGACACGCGAAGTTTTCTTGAATTTGATTGAATAATATTTGTAATAAAAATACGAAATTCGCATACAAACCAAAAAGTTTCACTATTTGCAGACAACTTTCTGGTTTCACGCTCGCAACAGTTCTTTTTCTGCAAAATTTTACAAAGAATAAAATACATACATGCAAATGGTAGTTATAGTCATACGAGGTTGATAACGAATACATTAATTATCTTCTGAGGAGTTTCTGAACATATATGCTGTAGATATATACATTTTCACGTATTTGTTCAGTTTATCGGATCGTTGACTGTACCTATATTTTCTTTGTTTTTAAAATACTTAATGCTGGTTTCTTACGCTTGTTCCATGATCTGATAGCACGATGCACGACACTTTCATTCCATAATGTGCGAAATACAGGGTTTAGAACTATTTATTAATAGAAATTGTACAGTTTGAGAGATTCTCAAAATTAACTGCAGCTGTTCTCAAGTTAAAGCTAGGTTCTTTCACCATGACATTACTTGATAAAGTAAAACTTAATAAACAGCTGATTATTTCTGTTTCAATTATTATTTTCTACTGATGTTTTGACATATCCTTCTGCAACATTATTAGACATCAAACTTCCATAATTTCTCTTGCATCTACCCAAAATATGATGAGCATTTCCAACTCCAATAATCCAACAGCTAATTTCTTTAGATTTTATACATACATTTATATATTCCCTCTGCAGACACAGCAATCAATCGTGATTATAGCGTACTGTAAATGGGGTGGATAGAAACAAGTTGGAACCAATCCACAAACATTTATTTACACAGAATGTGAATGTATTGAAAGTCTAGCTCCAATCGGGTAGATTCCGCAAATAATTTTATTTAGATGTAGTCTGACCCAGGTTCGCGGCTCACAAAAAAACTGCCTTGATTCTATTCACCCCTGATGCGGAGTGGAAAGAAATATAGATTATTTTCTCGTTAGTTTTGCTAATATACCAATTCCATCAGAACCATTAAAAACAGTGAAAATGTTTTTAAAGACGTACCAAGACATTTTTTTATCTTAGAAACGTTAAATAAATGGATTTCTACTTAAAACAAGTAAAGTACTAAATATCACCATTTATTAAAAATTAAAAAGGATTATAAGATGCAGAAACTTTTTTTATGTAGTAGGAAACTAACTAACTCACTTAAAAACTTTTTTAAATCAGTTAAGAGTTGTATGGTACATTGGAAATCTTAAAAGTTGTCTTTTACTTTTATTCTTATCCTTACTATTCAAGCCCTCCACTGGAAACAATTTTCCGATTATCTGGTCGTAAGAAAAAAAGGACACATCTGTAATATCAGGAAAAGCATACATGAATCCAGAATTCGATTTGGTATGCTTGCTTGGTAGGAATGTTACTTCTATCTCTTCTAGATTTTTATAGAATGTGTAAGTTTTCGATAAAAAATTTAAGTTTCTTATTTTGGTAAAACTCTGTGTTTCAAAGTCGACAACCGCAACTACATGGACACTTCAATAATTTCTTTTTCTACTGGATAAACGATATTGAAAAATGTCCCGTGCTTTGAAACTCCATGCTCTTTAACTCTCGGTATAATCCCCATCTTGCTCTTCTTCTCCTTCGATTATATCTTTCTCAACGTTCTCTTCACCTTTGCATTCTTCCTGATAACATTCATCTGATAATCCTTCTTCTTTCCCAAAACTTTTCGAGCCAATACCGCTATTACTGTCATCTCTACTTCACTGTCACTAGACTCAGACAAATCAGCACCACTTACACTTTTTCCTGTAGGAATAGAAACCTTTTTGCGTCTCTTTCTTTCAACGGTTTCACCATCCCCGCATCGCATGCTCTTCAATATATTTACCACAGAATCGTTGACAGCATATGATGGCTCATCATCATATTCTGCTCTTTTGGTAGCTACGACAATACTTCACGAGTTCAATTCTACATTTTCTGAAACCCAATTGAATATTTTTAATTTGATTTGGTCAATTTTGTTCATCAGTTGCTTTAGTAGGAAGGGAAACCTATCCTTGGGTATGCTCGCACTCTTCTGCCCGTCGCCCATTTTCCACGTTTCCATGACTCTTTTCCAAGCCGTTTTCAGTAGTCTGAAAAAGACCACGTCAAGTGGCTGAGTCACATGCGTAAAGTTAGGAGGCGGAAAAATTATATGAATATTGTAGTCACGAACAAAGCTTAATGATTTTAAGAGAAAAATGGGAGGAAATGTTATCTCTAATTAAAAACTTTTTTTCAGGAAGGTTTTTGCAGGCAGAAATTGCAATCCTTTTGATCAAGTGCAGAGCTAGACTGAAACCACCCACTTGCACTTCTGTTGTACCGTACACCTTTTGGGTATTCAATAATCCAGGATGTATATGTAATATTGTGGAATTTATAAACAACATAGGGGGCAATAACTTCCGAGCTACAGTGGCTGAGAAGATAATTGAAGTTGCACTTTTGCTGTAGTTGCAGACTCTCTCTGCATAGCGGCAATAAAGTCATCGCTAAGGTTGGTTTCATTAAAATTAATTATATACGTAGCTGAAACATCTCGTATTTCTGCTGTTAATATGTTATCGATATACATATTTAATTGTTATCTCTGCAAACATTGTCTCGCGATAGTTTAATGTTTTAACATAGCCTGATCCTCTCCTCTTCATAGTGTTTGATAAAACGGTATACATAATCACGATCTGATAAGTTATTTTTAATTTTCTATAAAGGCGTCTATGTGTGTGTGTAACGATGTACCCACGATAATTCTCGAACCAAAAGTCCTAGTAACTTAAAATTTGGTATAAAGCTGGCTTTTCATATTCTCTCGGTTCTATTAAAAGATATGGATCTGATAAAAAAAACGGAAGTAGGTGTATCCGAAATTTTAAACAATTTTTCCTATATGAATTTGTACGTATGTAAATTATTCGAATTATTTTTACTATAGAGATAATTCTTCCTAACAATTTATTCAAATAAAACAAAATTCTAACATTAACAATTTATTAGATATTTTATTTATAATTTAAAATAAATTCACAAATATAATCTAGGTTCGAATCCTGCCACAATTTTTTTTAGAAAAAAATTCCATATCTTGAAGGGAAATATGTTAAAACTAATAATTTTTCTGATTTACTAAAGAAGAAAGCACAACTATAGGAGGTAGTCAATATGACAACATAAGCCTAATTTGCCAGATTTGGGTTATATATTTAATGAAATCGAGAAGAAAAATGTCAAAAAAATTATAGCATGCTAGGAAGTCAATACAAACGTGTACATATCACTTCAAAGTGCTTTTATGACAACATAACTTTAACAAAAATATGTAGACATTCCTTCATCATTCCTTATAGGAAAGTCGTGTGGTGACCACACTAGTTTTTTTAATTTCGTAATAATTTTAATTCAATATATAATTAATATTATTATTTAAAAATACAGTTTTATGTAATGATAATTTGCATTTTATTTGATAAAGTTATTTTTTCTCATTATGTCAAGTCGCAGAGGAGTACGTTAAGTCTTCTTACTGAATAAAAAAAAAACATTTTCTTGATAAAAATATAATATACATATATAGTAGTAATTACGAGAGCTCGAGCAACTCATTGCTTAAAAGCGTATAAATTAAACGACAGAAAACGTATCTCGCCCAACACACGTTGCATGGAAAGCATCGATCGACATATTAGTTCCTATTTCATTTCTCAATTCTTGTTTTTACTTAACTGAGTCACACTCGAGCCACAGAGTATAATCTGTGCTCGAGCTCTCGTAATTACTACATACCTATGCTATATACTATATATAAATATTTTTCCAATTCAATATGTAGAAAAGGGGAGGGATGACTACCTCCTACACATCCCCACATGTCTTATAAGGACATCGTAGGGATGCACACACTTGTGACAAAAGAACGTTCCATGAATGTCCCTAGGACGTACAAATGGGATGACTTTGGGACATTCAGTGATCCGCAACATCATGTCCACGGGACGTCCTTGGGACATCTTTGTGTTTGTTGGGTAACAATATAGTAGACATATTATGTTACGACTATTTGGAACTCGTCAGCGCTGTGATAACTAATGTGTTTTACTTATGTGAACTAAACAAACTACTTATTGTTACACACAGTTTGCTGCTTTTTTGTAATGTAGATTTACTTGAAGCATATGATACTGTTTTATTATGATTTGGATTTTCTATAGCATCTTTTCGATTGCCTCTACCTTGTACCAATCTAAACATAATTGTTAGTGGCTTCTAATACCGCTTAGATTTGGTTTGTTCAAAAGCACCCAACCAACATAAAGATGACCTAAGGACGTCCGTGGTCTTGTGTACGTCCTAGGGACATTCATGGGACGTTCTTTTGTCACAACTGTGTGCATCCCTACGATGTCGTTATAGGAAATATATGCGCATCCGCAACGGACCGGGACGGCTGTAGGATATGTAGGAGGTAGTCATCCCTCCTCTTTACTACATATTGAATTGAAAATTATATATAGTAATTACGAGAGCTCGAGCACAGATTGTACTCGGTGGCTCGAGTGTGACTCAGTTAACTAAAAAACAAGAATTGAGAAAAGATATAGTAACTAACATGTCGGTCGATACTTTCAATGCAGCGTGTGTTGGGCGAGATACGTTTTCTGTTGTTTAATTCATACGCTTTTAAGCAATGAGTTATTCGAGCTCTCGTAATTACTCTACTATATAGGTATATTATATTTTTATCAAGAAAAGTACCATTTCAAGTAAAAGTACATCTACTTTGTGGTTTTTTCTATTGTTTTTTTTATTCAGTAAGGGACTTAACGTACTCCTCTGCGACTTGACGTAATGAATAAAAATAACTTTATCAAATAAAATACTAATTATTATTGCATAAAACTATATATTTAAATAATCCTAATTATATTGAATTAAAATAAATTTAGAGATTATTTTATCTTCTCGATCCCGGCGTTCTTTAGCCAGTTTTTTATACTTTCTTCCCGATTTTTTTTATGTGGCGCCTGAAACAATGCAACTACATAAGAGATGGTAATCGTCATGTAGAGTCGATAAAAAAGTTAATACAAAAAACTTATTTTGGTATTTCTATGTAGTCAGAATTTACATTTTTCGAAATTAAAGAATTGATAAATTGATACTTCTGGTTATTTTGTAGAATTATTGATTGATCTTTTTGACGATTTTATTATTGATTAAATCATAAGAATTGATCGATTATAACCAGTCAAAAATTGTTTAAATCGTTTTTAAAAAATGTTTTTGTGAACACGTCAGTTTTGCAAATTCATTAAGAATTTTTATACGTTTTCCATTTACGTTTCATCAGAGGAATGTGGTGAATTAATTATTTAGTTTATTTCTAGACGTATTTCTAATTATTGTGGAAACAGTAATACAGTACCAGAAATCCGCACACTAATCATAACTATGTTACCAAGAAAGCGATAACGTTATAGTTTCTTAGTTAGATTAGCCATTGTGTGTCTTATCGGTTATGTTATGAAAGATTCCTACCGTTTGACACAATGTAGTGGATAGGTAGTAGGTAAATTATTGTGAATCACGATGATAATAGCCGTAAGATAACATCACGCTTTTAAATCTTTAATACAAAGAAAACATTTCTTTAATAATTTTTTGAGTGAAAAATTTTTTTTGGATAAAATAAATATTTTCAATTTACCGCATAGGTATGCGCGCGAAAGGGTTTTAAATCACCATTTATTAATAATTGTGATCATTTACTTTCGATAAACTTTTTATTAATTTTTAGTAATTCAAAATAATAATTATAAATGATGATTTTTATGCATTATAAATAAATACAAGATATGTACCAAAAACTTACCAAATAAATTTGTTTATGCACTAATACACCCAAAAAACGTTAGATACTAAAATAAAGAACAAATAAATAAAATAGAACACCAACAAAAACCAATAGAGTGAAAACAGTGCAAACAGAGAGTACTACTTTGATATACCAAAGGAGTGTACGGGTGTCGAGTAGGCACCACAAAAAAAAAAGAAAGTGAGCACGCGCACTAAGTTTGCATTTGTCTGGTTTATGTGCGAAAACCGATTATCGGTGTGGTTGAAGAAAATCGCACACATAAACATCTTTAAAATATTTGTTATATCAAAAGAGAGATTAACCAGAGTAACCGAAATTGACGGATTGATAATATTTATTCAACTGTCCTATACTTATATCATTGATTAATTTATATATAATGAATGTATATAATCCTGTTCTAATTTCCGGGATGTAAAGACATCATTTGTACATAAAACGAACGTCCCTGAGATGTCGTGTGTTTACTGGGTAATGTTACAAAAGAACAGCTTGTATAACTTCGTGCTTATTTAATGTGTGTCTGAAAAATCGATTTTTTTAGGAATTTAATATTGGCTTTGACGACTAATCTTAAACTGTTCCTAGAAAGACAATTCTCAAATTCGCACCCTTTCTATACGTTATTCTTTAATCAGAGCTTTTACTAAGGCACCAAAGAATAACTTTGTGTTTTTCTTATATCTTGTTGTATTTCATTCGTTTCAGAGGGTTGCTGTTGTAATCGTGAACTTTACAGAATAACCGTATCACTAGCTGGTACTTGGTCTTCAGTTGGGTTTAATCGCTTTACTAATTTTTAGTTTTAACTGTAGTTTTAGTGTTTTGTTGTGTAGTCATTTGTCTAAATATGCAATGTTGTCAATTTTCGGTGTAAACTGGACAATTTGACTGTAAATATAGTCGTTTTCGGATTTTCAAGCTAAGTTATAAGTATACTTCCCGCTGGCTTAATTGCTACCTAGGAAGTGATAAAACTAAAATAATAATTAATTTGAATTTCTACTGTCATAAAAGAGGAGATCCCAATTGTACTGCACACAACCTCTAAATTTTAAAATGTTAAATATTAAAAAAAGCGGCAGAAAATAACGAGATATACATTTTTATTTAACTGATGTAACTCATTTTATATGAAAACATAATAAAATTAAAACAAAGAGAGAATCATAAATGTAAATATTTGAGAATACTCATACATGTCAACAAGCAGTTTTAGAATGCCCCATTAACATAGCAGTTCACAAACTTATGTTGAAAAGTACAATAGTATAAATCTAATGTTAATAAATAAAAATATATATATATATAGATTAAATACATGTACATAAAATGAAATAAAATAAGATATAAATAATTATAATAAATCACAATACTTTTATTGTTTATGTATTAGTAATAAATTAGTAAGTCAGAATTGTAGATTAGCTTATACTGCTATATTTTTTCGTAATTATTTTTAAGTAATTTATGATGTAAAGAACACAGCAAATCAACTATTAATTGACACCAGGAGTAACGAGCGAACGATAATAAATGTAAGTTAAATAAAAATACGTATGAACCATTCAGACACTACAATTTTTCTAAAATACCAAATTAAAGTGTAATAAAAATATACATTTCGCTACATTTTTTATTTTTGATTTTTTATTGACATAGTTGTATAATTTTTATGTTTTTTCATTGTATCATTTTATTAGATATCTGCAAGTATTTTCTCCTTAGAAGCAGCTAAGAAAAACTGTTTGGTTTAATATACCAGTTTTTCGCTCAACTATATTTATATATTATTTAAAGATACAACTCAAAAATAACAAATGAAATAGTAAATTCTCACCTTATTATGTACAGATAGATATTAAAAATTTACATAATTTAACAATCACCATGTTATTATCTATGTATATAGTATGATAGCTCACAACAGACGTAGATAATAAATTAGAACATACCACTAATACATTACACGTTATAAATTAATCGATTCACTAGCATTGTGCAATAACTTAAATTAGTTTCGGTACACGGTACACGTTAACTAGACATATATTTACATAACAAAACCTATATACTTTTTTAAGTAAAAATCACTACATATGGAATGATATCAATTTATCCAACTGCTGCTAAATGCTACAAACGTTTTCATAACAAGATCTACATAAATTGAACTAATAAAATACTATTTAACTATATGTCTAATTTTCTATATATTTGACAACAAGTATTGACTTTCCTCAAGTTATACTGCAACAACGACGACCACCAAATTTAACACGTTAACAAACATCTCCTAAATCTATAGCACCATCTTCTTCTAACTTCGTTATCAGTTTAATAACCCTATGACCTTCTTCGGTTTGTCTGACCATGTCGATTAAGGCTAACAACTTCTTAATACCGATAAAAACTCTGAAAATAAAGGTTCTGTAAGTGTACAATTAATTGCTTTAATATATAAACTTTTGCAAGATTTAATAATACAACTCAAATATATATAGTTATAGGTTGTTAATGATAGCGATTAACAATCGAGACATTTTAACGCCGTGAGCGAGTGCAGCAAGCGAACGCGTTAACATTGTCAAGATTATTTGTCGTCGGTTAACAAACGAGTTAGTTTTAAAGTGTTTCCGTTGACCGTACGTTAGTAAAATGCGTGAAGTTATAAGAAAACTAAAGTATGCGTAACCAGTGGTTATATCTAGTAGTCGCGCAATATCGTTAACAATGGGTTGTTAACGATTTCATTGGTTGCTATACAAAAATGTTCATTAATAGAAATTCATTCATTGGTTCAAATTCGTTCATTAATAGGGGTCATTAACGATCTATTTCTGATACATTATTTGTTAATATTGCTATTAACAGACAATCGACGGAAAAAATAATAAACAGTTAATAATTAGCTCGGTTCTTGTGTCGCTGAATCAGTTCAGTGCCACATAGCCGGTCCCAAGCCCGAAAAAAAATAGTTCCGAGATTGGTTAACACCCTAATTAAGTAATTCTTGTAGAGCCTAAGACAACGACTTTACATCACGAAAAAGAGAAAGCAAGGACCGAACTCCAAAAGAAGAATCATTATAGAACGAATCCATTAGATTCCTGATACAATAGATACCAAAGAGGCTTAAAGAGTAAATTAATGGTAGAAAAAATAAAAAGTATAAAAAACACTAAAAACTCGTTGCATCAGTACAGAAATTGAGAAAAGTCAATAGGATAAACAGAAGAATAAAGAATAAATGAGGGAAAAAATGGCTCAAACCCCATCGACCAAGTCGTATGAACAATACGTAGGATTTCGTAATGAGATTACAACAATGGCGAGAACACAAAAGAAAAATAAGGAGATTAATAAGAGAGCAGAGAAGAGAAGACTTTACAAGACGAACTAAGATACAGAACAGTACAGTATTTGGAACATAATCCTGTTTACAACTGAATATACCAATAGTAGAGAACGGTATAACGCGGAGAGGTCCGCTCAGTCCGGAGCTCATTAACATCATTATGCATACAATCATAAAAAAGTCTGACAGCTAGCAGACTATACGCTGACGACGCAGTACTTATTGCAAAAGATGGAGATGACTTGCAGAAATTGCTACACTAATTCAAGCAGACAACCAAATTGTATAACACGACTGTATCCGCAAAAATAACTAAATGCATGGTAACGTCTAAACTATCCCTTAGGTGTAAACTAACCGTCAACAGCTATCCAAGAAAAAAGTGATTTCAAATATTTGCGATTACTGGTGATGGTTATGCGAAAGCAGAGGTGAAACAACGATTAAGTAAACGGGCAAAAGCGACACCATGCATTATAGTTATTTCGGACACATCTGCTTCTTTAATCCAGACACTCAAATCGCAAAAGTATTAATCCAGACGCTCCTCAGTAACCTGGACCGTGCGTACACAGACTTATCAACCCCACGATGCCGCCGTAACAAAGAATCGCTTACAGTTGGAGTTTGGCGCACCATTATCATTGTCGACTTCATCAAGACAATTCAATTAAATATATTGTAACGAATTTTAAAACTAATTTATTTATAACGAAATATTTACGCGTTTATAACTAGACGTAACTAACTAAATCTAACGATATTTCAGAATAACACTTTAATTTATATATACAATCACTCGAAAAATAATGTTCGCGAATAACTTCTGTTTATCTAAAACTGATACTTGTTTACATTCAATGTACGTACGCTTGAACGCCGTTCTATTTGTATAAACACACACGTTAATCACTTATTTATGTAAACAATCTTCTTAGTACTTCCGACTACGAAAAACTGACCTATGATTCCTTTGAACGTTTTTATATATTTCTGTTGTCTATCTCGAGAAGTTTCTACATCCTTCGGTAAACGTTCTGGAAGTTGACAATAAGTTCATAACTTCGCGAACGTTTCAATATCAAAAAGAAAGCACAGAACTCTAAATTTAAACGAAAGGGTAAAAATACTAAACTTTATTCAATATAGACATTGTTCGCTCCATTGTCGACAGCTATGGTGTGGTGGGAATTCAACGGTCACTGGTATCAAGAAAAATAAAACTTGATTATTAGACCATGTTGCCTTTTCGGATTCAAGCACAGAAAGCAGAAAACCTCTAAAACTAAGTGCATATGCAGAAATGGAGAAGTCATTATATACCATGTATCTTCGAAAGAGAGCTAAAGGTACAATACTGAATTTTTTTTTATTGTTTCACATTGACTCCATTGTCTGGTGAAATACTATGCGAGAAAACCAATTTTTTTACTACCAAATAGCGCAATTTAGCGACTTTAAAGCAAACTCTAGATGACTTAAAAAATTTAGCATTTGGTATCAGACAGTTGAGTATTTCTGGAGAAAAACTATCCAGTAATACTGATGCGGTAGAGCTCTTTAAAAAAAGACTATCTGTAAAAATAAGAGAAATGGAACTTCAATTACAATGTTGAATGAAAGCGGTTTGTACTGGAGAGTCTTACCAAAGAAAACATTGGTGCATCGTGGTGAGAGGTCTGTTTCTGGTAAAAAAATCAGTAAGGAAAGGACAACTTTCATACCATGGGCTAATGTTATAGGAAGTCACAAACTCAGACTCCTTGCACTCGGAAAAGCAGCCAAACAAAAGGCCTTTGCAAATTATTTTATTCCTGTTTGCTACAAAAAATTAGAAAAAAGTTTGGATTACTAAAGATATCTTCCGTGAATGGTTTCACATAGTTTGTACCATCGGTTAGGCAAAAGCTAAAGAAATTTGACTCACTTTTACTATTGGACAACGCTCCAGGTCATCCCAAAAATTTAATCAGGAATGATGGTGAAATTGCCGTTATGTACATGCTCCCAACTGTACACCGTCGTTACAGCCAATGAACCAACATGTCATTCAAACTGTTTTATCAAAAAAAGTTGGTTACAATTGTGCATTCTGACGCAGATATTTCTTACAAGACAAGAAAATTAACTTAAAAGATATAAAGTATATTTTCTGGATGAAGCATGACAACGTGTAAGTAATGAATTGATCAAAAAGTCATGGAAACCATTGCTATCACAACAATCTTCTGATAATGAAGATGACAACATTCTGTTGTTGCTTCTGACCAACAAACTTGTAAAAGAAAAAGAAGTTCAAGTGTTCCAAGATGAGATGACTGAGTTGAGAGATTTATTTCAGTACTAAACGTACAATCAAGGAAATTGATGAATGGGTCACCGGAGCTAATGAAACCGAAGTTTTCTCGACAGATAACAATATCATAAAAGAAATGACTTGATCTAGTCAGGCACAGAGAACCTACATTCAATACTTGTCTTATGGAGCGTCAAATAGGTACAAAGAAACAGCAAACAATCACACAGTGGCGGCTGGTGATCAATAATACCAGAGGGTCATTTTTAAAATATTCAAAAAAACGCAACTCTCACAAAAAGTAAAAAAAACACTTTTGCATTAAATCGATTTATATTTAAGATCTATTCATGTATCTTTACAATTAGCAAAATGATCGATCGAATTTTTCATGTGATCCGCAGATAAAGAGTGCTTTTTAACTTTAAGTCATTGCCATTCGTTACAAACGAATATTATCAAGTAACTAAAAAATCGAGTCCAAAGTTTGTCGTATGTGATAAAAAATTTGCATTGCAGCATATTTGTTTTACAAACAGGTGTTGCGGAGATAATAATAAATGACGTAAGCATTGCACTGAGTACGTGAAATGGGACCCGGCTGACAACCGCAGAAAGCATTTATGCGTTTAGTTGTCTTTTTCTAATTCGCATAAAATTGTATTAGGCGTGTGTCACTCTTGACTACAATAACTATGATTTACATTTCGGCTTTGGCTACATTATATAATACCATATAATACACACGAACTATAAAACACAACAGCCTCGGGTAAATTCGTAAGTTTTCGCATCTGTTGCGTTTACAATGAAAATTGAAATTCAAACGCTGATAATTTGATTTAAACGCAAATTTTCTGTAATTTTAAAGTAAATAAAATACATTTCTTATTGATTTTGGAGGGTCATTGTCCGAATGACCTAATAGAGAAACCGCCAACCGCTGACCAAAAATAAGGAACTTATGATGAAGAGCTGTTTGCAATTTACCTGACAGTCAAACACTTCAGACACATGGTTGAAGATGTCAACTTGCCAATTGGATCTTATCAAACAATTTACCACCGACATCTGACACATTTCAGCTATGTGGTTGCCGATATCCTGTCAATATCTCGTAGAAAATTCTTCCCTGCAACTTAAATTAGCACACGTACTAGTAACTAACTCATCAGTTTTCTGTGACATATCCACCACAACAGCTCGTCCTGTCAGTCAAGCACGTTACTAAACGTTACGTGTGGCCATAAAGTCAAATTGCAGACAATGGGCTAGTGCTTGTATTCAATGGCAACGTTCAAAGGTATCACATACGCATCGGCATCTGTTAGCATTGATGCAACACCTCAAAGAAGGATTGAACAAACCCACTTGGATATCGCTGTTATGTTGTCTTACTACGGTGGATCGAGTTACTCGGTGGCCAGAAGCTGAACTGATGAGTGACTAAGAAGCTACCACAGTTGCAAAAACATTTTACGACCATCAATCGCCAAAGTTATTGGTTGAACGCTTACAGGGTCAACTAAAAGCAGCAATCATGTGCCGTTAGAATGGACCCAACATTTTTCTACGGTTTTACAAGACATCCGCTTGAAAAGAAGACCTACACGCAACTGCAGGTGACTTACTAGTTTATAGCCAACCTCCTCCTCCCAGATGAATTTTGTTCATTGCACAAGTCTGATGACACCACATACAACAGTGTAAGATGTATTGGAATCAAGAAAACGTTTGTGTTTAAAAATCTTGCTTCTACAGATTAAGTCTTTGTACGACATGACGGCGCTAAACAGCTTGTACAACCACCTCAACAGTTCATACAAAGTGCTCAAACGTTTAGAAAAAACTTTTGGGCCTTAGACAACCTAGCGATTATTCTAGATTTACCACCCTCCACAAAACCAAGCCCATCCACAGCACGATGTTTTACAAATTCTGGAAGACGTTCGCTTTACAGATTGGCTGCAAGCTGAATTTTCATGACAGAATTGTTTTATTTAAAAGATACTTTAGTCATTTAAGAAAGAATAAATTAAAAATTTATTTTTGTTTTAATCTGTTTTTGAATCTCTAGCATTTTCTGTTGATATCTTTACTTACATCTATTTTATGAATAAATGAATAAAACCAAACTCAATAATATAATTATTATAAAATTGGTGTGTATAGGACACGTGCAAGAGGATAGAGCTCCGTTTGAAAAGATTATTGAAAATGAGGAATATGACCAATGGTAAGTCTATAAATGACAAAAATAGACTCATTGATTTTGCAATTTACAACTTAGAAAATTATGAGAGCACTGTAGAGAGCATGAAAAAAATTGAGAAGTATATGTTCCTGCACTGACAACAAATGAAAAGATCTAGTCATGAACTGTGTTCAATAAAAGAAAAGTGACACGAGTACTTTAAAATGATTCACGTAGTGCGCTATTATAGACCAAATTAAGCCATTTTTTAGAGATTTAGCTTATCCTGATTTTTGAACGTCTGCAGACACATAATCTCAATGAATGTTTAAATTATTTGGAGTCGCATTCCTAAAATTTTCTTTTAACCGAAAAAAAGTGTTACAGTCATTAGGAAAGAACACGGTGAAAGCAATGTGGTGAATTAACAAGAAAACATTCCAAATGCAGATATTGAGATGTCCCACTTATTCAGAAGAACTCAAAAACACAAAGTATTAAAATAAAGGTGGTAATCAAAAATGAATAAGATCAATATAATCCCAGTTCTAGTACAGGCGGGTTTTGATGACAACTTTATATCCTATTTCTGGTAATTTCAATTTTTTTACAAAACGGTCACTTTCTAAGCTAAGATCCTCAGTTTTTTATAATGATATGCAAACATTTACAAAGTTATGTTTTTTTTAATACTATTTTTATAACGAACACACCACCTTGTGACAAGTTGAAAAAGTATGAACCATACGTGACTGAACTACACTGAACACTGAACTACACTAAGCACTTGATTAAAGCTGTAGAAGTTGGGCTATATAGAATTTTAGTGGAGAACGTTTATGAAATCACCTGTATAATATAACGCAACCTATGTATAAACGTACCTTTTTCCTAGAACTTGTTTAGCAAGTTGACTCATTTCATGTTTTGAGAAAACTTCAGATTCCTCTAGCACAGCTAGCAAATGTTCTGATTTCGATAAATTTGGTATGTGTAAAACAGCTGTGAATGCCGATAGCATCTCCATGTCTTCGAGAACTTGCCTAAAAGAATTTATTAATAATTTGACTTTCAAAGAGATTGTATATGCACCTTCTACTACTTGTGCACAAAACCAGCAATTTCTTTCCTGGAGGTGGTTGTTTCTTAAGTAGTACTAGTAGGGCCTGCAATGTCAAATTCGAATATCGTGGACCAATAGAGCCATAATCTAGTAAGCGTTCGATGTTGTCGACTAAAATGCAACTAAGGGTTGAACGATATGCGTCGTCAAAAACCTAAATGAATGCAAATTAGAAAACCATTAATTGTGACGTGAGATACAACTTTTCGAATGTGCAAGCATTTGGCTGTTTCAGTGAAGCCCACCATTTCTTCGGGAGAGCAAACTTTGATAAAAGGAAAATCGGAATCTTTCGCTAATTGAGAAGCTAATGCAGTCTTGCCTGAATTTGGCGGTCCTTCAAGTAATACTGATACTAAACCTAGAAAAATTGAAAATTGAACTGATAAGTCTCTAAATAAATTAGACACAATACCCGAAGTTTCTGTAGAACGGGCTTGTTGTATATATAAACGTCCATCTTCAAGAAGTGAAGTAACCGGAGGTCCCCAATTGAAAATGCCTCGTGCTAAAAATTGATCTAAAATCTCCAAAGCGCTGCCAAAAGCCTACAATTTTTGTGGTTGGTATACGTACAAAATATTCTCGTACACTTACAGGTTTAATATCATTCTCCAAAGCGTGTAAGAAGTCGCTACGACAAATTAATAGTTTCTCCATTGCTTCAGGATCAACTTCAACCTTAGTTGCTGCTTTTATAAGTCGATTCATAGCAGTCGATTGAGCGGCTCTAACTAAACCTTCAATTTCGGCACCGGAAAAGTTTTTAGTTAACGTTGCCAACTCCTTCAAAAAACAAATTTTAATAAATAAAGTAAAAGTTTATTATAACAGTACTCTGTTGTCCACATCTGCATCTATTTTCTTAAACTGTTTCATACGAGCTGTATGTATATTTAATATTTGAAATCTACCTTCTTCGTTAGGAAGACTAATTTCCATTTGAACTTCTAGCCGTCCAGGTCTTATTAAAGCTTCATCAATCATATCTTTACGATTAGTCATTCCTAAAAATAATAATTAATTTGAATTATTAAAGATAGTAATGGACTTACCAATAACTAGAATATTGTTAAGTTGTTCAACACCATCAATTTTCGCCAATAATTGGTTGACTACTGTGTCGTGTACACCAGTATTACCAGCCACAGATCCTCGTTGTTTACAAATAGCATCAATTTCGTCAAAAATTATAATATGTAATCCGCTATTTGGGCCAGCCTTTAATCGCACTAAATAGACCAACATCGATAACAACTAAAACTTACTCTTTTTTCTTCTTCTTCGGCGTCGGCAAATAACCTCCTGATATTTGCTTCTGATTCTCCAACGTATTTGTCAAGAACTTGTGGTCCATTTACAATTTTCGGTTCTCGCGCATTTAACATTTTCCCTATTTGTCGTGCCATTAGAGTCTTTCCGGTACCCGGCGGTCCATATAGTAAAATACCTTTGACATGCTTACAGCCTTGAACAAAATAGTGCTAATTTAAGTATTTTAATTTTAGTAAGAAATATACCTAATTGCTCTACAATTTCTGGAGGAAACACTCGAGATGCAAATGCTCTCCTAAATATCGCATTAAATTCCTTATCTAAACCACCAATGCCCATTTTTTGAAAATCCCAATCCGGATTTATAATAGATTGACGAACTTGCTTTCTAAAAAGTTTATTCCGTTTCTGTATACAGGTAATTACGTAAGAATGATTGTAACACTGATTACTTTAAAAGCGGACATGACATGTAAAATATATATGGAATCTTTATTGTAAATATCAAACGTGTAAGTTCAATTCAAAACAATAGACACAGAAAAGTGAAGCTGTTGAAGTAATTGGAAACTTCGAACAATGAACGAAAACCGTGAAACATTCTGGATGTAGATAAAGGAAGAATATATAAAGTATTCGAAGAAAGCTGGGGTCAGTTTTTCGAATCGAGTTTAGTGAGAAGAAGAATTCGGTGTCGGTCTAAATAAACAAAGCGCACGTACTAGTGAAAAACAAATACGTGTTGTTAACATAAACAAATACCGGTTTCGATAAACAGAAGTTATCCGCGGACATTATTTTTCTATTGATAGTAATAAATATATGAATTATTGTAAGTTGTTTTTCTTAAATGTCGTTAGATTTAATCAATTACCTTTATAAAATTTAGTGCTAATGATGTAAATATTTAGCTTATAAATAAATTAGATTTAAAATTCGTTACATTGGTGTCGGTGCGGGGTAATTGGAACCCGTTGATATCGTGTAAATAAACAAAGAACTGTTATGTCGCGATTCGTGTGTGTTTATAAACTTAGTTTATTAAACCTTTTCTTTTAACTGTGTGTATAATTAGTCATTTATTAATAAAACATTCGATCGTTCTTAAAATTTAGTGCAAAAAATAAAAATAATAAGTGAACAAACAATGAAAACAAAGAAACTTTGTGATTTAAAAAGAACTAAAAAAAGATGATTTAGAAATAAGTGATACTAAAATTGTATTACAACAACTTCGCGAAAATTTGGATGAAAACGAAACAGAAGTTGATTCGTATTTGTTTGAAGTTTCCGAAGTAATGGATTTTGGTAGCCTTATTAAAAAAAATTCATAATAATTCTCAGAAAATGAAAGTAAAATTATCTAAAAATTCTAAAAAAATGATGAAACGCTGTTTGAACATCCTCAGAAAATGGAGAAAAATTCTAAATTTTGATGGTAAAGTTCCACGGTCAACCTACCACAAACAGTTTGAAGCCGTAGTTATAGCTAATGGTTGGAGCAACAAACAGAAAGCGACGTCTTTAATAGTAGCCTTACGTAGAGAAGCAAACTGTTCCTGGCCACCTGCAAGGAAATTATGAACTCTTAATTTTACGTTTAGAAATAAGATATGGAGATGCTCATCTTCAACAGGTGTGCTAAGCCCAAATAAAAAGTCGTGTTCAGACTGCGAAAAATCTTCAAGAGTTCGAGACTGACATCGCCAGATTGACACGACTTGCTTATCTTACAGTAACAGATACCTTCCTGGAGCAATTGGCTATTCACACCGTTGTAGACGGCCTGCGGAACAGCGAAACGCAGCATACTCAACGATTAGCTCGACCTAAGACATTGGATGACAGTTCAACCTATGCATTGGAGTTTGAGGCAGTGAAACAGGCGTCGTACCATGGCAGCGATAAGCTCCGCTTTGCTAGAGAAGTACACGCGCCGCAAACACAGGAAAGCATCGAAGAAATAGTGCGTTGTGTAATCCGCAAACAAGTAGCTCGGGTAAGAGAAGTAACTTGCTGGAACTGAGAGACCACGTATGACAACTGACTAAGCCCAAGAGAAAACTAGAAAAGCGTCTGGAAAACTAGATCAGATCAATCGTATGGGGCGAAAGTCGACCTTAACGAGCCATGCCCCGGTGATTAACATTCAAATGGCATCGCCTATAAAGCAATTGCATAGCATCTGTCTCGGTTGCAAGATCAATGGACGAAGTCTTCAGTTACTAGTTGACACGGGAGCGACAGAGACCATAATTTGTCCTGACATATTATTGGAAAATATGAAGACATCACCAGTAACACTACGATTTCAAACGGGACAGCCGAAGAAATACCTACTTAAGAAACAAGTCAAAGTGATCATTGGTTTGGGAAATGAAGTATTCGACCATCAAGTACTGGTAGCCGACACCACAAAAGAAATCGACAATGAAGAAATTTATTTTCATTCGTCGGAGAAGGCAACCGTGCGAATCTTATTGAGTAAGGACGTGACTCTGCCTGCAAGGAATAAGTGTGGTGATGCTACGTCTGAACAGAAACCTCCAAGAAGGCTACATTAGTGCTATTGAACCAAAGGAAAGCGACTTGGTTGGAAAAAGACTACTGTAGTAGGCAGAACATTAGTATAAGCAAAGGTATAAGTCAAAAACACGATGCCAGTAAGAATTTTGAATGTGAATCCAGTAACGTTCAAAAAGAAGACCGTGGTAGGTCAATACAAGCCAGTATCTCAAATTGTGAAATGAGTGAAGCCTAGTGAAGCTATGTGTTCGAAGAAATGCCCACAAGATCTATTAGACCTACAAGTTGAAGAGTGGTTCCAAAGAAAGAACTAACGTGGTAAAGCACAAAATTAATACCCGAGACGCTTGGCCAATAAAACAACATCCACACCGACTTTCTTTGGTAAAACGAGAAGAAACTGAACCAACAATTACGGATATACTGGGTCCTGGAACAGAACGTAGGGCCTTTCCCGTGAGAGATAGAAAAAAATGATTCGTACAAAAAGTATTTATGTCGTAAAATTATTTTCAAACATACAGGGTGTCCCAATTTTGCGGTATAACGAAAAAATTTTTTTTTAAAATAGGCGTGTATATTTTTTGATTTTTAAATTTCTTAAGCAATTTCTAATAAAATGTTTATACCATTCCCTATACGTAAACTTAATAGCTTTTGAGTTATTAATTTTTTGCATTTGACAGTTGTCTTCAACAAACAGCCTATAACTACTTTGTTTTCACCTCTATTGGTATGCGGTTTAAATTTTTGGAAAATATTATTTGTAAATAACTAAACTGTTGCCTCTAAAGACTCTCTTAAGTACGTAAGTAATTATGGTATAATCACCATTATAAATAAATTAAGTAAAGTTAGGGTGTTAAACTTATACAAAAACTTATAAAACATCTTTTTTTAAAATTATTATTAACTATGAGCCCATTAGCCTCTTACTTTGAAATTTTGAGAATCACTTACCAAAAGTATAAACTATTTGTAGAAAATATTTAAAGATTTTCAAAAATGTATTTTTTGAGAAACTCAAAATCAAAGTTTCGAGATGGATTTCTCAAAAACACTTTTTATAACAAACTATGTTGTGTTGTACATTAAAAGAAACAGCATTTAAAACTGATTATAATGACACCACTCCCATCTTTCTAGCTCAGTTAGGATAAAAGCTATGGTTTCAAAATATGTCGTTTAGGTTTTTAGACAGATTTTAATTTTAAAACCCTTGAAGATATTTAGAAAAAAATTGGTATTTTTCTTAATCTCTTCATGGCAATCAAATTCTAAGGTGGTCAGGTATATACTTTGTGTTGATTTGATATGAAATGATCCTAAATGTATTGAAACAGATCCAAGTAATATGAACATGTATTACATACCCTTTTGATTTCCCAACTAAATTGAGAGAAGAGTTTTCAGCTTTCTCAAACTGCACTACAGTATCTGGTAAAAGCCGACCCATTTTTGTTTTTCTTGGTTTCGCATCACGTCCTTGCTTTAAAGCATTTAAATCCACAGCTGTAAGTAATTTCTTGATAAATCTAACAGACCTTAAACTACTAATATACCTTCTAAATCTTTAACAACTAATAGTAACAGTCGTTTATCTTTAAAAGCAAAAGCAAATTGTTGACCAACTGTAAAAGCTTGAGCGGGAAATGTGTATAAGAACTCGCGTGCCATTTCATCAGTGTCATATGGTTCTTGGGTAACTCTAGAAATGTCTGTTATAATCAATTGTTGATTCTGAGTAAATTTCTTACGTTTTCTTTTGCATAAAATCAGCTTCGAGAATGATTGTACACAAACAATCTGAATTGCCAGTAGTGCTAAAATAATATGGTTTGACATCAATGTCTTGGTTAAGAGACAAAACTGCCCATTTCCTTTGTGGTAAACTAAACCCAACATTTCTAGGTGGAATGCTCACATGAGATTTAACTGAAAATATAAAATGTTGACCACCACCCGTATTCACATCAATGTACCTGAAAAATCAATTCAATTTTTGAAGTTAAAACACTATTACTTACTTAACGTCAGGAGCAAAATCTTGTGCATTAACAATTGCACAATTTGTCAGCGATAATTCGTCTGTGGGGCATTTGGTTGCTTTAAACGACTAAAAAATTATATTTTGATTTCACTGTAAAATTTCATCTGTTGAACCTACCATTTTTGTTGTTTATTACAGCTGAGATCTACAATCACAAGACAACTGCAATGCAGAAATCCTTGAACTAAGAAAATCAATACAATGTTAATTTCGAGTACGAAGTTACGTTTCTAACCTTAATTTATAAACTACCAACAACATTTGTGACAGATTGCAACGCCGACGCAACACCGATGCCGACATCATTGAAGTTAGTAAATGTCAGTATTTTACCGCGAAATTTAAAAACAATAACAAATACGTTTACCCTTCCTTGCGTTTACCCCAGTTTTCTAAAATTGGTATTAATAAAAATAAAATAAATACAAGAAAAAATATATATTGTTCTGGAATACATTGTTGATAATTCTTTAGTTTTATGCATTAGCTTGTTAAAATGATGTCCCTAGCAAACAATACGGATACAGCACAAGTATAGTGTCAGTGGCGATGCTAAAGGCTAAAGATAAATAGCGCTAATATGCCTCTTCAAGTTTTTGTTTGTCTCTTCTAATAACTAAGAAAAATGCAAATACCGAATACTGTTCTCGATTACCATCATCAACAAATAATGACGTTGTTAACAAACTTTTTCTACACGAAGAAAGAAAAATAAGGGAATACGATGATTTCGATAATTTCACAATGTACCCCAGTAAACACACGACGTCCCAGGGACGTTCGTTTTATGTCCAAATGATGTCTTTACATCCCGGGCTTTAAAACGGACCTGTATAGGATGTCTTTAATAGGACGTCCTCAGGATGTCAATGAAGAACGTACGATGGGATGTCCTATGCGGGAAAAAACCATTGCAAACTGAATGCGCGTGCCCACTTTCCTTCTTGTTCTCTGGTGCCTACTCAACACCCGTACGCTCCTTTGGTATATCAAAGTGGTACACTCTGTTTGCACCGTTTGCACTCTGTATCTGTTTTTAGTTGTGTTCTGACTACTTTATGTATCTGTTCTTTATTTTATTATCTAACGTTTTTTGGGTGTTTTAGTGCATAAACAAATTTATTTGGTAAGTTTTTGGTACCTTGTATTTATTTATAATGTATAAAAATCATCATTTATAATTATTGTTTTGAATTACTAAAAATTAACAAAAGTTTATTGAAATGAAAAGAACATAATTATTATCAATGGTGATTTAAAACCCCATCTCGCGTGCATACCTATGCGGTGAATTGAAAATATTTGTTATGTAAAAAAAAATTTTTTTACTCAAAAACTTATTTAAGGTTTAAAAGTGTGACGTTATCTCACAACTTTTATCGTCGCGATTCGCAATAAGTCATCCAAAAATGTCAACATGACCGATAAGGCACAAAATCGCTAATCTAACTAAGAAGCTATAACGTTATCGCGTTCTTGGTATTCATAGTTATGATTACTGTGCGTATTCTCGTAGTTAAAAATACGTCTAGAAATAATTTTGTTTTTATCACATTCCTCTGATGAAATGTAAATGCGAAACGTATAAAAATTCTTAATGAATTTGCAAAACTGACGCGTTTACAACGGTAAAATGTAAATTCTGATTACATAGAAATACCAAAACAAGCTTTTCGTATTAACTTTTTTATCGACGCTACATGACGATTACCATCTCTTATGTAGTTGCATTGTTTCAGGCGCCACTTAAAAAAATCGGGAAGAAAGTATAAAAAACTCGCTAAGGAGGGCCAAAGAACGCCATGATTGAGAAGATAAAAAAATGAAATAATCTAAATTTATTTTATTTGAATATAATTTGGATTATTATTTAAAAATATAGTTTTATGTAATAAAAATGTGCATTTTATTTGATAAAGTTATTTTTTATTAAAAATATAATATACATATATACCCAGTACATATCCTACAGTCATCTAAAAGGGACGTCCCGTTGAGGATACGCAAGGATGTCCTATAAGGACATCGTAGGGATGCACACACTTGTGACAAAAGAACGTCCCATGAATGTCCCTAGGACGTACACAGAACCAAATTGGGATGACTTTGGGACATTCAGTGATCCGCAAAATCATGTCCCCGGGACATCCTTGGGACATCCGTGTGTTTGTTGGGACCAGATCAAGCAACTTCCTGTTCGTGCCGAAAATATAGCCAAAGAGATTCTTATTTAGGCAAGATTGTCCAGTTGTTATAAAGACAAGACAAAACCTAACACGTTATGGGTGTAAATCCCCGCAAGCTAATTATACCTTAGCAGCGAATTGCTTATTATTTGAACACCGCGTGGTCGTACCACCATCACTTTAACAAAGTATTTTGGCGAGGCATCCATGCCGGATATCGAACGTATTGCCAAATCGTGCCCTGAATGTGCAAAACATGTACATATATACTCTACCTAAATTCCAAGATCACCATTGGGAATATTCGAAGGGGCCCTGGCAACGCATTCACATCGACTACGCAAGCCCGGTTGCAAGATCAATGTTACTGGTTGTCGTATAAATGCCTACAGCAAATGTCTTAAATCAAATGTACTAACTCAACAACAACCGCAGTAACAATTGCAATTGGATGAACTGTTTGCCACGTATGGTACTCCAGTTACTATTGTTCCGGATAACAGTCCACAATTTACAGTCGCTGAGCTCAAGACGTTTTTGCAAACAAGTGGTGTGAAATACCATAAACTAACTGCTCCATACCATCCTTCAATTAATGGCCAGGCAGTACGTTATGTACAATCAGTTAAAGATTCTTTAAAAGCGATGTCTAGGACATCAGAGTTGTTACGGAAGAACTTAAACAAGTTTTTACCTCAATACAAGAAAGTTCCACATTGTACAACTGGTCAACCACCAGCAATGCTATTTTTGGGAAGAAATATTCGGACGTTTGGATTTGGTTAAACCCGATGATTTTCATACTAAAATAACCAAGAAACAGCAGACTACAGTTAAAACAACATTTAGAGTCTTTCAATCTGCTCAACCTGTTTATTTTATAAATATTTTCTGGTAATCCACGAATGGACAAAGGGATTCCTGAAATCGTCGTTACTCGAGTATAATAATCAGCGATTCAAAAAACATGTTGACAAAGTCAAATCTGGAAAGGATTCAACACCAATAGCCTCGGTGCCATCTGAATACCATATCGACGAATCCGTTTTTATGGAGACGACAACACACCACCCGCAGGACAATCTACAACACAAGAACTTGTTATACGACCACCAGCTCAACAGCAGACAACCAATCTTCCGACTATGACATCAGTGGTACCTCGTAAAACGAAATGAGTTAAACCATAGGTAGGGAGATGCCATTGTCGAGAAGTTTCAGGAACAGACGTTGATTTCAGACTTTGTTGAACGTCTTTTCGATGTTCAAGAAAACGAGGTTGCTGTCGCCAATCGAACCCGTTGATAATTTGCTCCACGACTCGCAGGGACTGATGGGTCGTCGAGTGTGACCTGCGAAAACCGAACTGATGTTTTATAGCAATCACGTCGTTGACGTCAACTTTGTCCTGTAATCTGCAAACTATTATTCTTTCCAATACTTACCCATAGTAGAGAGTAAACTAATTAAACGGTAATTCTGCGGATTATGTTAATTAGTTTTTCCTCGATTTGAGAATAGTATGACGTCGGTTGTTTTCTATTGGTTTGGAAAGTGACTAAATTAAAGAAAAGCGTTAAAAATGGCTGTTAGTAAGGCGATGCCTTTGGCTAAAAAAAGTTGAAAGTCTAAGTGATTTCCGTTTCTTCAATCTGAAAATAAATTTTCTTACCCCAGTCGGTTTTGTGTGTTCGAGCTGGGTTGTTGGAATCGCTCTCTAAAGATTGTGCTATTTATGTCATTTTTTCTATATAGTTAACGTGAGAAAACGATAAGTGGGATTAATACGTTTTATTCTATTGTTAGCCTTAGATGATTAACTTTATTAGAAACCCTTATTCATTAATACTAGTAATAATATTCACAAAAGATATTTGTCTATGGATATCCATAGAACCTCTTTGTGTGGATGTTCATAGAACATATTTGTGTGGACATCTAAAATTGTGACATCTGGACGTCCTATGGATGTACACTAAAAGTCCATAAAACTTAATATGAATTTCTTATAGGTAGGCACTGAAATATCCACTACAAAATATGTATTGAATGTTTGATGAATGTCTTGGTGCTATATGGGATGGTTATTTTGAAATATGTAGAAATTGTATAGGTTTAGGCTTAAGTATGGGATACAAACAACCGTGAACGACATCCGATTTTGAAAAGGAACAAAACATACGTAGGTATTATTTCGCTGATACGTATGCTCAAACGTTATATTTTCAATAGAAAATCAATTTAAGATTGTGAACTCTGCTGCCTGAATTAAGGCGCAAATGCAACAAGAAAGAAAGTAAACTACGGCTCAGTCATAAATTGTAAACACGAATTTCTATTTATATAAAAAAAACTGACTAACATCAACTACTTTTCTACTTATACTCTTCAATATTTACTTCCAAATCTTTTTTTATTACAAATTTCATAAATCAATAATAGACTTTATGAATAATGTAAAAATTATGCACTGTATAAGTACCAATAGAACTAAATATTCAATAATAAGTAATCTGCATGTATTTTCAGTGCAGTTGCAATTAGATTCAAGTAATAAAATTTATAATGTAAATACATAGTCTTCCTGACGCCCTCAGGCAAGTCACTGATGCGTTCCGCAAGCCGACCGACCTCGCCATTATGAACGGGGGTAAACACAAAAAGGCGTTCCAAATTACATAGCGGTCGTTTTGGCTTATAGGATAGCGCGGCCTTGTGCTTATGAAAATGTAACTCACAGATTTCTACGTTCATTCTAAGTACCGTTTATATTATACTTCACTAATTAATACATTACAGTAACACTGTCAGAAAAAATGCGTGCACCATGACTATTCATGTAGCTATAGCAATGCTTAATTTTCACTGTTAAGCCGAACTGTAGCTTACGATTATGTTTAAAATTACTATTAACAAAAATCATTATTATTTCTTTATTATAAAAAAAATTGTATTAATTTTCTAACTTTCTGATAACCATTAGTTTTATTTTTTTATCTTAATAAAACAAAAAATAATGATAGTTTTGCTTTTTGACCCTGTAGACAATTACATGTTGTGTTCCAAAACAGTAATTTTTTTTGTAATAGTTGCAAAATTAATTATTTTTTTTATTTCCAAAGTTAAGTGTGTCATAGCAGATTGAATGTAAATAGTATTGTAGAAAGTATGTTGTGCTTTAAACCTATGCTCACACTATTTGTTATGATAATTGTACTCAAACACACTATTGAGTTGAGTTGAGTTAATCTGAAGTTAGGTGCCCAGTAAACACACGACGTCCCAGGGACGTTCTTTTGATGTCCAAATGATGTCTTTACATCCCGGGCTTTAAAACGGACCTGTATAGGATGTCTTTAATAGGACGTCCTCAGGATGTCAATGAAGAACGTACGATGGGATGTCCTATGCGGGAAAAAACAAATGCAAACTTAGTGCGCGTGCCCACTTTCCTGCTTGTTCTCTGGTGCCTACTCAACACCCGTACGCTCCTTTGGTATATCAAAGTGGTACACTCTGTTTGCACCGTTTGCACTCTGTATTTGTTTTTAGTTGTGTTCTGGCTACTTTATTTATCTGTTCTTTATTTTATTATCTAACGTTTTTGGGTGTTTTAGTGCATAAACAAATTTATTTGGTAAGTTTTTGGTACCTTGTATTTATTTATAATGTATAAAAATCATCATTTATAATTATTATTTTGAATCACTAAAAATTAATGAAAGTTTATTTAAATTAAAAGATCACAATTATTAATAATGGTGATTTAAAACCCCATCTCGCGCGCATACCTATGCGGTGAATTGAAAATATTTGTTATGTTAAAAAAAAATTTTTTACTCAAAAATTATTTAAGGTTTAAAAGTGTGACGTTATCTCACGACTTTTATAGTCGCGATTCGCAATAAGTCATCCAAAAATGTCAACATGACCGATAAGGCACAAAATCGCTAATTTAACTAAGAAACTAAAACGTTATCGCGTTCTTGGTATTCATCGTTATGATTACTGTGCGTATTCTCGTAGTTAAAAATACGTCTAGAAATAATTTTGTTTTATCACATTCCTCTGATGAAATGTAAATGCGAAACGTATAAAAATTCTTAATGAATTTGCAAAACTGACGCGTTTACAAAATCTTTTTTAAAAAACGATTTAAATAATTTTTAACTGGTTATAATCGATCATCTCTTATGATTTAATCAATAATAGAATCGTCAAAAGATCAATCGATAATTCTACAAAAAAAGTATCAATTTATCAATTCTTTAATTTAGAAAAATGTAAATTCTAACTACATAGAAATACCAAAATAAGCTTTTCGTATTAACTTTTTTATCGACTCTACATGTCGATTACCATCTCTTATGTAGTTGCATTGTTTCAGGCGCCTCTTAAAAAAATCGGGAAGAAAGTATATAAAACTCGCTAATAAGGAGGGCCAAAGGACGCCGGGATCGAGAAGATAAAAATGAAATCTAAATTTATTTTATTTGAATATAATTTGGATTATTATTTAAAAATATAGTTTTATGTAATAAAAATTTGTATTTTATTTAATAAAGTTATTTTTTATTAAAAATATAATATACATATATACCTAGTACATATCCTATCTAAAGGGACGTCCCGTTGCGGGTACGCAAGGATGTCCTATAAGGACATCGTAGGAATGCACACACTTGTGACAAAAGAACGTCCCATGAATGTCCCTAGGACGTACACAGAACCAAAATGGGATGACTTTGGGACATTCAGTGATCCGCAAACCCAACAAACACAAGGATGTCCCGGGGACATGATTTTGCGGATCACTGAATGTCCCAAAGTCATCCCATTTTGGTTCTGTGTACGTCCTAGGGACATTCATGGGACGTTCTTTTGTCACAAGTGTGTGCATCCCTACGATGTCCTTATAGGACATCCTTGCGTATCCGCAACGGGACGTCCCTTTTAGATGACTGTAGGTTATGTACTAGGTATATATGTATATTATATTTTTAATAAAAAATAACTTTATCAAATAAAATACAAATTTTTATTACATAAAACTATATTTTTAAATAATAATCCAAATTATATTCAAATAAAATAAATTTAAATTTCATTTTTATCTTCTCGATCCCGGCGTTTTTTGGCCCTCCTTAGCGAGTTTTATACTTTCTTCCTGATTTTTTAAGTGGCGCCTGAAACAATGCAACTACATAAGAGATGGTAATCGTCATGTAGAGTCGATAAAAAGTTAATACGAAAAGCTTATTTTGGTATTTCTATGTAGTTAGAATTTACATTTTTCTAAATTAAAGAATTGATAAATTGATACTTTTTTTGTAGAATTATCGATTGATCTTTTTGACGATTCTATTATTGATTAAATCATAAGAGATGATCGATTATAACCAGTTAAAAATTATTTAAATCGTTTTTTAAAAAAGATTTTGTAAACGCGTCAGTTTTGCAAATTCATTAAGAATTTTGATACGTTTCGCATTTACATTTCATCAGAGGAATGTGATAAAAACAAAATTATTTCTAGACGTATTTTTAACTACGAGAATACGCACAGTAATCATAACGATGAATACCAAGAACGCGATAACGTTTTAGTTTTCTTAAGGATATAGATTAAGAAAGCGTTAAACACGATCGTGACTATTTAATGAGTAAATAAAGTAATTACAGCTTTACATGAAAAATGCTTAACACTACGTTTTAATAACATCTACATTCACCGAGTAACGACAACAGCGCCAACTCTATATATGTTGCACATTATTTGTGCTCCATTATATGCGCGCGCAACTTCATTTTGTTATACAGAGTTTATGAATATATATTATCCAACACTCCCCCGTATTCTGAACTCTCTATATATCGAGTTAAACAAAAACAAATGTTCTTACATATAAAGTTCAAATCTATAGATCACAAATATAAAACTACGTACATACTTAACTAAGAATGAACAAATCAAATTCACATTTTGAGCATGCCAAGATATTCTCGCATAATTTCGAACTTTGAAACAGGTAGAGCTTTAGTTAAAATGTCTGCTGTCTGTTGATCCGATGGAACATATCTAATTTTAAATTCATCGTTGGCATATTTTTCACGAATAAAATTAAAGCGTATGTCCACATGCTTTGTACGTTTATGAAAAATTGGGTTTTTAATTAATTTTATAGCGCTTTGATTATCCACGCACAAACAAAAATTTAATTTTTATTGGGAACAATTTCACGTAATAATTGTTGAAGCCAGGATAGTTCTTTCACGCTTTCCGCTGCTGCAACGAATTCTGCTTCTGTCGTTGATAAGGAAACTGCTGACTGTCTTCTACTGCACCATGTGATTGCACCTTGATTCATTTTAAAAATGTATCCGGTGGTTGAACGTCGGGTATCTATGTCGTTTGCGTAATCCGCGTCAGAAAAACCATTTATTTCATAATCACTATTATTGTTACCGATATACTTAATACCATAATATTTTGTACCTTTTAGATATTTCATAATCCTAATGACTGCATTCCAATGAGCTGCTTTAGGATTGTTTTGATATCGGCTTACGATGTTAACGGCATACATTATGTCCGGCCGTGCTGTTATGGCTGCAAACATCAACGAACCGACAGCTTCGCGATAAGGCACGTTTAAATTGACGTCACCTTCCATTGTTGATGACAACACAACATTTGAGTCAGCTGGAGTTCTTGAAATCTTTGCGTCGGTCATTTTAAATCGATTTAACATTTGATCAATGTAATTCTTCACATGGATGAACATTGATCCATCATCAAACCTTTCTATTTGTAATCCGACAAAGTAATTCGGATTACTCAAAGTTATTTCAAATTTTGTTTGTAATTCGTTCACGATTCTATTAAGTAATTGTTTATCTTTTCCCAGAATGAGTCCGTCGTCTACATAAATCACAAGTAATGTTAATTGCTGAAGAACATCTTTTACGTAAACACATTTATCTGCTTCACATTGTTTAAATCCATATGTCTTTAAAAATTCATCAAACTTTTTATTCCAGCAACGTGGAGACTGTTTTAAACCATACAGGGACTTGTTGAGTTTACACACTAATTTTGAATCGTTTACTATTCCAGGTGGTGGTTTCATATAAATTTCTTCGTCTAATTCTCCGTATAGAAACGCCGTTTTTATGTCAAATTGAATTATTTGGAAATTTTCTTGTACAGCGATCGTAAGTAAAAGTCTTATCGTTTCATAACGTGTAGTCGGTGCGAACGTCTCCGTATAGTCGATTCCTTCTATCTGTGCAAATCCACGCGCACACAATCTTGCTTTATATTTACTGATCTGACAATCACTTGACCTTTTTATTTTGAAAATCCATTTTCCATCAATTGTTCTTTTCTCATCCGGTAACGGCACTAGTTTCCAAGTATCATTTTTATTTAAAGCAGTTATCTCTTCATCAATTGCTGCTATCCATTTTCAGCTTTATCTGAAGTGATTGCGTCTTCGTACGTTTCGGGAATTCCTATTTCTACCATATTTACTTCAGGTTCTATGTATCTCATTGGTGGATGTATACTATTCCGATTTCGTAACTGATATGTGTGGTTATTCAAAATAGCATTTTCTACATTACCATTTTGATTATCATGTTCAACGTTTTTATCCTGAATTTCTTCTGTTGCGTCTTCGTTGATTGGAATCAATACAGCGTTCGTTCTTGGGAGTACGACTTCCTTATTTTCATTGAACGTTACGTTTCGCGATATTTTTAATTTTCTTGTGATTGGATCAAACAATCTGTAGTTTGTTGAATCATTTTGATATCCTACCAATATTAATTTTTTGCTTTTCGGTTCAAGTTTTTTTCTTAAATTATCCGGTATATGCATGAAGGCTTCACTTCCAAACACTTTAACATGTTTCAGCACTGGTTTCCTATGGTACCATTTTTCAAACAAGGGCAAATTTGCGCTAGTTGAGTTTGGCGTTCTATTTAGAATGTACACTGCCGTGTTGATGGCTTCCGCCCATAAATACAATGGTAGATCTTTAGTGTATAGCATTGACCGGGCACTTTCAACTATGGTACGATTTTCTCGTTCTGCTTTCCCGTTTTGTTCAGGCGTATACGGTGCACAGGTTTCGAGTTGTATTCCTTTCTGTATTAGGAATTGTTTGAATTCCTGGTTCGTGTATTCAGTGCCATTGTCAACACGTAGAGATTTTATGTTGTAACCGAATTTATTGTTGCAAAACTGTACGTAACGTTTACAACAATCTAAAGCATCCGATTTATTTCGAATAAAATAAACTACTCTAAATCCAGTACAATCGTCCTTGAAAAGGATATAATAACGACATCCACTCACGGATGGTGTTTGCATAGGTCCGCACAAATCACTGTGTATTAATTCGCCTGGTTGCAAATTCCTTGACTTACTTCTGTTAAATGCTAACTTATGCTGTTTTCCGTATTGACAACCTTCACACACAAAATCTTGTTTATCACTTACGTTTATTCCTTGTATTACACCTACTTTCGCCATTTCACAAATTGTTTTTATATTAACATGTCCGAGACGCTCATGCCACGTTTTCACACTATCACTTTCTGCGGAATTAACTTCCTCATTGATTTTTGTACGAAACAAAAGTTTATACAGGTTAGTTGATTCGCGAACTGCGCACGCTTTCAGTAAGTCATTTTCATAAATGTATGCTTTATCCTTTTCTTTTACTACTCTCATTCCTTTTTGTGTCACTGTACCTTCAGAAAATAAATTCTTTCGAAGACCGGGTACGTACCAAACTTCGGAGATAACACTTTTAACCCACTCTTTATTTATAAAACACTGAATTTTAATATCTCCTGTTCCTTTTACAGGTAATGCCTCGTCATTGCCTAATTTGACAGACCATTCTTCAACTTCTTTAAAGTTAACAAATAACTCTTTATTTGGAGACATATGATGAGATGCACCGCTATCGAGGACCCACTCACTTTGTGTTATCCTATCGCTGACGTCGTCTTCATTTTCAATGTTAAATGCCGAGTAATCGCAATTCGAAGTTGTATGCGTAGATTCCGTTTGAGCATTTCTTCGTGGAGCACGACAGTTTCTTGAAATATGACCTTTCTTGCGACAGTTATAACACGTCACCAAAAACTTTTTCTTCGGTTTATTAGGTTTCGAACTTGAAGATGCCACAAATGCGTTATCTGCTTCTTCAGATGTACCTAAATTCATTTCTTCATCAATTAGGCGACTGGTGAGGTTACTAATTGTTTGTTTATTTTCATCGATTGAAAGCCACGTTTGTCTAAAGTTACCAAATTTTGCTGGTAAAGTACTTAAAATTCTTGTGATCACAGCAATATCACTTATCTTTTCGCCAGTTTCTCTGATTTGACGTGCCAAATTTTCTACCTTCGTGATGTGTTGAACAACTGAATCATTTAGCGCCATCTTGTATTTATAGAACTGCTCATGCGCCATCATTTTGCTTGCTTCGGATTTCATCAAATAAATGGCGTCTAATTTATTTATTGCTTCCTGCGAGGTTTCGCAATTTTCAATAAGCGTAATTTGGGAATAATCCATCGATGCAGTTATAATGCACATAGCTAATGCATCTTTCTTGTCCCATGAAATTACTTCTTCCGGTTTAGTGGCGTCTGTTGGCCTTGGTGTGTCACCCGTTGTAACTTCGTAAATTCCCTTAGCCCTAAGAGCTTGCTTTATTTGGAATTTCCATTGATGATAATTCTTACCATCGAACTTACTCATTACTGCCACATTAACACTTTCTGTCAGCATTTTCTTTACGGCACTTCACACTTTTTAATAACGGATAAAAAAAATGTCTGCCTGATAATAAAACACGAATCTATATTTGCGCGTTAATCCAAACGTATCCTGGGCCCATAACCTCTTAAGGATATAGATTAAGAAAGCGTTAAACACGATCGTGACTATTTAATGAGTAAATAAAGTAATTACAGCTTTACATGAAAAATGCTTAACACTACGTTTTAATAACATCTACATTCACCGAGTAACGACAACAGCGCCAACTCTATATATGTTGCACATTATTTGTGCTCCATTATATGCGCGCGCAACTTCATTTTGTTATACAGAGTTTATGAATATATATTATCCAACAAGTTTCTTAGTTAAATTAGCGATTTTGTGCCTTATCGGTCATGTTGACATTTTTGGATGACTTATTGCGAATCGCGACTATAAAAGTCGTGAGATAACGTCACACTTTTAAACCTTAAATAATTTTTTGAGTAAAAAAATTTTTTTTAACATAACAAATATTTTCAATTCACCGCATAGGTATGCGCGCGAGATGGGGTTTTAAATCACCATTATTAATAATTGTGATCTTTTAATTTAAATAAACTTTCATTAATTTTTAGTGATTCAAAATAATAATTATAAATGATGATTTTTATACATTATAAATAAATACAAGGTACCAAAAACTTACCAAATAAATTTGTTTATGCACTAAAACACCCAAAAACGTTAGATAATAAAATAAAGAACAGATAAATAAAGTTGCCAGAACACAACTAAAAACAAATACAGAGTGCAAACGGTGCAAACAGAGTGTACCACTTTGATATACCAAAGGAGCGTACGGGTGTTGAGTAGGCACCAGAGAACAAGCAGGAAAGTGGGCACGCGCACTAAGTTTGCATTTGTTTTTTCCCGCATAGGACATCCCATCGTACGTTCTTCATTGACATCCTGAGGACGTCCTATTAAAGACATCCTATACAGGTCCGTTTTAAAGCCCGGGATGTAAAGACATCATTTGGACATCAAAAGAACGTCCCTGGGACGTCGTGTGTTTACTGGGAAATCATGTCCCCGGGACATCCTTGGGACATCCTTGTGTTTGTTGGGTAGAAATTCATACCTACCGATTTGTGTTAATTATTACTATTACCATTTATAATAAACTTTTTTTGTTATATTCAACTTTACGCACTAGTGACCTATCAAATTATTTTAAAAGATATAATTAAGTATACAGTGGCTGTGAAAAAAAGTAAATTCACAAAGTCTAACATTAAGACAATTTTATTGACGATGAAGGTTAAGCAACATAAATAAAACTTATTTTAATTAAACACTTTATTGTACCAATAAATCGCTAACAATTTTTTCATATTTTTATGTAAGTCCTTTAGTGATAGTCAAATACAAGTAGAAACTGACGTGTACGTAGAAAATAGAAAATGCGTAGATAATGTAGATATAATGATGTATAGACTGTACAAACAATATAAGTGAATACACATTTCCATTTTCTGTTAGAGACCTGGACCAAACCGAAACTGTTATTTTCTTCTTGAACCGAAATCAAAATTTGTAAAAATAGAATATTGAACCAGAATCCATAGTTATCTTTCGGTTCTTTCTGGTTTTATTTTCAAAGTTATATAACTTATCAACATAATTAAACGTAACACTTACTTGCTTGCCATTTATCACATTTTCACAAGCTTTGTAAACTAGAATCGTAGTTTGGAATCAATTTTTTCAAATATTTTGAATAAGAAATGCATCAAATGCAGTCGGCAGATCAAGACAATAATTCTGTTTGTGCAATTTATGAATCTTTGCAAAGAAATGTTAAATCAATACGGCATATCTCCGCCAAACAAAAAAAAAGTCTTATCAATATTGTTAGAAAGTTGTAAGAAAATAACGGTCCTATTATCACCATGGGTTTAGTTCAAATAACGAGAGTTTCAATTCTATAAATCATTCCGAAACTTATAGACATGGTTGTACTTTGATGATGTAGTTAACTACGTGATCATGTTGTTAAGTGTCGTCATTAGTCGTCAAGTACAAAACTAATTGTTTTGCTGACGACATTGTCAAATCAAAAGTTACCGTTTTAAATATTTGACAACGTCGTCAGTTAACAATGGCGTCAGCTAACAACATAGTCAACTTTGCTTATTCGAGCGGGCATTAGAATGTTTTTCTTATATTTGACAGTTTGAAACGACATGCATTAATCTAAATAATGTATTTAGATATCTCTGGTACATTATTAACAATTACTTCGGAAGCAATGTCAACATTAATTTAAGCATAGCCGAAATGTATAGAATATGAGTTTTAAGAAGAACTAAATTATTGTAAATGCAAAATTCACTATTTGGCAAATTTCATGTGCTAAGACATTTGCAAAAAACTGTTTTAGTTGGTTGTTATATTTATTTTGACGATAAATTATTGTTACTAGATCGCAATACTTATTTAAAATCTTGAAACATTGGTTTTATACATCATGAACTTATACAAATTGTTTTATATTATAGTATTAACCAAAAACTTAATAATTATTGAAAAAAAAATATTTATAAATAAACGAATTGTTTCATTTAGATCTAAAATGTTCAAAAAAAGTAAGTTTTTTAAGATTAACAGAGGTTATCCGCAGACATTATCTCTCGAGTGGTTGTAATATATAAATTACTGCAAGTGTTATTTTCAAATATCGTTAGATTTAGTTAGTTCGTGTAATTATAAACGTGTAAATATTTTGTGTATAAATAAATTAGTGTTAAAACTGTTACAAATATATTATAAATTTCTTATAGGAAAGTTGTGTGGCGGGACTGAGCGCAATTGAGTGTTTCTATAAACCTTTTCATTTCTTTTTTACACTTAACATATTTATTACCCACACGATCACATCCTCGTCTTTCTTTGGGAAGGTCACTATGACGTACAAATCTTTTTATTACCTTTTCTATCGTAAACCTACATATGTCTAAAATCTCTAAAAATGCTTTCTTACAAGCGCCAATAAAAGCGCCATCACTATCTGGAATATTATAATCTCTTTTGCAGTTTACAGTATTAGATCGTTTATCAAGTTTCCCATTACAACATGTAAGAATACACGTATCCTATTTTATCTTATCCGTGGATAAGTAGAGAAGTTTGTGAAATCGTTTTATTTTAGTCATACTCAAAGTAGCTCAAAAGTACAGTAATCCTGGCTTGCCATTATGAGCACAGGTTAGAAAGCTTAGGTAATTGTTTAGGACGCTGTCTATTGGAAAAGGGTAACAATTATTGCTGTAACAGCGTTTGTTCCACTGTTTGTTCTTATTTATATAAATCACATGACTAAATGCCTTTAATTTTATTGGTTAAACGTAAATAGGGTTACCCGGGGTAAATGTAAATTTGGGGTAAATGTAAACTTATGTTTTTAGTGACGTGCGCATTCGAACTGAATATTCTGCGTGAAAAATATTATAGCGCATGTCATTCTTATCACGTGGTTAAAATTTCCCGCATTTATCTGTAACGTGTTATAAGTGATGTGCATCTAACCGTTGCTATTACAAATAAACTGCATTCTAAGAATATAAATTCAGGTAAGAAAATTAATTATAAGTTTAATTTTTCTCAAATTTTAATTATACCGTCATGTATATACTTGATAACATTTACTTAACGGTTTCATTTGGTTTATTTAAGGTTACATTATTACTGGCAGCCGCCATTTATCGTTTACATTTACCCCAAATTAATGTGAGATGGGGGTAAATGTAAATACTGTTACCGGGAAACTGTAAACGACGATTTACATTTGCCCCAATTATCGTTTATTAATTATTTTGTTATACATATGTATGTAGGATTCAATCTATCGACGATGAAGATGGAGAAATAATCGTGCAAGGACTTACTGTTAATAATGCACAGAAAACGGATTTTATTTTAAAAGAAAAAGACTTGTCGTCAATTAGCTTTGATATGATTAAAGCAGTATTACCTATTCCAGAACCTCATTTTGTTGACGATAAAACTTTAATATACAGATTTCTAGGTGCTGTAGATCTATTTGAAATGTCTTAAACTGTTACTTTTTTTGCAATAAACACTTTTTTCTAGCACTAAATTTATTCTTTTTCCAATATTTAGGGTAAATGTAAACACACCGTTGTATTTAAATACTATTTTTACGAAACGATTTTATTGTTGGTATGTTTACATTTGCATCCGACGGAGTTTACTTGTGCAACACACTAATAAAATAACTGTTGACATTTACCCCATAAAATTAATAATTTAACATTTTTCCCGGGAAAATGTAAACGGCCTTTTCCAACACGACCTTATTAACAAACCCTCTAATTTTGTTGTTAATTTTTTTTGTCGCAGTGCTAGCTCTAAGTTTGATTATTTTTAAATTCAAACGCAAAACTTAAAAAATCGTTTACTATTACCCCGCCTTACCCTATAGTTACTTTTGAGTTTTGCATCAAACTTTAAAGAGTATTTATCATATTAAATACTGAGTTTTGCTTCGATACGAGCTAAACATCGTACCTATTCCTTGAAAAATTTAACGTCCAAATCGCGCAAAATCTCAATTTTCGAACTTTTATTGAATAGTGAGTTTTGCATCTATCGTCGAATCTGTTTGATCTGTTCATTTCTTTAGAGAATAACTAAATTAATATAATTAACCGGTAATAATTATAAATAAATATAATAATAATTGACAGCTTAAGTTATGATTACCAAATTAAAAAATGCTTATATTTTTTATTTTGGGTTTTTTGAAATATCGCCTAAGACAGTGGCGACTCGTAAGGTGGGCTACATTTTTTACAATGCTTGCAGGTAACGTGAACGTTTTCAGATATCAGTATAGCATTATGTTTGCCCTGTCGCACGTTAAATCTGCATATAAAAATCTCGTAGTGGGGGTCGCGACATCACGCTACAATGCTCTGCTACGTATAACGCAGAGGCTCCAATAATTTTAGTGAGAACATAAAGAAATAGTAGAATGCAAACTTTCACGGCCGTTGTTTAATGTAGCACTGTTTTTCGGGTGTTGCCGCGTCACAAAACTTTCTCTTAACGTTTCGCTGATCATGCTGTCAGCTTCTTCAGAAGATTTCTAAAGACTGATGTTATCGTCTTGCGTTCCTCGTTATATACAGTCTTACGGCTCCGCTTCGCTGATTCGTATTCGACCAGAACGGAATTATTTGAATCAGTAAATGCTCAGTTATAATTTTAATACAACCGCATATTTTCAGTTAACTGCAATGGATGGCTCAATTAATATACGAATCTTATAATCATGCAAGAATATGCGCTTTGCATTTTGAGGACTATATTCTTTAAAAAAAATCGAGGAGAGTTTGATAACTTTAATATATTATTACAAAATTCAATTTTTTAGAACTTTTGGATAATTTCGAGTGCAAATTACCAATCAATTTCATTACCCGAATGTAATGTCTTAACTTACGTTAGTGGTCACTTTATAAAAAAGTGCTTAAAAAAACATACGTGTAATGTATGTTTGGAATAAGCACAATCAACGTGATTTAAATAATAACGGGTGGGGCAGCAAAATATCCTTAACTTTGAAGATGCATTAAAAAATAACAAGAAATGGGAGAACAAAACTATTGTGCCATCGGAAAAGTACAACTGGAAATTAAATTTATTTTCTTTTAAACAACATATCAAGAACGGATGAATGCTTGTGAGCAAAACGCTTAGGAGACTACAAAACTAATCATCTTACACGCTCAATGTTTTTTGGAGTTCGGACAATCTTCTCCACCTATAGCATAATAGATAGGAGGAGTACGCAGCGCACTGCAACAATAGACTTAGTGAATACGTCTCAGGCGCGGCTCCAGCAGTTTATTTCGGTGGGGGCTCCAACAGTTTAAAGCGGGGGGGGGGGATGCTCATCACATTTTTAAGTAATGATGTATTGAATATGGCGTTAATATAAAATTGAATAACACTTCGTTATGCACCAAGCTTTTACTTGCAAGCGATAAAGCATCATAAATTATACAACTATAAAAAAAAGCGAATGTATTACATACAAACTGAGAAAAACTTCAGTATTATTTTCAATGTCGGGGGGGGGGGGCATAGCCCGCCTGGCCCCCCCTCTGAAGCCGCGCCTGATACGTCTTGACAGCAAAAGCGAGTTGCTCGTTTGAAGAAACTATGACTACCACTACAACCTTATAATTTTTAATGTATAACTACAACTATTGGCTGCAACAACAGAAACTTCCAAGACTACAGCGCCATTAAAACCTACCCCCACTGCTTCAACATGTTTCCTCCATTCACAACGTCGTCTGGAAAGTAAAGATACTTCGCTGCTCCATCCATTATTAATTTGCTTTGTTTTGCTTTGCTAAATATAAGGCGTACGGAAATAAAAACATGCAAAAAATGAATCAAATTACAGTAAATTTACACAATGAGACGGCTCTGCCATCGTATTTCACTCATGTTGATAACATTTATAATATTGTATGTCTTGTTAATAAAGTAAGTATGTATTTGAAAAGTTGTTTTCATGAACGTGGAATTTTATTTTGTTTTATCTTTGTTTTATCACAGTATACGTATACTTGTAGTATGTAAGCAATCCAAAAAAAATTAATACGTAAATTCCTCATTTTTTGCATTGTTTGTGAAGAAATTCAAATTAAAAAAATAACCGTAAATGCTTTAAAACGGCAAAGCATTCATATAAACAACTGTTAGATTAAATGCGTTTAAGACATTAAACAAAATCGTTGACAAAATCGAATTGACGGGAAAGTGAATTTTATTCAACGTGAATTGAAAGTTACACCATTGGTTATACCAAAAACGATTTTAGAAGAATTTATTAAGGCCGACTTCAATAATTTTTTTGTCTTCGACAACATTTACTTTAAAATCACTCTCTGAAGTGCTTGCTGAAAAATCTTGTAAATTTTTTGATAACAGCTTACAAATTGCAGACACTATTTTTGTTACTAAATGTAGTTGACGCCGTCGCTGAATTTACCAAAAACAAAAAAAACGTAGTTTAAAGTTCGTTGTGTAGTCATATATTTTTTCGAATTTAAATTCTTTCCAAATTCCTATTGTGTTGTGTAAATGATTTTAATACGTAGTTTTTTAATTAAATAGTTAATTTACTAGAACTGAAAGAAAACGATGAATTCCAAAAACAAATGCAATAGAATAACCTACAAATTTATATAATAAGCATAGTTTGGTAAATTAAATTAAATATGATAGACTTTTCTTGTTTCAATTTTTTGGCACATGAGTGTAGGTACGTTAAAAAAATAATGTAACTTTAATACAGGAAAAAAGAATGTTACATCTGTAGGCATTGCCGAATAAGAAATTTGTCCTTCTGTTTGATTCAATTTGGTCAAGTTCAAAAGTAAATTGTTTTTATAATGTTTTTTTATGAGTTGTAAATTTTTTAATGCATTCACTATTGTTCTTTTTAATAATAAAAATTCTTGTTTTTTCTCACACTATTTGAATGCATTCTTTATGTATAATAACACTTCAATAACATAATATAATAAAATGTTATTCATCATGTAAAAAAAATTATTAATACATTCAGTGGCGGCTTGTAAGGTAAGGCTCAAGATGGGCTATTTTTTAAAATTTTAATTCATAATAATTTGTACCGTTTGTTTTTTGTTTTAATCAACGTCTTGGGGGCTTGCGCCCTAGAGTCCTTGTAAACCAGTACATTATCAAAAAAAAATGCATCATTTACAACAAAGTTTATAGTTTAATTTAGTTGCCGGCGTACAAAAATCTTCACATTATAACACTGTTTATTTCAAAAATTGAAGTTATGATTTCAGTTTCCCTCAATTCATGTTTTGCTATCAGTTAATAAAATGATTATTTGTAATGTAATGTATTGAAAATTAATTAATAACTAATCTATAAATTTATTTGCCAAAATTTATATAATTGTTTTAACTATAGCATCAATAATTGAATTAAAAAAATCATCATTTAACTTGTAGTTATCAGTTAATCAGTTGTTTATATAATTAACTACATAGCTTGGTAACATTTTGGAGAGATATTTTTCACTTGTGTTTAATATTTTTTTTTTGTTATGGTTTTCGATAAACTTTGCTGAAAACAAAGAACTTTGCAATTAAAAACATCGTAGATGTTTAACATTCATTTTACCAAACGGTTACAATGAACACATGTTACAATATAAAAAATTATCAAACTAATGGTAATTCTTATTATTGTTTTAAATTAAAAAAATAAAATAAATTTTATTTTAATTATGTTAATTAGACATTGAAAATATTAAAAGATTATGATAAGCAATACAACTTTCAGAATAAAGAAATTTCCTTGAATGTATGAAAATTTATGAAAATAATAATCTTATATTATTATTAACTATT
Organism: Aquatica leii; assembly: GCA_035610365.1. Taxonomy (NCBI): domain Eukaryota; kingdom Metazoa; phylum Arthropoda; class Insecta; order Coleoptera; family Lampyridae; genus Aquatica; species Aquatica leii. Next base: position 54,759,817 of record CM069436.1, read on the forward strand.
TGAAATCTAAATAAATATGTAGACAATAAAGAATAGTAGTAGTTTTTTAATGGTTTTTAATAATATTATGACACTATTAGGTACTTTTGAGCTGATTAGGGTACCTACTTATTTTTATTAACGTTATAGTTTTGTATTTTGTTTAAAAGTTTTGTCACGTTATATATTTTAGGTTCATTCAAAGTTATCAAATACCGTTACATAATCGAATATTTTGCGATGTTTGATCGAATGAACTCGAACACATGCAGGACCGTACAGTGAAAATCCGGGCTGGAAGCCAGATCAAATAAAATAATCTTTGATAACTGAGAATTCTCCACATAAAAATTTTTATTAATAGTGAGTCATATTCTAAGCAAAGCAATAAGCATTAGGATAAGTTTGGCATTGAATAAAAACAAAAGAAGCATTGACAGTTTAGCGATGCAAAGCAACTATAACTAATTATTATCTAAATTTAAAAACTAATTACGACTATTTAATAATAATAAAAAAGTAATTAAAAAAAATAAATAATAATAATAATAATAAAAAAGGTTACTTGATTTCTTTATGTAATAAAATGCTGTCATTGTTGGAAAGTTTACGGAATGTTATTTTTGTTGTTGTATAACCAATTTCTACTCACTTGAGTCATATAAGCTTTGTATTTAGTTTGTAAGATGTATTTAGACGACATCCTAGTCATCCTGTAATATAAAACAAGTTAAATTATAAAAACTAATTATCGTGTGTTGAGACAAATTAAGTAAGAAATAAGTTAAATTAACAGAAATAAAATAAAAGAAGATAAAGCAAAACGAGACGTCACAAAATGAATAAATAAACAATAACTCAAGTATGATAAAGAACAAGGTCATTGACCTAATTTAATAATTAAAAAATGTAAAAATGTGCTAAAGAGCATAAGAAAGACAATAGCAAAAACAATTAGATCAAATCTTTGAAAAAATTTTAAAAAATGTAATTGACGCTGCCAAATTTAAAAACTAAAAGTTACCAAAAATTCGCATCAAAAAATAGTAATTTTGGTACTTACCCTAATGAGGGAGTGAAGAGATGGTAAACCCTATAAATATGGGTCGCGATCGCCATAAGATCATTCGATTATTTCAATTTCATTCGACATATTAGATTGATTCGATTCGATCATTCCATGATGATTTCGTTATTATCCTTCTTAAGTGATTGATCATTTCACCATTATTATCAGTCCATTATTATTCTTCGATTATTCTTCCACGATCATGTTTCGATTACAATTACCTAAAATGTAAAAGGAACAATTAAAATTTAATTAAAATCAATTAAAAAAAGAAAAGGTTTACTTACAATACTGTCGTTACCCCGTGATCGGACCGACGAGGAAGTTCAAGTGGAAACTAATGAACAATTAAACAAATGTGCTGACGATAATAAAAACGCGATTACATATGCGATTTATCGAATCTCAGCCTACCCATGAAACAGGATAGTTTTAGTAATTGAAGTTTTTCTTGTTTTGTGTTTTTCAATGTAGTTTCGTAGTATGCAAATTTTTGTTTTAACAGTTTTATTATAATTTTTTATTATTTTAATTATTTATTCAGTTTCGGTTGTAAGATGTTTTCATTTTTCTTGTATTAAATAACTGTCATAGACGTAGTTAAATATTTTTTCAAACTGAGCTAAACGAACTATGCGGTTGGAAATATAATTTGGTTTATCAGGAAGAATTCCCATCGATTGAATATTTTATAGTTAATAATTTAATATCACCGCAATATGTAATTACGTACTTTCTTTCTATGCTAAATTCTATATGATCCATTTAATTATGTTAAGAATTCCTTTATTTTTGTGTCGTTTTATATGGAAATTGTGTCAGTTATAAACTTTGAAGATATCTTTATATAAAAATTTAACTGAATTCTATTCACCCCAATGTTAAGAATTGCTTACATTTTCTTCGTTTGTTTTCGGTCTTACCGAAATGTATGTACGGGTTTTTACTCTTTCTTATCTTGCTATCGGCAAGTACCCTAATCTTGTTGATGCTACCTTCGTAGTAAATGCACGTTTTAACGCTTTAACGTTTCATTATGTTTAAATAAATTTAATATAACATGTATCTTTTTTTATTTTGGTTTGTTAGTCACTTTAAAATATCACGAAGTTCGTTAAGCTACTGGAGGTTGCAAAATCTATATAAAAAATAGTGTAATTGCAGTGACGTAGAACTCATCGTGCTGTTCATAACTCGTGTGTCGTTTCAGCAACGTCTCGTTGTTGTGTAGAACTATTTTTGATACAATCAGTAGATAATAGAGTTAGATAAATGAAGACATAAAAAACGAAAAAAAATTAGAGTTTAGTAACAGCAACAAATAGCAAAACATAGACTTACAACGTTTCCCACCCTTATAGCTATTAACTTATCGCTCATACATAATACCTTATACCAGGCATGCGAAACAAGCGACCCGCGGGCCGCATGCGGCCCGCCAGATCAGAGGTTAATTGTGCCAAACTATAAATTATTTTTAGCTTGCTTTAACAAGTTTGCGATGTAGTCTGTAGCCTTAATGTGATAAATCTAATGATACTGACAATGTTCAAGAAATATGATGAAAATTTTATATCAACTGATTTAACAAGAAAGTAAAAAATAACTGGTGTGGTTATGTTGTCATAAAACCACTTTGAAGTAATATATATAAGTATATAAATGTGGCAATATGTACACGTTTGTATTGACTTCCTAGCATGCTATAATTTTTTTGAAATTTTTCTCCTCAATTTCATTAAATATATAACCGAAATATGGCAAATTAAGCTTATGTTGTCATATTGACTAATCCCTATATTTGTGCGCCTCGATATTGCTTTCCCTTTTAGTAAATCAGTAAAGATGATTATTTTTAACGTATCTTGTTTTCCCTTCAAAATATGGAATTTTTTTCTAAAAAAAATCGTCGCAGACAGGATTCAAACCTAGATTATATTTGTGAATTCACTTTAAATTATAAATAAAATATCTAATAAACTAATGCTAATGTTAGAAAATTTTTTAATTTGAATAACTTGTTAGGAAGATTTATCTTTATAAGAAATCGTATAAATAACTTGACTAATTTACATACGTACAAAAAAACTGTTTAAAAAGAACCGAGAGAATATGAAAAGCCAGGTCCACACCAAATTTCAATTTACTAGGACTTTTGGCTCAAAAGTTATCGTGGGCACATCCAAAGATAATGTAAGGAAGATACAGCACTCCGTATAAAACAAGTCACAAGGATATAAAAAAAAATGTTAATTTTAACGTATCTTGCTTTTCCTTCAAAATATAAAATTTAAAAAAAAATTGTCACTAGTAGGATTCGAACCTAGATTATATATGAAATTTACTTTAAATTATAAATCAAATATCTCATAAACTGTTAATGTTAGGAAAAAATATATTTGAATAACTTGTTAGGAAGAATTATCTCTATAAGAAACTGTATAAATAATTCGAATAATTTACATACCTACAAAATTATATAAGAAAAATTGTTAAAAATGACGGATACATTCACTTCCGTTTTTTTTTATCAGAACCATCCTTTGATAGAACCGAGTTTTTAAAAAAAAATTCGATTTATAAATCAAAATAATATGACTAATAAGGCAATAAGAGTAACATCAGACAAAATAATATTTGTATTGTAGGTGTTAACATTCTCAAAGCTCAGAAAGACTGTGTGACCCGTGAGATATATCAAAAGTGAACACAGAGTTGCTGTTTAAAAACAAGGTAATTATTAATTATCATTTGTTTAATTGTACTTTGTTTTTATTTATTATACCTATAACCTGCTATTTTATGGTTATAAAAAAATTAATTTTGTTGGGTATATACCAAGTATATACTAATGAATCCAGTGTATTTATGTATATTATATCTATAATGCATTCATTATTAGAACTCGTCTCACGTAAAACTGGGAACGTTAATCATCGCGCAGGTTAACTTTTATCTTCAAAGAAGATTACTTATGAATAGGTATCTAATTAATATTTGATATGTTTAAAAAAGATACAAGTGGCGATTTAAGTGAAAAGAAGTTTTAAACAAATCTGTTTACAAATTATCTAAGAATATACTTTCACCGCAAATGTTTTTTTTTTACTTTTTAAAGAGTAGGTACCTACTATTTTTTTTAATAAATAATCTCACGTTAAACACTGAAACTGAAACATATGATCGTACGCTACTGTAGTTTAATCGCAGTCCAAGAGGCAAGATTTTAGTAAATGCGTACTTGCGTTTATGTATTGGTTATAATTATGGTATTGAAGTAATGATTCAACAAAAAAAAGTTCAGAGTAAAACAAAATATCTACATGTATTATATAAGCCTGCAATAGCAAAAAATGTCCATAAAATGTAGTTCTTATAATGTCTTTAAACTATAGACTTTTTCAATTTACATGTTATTACGCAACATTTGAATATATTCATAAAATTTATTTTTTGACAGATTTTAAATATTATATGCATTTATGCTAACATAATAAATGAAGAACTAATAATTTCTAAGAATACAAACCATGAATATCATTATTATACTTTTTGAAAGTTGAATTATAAGTAGGTGCGAATTATTACTATGGAAACAATTACCCATTATACTTACCAGTTTTTTATTAATTTTTATAATTATTAAAACTTTCGTTTCTATATTAAAATGTATTACTATTGAGGTTATTTATCAAATTGACCTAATTGCTTAATCTATAAAATATGTAAATAATTTTAAATTTAGATACATGCTTTTAGGTTTTTTTTACAATGTTTTGAATGAATATCATCACATTATTAAGAATAATAATTGCACGCAGTAAAAGGTTCATTTTTGAGTTTTTTGAATAAATATGTCTAATTAACTGTTACAAAAAGGTATACTGCATGTATTACATATAATACATCAATATACTGAAAAATAGTTTTTGTAAGACATTTTATTTATTTTTGTAAAAATTACAATTTTAATTGATTTAGAAATGAAGAGAAATTATTTCTTAACAGATTAATAAATAATGTATCGCACATAAATTTTGCAATTGTTGTTTGATTTTGAACAACATATAAATCGTTGTAGAAATAAACTTAACAATCGTTAATCAAAAATAATTAGTGACTACAAAAGATCAAATAACTGAACTTTGGTCTTAAAATGAAATGAAAAACGAACTTGTCTATAGTTGTATGAGAAGAATTCGTTTCCTTGAAATAAACCGATTCCTTCATTGTGCGGATAACATAAAACCAGATATGTCTAATAAGATTTAGAAATTGCGACCTCTAATAGATAAAGTGAAAAGTAACTGCTTGAATTTATTTGAACCTAAAGAAAATTTATGAAAGGCACGGATGTAAACATTTTATCCGGGGGAAACCTATACGTTTTCGTTACAAGATTTAGTGCTTAAACAGTCTATGTGGGTACCTTATAAACTTCGAAATGTATAAAAGCAACAATCAGCGACGTTCTCAAGAATATAAAAAATTATTTGAAAACTTTGCAGCCTTTTTAGATACCTACTATGCTAAATGAAGTTAATTAGTAAAAAGGATTCTATCCCTATAAACTCTATTTTGATAATTTTACTATGGTTTGACGTTGATTGGGATAATGGAATTCAAACAACCGGAACTATTCGCGAAAATCGCATCTCGCGTCGTGCCCTCTCACCAACAAAAAGGTGATGGATAAAAAGGATCGCGGTTCTTATAAAGCCGTTATCGATAAAAATGATGGTTTAATTATTGCCCGCTGGAGAAACAATAGTACCGTAACAGCTGCATCTTCTTGTTTTGGAGTAGAACCGATTACCAATGTGCGGCGCTATTCACAATCTAATAAACGTAATATTTAAGTCTCCCGTCTGAACATTATGGGAAAGCATAATCAGTCTATGGGAGGAACAAATCAAATGAACGAAAATATTCTCAGTACCGTATAGCCGTAAGAGAAAAGAAATGGTGTGGTGTTTGTTCACTTGAATTTTTGACGTAAGTGTACATAATTCATGGCAGCTCTATAAACAATCCGGAGATTTGCTTTCTCAGCTGAAATTTAGGCGCTCCATTGCTCAAACTTACATAAAAAGACACGGAGTTCCTCTAAAGAGTTCTGGAAGACTTTCTACATCAACAACGTCCGTAAGCCTCAATAGTGTTTCTGATGAACTACATTACGATTCTTCAAATCATCTTGTCGCTCCAATACCAAAGAATGAGCGAAGGCGTTGTGCAGGTGAAGGATGCATTTCCCACATTAGAACAATATGTCAGAAATGTGACGTTGATGGCTTATGCATAAGTTGTTTTTCCATTGACGTAGAATTAAGCTTAATTCTTAACATTATCTTTGGCAGCTGTAATAGATTTAAATGTGTTTGACATCGAGTTTAAAAAGTAATTTCATCTAAATAAAAATTTCGTCATTTAATTGTAAATAAATTAAATCATTATTTTTTCCTTTTAAGTGCATTTTACTTGATGCATTTTGTTAAAATAGGTTCTTTTTGTTTGTTAAAATAATTATATTTTTGTCTTTTTAGCGGTTTTAACAATAGTGGTTATAAGTCCCTGAAAACCTTAAAAATCTTTCAACAGAACTTCATGCTGATGTAAATTTGAAATACTTGATAGAACGGTTTGTCTCCTGGTAATGAACTTAAGCTGTTGACAATAAAATCTCTTTTTATAGGAGTAAAATTCACTACCAGGTTACCTTCTTTCTGATAAAAGAAGAATAATCGAAATCAGTCAGCATCGTAAAGGATAATCACTGAACATACATTTAAAAAAAATATTCCGACGAATTGTAAGCCGCCTCCTTTTTTTGAAGTCGGTTGAAAAATAAATGGGTAAGTGGATGTGATACGATAAAAGCCTTGTTTTTGTTTTATTATTTTGATGTAGCCGATAAAAATTCAAAACATTTTGGTAGTTACCTACATAATGCCATAATCTGAAAAGGTTCACATTACTTACAAGCACCTCACGAGTCGCCACTGGGTATTAGTAACATTTCAGTGTAATCAAAACAAATGTAAGTTGATCCTAATAATGCGTGCTAATAATGCAACGTATTGATGTTTCCGCGAGATAAAATGACGACTTGTCACAATAAATTAGACAAATTATTTTTTAAATAAAAACCATTCTTCAGAATAATATAATATCAAGATAACCAAATAATTTAAACAATCATATTATTATAAGCCATAATGTCTGCAGTATAAACAAGTTACGATTTTCGTTGTACTATTGATAAAAAGGTTTTTTTATCTGGTAAGTATATGCTAATAAGAGCTCGTCTTCTCACACCCACGCCACTGCTGCTAATACTATTTTAATTGCAGAATTTCTATAGAATAAAATTAAAAACCCATTTAACAAAACAATTAATGGTTTTTAGGGCTTTTTAAATTTTTACAAAAATAATACTAATATAAACAGGCTGTTCATAATCATCTGTTTTCTCATGAACTACGACAGTGTAATTAAAAAACTCAATTGCACATCGAATTTATGCAATATTAATAAAAATGCTATTTTCTTTAACGGAACTCCTTACATATTTTTAGGTATTTTAAAAGAACATAATTCTGAACACGATTTGCGTTGTACTATTGATAAATAAGTTTTATTTTCTCAAATTATTTTATATTTCATGGTAGAGTACTAATTTGATTTTTAATTGTGTTTATTAATAATTGTGAAAAACTAAACTAAAACTATCTAGCTAAAATATGCATAATATAATTAAAATTGGAAAGAAAATAAGTTTTTTCTAGATTTACCATTCGAGTCCTATACGATAGACAACGACAACACTTCTTCATGACTCTCCAGCAAATTTGTTAATTTTCAAATGTCTTGCGCCTTTATTGAGAATTGAAACGTTAGAGATCTTCGTCTTTATTATGAACATGACATCACACATTCGCGCAAATACGTCATTCAATACGACATAGTAGAAATTAAACCCAAAAACATTAGTAGGAAATGCTAAATTTGAAATTGTTGCAATGACATTTTCAGGTTATTTCGTATAACAGGCATTAGCGCGTTTTAGTATTTTGTGAAATATGAGGTCATGTTTTTCAGAAAACCGAACAAATCTACCTACATACATATTAGCAATTGTAGTCGTAAGCTAATAATAAAATCATTTAATAATTTTTTTGTGGGTTATTGACGAAATGTATAGTGACGGCTTGTTTATTAGATGAAGAAGACACATTATGCATGTGTTTCTTGCTCAAAACCAAGTGATCTAGAATTCAGTAGAAAAGTTTGCTTTGCCTATCTTCAAAATCAATAAACTTCTTTTCTTCTTTGCAATAAATAATTTGTTTACGTCTAATTATGTTTTTTTTTGTCTTGGTCTAATCGAGCACTCCTAATTTTGTCAAAATTAAATTTCGAGAACGTTTACCGAAGGACGTAGAAAATTCTCGACACCGATAGATCAATTTTTCCAAGTCGGAAGTTAAGAAGAAATCGGTTTAAAATAAATAAGTGATTAACGTGTGTGCTAAAATAGATAAATAAAGTAACGGCGCTAGTGAAACATAAATACGTCGTGTACGTGTGGTTAACATAAACAAGTATAAGTTTTAGATAAAATAAACAAGTGCAAACTTAGTGAAGCAATGTATATGGTGTTAGTAACACATAAATTATTGTAAATTTTTTGGCTTAAATACCGTTAGATTTAATTAGTGTAGCTCTAATAATGTAAATATTTGTTTATAAATAAATTAGTTTTAAAAATTCAATACATTGGTGACAAGTGTGCGGTATTGAAAGCCGTTAAAATCGTATAAATAAACAACTGTTTAGTTCGAACTTCGCGTGTATTTGTTTATAGAGTGTAATTATAGTTTTCCAGTTGGTTAAAGTAGTGTATTTAAACTTTTCATTCGTGCTTTAATTTATGCCGGTGACGCCTTTGCAAGCAGTTTAAATGGATTCAAAGTTATTTAAATTTCTCGAATTAATAAACTATAGTCAAGAATCGACGAATAGAAAAATAGAAAAAATACTAGAACAATGGGCAAAAAGCTGTCTGAAAATTCTCAGAAAATAGAAGAAAAATTGTTGCAAAATTCTTGAAGTTTAAAAGAAGAAATACGAATGAGCATTGAAAATCAAATAAAGACTATTAAGAAGTAAATACAAGTTAGTATGAAAACCAAATAAAATTGTTCAAAAGAAAACCCATGCAGATATGTTAAATTTAAGAAAAGAAATATGCTAATCTATGAATAACAAAATAGAAGCAATAGGAAACAGAATGAAACTGTAAAAATAATTCGAATAATTACATACGTACAAAATTATATAAGAAACACTTTTAAAAATGACGGATACACTCCTTCCTTTTTCTTTATCAGGTCCATGATAAAACCGAGAGAATATAAAAAGCCAGCTCCATACCAATTATCAAGTTACTAGGACTTTTATTCGAGAGTTATCGTGGGTACATCGTTACACACACACAGACAAAAATACGTTTTTCTGGTTTAGGAGATCTTGAAACGTATAATCATGCAAAAAAAAATTTTGAAAAAAAATTGCGATCGCTATACTTTTTTTTATAGGAAAGTAATAAACAAATAAGAAGCGTTTAAACTTTTCATATTGTACAGTAATAAATTTAATTTTTAAATTAAGTACTTACTAATAAACACAATTTAGTTAATTTATGAAACGTTTAAAAAGGTTGCCTTGTTACGTGAATACATGTGTATATGTGAATTTGATGTAAAGTTTCTCTGATTTTGTTTTGAAGTTCTAAAACAACACGGTATCGCTGCCTGCCTTACCAAAGCACACAAAAAATATAGTAGTGCGAGATTCGTGAAACGTTTAGACCAACGTCTCAGTGCTTTTGTGTCAATTTATTTTTTATTAAAAACTTAATTTGATAAATTTGTACTCCGAATATAATTATGAGCAAGAGTTTGCTAAAAATAAAGTCGGGTTCTGTAAAACAGCGGAAATTCTCTAAGAAAGTCGTTTAGGTTTTATGATTCTAAGCGGACCTAACTCTGGTTACAGTGACCTGATAGAAAACTGGTCCAAGAATTCGCAAACCAATTATGCCGCGCCAAACGTTGAGACTAAATCTATTTAGAGGATTTTGCTCATCTACTTCAAAAATATTGATTTTTTCATTACACATGCCGTAATTCAACAAAAATATTTTTTTCACATCTGTAAGAATTAATAAACCAGTTGTAAAAATAATTTGAACGGTACTCTTTTCCACATTTCATTCACGAGTAACGTCTCGAATAGATTTTTCTAAAATGTTTCAAAACATGCTATCAGATTTACCTTAAAAAGGATAGCGGTTGTACGGAATGGACCAACTGGCCACTGCCAACTGGCCGCCGTCTAATGGCCGCGGTCAACTGGCCGCGAGACAGCTGGCCGCCGGGACAACTGGCCGCCGGGACAACTGGCTGCCGCCAACTGGCCGCCGGCGCCGGTGCAAAATATATTTAACTAGAAAGCGTTTTTTTTTTGTACTTTTTATATATTTTTTTATTAGAACAACAAAGTATTTACAAAGATTTACAAAGTGGATACTTGCATGTTTTACATACAAAAATAGGGATGTAATTGAGTACTTACGAGGCATTGCTCACAATTATCAAATTAATGAATAGTAATTTCATTTAGATGCATGCGTCGCAAATATTGTAAAATATGCAAATCAACTTTGTACATACTTTCTTGTTTTTATAAAAATATATTTAAAAAAAACAAAAAAAACGCTTTCTACGTACATTTTGGGTTGACTGATATTCGACTAGTTGATTTATTATGTGCTAAAAGCGTTCTGTATCGACACATTTATTTATACAACTACAAATAATAATACTTAATAGCAAGAATACGGTTAGGAAACAGAAAAAAATTATTTCAATATTCCCATGTTAAACGCCGTAGAGTACTATATATGCAGTTGTGAGCATCCATTAAAATAGCAACCCTAAGATTTGAGAAGGAGTTAAATACGTTTTGAGTTGGCCGGCGCCGACGCCGGCGGCCAGTTGTCCCGGCGGCCAGTTGTCCCGGCGGACAGTTGTCTCGCGGCGAGTTGGCCGCGGCCACTTGGCGGCGGCCAGTTGGCGGCGGACAGTTGTCCTAGACCGGCGGTTGTAGCACTTGACTATTAGTAATGTCTTAGAATTCTTTCTAGAAATAACGTATGCTTTCAATATATCGTATGTTTCTTCATGTGTAAACTGCATTTTTTAGCAAATTGAAAAGAACTGTTATTTATTGAGCAGTAAGAAATTAAGAAACAACATAAATATTGTTTTTCCACTACTACTTGTATACCTAGGTATTTATAATTACGTATAATAGTAGGTGTCATGTAACGTTGCACTTTTTTAAGCGCAGGTAAATAATATTTCATTATTAATCACTGGTTAATAATGAACATATTTGCATTTTCTGATGATTCTATAACAGTTTTAAAGAAAAAAAGTTTACAAAACTGTTTACCAAGGGCACGAGATTTTATTTAATGCTATTTTAAAAATTTAAATCGTTAATTTGTTTTAAATATGTAAGTTATTTGAAGTTTGCGCTTAACTAAATTTCAACATTTTAGATATAATCAATGCTTTAAGTAATAATGTTTTTAACCAATGTTAGTAAGTTTAGCAAAAATAACTCACGTTATCTATTTAGTTTTGTAGTATAAATCACAATTACGAATTACATCAAAATTAATTCTATTAAACTAATGACAATTGTCACAATCACTCACTTGATTTTTAATCTGAAAATAACATCTTAAATTTTAAATTTGATTTAGTAACAGGTAAAAAGGTTTTAATAATTTTAGTAGTGGAAAACTTGTATATAGACCACGCTTGAGAAGCTGAATATAACTTGCGCGACTTATATCCCTCGACGCTTTGCGTTTTGCGATATAATCTGTATTTTATGTTCTTTTAAAATAGCTAAAAATATAGGTATAGACGTTTTTTGCTAATTTAACCTAATTTGTAATTAGTAAAGATATTTTTGAACACCCTGTATATGCGCAATACAATAATACATAATTAAATGTATCGTGATAATACATGAAACAAATTGTTAAATAAACCCTTGTCAATAGAAAAATACATCAGGTATCTGAATATGATGTGTCATAACGCAATAAACATTGTACAAGCTGACTAATTTACTTGTAAAATTATTTCGTACTTGAAAAATTATTTAAGAATTATTTAATAGAATTTAGTCCAAAACATGTAATTGAGTAGGTATAATATTTTGAAGCAAAGTGTGCATGTTACAAATATAATTTTTAGAAACATGAATAACCTAGTAACCTACAGTTCTAAGGAGATTAAATCATACACGATTTTCAGATAGTCCACAATTGAATACTTCCTTAAAATTTGTCACATAAAACAGAACCTTTTAAGCCAAGGATATATTTTTTATATTATTACGTACAACTGATAAATTGCGTAAAAATCTAAACCACAAATGAAACCTCCTATAGATAAATTTTATCAAGACAAAGGTTACTTCTCTCTGTCAAGGTTGCAATAATTTTTTGTTCCACTCTTTCCACGACTCGTAATGCGCTTTTGCCAAATGTCCGCTTCTGCATGTCACACCACGCTCACACGCATGTTGGCTGTGTCAGTTAGTGGTCAGAAGGCGGTGTTGAATTGTTATATGTTCCGTATTTGTTTTTTCACTGTGATAGAACCGTTGTAATTTCTCTACTGCTCGTGTGTTAAATTAATCTACAAAATATAATAAATTTCCAATCACATTAAGGGATAATGTGTAAATATTAAACAATTTAAATGGCACCGAATTTTAGCAAATACTTAACAAAACACAATGTTTATGCTGCTGCAGGTGTTGCAGCGGCACTATGGTACCTTTCTATACATCAAAATGCCAAAATGAATAAAATCGAAAGGTAACTGACATTCATTAGTTACTCGAAATAACAGTTTATCTCTTATAGGAAAGGTAAAAAAAGAATTGAAGATGAAATTAAATATATGATCACCGAAAAGAAGCAACCAACAAAAGCACATGTAGATCGGCAGTTCTTTTGTCAGTTATCTCGACTATTAAAGATCATCGTTCCAGGATGGACTTCGTGCGAAGCAGGATTGATGTTTCTTGTAGCTTCAAGTCTTGTGTGTAGATCTTTGTGTGATTTATGGATGATCAATCACAGCACCAAAATTGAAAGGTAACTTTTTGTAAATGTATGCTTAGTCGTTGCTTAATTTTCTTTGATGTTTACTTTAAACCTCTGTGTTATCATAGTTTTTCAAACGAAACCATTATCATTCTCGAACTGTATCAATGAAAATTACATTTGGAATGGAAAAATATATTGAACCGACACCCCTATGATGTAATTTGAAATAGTACTGATTCATTTAATATACATTGTCACTGATTACATTTATATGTGTACACTTTTGAAAGCACTGTTTTACTTTTAATACTGTTTTGTGTGGCTCTTCCACCTGTTGATCTGCGGGTTCTTAGTAGGTATCTCACTGCAATTTTTACAAATGAATGATTGTCGATAAACTATTATCAGGAGTATTTTTATGACCAACTATTGTAGAACTATAGGCGATCGTGGCATAAAGATGTGCTTCTTAGTGATGAGATTAGAAAGAATGACGGAAAGAATACTTGTCTGTGCATTTTTATGTTAAATTTACATGCAGGAAGATTTCGTATGATAGAAAACTTTGAATTTACCGCTTTCATAAATTACTCCCAACAAGTACTTATGTCAAATATCAGTGGCGTCTCATTCTTAAATCATCTTATACAGAGTTAGGCACAATTAAATTTTATATTTAACTGTACAGTTGAGCTGAATAAACAAAGTCCCTGGAGCGTGGCTGGTGTCACTCTAATCTTAAAGGTACACTCAAATTAAAAAGTATTTTGGTGGGAAATTCAAATTATTCATAAGTTACCTGTGTAAATAATCATTAGAGCTTGTTGAAGTTTGAGGTTATTTCAGATAAACACTTTATGACTTTATGATTATTAAAATAAATTGTAATTACACATTTACTTTTCTAAAAGATGAGGTATGGCATTACAAAATATTACATATTTCTAAAAGTAATTCTAAAAATTACTTATTTACATCGAAAAATACAATCATAAAAAAAATAAAGCAGTTCAATCACTGTCACTTTCGTCTTCTCCACTACAACTTTCATCGTCGGATGATCCTGTGTTCACCATAAACGACAGGTTTTCCACCGTTACATCCAGCAATCCATCACGTTGCCACATTTCTTGCTCCAAGTGATTTACATCTCGACAACGTTTGTCCCAGTCCGATGCAGTTACATCAGAAAATGCCTTTCTCACTAAGGCTTCTATCTCTAAACCACTCTGTGTAACATTATTCATAGCCATCTTATGTTTCACTAAACTCCATGTACCGTATTCTTGACTATTGGGGAAGGGAGCGTTCTCCGACACGTTCCCAGGGAAAGCTAATTCACCTTCACTCCCGGGAACAAAAATATCGTATTCTTGAACGCTTCGTGAGTGCATAGAGAAAATATTAACAGTGCACAGTGTTGACAAGTATTCAACTGTCAATGAACCTACGAAACGTGTTAAAGTTCGTGTACCAAAGCAAAACAGGTAATTTAACCTCACACTTTAGTGTTGTTGCGGTCGATGTCCCACATTATTCTTTATTTTTTTAATTTACACACATATTTTTTAAATTTTGAACGTTTAAATTGAAAGGCGGTAAGCAATAGTCATATGTATTTTATTTTATACTGTTTGGTAGATGCTCAATTAAATTATCAATTTAGGTCCAATAAACTTCGGATTGAAGCTGGTTGGTGGGTTATTACAAAGATCAATATTATTACAGAGTCAGAGCTGGGAAGTGTCTTTAAGTAAGACTCAGATAATTTCCATGCTGCTCTTTAATGACAAAGCAACATCAAATTTGAAAGTGATGTGACATAAGTTGATAGTTTACATTGCTGGTATGAAAATATCAAGAGAAAATATAATCCATATTAGACAGTATGAAATAATATATTGTACCTTAGATACATGACCGTGAAGTTACAGCACTTGTTTAGAAATTCTGGATTATATTATAACATTTTGTTTGGGGCAGAACGTCCCTTCTTATTTCCACTTCTCCCGCAGCGTCTTCCAGATCTTCTTGGATGATGTTATTCAAGATTATATTATTGAAATTATCCACATCCATTTTTCATAAAAAGTAAAAACACAAAATCGACAAAACAAATGTTGAGGTTAGAAACCTTTGCGCGGGAGTTCGTTTTCTCTTAGGTTAAGGGCGGGGAATAGAATTCCCACCGGGAACGTCCAGTTCACAGTCACATTTTCAAGAATATGAAATTCACCGTTTTAAGGTGAACCACGCCCAATTTTCGGTGAAGTTCTGCTCCCAGAAATTCAAGAATCCGGGCCCATATCAATTCGATTGGATTTAGGTCGCAGTGGTACGGTGGCAGATGTAACCCTGTATGTCCGTGTTTTTTAAGAAGTTCGTCTACGTAATATGTCTTCGTATAACTAAATTGCTTCACTAACATTATTAGTTCTGCTTTACGCATTTCATTTGTTGTTGTTACTCCATTATTTTCGAGCCATTGTCGAATGCTTTCCTTACGTTCTGCTTGTGTTGGAGGTTTACAATACCATTAGGAGGCAAGTTTGGAATTAATTGTTTTTCCATCCACTGCATAAAGTTGGTATGGTTCATGTCGTCGTGATAATCACCGGACTTAGTTTTAGATTTAAAGATTAAAAGGCCATTATTAACAAATCCGTATGATCCACCTGCATGCATAATAATGTACATTTGACCTGCTCTGTCCGTATGATAAACACCAGCCTCTTCTTCGGATTGCCAGGACTTACTAACACCGTATGATGGATGAATGTAGGTCTCATCTAAATATGTTATTGGTTTTTTGTTTTCGCTTAAAGCTTCATTTTCTCGCAACTTGCGTAAATAACGAGAACGCCAAGCAATAATATCATCACGTTCCATCAATAATTTTCTTTTATTGTGGCATTTCTTATATTTAAAACCAATTTGTAACAAATACTTTCTTAGTGTATCTGCTCCCTCTTTGTAATTAATCTTTTCTTTCATTTTTTCAACTAAAATTTTAATGTTTGGAACTTTCTTATCAACTAAACTTCATGGACAGTTCTTTTTAAAATGCTTAAGTCGCAATTATCCAACGTTATTTTATTTGCACCACCACTTCTTTTTTTCTTCGAGGGAGATCTTAAAATACCATCACTGGTCGTCATCGCTTCACTCCGGATTTTTTTAATAACGGTGGTTGATTTGCCCGTTGCAGCAGCAGCTAGTTCAGTTGCCTTCTCTAGAGGGAAAGTCTATACGCCCGCAGCTTTCTGTTTATCGAAAAACTGCACAACATTTTTAATAATGTTTCTGGCTTCGGAATGAATGATTTTGTTCGACTTAGATTCCATATTGGTAAATAACAGCTGAAACAATACAGAAAGTGAGTAATGTAAAAATCTCCATAGAAATTAGTTATTGTTTGTAGAATAAATACTGGAATTAAATACAGATCTTTCAATAATGAATACAAAGTAATAACTGATGTTGAAGTTATGCTACAAAAATTTGGGTTATACTTAAAACAAAAATTATAAATACACATATCTTGTTCACAAATAATGGCGTTTAAAAGAGTCTTTATAAAGACTAGTTGAATAACGACGAATTTTTAAGTAAAACAGCAGGTAAAGATGTAAACAAACACGAGGCAATGAAGGAATTGTGATTGTAATTTAATTTTTCAAGCGGACGGTACTTTCTAATTGTGATTGGTTGAAACATTTACCACTTTAAATTTTTAAAGTTAGTTGACATATTTTCCGGGTACTTTGTTTACTTCGGCGCTCTGTAGTTATCGTCGTATTTTAAGAAATTAAATATATGTTGTTATATAGTTAGAATTAGCTGTTTAATGTTTTTTTTTTACTAAAGTTAAGGTTTCGAATAATCGTAGATGATGGATTAGTATAGATTGTGGATTCATATCAAATCGCGCAATTTTATTCATATTTGAGTTTAAAGCAACAACGGGAACATTTAAATTATTAATTATTTTGTTTGTGGTTATACTTTAGGTTTTATAAATTTAATTAGTTAACGTTAATCCAGTTTCCTACAACTCTCCGTACATCATCGCTTCATCTCAGTTTTTTATTCTACCTATTGTCCTTTATACGGGCTTAAACTAGTTTAATTTTAGGTATATTTATCCTCGATAACATAAAGCAAAATATTTCTAACAGATGTTCGAATTGTCGACTGTTTATTTCCAGACACTTACATATTCTTTTTTGAGAACCACTGTTAACTCTGGGAAACATTTGCGAGGTTACACTTTTAAAAGTGTCACTTCTACGTCTTTTCATATTGTGTAATGTTGCCGGTGGCGTATTGTAGATAATACTTTTTATGTATCCTTATGAAAAAAATTGGTGTAATTACTTTCGGGGATTCGTTCGATAAAATCAAGTATCAGTTGATCCACTGATTTTATTCTTTGGTCTGATGAAGTGCTTGCTTTTAGCACGAAACGTTGCCACAAAAATAGATTAAAGTGGTTTTACATGCCCCTCCTAAACGAAGAATTCCAAATTATTATTTTTATGATTGTTAATTATCGGATATTTCTAAACACAATAGGAAACTAGATTGATCAGGACTTTTATTGAAAAAACATCAAATGGTGCAAAAAACGATTACTTAGCGAGTTACAGTCACTTAAATTTCTTATTGATAGGTTTTTTTTTGGACACAATACACTATACAAGTTGAACATATTTTTATTAATCGGCTTAAATGAGCAAAGTTTCGGGAAGTTTCAAAATAGTCTATTCTAAAAACACTGAAAAATATTTATCATGTTTGAATGCAAAAATGTTAATTAGTGAAATATGTCAGTGAGTTCTCGAAATGGTTTCTTTTTCGAGACGCTTTCGAAGATGAATTCGTGAATCATGATGTAAATATAGAAAAGTACGCTGACAGGTGCCTGTTACCTGCTCTGAATACCCTGCGTAACGGTAGCACAACTTCGTTAATATTTACCCGTTCTTTATGAAACTCAAGAAAAAGCTTAAATCTTTTAAAATATTAATACCAGATTTGAAACACAGTTATCTTCAAATGTTTGATATGGCTGGTAGCAGTAATAAATCACTGCATAAATATTGGTTAATATGACTTTTTGAAAGGTAACAAAAGATGATGGTATACATATTTTTATTATTATGGCATCAGGTGATTAGAAATTTAAAAACACACAGCTCTGTGTGCTATGAAAACTTCTAAGAATCGATTAAATTTGACGGAAGTACACATATGGGGATCCAAATACATTACATACAATTGTTATATATATAGTGTAATATTTACCATTGCGAGGAAAACTAATCGTACAACAGGTTTTGAAGTTGACAAATTTATTGTCGTTGTCGATAAGGAGGTTGTTCAGCATTTTTTCATTACCAAGCCTTCTTTGGGGGAAACAATAAAGCCAATGGGGGAGCTACTTTGATTATGCGTACCGGAACAAGTAACTGAAATTGTGATTGGGTTGAGATAAATGATTATAGATTATTGATAGAATTAGTAATTTAAATTTTTAATACATACACAAGGGTATATTTAATTTCAATTTTTTATCCATGTTTTTATTAATATCTAATAAATTATACTATTTTTTTAATCTACTATGAACATCTGTTAAGTATCGCACTTCCTTGGTTTTTCCGGAACTTCACTATCGCTCAAAAATATTTGCACATTCACTTAGTTGAATTGGCAAGACTATTAATTGTGTATACAATGAATTATAATCCAATTTTATTTTCTCCACGACCATTACCGAATGTTATTCTTCTAAAATCATTTATAATAACAGAACGTAAACATTCTTACTCGTTGTGTTAGAATATTTATTCTAAAACACTTGCGTCTTATGGTCTTATGTAATTTACATACATTTTAATTCTATAACAAGTGATAGAATGAATATTCTAGACGTCTTTCAAGATCTCGTGAACTGTGGCGCTGTAGTCTATATATGTCAGAATATTGTTATTATCCGTCTTACAAACATTCGCCGGTACATTTTTTCTAACCTATCTTTGCTTTTATTGTTGTATTTGTTGTTAATAAGTTTTTAGGTATTATTATTAGTAAACTAATTTTTATTTAATAAATAAATATCCGATTATTTTTTTATTCACGACATAATGAAATGCCTCTAACACTGGCCAAACAAAATTGGATACCTATGGATATCAAAACTGTCAAATACAAATTCGATGTCTTAATTTTGACGTATCTGATTAACCTATAATTCAAAAGTTTACAAAAAAAATTAATACACTATTTTTTTATTTCAATAATTATACAAACTGTATAATCATATAAATGTTAATACTATATTAAAAAAATGTTTTTGTTCAAGTGACAATATAAATAAATCAATTTCGCTTAAATTTTATCTTAAATTCAGCTCAAACCTTCTGGTCGTGGAGAATGGAGAAGTAGGGTCTGCTACTCTGTTGGATTGAAAATTTGATACTCGTGGTTCCTCGCGCTCACTTATGCTCGCGCTCGGAACTTTCCACTCCTATCGAATTTTCATTCCAACCTTGTTACAGAATATACTGTTCAATTATTTAATATTATTGAAAGCGTGGTTTTGCATTATCTTTCATCCTAAAGAGTTTTATTTTTTGGGTTGGTGTAATTTGGCTGTGAAAACGTGTGATTATTAAAAATATGTTTATAATTTCTGTTTGCAAATGATGTTGCTTCTTTATAGCTTTTTTTTATAAGACTTTAACTGTCTTTTCTTTATTTTTTGTTTGTTATACTATCCGCGATAAGCAGTCAGCAACTATGCATTTATTCATCTAGGAAATTAAATCTGTTACAAAACAGTATATTATAGTACCCATTTGTCAAGAAAACTGTGGTTGTACTAATAGTAATATAATTTGTTTATATTTGATTTCCGAAGCTTATACTTCTTGCTTAGGAGCTGCGTCTCTAAAATTTATTGACATGTAAGTTAAAATAAAACATAATGAAAGATTGGGGACAAGTAATAAGGTAAATAATCATATAACTGATTGATTTTGATAATCCGTGTTTATTGTGTATTGTTGTTATACTGTTGTATTCAGTTTCAGCAACTAAACAATAAAAGCTAACTAGTTTTTCATTCATTGGATTGAACATGGATGTTTTTAATTGTTATACAATTAAACTGGTCCTATCTCATTAAACATTAACATTTTTTCTACTTATCAAGCCGACTTAAATGCTGTTTTGTTTATGTAATTTAAACATGTCAAGGTTTTTACTTAAAAATAAATAAATAAATTTCTCTTTTAAAATGTGATTAGTTGCAATTCCACAAACATTCCAAACGAATCTTTTCATTTGATCAAATGCTTGAATTACGCTTCTTCTTTATTTATTTATATAATCAAAGAAAGTTTCAACCAAATACTTTTTTTTACATTTACGGACATTCTGTCCATGTTTCTTAACATTTGAAAAATCTTTACAATTTATGATTCAGTAGCATTTGACCGTTACATTGTTATCGCATAAATGAAACATTTTAATAATAATTCATTAAAAAGATAAAATAACAAAAAACTTAAGTATTGACAAATGAACGTAGTGTCTTTTCACCATTGAAGCCGAATAAGGATTTTTTGTTTTGTCTTTTTTAGTGTTTTCGACCAGTTGTCAGCTGTCACATTTTTATTTGCAACGCGGGTTAATCGATTTTGATGATATTTATTTACTATTGTAAGGATACACTTGTTTGATATTGATTCTAAAGAAGTTGGATCATATTATTTGTTAATTTTTATTAGTTTACTTTAAAATTACCTATATACGTTTATATAAAATACTACTATTGGTAAATGCTGTTTTTGTGCATCCAAAACTTTGACCCGTCAGTAGAAAATGACTTGCAACTAAATACTATTTGCTTATTATGAAGGATTATATTCTATACAAATAGTCTAAACATGCTTGACAAAATAAATCGTTTCGAGTCTGCATTATAGTTGAGAAATTTGGTATGAAATGTTGGGCTTCTGCTTTATACCATATGTTGAATTTGTAGAATATTCAATTATGTTTAGTCTATATGATAAGATACATAATTTCTTCGATGTTTTTATACAATGGTTTTTTTAACTGTGCTATATGAATTAACATAAAAATTGTACCTTGTGTCTCTTTAAATATATCTTATTCTGACTTTTAAAGAAAATTTCTGTTTATGTTCGAGAGTTGCAAAACACTCGTAGACCTGTTTATGATCGGTTAAAATATTGTTTACCAACGCAAGGAAAACATGTACAGCATGAACTGTAATTATAAACGTATGCTACAGTATCCAATCCAATTTTAAATATTGTCGACAAAAGCGCAACCGAGCTGCAGCATGACGCTCTGTAATGTTAGGTTTACCTGCCGGTTTTATACAATGTAAATTTGATTCGTGTAAACGTCTCTGAATGGTGGAAACAGAACAATTAATATTCAGCGTTTCCTTTATTTTTTGGCAAGTTTTAAAAGGATTTTGAAATGTATAGCCGAGTATGTCCGCATCTTCTTGCCGAGAAGTAATTCTAGGCTTAGGTGGTCTGTTGCTTACAAGTGGCCTATTTCCAACTTCTTGACCTTTCGTAATCCATCGCCGGATTTGTTTAACCTGTTCTTAGTATTAGATTACATTTATCATTAGTACTATATTAAAAGCTATTATAGATTATATATGTATTTAAAAATTTGACGTCAATTTAATAGATTCCAATATCTTATAAAATAGTATTGTTAGTGATCATATTTAATACATGCTGACTGTGTTGCAATGCAATGTAAAAAATATACTTTAGAAAAATGCTTACCGATAAGTCAACATGTTGTGATATTGTTCGAGGTGACATTCCTGCTTGTGCCATCTCAACAGTACTTCCTCTTAATTCTAAGGTAGAATCCACTTGTGCTAATCTTCGAGGCACATTCACAAAATATTATAATCACATGAACAATGATGTTACCACTATGAACTCCCAATTTATATTACAATTTTGTTAATGAAAAATTTATATTTATACGACAAAAGGCCATAACCTGATGATATATTTACAAAAGGTAATTATGAAACTCATTAATAAGTGAGGTATTTATTAATCCGCTTAATCCTAAGATGCATATCCGGTAGAATTGTTTATTAATTTGCACAGTTGTGGTTTCATAAAACGCTTGTTTCAGAGTAATATTTAAGTCTCCTCGTATGATTTTAAGAAACACATATACAATTTAATAATGGTAATCACTTTTTTGTATTTATACGACAAAGAAAAAACCATAACCTTAAGATATATTTACAGGTATAAATACGATCAATACTATTAAATGTCTTTAAAATGAGCATTACCGCACTTTCATTGACAACACATCCTTAATAAGTGAGGTATTTGTTAATCCGCGTAACTCTACAATACATACTTTTACATAAACCGGACCAACATTCAAATTAAGAAATTGAAAAAATAAACAGTTTTTTTATAACAAAAAACAAGTATCGTTGTGACTTATTAATTATTATATAAGTAAAATTGTTTATAAATTATAGTAACAAACGCTGCATATTCTTATAACCAAACATTAAAAAAAAATAATGTGACTATTAGAACACACATTTCAATAAATTACATTAATAGTTAAAATTTAGATGTAACAAATACTTTTTAAATAATTTTGCAAATATAATTTCGACATTTTTATTCAAAACATTTATTACCTAAAAATTTGACGATATAGTATGTCCTATGTTTATTAAAAATATGTTAATAAATTGTTATTCAAAATTAGAAAAAAGTGTTTGTTTTTTAATTCGCCCAAAAAATATAAAGGAAATTTTGGTTTTATAAAACGTTCATTTGAGAGTAATATTTAAAAGCATTTTCGTTTGATTTGAGAAATACATACAAAATTAAGTAATGGTAATCACCTTTTTGTATTTATACGACGGTATTGCTCATTTTAGAGACATTTCCAATCGTACAACTATATCTTTAATAAATGATTATTTTGTTAAAATCTATGTTTGCTTATTTCAGTTTTATTAGATCAAAAAAAAAAAATTTTTTTACGAAAGTTTGTAAAACTGCAGTTAGCCTAATGAATGAACAAAAAAGTTAACACACTTTACACACAATTATCATGTAAATCCATATCGCCACAGTTAAAAGAATCCATTGTATTGTAAACAAATCGTATTTACTTAGACTAATGCGAAAAAGAAAGATAAAAGTGAAGTTGTTAAAACACAATACATTTTAATTATATACCACGTTTCTTGATGCAAATATAGAAATAGCAGATAATGCATTAATTAGAGTAGATACTATAAACAAAAAGATGAAAAATGTATTATGTAAAATGGCAATTAAGTGTTGAGGAGTCAGCAAGTTTGAACTAGGCCTATATAAAAAATCACCTAATTAGAAATTATTCACTATTTAAATATCTATTTTAAATTATTTATTATACACCTCAAATTTTTAACTAGGATAAGTGTGTTACGTTTAATTATGTTTGAAAATGAAACCAAAAAGAACTACAATCTGTTTTGAATAAATTTGGGTTTCGATTTCGGTTCAAGTAATAATAACGTTTTTGATCCGGTCCAGGGCCATGATTAATAGTGGGATCGCCTAAATCTTTTATGTTCAAGCAGTTAAATTCTAACTGCAAAAGTGTCGACAGGCGAGGTTTTTAAAAAAGGTGTTTTTGTCTACATATTCTACATTCTCTACATCATCTGCGTATTGTATACCTATTTTCTACGTACACGAATTTTTTTCTAAGCGTTTTTCATTATCACAGTTTTTACTTTACTGTTTTCGCTGTTTAAAGTAGTTAAAACGATAATAGAAAACCACGTTCGTTATACAGACGAGTCAAAAATTTAATTTGTCGTGGCTTCGGCATGTATAACATAAATGTTCACGTGGTACAACAACACAAAATAGATGTTCATTAAAAATTTCGTTTTGTTCACTTATTTTAAAGAAATTGTGTTTCTGAATCGCTTCTAAGAAAGCAAGCGATTAATTCGGCTAAAGGGTATCTGTCATGAACCTGAAACGTAACATGTCTGGTAATTACAGATAATTTTATCAGAACATTCCTAATACTTGTTTCTATAACAATTAGTAACACCTTCATACAGTAGGAGACGATCGTTTTCTTATATTGTATTAGATGATTTTCAGAAAGCATTTTTTTTGAGTAATCATAAGTAACAACTTAATTTCAGCGTGTGCTATTGTCATATGAGATATTACTTTAAATACCGTAAATAAATTACTTTATGTTTTCTTCAATTTTTATATAGTTTTTTTTTTATTGTTTGGTAATCGGATTCTGTTTAATTGTAACATTGTAAGCTTCTTCTGCTACTGGTAATATCGATTACAATTTTTTATTTTTACTATGGCCAACAGTGCAAAGTTTTAAGTCTAATCACTCGATAATCATATTGGGTCAGTAGTACATTGGCGTTAGTAATTTTTTTAAATATGTAAATATTTTTCATATTATTTTAAACAGATTATATTTAAAAAAAGAAACGATTTTATTTATAATCTTTTTTCGGACGTGTAACCGAGTAGCATAAGTAGTATTCAAATAGGTTAACAGGTGTTAACAGATTGCAGTAATCTAAATGGTAATTAGCAAATAATTTATGAGGTCTCGAGTATTTGTATCTATTTTATTTTTTAGTTGTGCTGCCACTGCGTTTCTAATTAAGTAGTGAATAAACAGTATTTTTTGGATCTATTAAAATTCTAACTTAAATTCCTACGTATATTTTGCAGTGCTTGGTAGTTCTGTGTCAGAGTAATGATCGCCTTTTAAACGGTTTAATAAATGGAAATCGCAAGCAAGTTCTAATAATGCGACTGAAAGTCAGGTCAATGAAAAAACAGAAAGTTTTGACATCACTTATTTGTGAAAATAGATAAGAAACTAAATGTATTAAACAGTGATAAAGAAAATTGTATTACAGATTAGGAAACACGTACATAAAACCACAAAATTAGAAATCCTTATAAATGTCTATAAAATTATCGGAATTTACCAACTTTATTTTGAATTATGATTATATTTATTTAATTATTTAAAAAAAAAACTATCAAGTGGAGGGTTTTTTAATTTTAGGCGAGAAACCATTAATTATGGAAACATTAAATTAGTTTCCGATCACAGTTTCAGTTTTGGATCAGTGTCCAATTTACACTTAACGTAAAGATTGGTTTATAAATCTTGGCTAAATATAGACAGAATCATGTACCAATTTCTAATTTATCGCCATTTTATGAAAATCCTTGACCTGTGAATCATTAACTTTTAGATCTATTTGACAGCTGATTTAGTTTTTATTATTCATATTATTATAGGCAACTGTAATTGTGCGAATTTGGTTTCTTTATTTTTAATGTTTAATGTTGATTAATGAAAAAGCGATACTTCAATGTTTAATAATTACGATAATCGAATTTCTATGAAAAAACTTAATTTTGTCAATGATCTATTGGACTAAAAATACGAAAGAGACATTACTAAAATTTTAACTAACTTTGAACATTCAAACAAAATATTTTGACATGAAAAACTTGGTCGAATTTACAAAAGAAAGGATATGCTTATACTTCATGTTATATTCATAATAATTTCAACAAAACCTTACACTTTTAGAGTGTAAGTATATATTCATCATGTTTGCCATTTGCTTTAAATTAGAAGCATATCCTTCAAAAATTGTGAGTGTGGTCAGTGGAAAACTCAGATCCCTAGTAAAAGGCTGTTTTTCGCTATTTGTCAAACCAATTTCGCGATGTGCACCTCAGGAAAGTGAAACATTACAAGCCCCGCTTACCTACACTTATCAGCGATTTTAAAGTTTTATTCCGTTTAGAAGAACAAAATGTATAGTGGCTTGTAAATTTTTTTTAAAATAAAAATATGTTTGCCCTATCTAAGTGATCCCGGTTATCAAAAAGGTATCGGTCAAGAACTTGCAGTGTCAAGCTACGGTATCGCGAACCGTGGATGAAGTTGTTGACAAAATTATTGCCCAATCAACTTAATGGATAAAATTACCAGAAACCAACAATGAAATTATGTACACCAAACAGTTGTGGCAAACCAAGTACATGTTTCCTGCAGCAATGGGTGTTATTGATTGTACCCATATAAGAATACTGAAACCAAATCGCCATGGAGATGAATACATAAACCGAAAAGGTAAATCAACGTTGAATGTGCATGCCACTTGCAATACCAAAGAAATTTCTACTAGCGTTGACGTTAGTTGGCATGGATCTGTTGACGATTCTAGAATATGGAAAATTTTCGCAGATTAGACATAAAGCAAATTTTGTGCTACTTGGAGATGATGGATATGGGGCGATGCCTTATGACTACATTTAGAAATCCTGCTTCTGGTGCTGAGCAAGATTATAATAATTTGTTGAAAAAAGGGGGAGTAATAATAGAACGATGTTTTGGCCAACTCAAACGTTAATTTTCTATCTTACAATACGTTTATCGCGTGAAACTCGAAAATGTTCCAAAAATAATTGTTGGCTGTGTTGCACTCCATAATATTGCAAAAACTATATACGATCCCGATTTGGAACCAGTCGAGGATGTAATAGATAAAGAAGAAAACCATGACGACAATTATGACGATATTCTTATTTGCAATCCAAGACAAGAAGTCGGTAGAAATTTGAGTGTTATAATAAACAATTTCAATATATGATCAGTTTGTTTAGAGGTTTGAAGTACTACGAAAATAATTTTTTTTACAAGTCGAAATATGTATTATTTTCATGTGAAACAGTTTGCGACAATGCAGATTCTTTACGTTTAATAATTTCTAATTTCTTTTCATAGTGCTCTTGTTGTGCTAAATTTGTGTGGTACTGTTGTAGTAGAACTAACCGTTGCAGTTCTTTAGTAGTTAGTCCTCTTGTTTCATCTTATTCATATTTATCAGTCCACATTTTTGATTTTGGTGACAACAACGTTTTACTAGCGCCTTGTTAACAGATGATGGTCCAATAGACATAGAGGCTTCCTTTTTTTCTTTTTGAACAACACCAAGCTGTATGGGCCGCGAAATTCTTCGAATTACTGGATTAAATTGGTCTTCCATTGCTCTTAGTAATTTGTTTAATCTAAAAATTTTATATTTTTTTGAATCTAATGGTCGGCCAAATATCCTTTTATATTTCTTTGTAACAACTTCAATAACTTCGTCTTTTGGTTTTCGGCCCTGTGATTTTTCCAGAATTACGTGGGCATTGGCAATTTCATCTACAATGAATTGCAGCTCGCTACCACCTGCAGTTTCTTCATCACTCAAAGAAGACATGCTGCTAAATTCTTAAGACCGAATAAACAAATAATTTATGGCAACACAACTGGAGCAAAACTACTATGTTTGTGTACGAAGCGGTGGAGAAGGGTTGCAAGCAAGAGTAGGTATCGGAACATGTTAAAACCGCTGGCTGACAAGTCGACCTTTTACTTCTAAAATAAGAGGAAATTCTCGCGAGTATAAGGTTATCATTATAAAGATATAAGAAGGAAATTCTTATACTTCTACCTTTTACTTCTAACTTATGCTTGGAAGGATATTCTGTTTTATGAATTCGACTAATTTTTTCTAACTGCTATAAGAACTTCCTTACAAAATCTAAACAAGTTTCTAGAAGGTGGTTGTAACTGCATGGTACACGTTTATAAAAATAGTAGTCATTTACGGAACAAGCGCCGAAAGTAAAGCATAACATAACGTACTTAATTGCGACGTGAGGTTGCACGTGAGTGAGTTATGCTACGAAACTTTCGACGAGAGTAACGTAGTACATTATTTTTTGTGTTACTTTTTGTAAAATTACATTTTTTAAAAAAAAATTAAAAAAAGTTTGAAATTACCTGAAATATAATTAATATCCGTCAAATTTTACATTAACTTTAACATAGTTTTTTTTTCTCAATTTCAACTGAATTTCAAGATTTTTAAACGACTTTTCCACCGATCGTACTCGTTCTAATATAATAATTGACTTTGATTTATTTCTGTTTTTTATTTTGCCGCTCTAGAGCTTTTTTCGACCGTGACTATACTAACGAACGAATATTGACGTTTGCGATGTTGGCAGCACAAAAAAACAAAACATACTCATTAACATTTGTTTCACAGAAAAATTCGTGAGACAAATTTTAGTTTTTGACGAAGAAGAGTTATGTTCATCTCTGTATATTCTTTAGTGTTTAATGTTGTTATAACGTCAGCTACTGAAACTATGTTTCGCTTTTGTCACTTAGGTGGATTAGATCTTTTGGAAGTCTCGTCGTGGAGTAACTAGAAAAAACCAAACTTTATGCAATTCATATAATAGTATTGATATGAAATTGTATGCTACGTAGAGCTATAATGCGCTTACTTTCAAATGAATTCATCAGCAGAATGAAGTTATCATTAAAAATACAGCCGACATCTATTAGTGGCAAATACGTACAGCAATGTTAAGGGTTTACAAACTATTTTGTGGTAACTGATTGGCATGCTTTACACTTCATTAATCATAAAAAAGAAGATGGTATAGTTATTATTGGTAGGTACTTACCGAGTATTTTCTGGGTTTAGAATAGTCACCAGCGCTCTAAAAATTTATGAGCGGCAATTGTTACTGACAGGCTCGAAACATTATTAAACCAAGAAGTTACTTGTATCTTAGACATGGGCATAATTGACTTTAACTTAACAATAAGCGTGTCTAATTGGCGTAATTGATTTGGTTATGATTAAATTTTAATCCTATTTTAGTTTTGTTCAACTTTATATATTATTTATAACAAACCGTTTTCATAGATAAAAGAAGAATGTTTTTACAGATTACATTTCTGAACTTTCGGAAGTTTTTCATTCAGGCACTTAATTGCATTTTTGTTCAGAAAAGTCATCATGAGCAAATTATGTATTTTGAAGACTGGTTCGATTGGCATAATATTTATTTTAAATATGTAGATTCAACTAAGTCTTTTTATTATTTCAACAGCTGCACATTCCGCTGTAGGTAGATGACTTCTATTTAGCTAACGTTCGGAATGCCTATTTTGATTGATTATAAAATAACTATATTTTCATCATGAACTAGAACAGAGTGAAGCCGAGTTTATTCGTACGGTAGTCATAATCACAAACCACCCACTATAATCCAAGCAGTTTTGACAACTACCAATTACCATGGAAATAAAATAAACTGCAAGTAAAATAGCTAAAAGATTAATACTGTTACATCTAATGGACTATTTGAGTAGTCTTTATGGATTCAACAGAAAAAGTTGAGTTACATATGAAATTTTTGTTTTAGATTTAGCAGTAGTATGTACGTGTACTCTTATATCGCCTTTTATCTTTTCTTTGTCTTATATTTCTTATCTTACCTCTGGTTTGGTGTTCTAATTTTTTAAACTATGCGTTTTTTGTTTGTGTTTTTGCTATATTTTTCTATAGCAGCGCGGAAAACACTTATTGTTGTATTAAACCATGTAGATAAGTTTTTTTTTAATCACTGTAACATTCCAGAATTTTGCGATAGTGTTATGCTACGCGATATAGAAAACATCGGAATGTTCTAGGCGCGATAACTCGAGTTTAATTTACAAAAAATAACACCCGTTTTGTTCACCTAAATAAAAGTGCATATTTAGTTAGAATGAGATTACAGGCGTGACGTAGAGAATAATATGAGAGTATTTATCGCAAATGGTGATTATATATAAATCGACAAGTGTTATATAAATTTATTTAGCCAGTTACTATGTTAATTAGATTCTCATAATTTGTTTAATTCGTTGCGTTGTTTTTAAATTTTAGTAAAACCAGTTATATAAATAAGCGAGTATAAATTTAATTAAAACAAATTTATGTTTATTACATCACTGTATTTTTCTTCTTTTGGGCTTTTTGCATTACTTTACCTTGCAGCAGCTCATGGCGTTGACTGTTTCTTAATATCTGTCTTAGATACTCTAGGTTGAGCATTTTTTGGACTATTCTTTCTATGACAGTATTGTTAGTGCTGTTGTTTTTTGAAATGCCACGAATGTCTGTATCTCTGACTAATCTTCACCACTGAGTTATCGTCTCCTGAAGACATCAGCATTTTGTGTCCGATATTCGCCAGAGACTATTTTCTTGGATGGCGCCTTTGCTTTGTCTATTCGATCTGATTGGAATGGAATAAAAATTTTTTGCTTGTATTGAAGGGATTATATCGATTTTCTTTCTGCACAATTAGAAATTGGCAGAGACTCGAGATTCTTTCTTCAAACCCAGCTACTAAGGGTGAAAGTATTATTTCTCTTGTAATGGTGTCTCATATCTAGTAGACCGATTCAGCTCGGTATAATTAACGTGGGATTGATAACCTCAGGTGTTACACTCCAATTGGAGTTATGTGCTCTGGCTACTTGTCAAGTATCTTTTTCGATGTTTTTAATCCGTGTTATCTTTTTTGTGTTACATATTTATCTACATTTATAAATTGTATATGAAGATCATTATTAATATTTTACTTTACATTCTATGTACATTTTTTTTAAAATACATTTTATTATTCTTCCTCTCCTCTTAATTTTTTCCTCCTTCTCCATACTTCTTCCATCCACTCCGCTCCATTTCCGTTTTCGTCTAAGATTTCCTCTATTTTCATAACCTCTTCTCTTAATTCGCTGCATTTCTCTCTCATGTGGTTAAGGTCCTCTGTCTCTTCTCCACATAGTCTGCACATCTTTTCTTCTTTTTTCCAATATTTGTTCCCTAACTCCTCGTTGCCACATCTGAACCGTGCTATCATTTTTTTCTTTTTGTTGCTTTTATTCTCTATATTCTTTAAATATTCTGGCACCCCTTCACCCTTGATAACTCTATAATTCCTATTATATCTGCTCTCTTTTATCTTTGTCCATCTTTCTTGTTTTTCGATGTCCCTATCTCTCCTTATTATTTCTTCCCTTACCCCTACTCCCTCTTCTCTTAATCTCTCCACTTCTTCTCTCGCATACCCGTTTCTTTTGTAATACTCTTCTCTGCCCTCCTGCCCGTACTTCACTTTTCCTCCCTTTATCTCTTTCCAACATTCTTGCAGTATTTTGCATTCTGTTCTTTCCCTCAGTTCTTCCTCATATTTTATGGCCCTTTTTCCTGTCTGTACTCTTATTTTTGCTACCTGTACCTCGTCTCTCACAATATACCCCGGTGTATCTTTGTCCAGTCCCAAAACCCATCTCCAGTATTTTTCCTGTAGCTCTTCTATCTCCCTCTACTCCTTCCAGTCCCATATTTTCGCTCCATACATTACCACCCCCTTTATTAACTTTTCAAACAACAGCTTTCTTTTTTCTATACCCATCTCAAACACTCTTTCCCCCACACCTCACACTTGTCCTATTAACCTGTTTCCTTTCCTCACTCTTTCCTTTATGTGTTCTCCCTCCTTATTATCCTGTTTCATTGTGTAGCCCAGGTATGTAAATTCTTTCACTTGTTGCACTTCCTCATCACTCCATTTCCACTCCTATTTTTTTCCTCCTCCTTTTCTAAATACCATTATTTTTGTTTTTTCCGTGTTTACTTCCATTTCTTTTTTTTTCATGTATTTTTCCAGCGTTTTCTGCATCTCTTTCATTTTCTTTTCCTCATTAGCCACCAACACTATGTCATCCGCATACGCCAACGACCATACCTTTGCTTTCCCTACTACTATCCCTCCTGTCTGTTCTCTCATTGTCTCTTCCAGATCCCCCGTATATACTGAGAACAGGCTCGGGCTCAGTGGACATCCCTATCTCAACCCTCTGTTTGTGATGAATTTTTTTGCTTTCCTCCCCATTCACTTTAACCCTGCTCCTCGTTTCTTCGTAGATTTCCTCTATTCTTTGTATTAATCTTTCATTGATTTTTTAAATTAAGTATTACTGGTTGGTATTTAAGGCCGGCGGTGCTTAAGATTAAATCCTTGTTCTTATAATAAGTTAATGATTACGTCTCGCTAGTCGAGGACTAAAGGGGTTTTTTTTTTCGCGACTGCATGTAAGTGTTAATGCTAAAATCGATTTTGCTTTATTTTATGGTTTAATTGTTAATTGCTCGTGAGTAAAATGTATTAGAGTTTTGTTATCCCGTTGAAAAACAAAAGTAGTAGCATAATTATTAATGTTTAACGGATTTACTCGTTGTTTGCTTTTCCGAGCCAAGGATTCTATCGTTACAGAGGAATGGCACCCGTTTTTTCTGATTATTCTTCTTGCGTACTTATAGAGGATGTTCAGTACCAGTATAAATTGGTTATGATTCTTTGTTTTAATAGATAATATCGCACATTCAGTTTTACAAATTGAGTTACTTTACAGAACAACTGCTGGTTGCTACTATATTGCATTGACTTACCTATTAGAACCATAAAGGTGCGTCTCAAATAACTTGAGTATTAGTAGTAATTTCATGTGTCACGATATTCCAATTGAAAATCAATGGATTTTGCTATTGACATAAGACCATAACTCATTTTTTGCGCTTGTGGCCTTATTGAACTAAATGTGCGAAATTTTCTGGCAGTTTCAGGTTTTGAATCAACTTTATAGTCTTTGTTGCTTCTATTAGAATATGCACTCGTCCGTTGCATTCTGTCGCTTTTTTAAATTAATTTTGTTAATTAATCTTCTGCCTTTCTTTAACTTTTTTAGTAGACCATAATTTGTATTTAATTTTGATATCTCTATTTCTATTGGTTGTTAGTACCATTTCTCAAATATGGAATTATTGTAATCCCTTTTTGCAAATACTAGGATGCCATTCTTATATCATCTTTGTTTTTAGGGCTTTTTATCTATTGTTTTTGAACTTCCTTCATGTATACTGCAGCATCTTCGGTTGTTGGCTGTTTAGGAATATTTCATATTAACTTATGGATTTTCATTTATTTCGGTATGTTTATAGTAAAGTTTCTGATAACTAACATTTATTGGATTTAATTTTCGATTATATTTTTATATTAATATTTTCTTATTTTTATTTTTGCGTTTTTTTTTTAATTATTTAAAATATTTCATAAGGTAAATTTCTAATTTTTTAAAGATATAACAATAACAATCTTGCATATTACATTTATATTAAACATGAAAGCATGTAATCTTGTGGTTTGTGTTGAAAGTTAGAAAACATTTTTAAACATAGCAATTAAAGCATTAGAAATTTGTAATATAGTTGGTAAACGTCTAATAATTTTCACTGTCGCTAATTATAGGAAATTTTAAAGAAATTAAATTTTAATTTGTTAAACGTTATTTGAAAGGTTAATTACTAAATATTTCCAATACATGATAAAACTCGACGTTTAATCAATTTTAATTATATCTACATCGTGCATCATCTATTACAGAAATGTGCATGGTTATATAATATACCTAAGAATGTCCTGTTTTCTTTTTTACGATTATTTCTTACATTAATTGAGGTTTAAGCATTTTTGTCAACGTCAAAATTATAATTTATTCCAATTGAAAAATGCTTAGTAACTCATTGAACAAAATTATGTTTGAACTTTGATTACCTAAATAGGAAGCATTTTTTAATAGTAAATATGCATGGTATGTTGTATAGTATCCGCTATAAAATATCAAAAATATGTTGTATCTCGTGACTACATCATTGTTATGTAAGATTTTTTTTGTTTGAAGACATTGTTATCAGTTAAAAACACTTCGTCGGTTACTCTCAGCATCATTGTATTATTACAAAAGATCCCTATAAAAAAAAACTGTTTGTTAAATGTAAATTAATTTTTTTAATTAAAGCGAAATATCACCGAATTTAGTATATTGAGAAAATTATTCATAGTGTGTTGTTTTTGTTAAACGCGCATTCATGTGAGGTGATTATGGATATTGTTTAAATATACAGCTTTTTACAGCTCATTACGACAAGAAGCCACATTGGAAGCTTTAAATGGATTTGTATAACTTATAAAGTTCATTGAGTTACCATTTGTTGATGTATTATAATTTAAAGTTAAACGTCAAGAATCCTTCCTCAAACAAAATATTAAAAATAAGCGACCGTTTAATTGGTTTTTTTATATTAACTCCTTTATTTTAAAGTTCTTTTGGTTACTGTCTATTTGGTTTGTACATGATTATAGCTTTGTGTAGTTCTGTTTTGTTTCGTATCGCTGTAATGCTCACAATTTTTATTTCTGAAGCAATTTCTTTTGTTCCTTGATTCGGAAAAATTTAAGCTCGTTTTTAAACTTATCTTAAACGTAATTCATATGACGATATTTTAGTGCTGAATATTTTGTGGAATTTGTGTAACGACAAACATGTTTTTGAGTACGACGTTTTGTTTTATTTATAATTCTTGAGAAGTTTGATTTATATTATGAGATCGAGATTATTCTTAAACCATGTGATCCTGTAGTATAGGTAACGCAGTACATATCCATTTAAAAAGTAAACAAACAGGTCACGTGGCTTGCGAATAATCTCGATCACCCGTTATTATGGAAAAATAAGCTCGTCATATTAAATGTTCTACTCGCAATGATTCAAATCACTGCTATAACTGTCCTATATCTTACCTAGAGACGTTTTCTAAAATCTTGTAGTAAAATGGACAAAAAAAACGTTTAACCCGATAAAAATTGAATTTGTATTGTTACTAGTATTAGGAAAATTATCAATGTGTTTACTCTCTGTTTATTCATAAGTGCCTACCATGTAATGTAACCTTCATTAAAAATAAGAAAGGTTATAATTGTTTTAATTGTAAAAACAAAATAATTAATTTTATAATAAAGAATTATATTTAATTTGTATATAGGTAAAGACGTATAAGGCGAACCCATTTATTGTATTTGATGACGTATTTTCATTTTAATTAAGTTAATACCATGGTTATTTAGTTAGTGTTAGAATGTTTCATTAATGTGTAATTATTTGGCCAAATGTGTAGTTTAGAGTTTCTTTTGCTACCTTCTACAGCTCGTTAGTTTTGATTTGATTTTTAGATCTAAACTGTTAGATTCTTGACAGGCGACCATCTTTAGTATGTTTTACAGTTATAAAAACTAATAAGATAACAATCAAAAAATTAAATAGCTGTTAACTTTATAATATACCATCTCATTAAATACGAAATGTGTTCCTCATACTGTAGGTGGCTGTCATATCGTTTATAAGATTAGATATAATAAGTGGAGAACATTTCCGATCATGTTACGTATGAATGAGTTACGATATTGGAAACCGTCTGATTTTTGACTTGGTCATTATTTAGAACAGTGGTTCCCAAACTTTTTTGTCTCACGGACCTCTTTCTAAGTCCCTGACCCCTGAGTGAAAAAACTACATAAATTCATAATAGAAAAATTACAAATTTAACTTTGATGTCTTAAATAGTAAATGTTGACATAAAAATAAAATAAAAACATTTTGTTGAAGAAGTATTTATTGAAATTATAACTTTTGTTTTAAAACACAAAAAAATTTAATGACTTGAATGAACTTGATGTTATGAACGTATTTATGTCCGGCTTAATGTTTGTGAGTAGCAACCGCAAATCTTCACGAGTACAAATTTTGAGTCGGTTTCTTTTTTGTGATGAGGCACATAACGGCACTGAATCCACGTTCTACCAAATGGTAAGACGGTCAAGCAATCAACAGCTTCTGTACAATAACCCACAATGCTAGATATAGAATTGGGATCTGTTTTTGTAACCAGAAGTTGTCGTATCCTTGTTTAAACATTGATTTGAGTTCCTCATTTGTGGATAATTTAATAAGTTGCTTTAGTATTAGTATGTATTCATCTGTATTTGCGCTCTGAGTTTGACTACTTGTAAAAGGATTTAACACTCAGTCGGGAATATCTAGGTGAAGAACGTCTTCAAATCTTTGGTCTCGTTAAATTTGGCAAATAAATCAGTCATAAAATCGATGTAATTTTTTGAGATAATTAAATTGTGTCGCAAATCATTGTCTTTGCTCTCCAGGGTTTTCTAATATTGGATCAAAGTGCGAATAGAAGCTATCCAAACATGCATTTTTAGCTCACCAACGTACGTGTTAAGTAGTAAATGATTATAGTCATCATCATTTCCCAAACAAAGTAGAGCTGATAATCTCTCATTTAAGACATTTTTTTCCATTTTATTTTTTTGTGTCTTACCCTTAAATACACGTTTATAGTTGTTATCAGGTATGGAGAATTCTATTAAATTATGAATCAAATTTAAAAACAAATATATATGTTCGATTTGAGTAATAAAAAGGATTCAGTTACAAAATAGTTGTGAAGCGTTTTTAATGTTAAGTTAAGGCGTTTTCAAAAAACAAATATATTTGCAATAAACTATTTAAGAAAAACAAATATAATTAAATGTATTATGTTACTTATACTGTGGTTTAGTTTAGTAAAAAACGTTAGCATATATTAATGAAATGTTTTGAAAAACTTATAATAGTACACTATACATATACCGAAGTTGAGAAGTATATTATTATAGTCCTAACAACAAGATTACATGGCGAGACGTGGAGCGTCGACGTATATAAGTTGTTAGGTATATAATAATCATCTAAACCATGGTTTATATACATTTTCTACTATTAGAATTATTAAGACTTTTAATTTTATTAGTTAATAAGTAAAACTTGGTATCAAATAAAGGGTGTATCTGAATAACGGGTTGTTATTTTAGTGGGTCAAATTAGAGCATAAACACAAGCAAAAAATGTCAAAATAAAAATTCCATTAAAACATTTAGAAAAATCTAAATTTTTAGCATAAAAAATTCTAATTTACTGACGTGTAGTGTCCTAAGTAGTGCAAATTTCTTCTCGGCGTTTTGCTGACACCAAAACTAAAAATAAATACATAATAATGTTGTCGGATAACGCGTAGTTAAATTGGTTAAATGAAGTTACTATTCTGCACATTCTTTTCAAGTACACTAGATGATACTTCTACCTCGATTGAATAAAACACAAACGTCTAAACGTTGCCGAAAATTGTTCGTTACTCGCGTTGCACGTTCTTTGTAATTGCATTTGGTGCTGCAAAAAATCGATTTTGCGACTTTTGTCTATTATTTACGGGGGTGTTTTATACTTCACCTTTCACATAGCTCCAGAAAAATGTCTAAAGGGTTAATATCTGGCCAAGGACTTACCAGCTTGTAGTGCCGTTTCTTCCAATTCAACGACTCGTAAAAATTATATTAAGAAATTGAAAACATGCGGAGGAGCTCTATCGTGCATAAAGTCGCCCAAACGTTAATAGAAAACCGCCACTGAAAGTTACTTTGTTGAATTTTATTAGAGTTTGCTTCATTCCAAACACGCGTGTTGTAAAAGTTCAGCACTCCATTTTGTGTAAAATAACACTGTGAAAATATTATTTTGGCACTAAAGTCAGGGTCAAAAGCTTCTTGTTGCTGCAACCACTCACAAAACTCAAGTCGCGGTTCAAAATCAACGTCGGTTAACTGTTAGACTCATTGAAGAATACATAATTTGTTAAAACACGCTGTAGCGTACTACTGAAGTCTTGTTTTGGTTACAACCGAAGATAAACGTGATCGTGTACACTAAGTACATTTTGTTAAGCAAGGTCATTAATAATGCTAAGAAATAAACATTACTAGTTGCTTTAATTATATTATTGCTTTTGTAGATGATTGAGAATTAAAGAAAACAATAATTAACACAATACATCAATACGTTTCACGGATTTTGCTTATCATTTACCGCATAGTTACAATCAACAAACAATTACCATTTGTTTAGATAGTCAGGACTGGTCTGAAAACTTTAATTGCAAATATCTCAAAACTTGGCCACTTTAGAGCAAATCTTTAAAGAAAAAAAAATCATTTAACGCCACAAGGAAAGTATTTCTGTTTGTAGTCGTATTGCAGATACACCATGAAATGGACTAAAGAAATTTTAATAATAAATGACGCAAATATTAATAATATATGTTTGCCCATTATTTTTTAACTATTGCTTGTTTAAAGTTATTAATGTGCATGGTTAATATCAATTTATTGCCTAACTTATTGTCTTTTTTCGCACAAAAGAAATTGACCTTTTTGGTTAGTTGCTGCGAGGTTCAGACGTTTTTGACAATAATTATCAACTAGATTAGTTTTGACACCATTTTAAAAATAATAGTGAGACGCTATACACACACGTTGTGATAAAATGTACGAGGACTGTTTTTTTAAACCTCCGATAGGCTATAAAGAAATGACGGGTGAATTAGGGGTGAGTGATGTTTATCATATTAATAAAACATCGATGCTATGAGATCAAAGATCCATGTTTTAACATCGATAACGAATATTGCAAAACATCGTGACATCGATGTTACAAGCAAATAATCGACTAGATAAAAGTAATATTGTTTTACTAAAAGAAACTCACGAACGTATTGCTTATGACAAAACTGCGGATTTCTAAGCACGAATACAGAACAAAATAAGCATAAGAAGTTTAAAATATGCACACAAAAAATTTAAGATAAGCATAAATAAGCACAAATAAGCAGAAAAAGCATTTATTTTACATCTAAAAAATATTTTTATTTACTAGTAAAAAATAATATTTTTAATTCTATTTTATTTATTATACTTACAAATAAGTAGATAAAAAAATAATAAAGGAATAATACATTAAAAAATTAATTATAATTGGCGAAACAGTAACTTACTAACACTTTTTCCAAGTTTTCGGAAGTGAAATTTCGTCGTTTTTCCGAAAAAAATAATTTATATGCCGAAAACGACCTCTCTACATCTACTGAGGTTAATGGGGCACATTTGAAAAACTGAATATGTTCCATAGAGATATTTTCGGGCAATTCTATCTCTTCGCCTGATAAAATTTTGTCAACAGCAACGAAAGAATTATATGCCGGATTTTTTTCCAGAACATACATTAATTTAGTTTTAATGATATGTGCACTACACCCTTTAGCCATTTCGATTTTGGTTTGAACTCCTTTCACAACGTTTAAATATTCGTTTAGACTTAAATGTGATGTCTCTAATTTTTCAATAGCTTCGGCAAAGCAACATAAAGTTACTGGTAATGTACATAATATTACTATGTAAATTTTTGTTTAGTTAATCCGCTTAAAATACCCTGTCTTAATAAACAATAGTACCTTAGAAAGTTGCTTTTTTTATACCAACTTTCTCTTTGTTGTATTGTAATTTTAAATCACTGCATTGCTTACCTAAATCTCCTAATAATCCTATAACTCTAAAATATGCACAAAAAAGCACAATAACCTCTAAATAAGCATTTTTTACAAAATTACATTTGAATAAGCAAATAAGCACTTATAAGCATTTGCTTAAAAATCCGCAGTCTACTTATGACACATCTAGATAATTAATTTTTTAACGCATTGTAAAATTTCAAACTTACTAAAGAAGTAATGACATTCATTTAACTTGTATTTCTCTTTGTGCTAATGTGTAAGTGTGAATTTACTCTTTCCAAACAGTGTAATACATTAAAAGGAAAATTTCTTTCCGCAACATTGTTTTTACAGTCAGTTAATAAAAACATATAGCATTTGTAATTTTTTTCGATTTTATTAACTTTTTTTTAACAATAAAACTTGAAATTAAAGTTTATTTTTGTTTTATTGATTATTATAATCATTTACGGTAAAATCGTTTTGGCAAATATCGATATTTTGAGTTTGATAATAATTGGTTTTTTTGTTACCAAAAGTAATGACCATAAAGATTGAGGCATTTATTGTATATCTGTATAAGCTTTGCAATACCTTCCTTATAAAATCGTCCTGCCAATTACTTGAAGTGAGTTATGACGGTTTCTTTGAGATCCTCGTCGGTTTGGAAACGCTGCTCTCCAAGCCACTGTTTCAGTTCAGGGAAAAGATGGAAGTCACTCGGCGCTAGGTCGAAACTGTATGTTTGAAAATGGCTCATTGAAATTGTTGAAAGAACTGTTGAATTACACCAGCACTGTGAGGATAGGCATTGTCATGGATTAGAACAATTCTAGGAGTCAGCAGGCTTCTTCTTTTGTGTTAATTAACTCCCCGTAGGCCAAAAAACGCTAA
The DNA here is from genome assembly GCA_035610365.1 of Aquatica leii. Lineage (NCBI taxonomy): Eukaryota > Metazoa > Arthropoda > Insecta > Coleoptera > Lampyridae > Aquatica > Aquatica leii. The sequence goes on from CM069436.1 coordinate 54,800,257, forward strand.
AGTTAGCGAGCACGAAGTTTTCTGTAGCGTAGAGTTTTCTGTAAGTAACAACATAATTAACTTTGCTTTCTGCAACCGGGCATAAACGAGATGACCACCTAGTTAACTACATCGTCAAAGTCAACAATGCTAAACTCAAGTAAAGTGAACTCACAGACTCTTGAAAGCATTTCAAGTTATTGAAAATTCCTGGATTGTTGGTCGATAAAAATTATTTTGGTGAATAGAATCGAAAGCTCATTTGATAAAACGTGATATTACAAACTTGAAGAGTCTCTTCAACAATAAGATATATTCAAATTTGTTTACATTAAAGTACCTACACTGAAAATACTTAAACTTTTTTTAGATTACAAATTAGAGGACCGTAATATGTTATTGAGATTAGCTTTATACCTTTTAGAAACACTTGCGAACAGAATAATCTGCATACTTAGAATACCATATCTTTTCAATGACTATTAAACAATGTTTCTCTGTAAGACTGGCGTTCATGCTGCCACACGTATTTACAAGTTACAATCAGGAGGTCAATGCTTTGTAACGCACCATTCTCTGACTCCTCGATTCTATTGAGGCGAGTGCGAGGTCTTGTATCATTGTACTTATTGTACCCAAACATGCAAACATGATTAAACATCTTATTGGTTGATGTTAGAATGGTATACGCTTTCTAAATGGGCGAGAACTTTCTAGAAATCTAATTCGGGCTCTCAGAGTTATCTTTAAATATCAATAGGGCATTATGCAGTAGTGTTCGCGTAATCTGCAAAGGACCTGTGAGCGGAGCTTTTTTGCACGACTTTCTAGAGACTGCGCCGGCGTATCAGAACGCTACTTATTGTATTATATTCGTATGGGTTCGTCGTGTCAATTTCATGTATTGCGCATGTAACGTGACAGGTCCTTTACAAGTTACGTGAACAATACACGGTAACGTTTCTACTATGATCAGATCATGAACGTTTTACACGATCCTACACTTAGAATGTCTCTTACTAATAATATTATATATTTTACCAATAGTTTTTTATTTTTATGGTTGCTCAGCTTTCAGATGGACGTTTAGGCTTCTCAGAACTTCTAGACCTTAGCATTGCTTAAACATTCTCTGATCGTTTACGCAAATGTTTTTTTCCGGTGTATGGACAGTAGGATTGTTGATTCTTTTTGTTACGCGGGTGTCGTGGTCTAATAGCTTGAAAACAGACATTGGGTAGGTTTCGCAGAGCGTTTAGGAAAGCTATACAGTATATAAAGCCTGGATTTATCAAATTATTCTTATCCAAAAATGTAGTTATTACAATCCTGAGACTTTTTTAAATAACGCGTACTTTCAAGTCGTAAAACTAAACAACGTTCGTTGATAAAGGAAACATTAGTTTCAGGGTTTTGAATCGTTATATTTATTAGTGTCTTTTATCTTTTTAATTGGAAAATAAAATATTATTGGCGAAATGTAAAGATAAAATTTATTTATAATAGTTATAGTGGTAATGTATAAGTAATAACAAATTATAGTCTTTGTATTTAAATTAACAATTGTTTTGCTTACAAATAAATAACTTTTTCTGATGTTTTTAATTAAAGAATTATAGTTTTTATTATCGTAGAAAATATTAAGTATATAGTTCATTGTATTTTGTTATTTAATCGTAGATTAAAATAGATAATTTAACGAAACTCAATGATCTCTTTACAAAAAATCGATTGCATTTTGTCCTGGAAGTGTAGTTACACGACTTCTCGTTGTAATTATTAGTCATATTATTTAGCGTAGTAGAACTACAGAGTAATACCTGTGCTAAACAATCATGAAAATACTTTTTTTTGTTTACCTTGATTGCCTTGTAACATTTGTACCAGGTTGGTTTACAGTACAATAATTTATAAATATTTTCGCAAATAAACACGTCGCATATTTATTTTAATTAATGTAAAAAAATCTAAATGTCTACCTTAAAAGATAATTTAGGATTTCACTTCTTTCCTAAAATTTTAGCAACTTTTGGCGGCATATTGATATTACCCTATCAGACTTTGCTCTAATTTGCCCAACCTCGTATCTTTTATATTTACCGAAATCAGCCTAAGGAGTATATCATTTGATATTGTATTGTTTACAGTACGTTAAAAAATACATCTGATTCGGAGTAATTTAAAGTATTGAACATTTATTATGTAATAGTGAAACAAGTTTTATTTAAATTCCAACATAAAATGTAGTACGAATTTGTTCAGATTTTTAAAACATCATACAAATAATTAAATGGCAAATAATCTCATTACGACTCAAAATGTGTGATATAACGCTTATGAACCTCAAAAAATTCAAAAGCCAAAACAATATAAGTTTATGTGGAAAACTTTGTTTAATTTGTAAATTTAAATGCTACAGCAATGGAAAATAACCAATGGTTGAGACGGAAATTTGTTTTGTAAATGTACGAAAGTTTTTAGTTATCAAGTTAAAATCTAATAAAAAACAGTTGTGTACTCTTTTAATAAACGCTATTATTAGTTCAACCGGTTCTTTGTAATTCTTTATAATTTAATTTTACATATTGATCGTGTTGGATGATAGAATACCATTAAAATTTATGTATGGATTTTCTCTTAATTGCAAAAGCATGGGGTTTTAAGAGAGCCCTCATTATAGTAGTGGGCACTTGTTTGTTACATTTCAAACGTTTGGTACACGTTTTTCGACAGTTTTATTCGACATTTATTTTACTAGAATGTATCTCAGTTGAAAAACTTGGGTTGCTGATATTTGCTAAAAGTCCGTTCGTGACTAGATTCTTCAGCGGAAGATTTAGAACTTCTTCTGTGAACATGTTTCAGTCTATTCATCAGCAGAGCAGCAGAACTGAAAAAAACTAAAGCTGAATGTTTCCGAAACACTCCTTGAAGAACCTGTTTATTTTCTAACGATTTTTTTATTATCCTGACAAAACTAGTTTTGGGTACCATCTTAATTAATTTTTTGAAGTTATTTCATATAGAGTTTGGCTACAATCATCTAGATTTTTTTGAACTTGATTAGTAAGACCTGGTTTTTCAATTAGTGTTTAAACTCTGGATTAACTAAACTACAGTTCAATTTAAAATTCTGCTGTAATATTAGTCAGTACAAAACTCATAACGAAAGAATGTGCTAACTAATAATATGACAAAATTTTAAAATGAACCGTAGCTAATCCTAATTAAGTAAATTAATAATAGATGTCTTGTTCACTACCTCTCACTGCTTGTCTAACAACCGATCATCTTATTTTTGATTTAGAATAATGGCAGATTATTACTACTGTAGTCTTTGGATCGTCTCATTATAGTTACTTTGCGTTGTTTTCCAACGATTCTTGCGTTTAAGTTTTCATTGCCGCAATGATGTCTTTTTCTTACTTGTTTTTATCTCGTAAATTTTCATGATGTCGGAAACCACCGAATTCTTTTAAAAGTTGACTTCACATCTCCGGATCTACATTTCGATATTTACTGGTACTGATAAGTTTGCGAAAAAAACTTTCTGGAAAAACCAATATCGCTCATACTTATAAACTTGGTCCACCACCACTTTCATTAAAAACTGTGACGTAAATCTTTGTGAAATAAAACAGTACAACAAAGACGTGGAAAGAAGATGCAAATAAAATTAATTAACACGCAAAAGCACAGTTCGTTGACTGTCTTTCGCACGGCAAGAAGTGCAACGTTAACGAAACAAAAATATCCAAAAGCAGAAGATTCAATTATAATCATTAAGGTTAACTTTGAAACTGAATATTAAAATTGACTATTGGAAGTAATAAATTATAAGGTACGCACTAAATATATACTTAACAAATTATAATTTACACTTAAAATGAATTTAAAAACGAAAAATAACTTCAATAACTTAATGCGAAATTACTTAATGGTCTTAAAGAAAACGAAGTGAATACAACAAACTCAAATACTTGGTGTTTCACAAGAAAACGCACAAAATCAAACGACAGTTACAAAGCATGGACTAGGGAAGGTCAAAATCGTCGTAGACAAGGTTTGGGGGACGCAGACAAACAAATGAGGTGTAGTACAGTGTGTAGACTTTTACGTTGCGCGCTACCTGCACAAAACCCTGGTAAGGTCAACAATAAAGTATAATCCTTTGAAGTGATTACGAATGTATTACAGCATTTCTTTAGAAAAATACATAAGCAATTACTGCAATCTTTTAAAATCAAGTTCTTATATATTGTCGTATACCTACACAAAAAATAAATAAAACTGGCGTATAATGTTATACTACTGAAAATACATAAATGATTAATTATTTCTTAAAGGACAAGTTCATTTTGACTTGAATATTACTCGTTTATTTTAAAATTTGAGTTACACCAATAACAGAGGCGTTACATGCTTGAAAATGTGAAAACGAATACAATAAAGTGATTAGAATGGAATTATAATAAATAGAAGTGTTAATCGTATATATTTTTAAATTCTTAAACAATGAGACCTTCTTTAAGATAATGATAAAACGGAATTTCTAATAAACCAAATATTCAAGTTTTAACTAACTTTGTTACAAGTATTCGTTTATTTAAAAAAATATTTTATACAAAATTTTACATAATATTAATAATTAATCCAAATAATTATTATATCCTACATATAAAAAAACCTAGTATTTGGTCCACAAACCATTCTTATCTACACAGTCTCTTAATCTATTGAGTTTACTAATGCTTCACAAACATTATTTATGCTTAAGTACTGTAACTCAAATTTTGAAATAAATAAATAATATTGAAGTCAAAATAAAATTGCTTTTTAAGAAATATTTAATAACTGATGTATTTTCAGCAGTACTAATATTATACATGGGTTTTTATTTATTTTTTGAGTAGGTATACGACAATATAAAAACTTGATTCTTAAAGATTACAGTAATTCTTTATGTATTTTTCTAAAGAAATGTTTTAACACCTTCGTAATCACTTTAAAAGATAATACTTTATTGTCGACCTTACCAGGGTTTTGTGCAGGTAGCGCGCAACGTAAAAGTCTACACACTGTACCACCAACTTCGACTTATGGTAATAGAAGACCAATCAATCGCCTATTAATGGTTGGGTAATGCAAGTCGTTCTGTAACTCTTCGAACGGTTTACCCTCGAATCAGAAGTTTAGGATTATAATCCTATCGGTCATATCTTATGCTGCTACTGACGGAATGGACTGGAATGGCATAGAGTAGTTTTCAGTGATTAATCCCGATTCTGTTTGGGGATGCATGATAGCCTTATGAGAGTCAGGCGAAGACGGAGAACGGCGCAATGTTGAATGTTCTGTCGAACGACATGTGCACTGTAGGGATTATGGTATGGGGTGCTATAGCCTATGGGAATAAGTCTTGTTTGGTATTCATTCGAGAAAATATGACCGCTTGTTTGAATCGATATTAAATTGATTTGGCACGTCGACGTTAGGACGATAGGATAGCTTATTGAAATCACAGATCAGTCTGGTAATGTCATAACTTTATTAAAGAACGCATAGAAAAAAACGGTCAGTTCTTATAATAATAACTTAATGTAACTACGTCTTAAATAATAACATTTATTTCGTATTTATTTTTATTTTTAGTGCCAGCAAATAATTTAGAAGAAGTATGTAGTTTTTAGAATAGTGAATTAAACATCATAGCATTATTTTTGATAATTTTTTCTTAACGGTGCGGTGTCTGATTATTCCATGTCAAATCAACATGCCACTCGACTTGACCATTTCAGATTTTGTTGAAACTTTGTTTGTTTATACTCTCTGAAACCTTGAAGTCAAATATAATTTGAAAAGAGTTTTATCTAATAGTTTTTTAGCTAGAAATATAAAAATAACAAAATATCGCGTATTTATACGTGCACTGAGAGCTAAAATATGCTCTAATTTGAGTTCTATAAATCTTAGAGAGTTCAGTAATAGTTCATTTTAAAGAGGATTTAATGAGCTTTTATTTTATACAACACTTGAAAAATTTTTATTAAACACAAATATTTATTGAAATAGTGTTTTTTAATTTTTTTAGAATTTATATGTGTTTTTAAGTGAGGTTTTGTGAATACACCATAAACATTTTGCTAGTCCCCTTATTTCGCGCGCCCAGAGTGACTTGCAATCGATCGCATTATTAAACCAATTCCTAGTTCCTGGTCTTTGCAACTTTGGTTTCCGTTACACGGTAGCACTCCCTCCTCTTTTTTAAGGGACTAATGTCGCACGACGGAATAATTCGACGTTTAACTTGTTCCTAAGCTAGTTTCCAAGTCTCCGATAGGCCGACAACAGTTGATAGAGCACCGGACAGCGAGTCCCTGGTGGGGCTCTCTATCACCCTCTGATACTCGTGTTGCTGCCGCATCACGTCGCAGTCTCCTCTATCATACAAAATGGATTCCTCTGCTACCTTGCAATGTTAGAACAGCCCTCGCTCTTTTCACAGTAATGCGCCAGTATACCGAGCTTCGAAATTGGAACTAGGTTCAGATTTACCGGCGTAGCATTTTTGATAGGACTATTTGTGTAGCACTGTTTTTCGGGTGCTGCGTCACAAAACTTTTACTTAACGTTTCGCTGATCATGCTGTCAGCTTCTTCAGAAGATTTCTAAGGACTGATGTTATTGTCTTGCGTTCCTCGTTATATACCGTCTTTCGACTCCGCTTCGCTGATCCGTGTTCGTGTTCTGGTCTGTTGATTAACAGCCTTTTCTGTTCTTCTGTTGGTATAGATGAGTCTTGGATCGTATTTCTTATGCGTCGTTCAATTTTCGCAGTAGGGTCCTTGTTTAGTTTTGTGTAATGGTCTAGGTCTAGTAGAGTGTCCATTTTCCTGATGTAGATGTTCTTATCCATTATTACTGTCGCGTTACCTTTGTCCGCTCGTAGAATGATTACTTTTTCATTCTTACGTAAGTCAAGTAACGCTCTTTCCTCATTCTTCGTTATGTTTCTTGATGGTGGTTTGGCTGTCCGTAAGATACGACAAGTTTCGTGTCTTATTTCTTCAGCATCTTCGATGGGTAGATTTGCAGATGGCACATTCCACTTGAGCGATGATCTCCTCTTTTGGTATTTTTGTAGGTGCGACTGCAAAGTTGAGTTCTTTGGCAAGTACTTTTGTTTGTGCTTCGGTTAGTTGTTGCTCCGAAAGATTGATGACTGTTTTTTTTTACTATTTGTTGAAACAAATATTAGTCAGATATGCACCCCGGGCGCAATAATAAAAAATATTACAACAATGATAATTTTTACAATCAAAATCAATTAAAATGCCGCCCTGTTTATAAGAAAGGACGATATGCCGAAAACAGGTACTGTTTCTTTAACAGTAAGTGTGAATTTTTAAAACAAAGGACACTATAAGCGATTAAAAATATGATACAACATATTTATTAAATATGTGCTAACCAAACCCATAATTTTTGTAATAGAGTCGACATTTTAATGAAATTTAAAGTCGTATCTTGCAGTGTACTTTTAAAAATATATATTCTTTACAAAGAACGATTAATAAAATTGAGATTTTTTTGATTGCAATAGTTTTTACTTAATTAGTATATTACATTCTCACCCTTCTTACAAAAAATATTTTCTACATTTAATCATATCTTAATATGTATGTATTTTTATCATAACTTCTGATCTCATTATGGTCCCACTTAGAAATTTTTATAGTGTATTCACAAAACCTCACTTAAAACCATATTGTAATGAATTTTAATAACTAATTTACGAAATATTTACACGATTACAACTACACGTAACTAATTAAATCTAACGGTATTTAAGAAAAACACTTACATTAATGTGTATATTACTATCACTAGGTCCGCACATTTTAATTTTATCTAAAACTGATGCTTGTTTATGTTAACAACTCGTACCCGACGTATTTACATATGTTTCACTAGCACTGGCATTTTAATTATCTTAGCACACACTTATTTATTTAAACCGACAAAAATCTTCTTCTCGATTCAATTCGAAAAACTGACCTTAGCTCCTTTGAATACTTTTTATTGTTACCTGTGCCTAGAATGTTTTACCTCTTTCGGTCATTGTTGACAGTAGTTGACAATAACTTCGAGAACCGTTCAATATTTAAATAAAAAAACTGGTGTGGTCACCGCACGATTTTCCTATAAGGAATGATGAAGGCAGTCTACATATTTTTTTATGGTTTTGTTGTCATAAAACCATTTTGAAGTGATATGTACACGTTTGTATCGACTTCCTAGCATGCTATAATTTTTTTGAAATTAAGATATAACCGAAATATGGCAAATGGAGCTTATGTTGTCATATCGACTAACCCTTATATTTGTGCGCCTCGATATTACTTGCCCTTTTAGTAAATCAGTAAAAATAATCGTCGCAGGCAAGATTCGAATTCATTTTAAATTATAAATTAAATATCTAATAAACTGTTAATGTTAGAATTTTTTTTTATTTGAATAAATTGTTAGAAAGAATTATCTCTATAAGAAACTATAAAAATAATTCGAATAATTTACATACGTACAAAATTATATAAAAAAAGCGAGCTCCATACCAAATTTCAAGTTACTAGGACTTAGTTCGAGAGTTATCGTGGGTACATCCAAAGATAATGTAAGGAAGATGCAGCACTGTATAAACAGGTCAAACATATATAGAGAAAAATTGTTATTTTTAACGTATCTTGCTAAATGTTTGTTAAACGAGTCTCTAATTATTTAAAAGTTTATTTATAATATGGATGGCGTCATCATTTTTCTGATTTTTTGTCATATTCATAGCTTTCGTAAATATTTTTGGTCACCGCTTTTAAAAATTACCACAATCATTCCAATCAAAAATTTAAACACTTTTTTGATTGATATATTTTTGATTTTATAATATATGTATCTGAAATATGATTTTATTTTCAGTTCAATCGTCGCCATGGACAAAAGTCTCTTCAGAAAACGCCTTCTTCAATTTTTAGTGGCTATGCCAATTATATCCATAGTAAACAATGTATTAAAATATTCTGTAGGCGATTTAAAAATCCGTTTAAGAACAAATATGACACGCAATTTATATGACGAGTATCTTAAAAAGTTTACTTATTATCGTATGGCTAATTTGGACAGTCGAATAACAAATGCCGATCAATTATTAACAACAGACATTGATAAATTTTGTGAATCTGTAGCTGATTTATATTGCAATGTAGCCAAACCGTGCTTAGATATTGGAATCTACGTATATAGATTAACTAAAAGCGTTGGTTATGGAACACCAGCTATAATGTTGGGTTACTTAGTCATATCCGGAGCTTTGTTAACATATCTTAGGAGACCAACTGGTAGACTCACCGTTACAGAACAAAAGTTAGAGGGAGAATTTAGACACATAAACGCTAGAATTATTACGCATTCAGAAGAAATCGCATTTTACCAGGGTAATCTGCGAGAAAAAGCTACTTTACTCTCTAGTTTCAATAAATTAGTTACTCATTTACGGAAATTTTTACGTTTCCGTATTATTATGGGTATTACGGATAATATAATAGCAAAATATGTAGCTACGGTGGTAGGATTTTGGGCTGTTTCAAAACCGTTTATGGCTGGTGTTGATGGTATTGCTAATGTTAGCCACGCAGAACGGTCACGGTTGTATTATACTTACGGACGTATGTTGCTGAAACTTGCTGAAGCTATTGGTAGACTTGTTTTGGCTGGCCGCGAGCTTACCAGATTAGCTGGTTTTACAGCGCGAGTTACTCAACTCAGACACGTACTTGCGGAATTAAACGACGGAAAATATCAAAGAACGATGATTGCCGGTTCTGAAAATTTAAGTGCAAATGGAGGACGGTTAATTTTTAGAGATAAAATAATTAAGTTTGATAAGGTTCCTGTTATGACACCTAATGGTGATGTGCTTATTAAAGAGTTGTCTGTTGAAATACATTCTGGAATGAATGTATTAGTTTGCGGTCCAAATGGGGCTGGAAAAAGCTCTTTGTTTAGAATATTAGGAGAACTTTGGCCTCTATTTGGGGGAGAATTAATAAAACCGCCGAGAGGTAAATTATTTTACATACCTCAAAAACCGTATATGACGCTAGGATGTTTAAGAGATCAAATTACTTATCCTCATTCGGGTGCCGAAGCGATACGGCGCGGTTCAACCGATGCTAAGTTGGAACAACATCTTAAGAGAGTTCAGTTAGAGTATTTATTGGAAAGAGAAGGAGGATTAGACGCGGTTGCCGATTGGTTGGATGTGTTGAGTGGAGGGGAAAAACAAAGAATCGCTATGGCTAGATTATTTTATCACGCTCCACAATTTGCTATTTTAGATGAATGTACTAGCGCTGTTTCGGTTGATGTCGAAGGCAGCATGTACAGGTACTGTCGGGATGTTGGCATTACGCTGTTAACAGTCTCTCATAGAAAATCTTTATGGCAGCATCACGAATATGTCCTTCATCTTGATGGTCGTGGCAATTATAATTTTAAGCCAATTGAAGACGGTACAGAAGAGTTTGGTTCATAAGCAATCTATTGCCTTTTGATGGCAGCACGTTATTTTTTTACCCTATAATAACTGTAGAATTTAAAGCGTAATACCAATGATCTTTAGGTGTATTAAATGTATTTTTAATTAAAAATTAAGTGAACTCAAAATTTTTTTAGTATTCGACATTAACTCATCAATTAGAACAATCGTACCTACCCACAAAAAAACTATATTTTTAAAGGTTTTAATTTAAAAAAAACTAAGCAAAAAAATATGAACCAAGTAATTAGTTCGCTTTAAACAAATTTGTAAATATCGTTGTTTTAAGTGTAAAGAAATTTCTACATGTATGCAGGATCATACTCGAACTTATTAAAAAGTTCTCTAATACTTTATTAGTTTAATTTTTGTTTGTTTTTGAAATGTTTTATTTTCATTACATTGTTTATGTGTTCGGTTTTGGGTAATTTATTACATAAAATAAATATTTTTGCTTAATCATTCTTTTTTTAATTGCCCTTTTATACTATAGGTTATAACGATCTTAAAAAACGTATAATTTGAATAAATTGTTTTTTAATTAAGTATTGTTTGTAAAAAAGGAAGGTTTACCAGTTTGATTCAGAAACATTAAGTTAGTTTTTTTTTATTACTATTAATGAAATTGAAAATATGGTTTAGTGAATATTTTGGAGAGTAAATTAAGGTAAGTAAGTTTATTAATAGATGAAATAATTGTGTATCTATGTACGCTATATTATTTAAAACCAGATTTACAACTTACGAACTTTGAAATACTATTTATCTTGAACAGAGTCGTAGCTGCGGGGACTTCAAGGTTATTTTATTGTTTCTCTTGTTACTATTAAATTTTGGTGGGCGTAAAATTCAATTCTTTTCTTAGGGGCTTATGGTTGTAATGATATGAGATTAACGTAGACTATTTGTGTGTAGTGAGTAATATTTTTGAGGTTGCCTCGTACGTATTTTGTGTGTGACATTAAGAAGTGAGTAGCGTGTTACGTAAATACAACAGGGAAACAATAACAGATACGAATAGGAGTACGTCGGGATTAATAAAAAAAACACGATAAGTGTGTGCTGACAATAAATAATCCCATAGCAAAACATACTCTTAATAAAACTTATTAATGGGTTGTGAAAAAATAAACCTAAGTAATAAATGAAAGTGTTGGTATCTGTTGATCGTTTTCCTCATACAGTGACTTCATGGAAAAGTGATTTCTGGAGCTTGTTCAACGCGGTCTTCGGACAACCGCAAAGAGACCAAGATTATACCTTTAGTATCCCCAATTTTCTTATTTTTTATTGTTTTACTATAAGTTTATTTTATTGTTAAAGTTAAATACATATATGCTTGGTAATACAGTGCACCCCGCTTAATAGATTTACGTTGGGACTTGGGGTTTTTGTTAACAATAACCGAATGATATATCCAAAATTCAGAAAAAAACATTTATATTGGTTAAAGAGCAATAAATATATACAGCGTATATCGGATTAACAGGTTGTTAACTTAGAAGGGAAAATCATAGCATCAATACAAGCAAAGAAAAAATCATAAAACGTTTAAGAAAAATAAAAATTTTAAATCAAATAAATCGAAAATTGCGGACCTGTAGTATTAGTTTGCTGACACCGTTAATAAAAAGAAATCAAAAATATCGTAATAATGTTGAATTCACTGTTTTAGAAATACGCATTTTTCTCAGTAGGGTCACGGCGCACACATGCATCAGGTCTGAAGGCGCGCCGAAGGTGCAGTACGTTAATTTTATGTAGACATATTTTGATTTCAGTAAATATAGTTTGGTTATGGATTCTAAACTAAACATTGTCAATGTGTAAAGAAACCAGTGCGTGTTGCATAAATACAAATATACGTATTTCTCTTATGGATAAACGTTCCTTTTTATATTCTTCGTCACTACTAAGGTTTCGTTTAACATGTAGTGCGGTGAACGGGAAGCACCCCCCATGCACATTTTGCATTCAAACCACCTATGACTATGTTTGAGCAACATATTTATGCTATATGCTTCGACGTCGTTGTTTAGGAATTTAATCCGTGGCGGCTGGTGGTCAATCATATAATAGGGTCATTTCAAAAACCCAATTATCGCAAAGTCTAAAAAAACATTCTTACATTAACACGATTTATATTTAAGATATTCGTTCATCTTTACAATTATCAAAATGATCGATAAAAATTTACAGTTTTTAATGGAAGACTTTTCAATTAATAGCATAGCAATACGCACGACTTTCTTGTCCCATAGTATTGCCGATTGCGTAGAATTGATTTAATTTTTTTTACGTAGAGGAGCATCCCTCACTTTCCACGGTAGTCGCAGGTAAAGTCATTCATTATTTTATTTAATATATGTATGTATCTATTTTCACAGCCATTTTTATTGTGGTCTTTAATTGACTTTCGGCAAGCGCTGTCCAATTGTATTTGTAAGCGAATATTAACGCAACCAAGAGTAGCATAATTCATACAACTTTTCATATGATTCCCCGTAACGAGCGCTTTTTCACTTTTTCTTTTAAACGCTATAAATTATTTTGACATAATGAATCATGTAAAACCAGCAAACCTACAAAACAGTAAAATCTAATATTTACTTTAAATTCACAAATCCTATCTGACGAATCATACATAGATTTTTTTAAATTACTATGGACTTCTTTAGTTTTATGTTTACCGGTCTTACGAATTTCAAGTTAAGGCTGAGGACGAGCATTAAATTTAAATTCTAAACCTCTAAACTAATGTCTTGTACCACCATCATTATGAAACAAAAACGATAAGTTCTTCTTTTCTAACTCGCATAAAATTATGTTATGTGTGTTTCACTATTGATTGCAATAACTATATCATTTACGTAATAGAGAAGGCTTCCACGGCCGGAATCTATACTAACATTCGAATGTCTTCCGTAGAACTTCTACGGAGTTTAGAATCTGGCTTGGTTCACAAGTTGATTACCTAACTCGGTAGTGGTTCTTTGTTAGATTTTCGTTTGTTTTTTCAGGTTATCGTTTTTTTTTTACCTTTTCAGAGTTTAGGTTATGGCTTGTTTCACAAGTGGATAACCTAACTTTTGAGAAGTTCTTAGTTAGATTGCGATTGCTTGTTTGAGTTTTGCGATTTATCTCACGCCCTGATGAAGCACCTTATGAAAGTGGGCGAAACGTTGGCAGCTTCGGTTGCAACTATGACACGGTCTAAACCCGGAAGACATTCGAATATATCATTTACGATTCGGCTTCAATATTATGCACTCGGGCACACGTAAATGTGAGCCTCCGGTAGATTCGCAAGTATTCGTATCTCAATTTAAACGCATGAAATTCAAACTAATAATTTGATTTAAACGCCAATTTTCTGTAATTTTAAAGTAAATAAAATACCAACCCTATATATTTTTCCGGAGGGTCATTAACCAAATGACCTAATAGAGAAGCCGCTACTGAATTTAACAATCTCTATTTAATACATTGCAGGGTTATTTAAACCATGTTAGAGATATGAGATGCTTTATAGAGGTCCAATAAAAAGAATGCTGTCTGCAAGAGTTGTTAATAAATTCTAACTATATTTAAACAGGAAAACTCCTGTAGAAACAAGCAAAACACAAATTGAAAGCACGCATCGCCACCGGCGTCCCGTACACCGCCTAACTAACAACAGCTATCAGCTCCTTGGCTGAAATTTTGCCAACAATCTCAATCAGGTTGCGTTCTGTCTTGTCGGTTTTCGTAGTCCTGTATAAGGAAAGTTCCAGTTTCGATTCTTTACAACATTAGAACACTGTCATATTGTGTAAGTAGTGCTTTAGTGAAGTATTATTGTAATTGTTCATATTATATATATGTATAATAAATATAATTCGGCATATTATTTATATCTATATATTATATATATATAAATGTTATGTTGGTTTGTGTACGCTTCAAAAACTCAAAAAGTTCTGCACCGATTGAGTTGAAATTTTAACATGATAAAAAATCCGCATCAAGGATTGTTTATATCTATTTTTTGCATCAGTCACATATCTGCGACCGCGACAAAATAGTTTTTTTAACGATCAGCTGTGTACCAGTGACCGCGCCATCTACCATAAGCGATGAAAACACTCGCTGACAATCGCAATAATAATGACAGGATAATGACGCAGTCACATGAGAAACAATTTCGTTCCCAATTACATTGTTTATTTACAAAAAAAATTGCATCTGATTCTGATTATTATACAATCTGAATTAAATATTTACTTAAATCAAGAATTTTTGCTGTGATAGTGTTGTGATCGAACTGCGCCTTTCATCAAATCGTAAGTAGAGGTTATATTTTATATCAAAGGTGGACAGTAAAAATATTATGAACTAACAGGCAAAATAAAAGGACTTATTATAATTCAAGTGAATTTCTAACAGAAGTGAGTGGTTATATCTTTTTTATTACATCTAACACGTGGACGTAATTATATTATTTATTTTGGATTAACCTCACTTTTAATGTATATAAATATAATTACATTAAAACTAGCAATTATTAATTAATACGAATGTCAACCATTCAATCACAATGTGCTACTGCGAAGCGTGGCAGGGTACAGCTAGTATATTATATATATCTCACGGCGACGGTCGGTTAAAAGTTATCAAGAACTGTTAAAGCTAGAAATTTGAAATTTTGCACATGCGACTTGCTGTATTTAATCTATTAAATAAAATTATTTTCCAAATGGCAGCACTTCCGGAAATACCGGAAGTGAGCATCAACATGTTTATTTTAAATACAAATCAGACAATTTTTTTCGCATTCTGATGTGTCATAAAATGTTTAGTATGTATGCTTGACATAATCGTCGTATCAATTTTTATTGTTGAGGAAAAAAATTTTTTTCACTGAAAATTTTCAAAATCTTGTTTAGGAAATAAAATTGAAAATCGAAAGTAGTAAAAGTTACGGAAATGGGATTTTAGGTTCTCAATGCCAAAAGATGAGACACAATTGTCTGTAATAGATAATAAAAAATTGCCCGCGGTTACGTATTTCGAGACTTAAGAAAAACTTTAAAGTCTCGTTTTTCAAATAGAACGCCTATTAAATTATCAGTTCATTGGATGCAGAAATAAATTTTCTTTAAATTGGTATACCATATTCTTATACCTAAAATCAATGATTACAGAGTTATTTACATTTTTCTATTCAAATTTATAATTACATAGATACTGTACAAATTTTAATTCAATTGTTTTTTATGTTTTTATTTTACAATAATTGTCAGTTAGCTATCAGGTAATTACATTTACGTTTGTTATTAGTGTTATCTGTTTGAATGTTTATTTTTGCGCTTGATATGTGTTTTTAATTGGGCAATATGGAATACACAAATGCTGATATTCTAAGTTTGTTTTACATTCATGGCGAGTCTGCTCGTATTACTTTTCGGACCTGCAGGACCTTGAACGAAACATATCTGCATTTGCCTGTAATGACAGAACAAAAATTCAGGAGGATTGAAAAGAAATTGTCTCCAGCTGCAGAAACCAATGTATTGGGATACTTTAATGTTTTCTCTAAAAGTTCTGTTCGATCGGCGATACTCAAGAAGTTTGATAGATAGAATTTTAAATAATCATAAAATGCACGATTTTAAATTTTCGACTGGCCAAGAATTACATTCACAAGATCAAATTCAACGGGTGCAGTATTGCTAAATGATGCTTGTGAAGATTCAAGAAGATCCAAATTTTCTTCAAAAAATTATTTCGTCGGATGAATTAAAATTTTCTAAAGAGATTAATCGGCATAATATACACATTTGGTCGCATGAAAATTCATTTGTAATCAGACCATACAATTATCAGCAAAAGTTTAGCTTCAACGTGTTTGCAATGTTAATGAACCACCGCATGTATTATTTTATTTATGACAAGAATTTAAACGGTAAAAGATGTTTAAGTATTTTAAGAAACCAGGTACATGCGTTTTGCAAACTTTACCACAAGTCGAGTTAGAAACATGCTGGTATCAATTAGATGGTACTCTCGCTCATTGTACCGCTGCGGTCGGTCATCAATTGGAACAAATCTTCGAAGACCGATGGATTAGACGTCTGGGTTCTTGGTTGTGGCCAGCACGATCACCAGATCTAACGCTATTGGATTTTTATTTGTGGGGCACTATTAAATCAAAAGTGTACGGAACTCCTGTTAATACCAGAGAAGATTCTGGATGTTGAAACATGTCTTATGAAATGTATGGAAGTGAATGGTACCCATTTCGAAAATTTAATATAACTAATCCCAAACTGCAATGTAAGCTTGCAGCAATATTGTCATAACAAATTTCGAGGTTTGCAGCAAGTTTGTCCGAAGTTGACTAAGGAAGCAATAACAAGCTTGTGACAACCTTGTCTCGACAAACTTGCAGCAATATTGTCATGACAAGTTTGGAGGCTTTCGGCACGTTTGCTGGAAGTTTGCAGCAAGCTACTCTTAATTTCTCAAGCGTGTCGTCACAGTTGCTTATATTACCCATAATGCTGTAAACTTGCAGCAAGATTCGTATACTTGGCAAGGAAAAATTAAGCTAAAAGCAAACTTGTAAGTTTACATGCTATCTGGGATGGGTTTAAATTAGTCAAGAGGTGATTCCATGACCCGGGCAGCGTAGAACATATCGCATACGTTTCGCACACGCTTCAAATTTTTATTATAATTTAGTTATCGTTCATTTGAAAATTTTCAAAGTCAACCATGTTTTGTAAAGTACCTATGTAATTATAAATTTGAATAGAAAAATGTAAACAACTGTGTAATCATTAATTTTAGGTATAGGAACATGGTATATCAATTTAAAGGAAATTTATTTATATGCATCGAACGGACTGATAATTAAATAGGCATTCTATTTGAAAGATTTCTAACAATTGCAGTTTTATCAGATATTTAATTTGTAATTTAAAATGAATTCACAAATATAATATAGTTTCGAATCCTGCCTGGGACGATTTTTTTTACTGATTTACTAAAGGGGTAAGTATAATATCGAAGTGCACAAATATAAGGGTTAGTCGGTATTATTGTTGATTTAAACAATAACACTAAGAAAAAGTTTGTTTAATTTAAAAAAGGTTAGAATATAAAATACTGAACATAAAATAAGGTGACACATGAACTTACTACAAATACAAAAAAGGTAACTGACGCTACAGTGATCAATCGTATCAACATAAGTACTACAAAAAGATAGTGACAAAACATTAGGGATATTTTGTATTTTCATCAGATATGATCTTAACAAAATCGAGCAGAAAAATTTCAAAAAAATTATAGCGTGCTAGGAAATCAATACAAACATGTACATATCACTTCAAAATTGTTTTATGACATCATAACCTTAAAAAAATATGTAAACATTCCTTCATCATTGCTTATAGGAAAGTCGTGTGGTGACCACACTAGTTTTTTAGATGTTTTTTGCAAACCTCATCAGCATTGACTGAAAATACTCGATGAAAATTAAAACTGCGGACAAATTGGATGTCTCTCGAAAAATTGTGTGTAAAGAAAATTCGTGGTATCAAAAATAATTGATGAGCTGCGATGAACACTTCCTTAAAATAACTGTCATACATGCTGCCACCTTTATAAAATCGCAATTGCGGCTAACAAAAACTGCTCCGAAGAGTTCTAGATATTCTAATTAGTTTTTCCAGTTTGCATTAGGAGTTCTGTTTATTTTGATTTCAATATACAATTTTATTAATAGTGTATGTTGCACGTTAATTATTTTTGTTTTGTAAAAGTTAAATTATAATATAATAAAGTTTTTTTTTTTAAATCTTAATACATTAACACTAGACCGTCAAAACTTGCTATACAGTTTGATAAGAAGTAACTACGGGACACGTATAAATTTCATATCAGTGTTGACTATATGCATATCTAAATTTTGCATTACCATCTTATAAAGAGGATACTTGTTCGCGGATCATTTTAAGATTTGTAATTTACGTTCTATGAAATAAATATTAGTTACTTTTACTGAATTTTAAATTTAAAAATAATTAGTTTGTTTTAACAGTATTAAATAATTTCCGTTGTTATTACATAAATAGCATAAAATTGATTTAAAAAGAAAATAACATCGGGCGTGAAAAAATGAATGACACCGACGCTTTAAATTAAAAATATTAAAATTTGAATTACCATTGCATTTACGTATGTATTAACATACCTTCTATAGTGTATTTGATTTGTATATTTTACTATTTTTATATTATTGTATTATTAAACAATTGTTTAACTATAATTTTAATGGGCACCATGAAAATTTTTGCACACAGGCGCCACCGAGTTCTGCTTCTCAGTAATCTACTGACACTAAAAATAAATACAAAATAATGTTATCATATAAGACGTAATTAAGTGAAGTTGTTAATTTAGGAACACACATGCTTACAAAATACTTGAATAAATAAATAACACTGCAAAAATAAAGCTAAATATGCAAAATAATTATTTTTAGGTTACAATGATAAAATTTCATTCTAAACAAACGTGTGTTGTGAAAATTCAGCTAAAAAAATCATGCAAAATAGATTATTGTTTATGTTTAGAATCAAACCCGAGAAAAAAACTGATATAAACCGAAATTATGAACTATAAGCGATGTTTTTTTTTCCATGCAGTGGCATACGTCCAGTAGGATCTTTAATAAAGTGATAACATTACCCGACTGATAACATTATCCGTGATTTCAATAAGCGGCGTGCACTGTATCAGTAGTATTCATTGATATACCCTGGAACTCGATAATAATAAAATCAAACAAATAAGATATTGAAGTTGAATCAAAAAAGATATTTCACAACATGATCTCAGCCAGGACGCTGTTCTTGAACAAGGAAATGTGGTAAATATATTTTTTTCTAATGCGAGTAGTGTGTCCATAAAAGATGCAATCTCACTGAATTATCGTAAACCGTCTTCAGGAATCAACCCAAAACTGCAAAATATGTTGCTTATCTACAACTAACAACCTACTACCATCAAAGGTTGACCACCAGTTTAAAATTTTAAATGTTTTAAAATTTGGTGTTTGCTTACTAAACCTAAAGTTTGTACCTAACCCTAGTTGTGCTATCAGAACTGTATTATCGTATTATTTTTTTTCTTTATGTAGTACATCATTACAACTTTGTCGCTATCAGCATCCGGCTTTTTTGTTATTTTTTTATCAGTTTACCCTCATTTTGCTACTAAAAAGCGATTTTTTATGTTAGACCAAAAAATTAAATTAGCAAACATAAACTTTGTTGAATTTTTGGTTTATGATGGCGGTAGTGACAGCAAAATAAAACGACCAACTACAGGTTAGATGGTAGCTTTTAACAACAATGTTTTTTGTGTTTAGTTTTTTTAATTTGTTTTAGGTTAATTCTAATAACTAAGCCGCAACATATTGGATAAATTTAATAATAGCATAACTTAGATAACATACCAAATTCGCGTAAGCAAGTTACTCATGAACATACTGAACAAAGATATTGTATCAAATAAATAATTAGACTGTAATTAATACAGGTCATTCATATATGAATCATGAAGTAATTGCGTTTTGATAAATATTCGACAAAGAATCGCTGTTGCGTAGTACTTTGATTTCTTCACGCTTAGGTATTAACGATATTAATTGCGATTATGATAGCAAAAAACTAAAGGACGAAGTTAAGGTCGGGAAAAACCTTCGCTCTTACTTCTGGTTCATGGAAAAGAGTGTAAATACGAACCACAAAATGAATTGATGTAAATGTGCTAACTATGAATCAGTTCGTTTTATTAAAATTTATGATCGAGGCATGTGTTAACAACTAAAATCGCATCATTTTAATTTAATTCACTACTTATTCTTAACGCTTATATAATAATATTACAGTAAATGTATAGAATAGTACTTGCAACGACCGTTCATAATTAATGATCAAAGACTGATACGGTTCGACCCGAACGAGGTAACACTAGTATTAAGTAGTTCCTGTCTTTAAACGAACTGTAGCGTTTGATTGAATCAAAACGTGTACATTAAGCTACAAGATATATATTATTTCTATTACGTTTCACCGATACTCAATTTAGATGAAAACTGTACGGCATTATAAGGTGCTGGATAGGTTCAAGTGTATTTTAGCATATGACATGAATATGCTATTCAGATGTTGTTAATATTTTAATGTGCTGAATACTTTCAAATCATGTTTGTGTCGACTTATCAAAATTTTCAAACAATATCAATATTTTGATATAAATAGTATTTACAATTGCGTTATTTAATGTTTTCAAGCAAAACGTTCGGACAGGTCAATTTTACGTTTTAATTAGCCACCGCATGACAAAAATTTTTCTTATGACGCTTTATATTTTTGCACAATTAGTTTTTTTTCTTAAATTATGGTGTAAAAAAATTGATTAGATAACTATTTTTTTGAGAAAATAACACATTTACTGTAAAAAATAAAAATGTAACTTTAATGGAAGAAAATCATAATTAAACCTCAAAAACAAACGAAATTTATCGCAAATGTTCAAATTGCGTTCTGTTAACCATTTGGCACTGACCGATACGAGTGTACACATTTGCTACACTTCGCTCAAGGACTCTAGGAGTACCGTGCTTCACTTCAGGGCGAATTTTTTGCTGCAGCTCGTCTAAATTATTTGGCCTATTAAAATTATCAAAAGCTTTGATTTTAAATAACCCCACAGAAAAAACTCTAAAGAAGTCAAGTCTGAGGAACGCGGTAGACACTCAATTGCTCCTCGATGTCCTATCCACCTTCCAGGAAATGTGGCGTCAAGGTATAGATGGACGTTCATTTCAAAATGAGGAGACGCCCCATCTTGTTGAAACCAAATATCCTGATGGGGTACATCTGCTTCGTCATAATTTGGAAACAACAACAAATAACGTGAGGCTGTAAGGTTCCCTGCAAAAAAAGTAAGGTCACATTAAACGCCGTCCGTTTATTCCAATCCAAAGATTTAATTTTCTTTGGCGTTGACTTGAGAGTGTTGACTCCAGTGGGGATTTTTTCTTGTGCAATACCTGCAATTGTGACGATGTACTGTCCCATTTAGACAAAAAGTAAGTTTATCACAAAAATAGCATATTGCTTAAAAAATTGGGATCTCCATCGTACCGTAACATTAGTTCTTTGCAAAACTGCAAGCGGCGGTCTGGGCCATCCTCGTTTAATTCGTGAATCCATTAAATTTTGTAAGGATTATATTTCTCTTTCTTGAACAACTTCACGACAAAAGAGTGGTCTATGTTGTTATTTAGGGCTAGCTACCTTGTAAAATGGTGAGGATTTTTTTTTAGCTTTAAGTAACACATCTAATCGAGTTTCTTCGTTTACTCGAGATCGACCTTGCCGAGGTAAATCATGGACGGATCTCGTTTCAGTAAATTTGGCAACCAATTTACTTACTGTGCATCTTGCAATAGGCGGTCTATTAGCATGTTTTTGGTTGAATAATTCACATGTTTTCTTATGTGTTCTTAGCTTATCAAGATATCCAACCATTATTAGAATTTCTATTTTTTTCCCGTTCAGTTAAAGGTGCCATTTTTTGTTAACGGCAAAGAGAATTCGCTTTTAGAAATGGTAAATGCTTTTTTCACACTCCCACTAAATCAAGTGATGTAATAAAAAAGTTAAATTTACCAGTAGTTTTTGTTTCATCCGTCAAAAATGATACAGACACTCGCTTCGGTCAGTGACAAATGGTTAATGGAGCGCAATTTGAATATTTGCGTTAAATTTCGTTTGTTTTTGAGGTTTAATTATGATTTTCTTCCATTGAAGTTACATTTTTATTTCTTACGGTAAATTAGTTATTTCCTCAAAAAAATAGTTATCTAAGGTACCAACTTTTTTACACCATAATTTAAGTAGTTGGACCATCTAATAGTAGTAGTTTAACTTTATTTGATTGCTTACTTAGCTTACAAATTGCTTTGTGTTTCTCCTATTTAAAATTTATCTTTTTTTTTACATTTACACTACATTAAATTCTATTTACATTTTTACTTTTTTACGTTTCATTTTTCCTCCTCTCCTCTTAACTTTTTTCTCCTCCATACTTCTTCCATTCATTTCGCTCTTTTTCCGTTTTCTTCTAAGATTTCCTCTACTTCCTTAACCTCTTCTCTTAACTCTCTGCATTTATCTCTTATGTGATTAAGGTCTTCCGTCTCTTCTCCACATAATTTACACATCTTTTCTTCTTTTTTCCAGTATGTATTACCTTACTAGTCGTTCCCACTCTTGAACCGTGCTATCATTTTATTCTTCTTGTTGCTTTTATTCCCTTTAACATTTAAATATTCTGGCACCGCTTCACCCTTTATATTCTTATAGTTCATATTATATCTGCCCTCTTTTATCCTTGTCCATTTTTCTTTATAATATACCCCAGTGTGTTAGGGCTGGTGTTCAAAATAAATAATTATAGTGGACTGTATATAAAAATGTGTATTCACCACTGCAGCTTGACAAGTAATGGTTACAAAATGATATTTTTTAAGGAAGGTACCTGCACATTCTTTGGGTTAACTGACAAGTACCCTCCGGATTACATAAATCTTTATAACTAATTCTAAGTACATACTGTACACAAAATAAAAATGCAAATATGAAGATATAATACAGAAATTAAATTTAACCAAACATACCGCCCCCTTTGAAAGTTCCCTATTGTAACTTTCTAAATGTCTACTCTACTTTACTTAAACAAAACATTAGTCAATATCAATTGGTAATAAACACAGTTTCACTACCGCGCACTTTGAAATGCCATTGGTAATTTTAATCGAGACCACTCTGGAAACACCGTCAGGACCTGGATGTAGGTTCACAACTCTGCCTAATCGCCAGTACAACGGTGGTGTGTTGTCTTCCTTTACTAAAACCATCGCTCCCACCTTAATCAATTCATTGTGTTTTTTCAACCATTTTTGCCTTTTTTGCAAGCAGGACAGATACTCCGTGGACCAGCGCTGCCAGAAATGTTGCACCATTTGTCGCATTAATTTGTATCGATTTAATTGATCGATTTTAATTACTTCTTCGTGTCTTTCCGGAATTGCAATTAATATGTCTCCTATTAGGAAGTGTCCGGGTGTTAAGGCGGTAAGGTCATTAGGATCATGGGACAAAGGTGTTAGCGGTCTAGAATTCATAACAGCTTCGATTTGAACGATGACGGTAGTCAGTTCTTCGAATGTTAAAGATCTATTTGCAATAATTTTTTTCATGTGTAACTTAGCTATTTTAATGTTTGATTCCCATAAGCCCCCAAAATGCGGCGACCTCGGCGGAATAAATCTCCACTCAATGCTATTTGTTTCTAAATAATTTTTAAATTTTGAATCGGTCAAAGCGGATATTATACCTTTCAATTCACGATTTGCCCCAACAAAGTTACTTCCATTATCTGATACAAATCTTTTTAAAGCATTTAAAAATGACTTTGTAGTCAGGTCTCCTGCTAATTCTAAGTGCACAGCCTTTGTAGCCATACAAACAAAGATGCATAAATAAGCATTTATAATTTTTCTATTTTTTAGTTTACCGTCTTTAATCAAGAAGGGACCGGCGTAATCAATTCCAGTATTTAAAAAAGGTCTTCCGGGCACGACTCGTTCTGAAGGCAATTGCCCCATTTGTGGCTGAATGACTACCTTTTGAAATCGTGCGCAGACTACGCACTTGTGCAAAATATTTTTAACAGTGCTCCGCCCCTTGAGTGGCCAAAATTTTGTTCGCACAGCTGCTAATGTACCTTCTACTCCAGTGTGCATGTTTCTTATGTGCTCGTGTTTAATAATTAACGTTGTTAAAATGTGCGAAGATGACAATATTATAGGAAATTTTTGATAATAATTAACGTTTGCGTTTAACAGTCTTCCCCCCACTCTAAGTATGCCTGAATTGTCTAAAAATGGATTCAATGAATTTAACCTACTGCTACCTGATAATGTCTTTGATATACTTAATAAATTAATTTCGTTTGAAAAATCTTGTGACTGGGCCTGACGTATTAACGTAAACATAGCTTCTTCTAATTCATCTGTTTGTAATCCTCCTAATATTTTTTTATATTTATGTGTGGTTACATTCTTTGCGAATCTTAACATATAAGCTACAACTCTTTGTAACCTACCTAATGTTGAATATTTGACGAAAATATCATTGTCGGTATCTATAGCGTTAGACGTAACTAGCACCGATATCTTTCTTTCCGGGATGTCACTCACATTAATAAATTTAGAAGTTGGTATCTGGTCTGTTATGAGCCAGTTCGGTCCGGCCCACCATATTCGTAAATGATCTGAACTTATAGAACTAACTCCGCGCGATATCAAATCAGCAGGGTTTTCGGAAGATATGACGTGACCCCACTGTTTTGGATTACTAAGAATTTGAATTTCTGACACCCTATTTGCCACAAACACGTGACAATTATTTGGATCTGAAGATATCCATGCTAATACTATGGTTGAGTCGCACCAATACTTTACCTCTGAGATTTTAAATTTTATTGAATGCAAGACCTTACTCATTAGTTGAGCTAATAGAACTGCTCCACACAACTCTAATCGCGGTAACGTAATTTTTTTAATAGGAGCTACACGTGATTTTGCGCATAATAACCGTACACACCTTCTCCCATCCGCGTCAACTGTTCGCAAATAAACGCAACACCCGTATGCTGCTTCGGAAGCGTCACAAAATCCGTGTATTTCCGCCGTTATCCAATTCTTTATTGTTGCTTGCCTAGGTAACTCAATAGTTTCTAACGAACTTATTAAATATTCTAATTTATTCCATTGAAGCCGAATAGGATATGGCAATTCATCGTCCCAATCTAATTTTAATTTCCACAACCCTTGTAAAATTAATTTGGCATTAATTGTTATCGGTCCTACTAAACCCAAAGGGTCAAATATTTGTGCAATAACCGATAAAATCATTCTTTTTGTTAGTGATTTATTACGATCTCGCAATTCAACCGAATATTTAAGTGTGTCTAACTTGGGATTCCATAAAATTCCTAAAGTTTTCTTTTCCGAATCTGAATCTAATATATAATATTGTGATACATTTAATTTATTTGCATCATCATTAAATATTTTTGGCTCATTTGATACCCATTGACGTAGTACAAATCCAGCGGTACTCAAAATGTCGCTAATTTGATTTTTCAGCTTAATTACTGATTCGATTGTATTTGTGCCCGTTATCAAGTCGTCCATATAAAAATCTCGTGTAATTACTTCACCTGCTTCCGGAAACGTTTGTTTTGCCTGTGTACCTAATTGCTGAAGGCATCTAGTTGCTAAGAATGAAGCTGGCGCAGTGCCGTACGTTAGCGTGTTTAATCTATAATGACGAAGTGGTTGATCTGGTTCATACCGAAATACAATTCTTTGCAAATCTCGTTGATTTGAATCTACATTTACTTGCCGATACATCTTACTGATGTCTCCGGTTATTACATAATTATGGG
This sequence comes from Aquatica leii, assembly GCA_035610365.1. Classification (NCBI taxonomy): domain Eukaryota; kingdom Metazoa; phylum Arthropoda; class Insecta; order Coleoptera; family Lampyridae; genus Aquatica; species Aquatica leii. The sequence goes on from CM069436.1 coordinate 54,826,403, forward strand.
TTCTAAAACGCAATAAAATCGAAAATAAATCATCTTGTATACAAGGACCTGCTAATAAACTGTCGTTCAACGAATAACCAGACGATGTTTTAGCTGAGGCGTCGAATACCACCCGCAATTTTGTTGTCAGACTCATTTCTTTGATTATACCGTGATGCGGTAGATAGAATACCTCGTTAGGTGATTCCTCCAATTCGTTTATTTCTGTCATGTGACCTAAACGCTCATACTCTGACATGAACTCGTTATACTGTTTTTTTAACACAGGGTCCTTTGACAATTTTTTCTCTAACGCATCGAACCTTTTAATCGCATTTTTTAACGAGTCACCTAAAGATACCGTTTCGAGTTTACGCGGTAATTTTACTATAAATCGTCCGTTATGATCGCGTTTTACGGTATTTACAAATAAATCTTCACATACGCGCTCTACTGGTGTTAACTCTCGTTTCATCATGCATTCCTCAATTTTCCAAAATTTTTCTAATTGTAACTGCACATTTGTATTTACTGTAACGCAAGATATAATTTTATTTTCTGTTTCATATATTGATCCCGTAATTACCCATCCAAGTTTAGTGTTCTGTGCAGTAAGATTTTGCATATTCAATTTAATACGACCTACACATAGTAAGTCCCAAAATATATTAGCACCCAGTAGCATATCTATTTTATTTGGTACATTGAACGTTTGATCTGATATCTGGATGCTTTTAGGTATATCTAAATTACTAACATTTATAAGGTTAATTGGGATATTATCAGTAATTTTATCTAAAATTAAAAATTGCAATTCAGTCCTGAATTCATTAATTTTTGATTTTATTGTTGCGTTAAATCTACGGTTTAAGTAAGTTACCTTATTGTTTATTCCCGAAATAGTCACATTTGAAATTTCACTAGTTAGTTTCAACCGTTCAAATAGCTCTGTAGTGACAAAATTTGTTTGTGAGCCCGAGTCGAGAAGTGCACGACACGTAACTGAATTTCCGTATCTATCCTCTACATCTAACAATGCTGTTGATAATAACGTATAATTAATATTTTGGAAACAATGCATTGATTTACTTGCATGAGCTTGATCATTGCTTGTAGGCACAATAGTTGGTGGCTGATTGACATATTCGACCGCGGTGATTGTTTTTCTCAAATCATTACTACAATTAATTTCGCTAGGCACGAAGTCTTTATGCAATAAAGTATTGTGATTACGATTACATTTCCTACAGCCGCGTGCTCTGCATTTGTAATTTAAATGGTTGTCCTTAAAACAATTTACACATATTTTCATTTTTTTAATTTCTGCCCACCTATCTGAGATATTTAATTTTAAAAAATCTGGACAACAATACAAGTAATGATCACCTTTACATAAAAGACATGATTGTTTATTTGCTACTAGATGCGTAAATGTTTTTATTTCGCCTAATTTTCTTTGTGATACTTTATTATTAACTAAATCTAACTCTAAAGACTCCAAAACGTGACACCTGTTATTTAAAAATTTTATTAATTCATCAATTGTAGGAAACGTATCTTTATTTCCCGTGGTTTCTTTCCATTGTCTTCTTGTGTTACTATCTAATTTATTTATTACTACATGTATTAAAATTGTATCAATATTGAGTGCATCTAATTTTTTAAGAGACCTTAAATTGCTAGAAAAATTATCTACTAAATGTCTAAGCCCTTGATACGATTCTTGTTTAACTATTTTTAATTCAAAAATATTATTTACATGCGTGTTTACTATGGCCTTTTTATTTTCATAACGCTCTTTAAGCATTTCCCAAGCAACCCCATAATTAACATCCGTAACTTCAAGCGAGTCTAATAAACGCGCTGCTTCGCCCCGTAGTGCCGATTTTAAATAATGGAATTTTTGAATCGATGGTAACGATTTGTCTTTATCGATCAATAAATTAAACGTGTCATAAAATTGCATCCATTGTTCATATTTGCCATCAAATTCAATTAACTTTATATTAGGAAGTTTTACGTTATTACTTGCAATAGAATTATTAGAAATATTAGAAATACCCGGGTTATTGACCGTTTGGGAACAAGTTGTTTGTGAATTGTGAGACATAATTTCCCTTGCCTTTGTTGTACTTTCAAAGAATTTGTCTTCAAACTCTACCTGCTGTTGACCTTCAAATGCATCCGTATTTTCCTCAAAACATTCAATTTTGCATTGAACATCAATAAATTCTTGCCAAAGTAATTCAACTTTTTCTAGTCGTCCGCTTAATTCAACAACAGACTTATTTGAATCAAAACTACTTACATACGTGTGAAATCGTGTTAATTGCGATTTAATTTGTTTGCGCTTATTTACCAATAATTTAAATTCTAATAATTGCTCGTTAGTTTTTGCGTTAACTGAAGTCTCCGGCATATTGTATCGAATAAATAAATAATAATATAAAATAAAATACGATATAATACAAATGCCGCCCGCGATTGTTTAAATCAAAACCAATAGGTATAATTAATAAGGAAATAAAACGGGAAGAGACTCACCAATGTTGATTTCTTGCTACGCTTGCTGTGGATTTATTTTTAATTACAATTCTTCATCAGGCTCGCTGGACCAATGTTTGGGCTGGTGTTCAAAATAAATAATTATAGTGGACTGTATATAAAAATGTGTATTCACCACTGCAGCTTGACAAGTAATGGTTACAAAATGATATTTTTTAAAGGAAGGCACTGTTGCCAACTGTTTGAAAACTTTCCCCCTAAAGCAATTTCAAAACCCACTAAATTCAAACTAAAACCCCCCAACTGCGACACAAGTACATAATTTTCAATACTTTAAACTAACAATAACAACTAGAAATTCAGCGGTCAGCTGTTACGACTTATATATAGACATATGCATCAGCACCATCTAGCAACCATTAATAGTATCATTTGATCAATTCAAATTTTTTCATAAACTTTTATTGAATACAAGTATGGAGTATGGAAAGTAGTGCAATTAAAAAAAAATACACATTAAAATTTTATCCCTAAAAATACCCCCAAAAAATTCTTCTCCCTAAAAAACTCCCTGTATAGATTTTTTCCCCCTAAATTTAGGGGGAAAACCCCCAAGTTGGCATCACTGAAGGAAGGTACCTGCACATTCTTTGGGTTAACTGACAAGTACCCTCCGGATTACATAAATCTTTATAACTAATTCTAAGTACATACTGTACACAAAATAAAAATGCAAATATGAAGATATAATACAGAAATTAAATTTAACCAAACACAGTGTTTCTCTGTCTAGCCTGAATACCCATCTCCAGTATTTTTCTTGTATCCCTTCTACCTCTTTATACTCTTTCCACCCCCATATTTCCGACTCATATATCACCACACTTTTTATTAAATTTTTAAACAGCAGCCTTCTTTTTTCTATGTCCACCTCAAACAACCTTTCCCCCTTCCCCTTGTCCTATTAACGTGTTTCCTTTCCTCAGTCTTTCCTTTATGTGTTCTGCCTTCTTATTATCCTGCTTTTTCTTTTTCTTCCCCCTCCTTTTCTAAATACCATTATTTTTGTTTATTCCGTGTTTACTTCCATTTTTTTTTCATGTATTTTTCCAGCGTCTTCATCATCTCTTTCATTTCCTTTTCCTCCTTAGCCACCAACACTATGTGATCCGCATACGCCAACGACCATACCTTCACTTTCCTTACTACTATCCCTCCTTTCTGTTGTCCTCTCATTGTCTCCTCCAGATCCCCCGTATATACTGCAAATAGGCTTGAGCTCAGTGGGCATCCCTGTCTCAACCCTCTCTGTGTAATGAACTTCTCGCTCTCGTCCCCATTCACTTTGATCCTGCTCCACGTTTCTTCGTAAATTTCCTCCATTCTTTCTATTAATCCTTCATTGACTTTTTTTCTGCTCATGTATTCCCACGGTTTTTCCCTGTTCACTCTGTCAAAAACAGCAAAAAAATTGCGGATTTCATTGAAAAAACCAATAATAACGTCATTGCGCAAAAACATGACGTCATAAGTAAATTTTTTATGTCATAAGGTGGCTAATTAAAAAGTAAAATTGACCTTTCCGAGGGTTTTGCTTGAAAATATTAAATTACGCAATCATAAATTTTGTTGCTTACTTCATCACCACACTGTATATTCTAATGTGTAATACTTAGTACTTTTACTATTATTTCTATTAAGCAAATAAAATTATAAACTTAAGTTTTCTGAATTCTCTATACTCTTTCGACTTGGATGTAGAAATTCCTTATCGGAAAGTCGTGTGGTGACCGCACCAGTTTTTTTTTTATTTTGGCGCGTATAATAAGAGAACTTAGTTTTATTTACAGCTACGAATAGACTTCAAAAATTGTAAATACAAATACGAGAGTTCGAGTCAAAATAAATTGCTTTTCTAGTTTCTTTATTCAGTTTTTCTTACATATGAGAACACAACAAATAATAATAGACATTTCTAAAGAAACAAAGCACATAATTCTGTTTTTTCTATTTAAGAACGGAAACGCAAGAAATACCAGTTTTATAAGAATTTCTTGATGTTACCTAGTTTATAATTTAATGAATACGAAGAAGCGGTAAACATCTTTTTACGCGTATTCATTTCATCGTTTTATGTAGTAACGCAATGTTTCTGCTTATGAACGCTCCATCTTTATTTACAAAGATACTTTGTTGCTTGTAATATAATTTTTACAACATCGATAAGTTTTTTAGGCAGCTAGTTTAGTAGTCGACCTAATCTTACTCATTGTTGGTAATTAAAAGTTATGAAAACTCGTTAGTTGTTTAAAGGTATGTATATCATTCTATACACTCTTTTTATAGTTGTAGTTTTGATGTAACTAAGCAAATATTCGTTACGTAATAGTTTAGTTTTTTAAATAAGACTGTTTAAAATATTTTTAGATTTTTCTAGAAACATCGGATTACCGTCAGTTTTTGGGAACAAAATTTATTTTAGATAGTAAATCCATATAAAACCTTAATACCTTTACTTTTGAAAACCCTTTGAGGGTGGCGCAATTAGGGGATGGTTACAAAAAATTGTAATTTTCTCAATGATTAACCTATCTAGTTTGAAAGCTTATCTAATTCAACATTAAAATTGTCTATTACGAAATTTTTCAATCTCCATGCTAAACTATTAGGCGAAAAAAATTAACGTATTGTCGATTAGAAATGTTCTATTTCAAATAATAGTTTGTAACTGCCGTATAGTACGGAAGATTCTACATTAGAAACACCACATGGAACTTTTCTTGAAATTTTCTTGTTAAATTGGTGACGTATTTTAATGAAGACGCGCAAATGTTTGCAATTTTCTTTAAAAAAATTAAATGGAAAGGCATATTGAGCTTAGTCTAGTTGTAAAATACATGAATTAGCAAATGTATTATAAAAAATTTAAATTCTCTGTCATTGGAGAAACGGGATGAGATATGACACAAAATGTCTTTTGTGAACCATCAATCGACACCCATTGTTTAGAATGCACTCATTGATTCTTGTTCTGGTGTTGACAGTACAGCAGCTTCCGAATTATCGAAAGAAAGTTTTAGAATTTTCATTTTGACAATCAGAAGATTGTGCTAATTGGGCAGTGAGATTAGAAATAGATCATGATACAAATCCTATATTAAATAATGATTGTTGTCCTTTTTGAGCTTCTTTTGCTCGTTTTGCTTGCTGTTTTCTTTTCTCTGTGCCATTGACATAATGCCGCTTCATATTGAAAACTGAATTTTAATTTACCTTCAGTTTTATTTATAAATCTGTTGGACTGTCACTGGTAAGCAGTGGCGGATTATGCACTTAGGAGGTCTGACACATAACATGAACTTAAGGCCGCTGTTTATTTTAAGTTAAAATATGCTATGTTCAAAAAAGAATAGACTCTTCGTTTTTGAGGCCCGTGCAATCTAGAGGCCATTCTTTTGCGCCTGTGCGATAATCTTCCACTGTTGCTAAATACTATTCATAAGAAGTTAAGTGTTATGTTAAGCCTGTCATTGTACATAATCCTAGTATAAATTATTACAATAGTTCTTCTCTATAAGCGGTTTTTGTATTTAATGTTTTCTGGAAACCATTGTTTAACAAAACATGAAAATCTCTGTTGTTATTTATTGGTTCGTGGTAAGACCTTTTGAACAAAAAATGTTAATTATATTATGGTACGTAATTTAAGTAAAATTCTGTAATGTGTTATTGTCATCTACCTATTAAAACACTGTTTACTCAAACTTTTCAAAATTTATATATATAAAAAGACAATGTAAAATAATACTCTTTAAAAAGGCAAAAATGACAAAAAGTTACACAAAAAGGCAAAATAGGCAGGCTCCAGGCATTTGCCTGACTGTCCGCTCTTTAATAATCACCATCAATAGGTAAATGTTAGGACTAAAAAGTATGTCCAAAATTTGAGCGACTCTTGTTTCATCAAATTATAAACGTACGAAAAACAAATAAATTATTCTTCATAATTTAGAATTGAAGCCAGAGATTAGCATAAATAACTTGCAGAGAAAATGATCTAATAGATTAACACAGATTGATTTTAAAACACGTCAAATATATACAAACAACAAAAACAAAGTGGTAATGAAGTTTAAGTAGCTTCTTTTTTCAAACAAAGAAAATCATCTACATAAAACCACTTTCAATTTTAATAACCTTCAAATTTAAGTATAAATAAAGAGTTTTGTTTCGTTTACTTTTTTAATCGTAAATGTTTTATACAAAATTACACATGCTAAATGAAGTTATTGAAATTGCAAGACAAGAAAAACGCTACAAACGAAGATTGCATTTTAAGGGTCCTTTTAGTTTCCCCGGCCCTTTATTTTCATAATGTTTAAACGTAAGAATAAACGGTTAATTATTACAAACAACTTTACGACGCTTAATGTTGTGTCTAAACCCTCACATAAACGCAACCATAAACATAAAAAGATGCTACGAATTTAAATTACATTTTAAGCAATCCTTTACGACATGTCAATTTAGTAATTTCAAGTTTTAATTAACAGTTAGTAAAAACCTCGTTTAATAAATCTAAATCGTACACATAAAACGATTAATTTGACAAAATGGAAATGGCCGCCAATGCGTTTGTTTTATCAAAGCAAAGAAAAGGTAACGTTTTTATAACGCTGAGATTTTAATGCAAAATGCTTACAAATTACAGTTAATTTTCCCATCCCTTATGTTAGCTAACGTATAGGAGTTACTTACATTAAAAATTACACAAAAAAACAAGCACGTACATTTTATATCAAGAAGGCCGATTGTACAAACGGTTGACACCCTTCTCTCGCTACTACTCTTAGCGTTCTCAAAACCCCTCTTAAAACGAATCATGCGTTAAACGATGCTAACAAGACGCAACTCGTATTTTTCTTCCCACTAGCTGACGATGATTTGATTGAATTTAAATTTAAACTAAACCATCTCCACGTACTTCATAATATTTAATTTAAATTTTCTTTATTATGTACAACAGTGATACTGTTTTAATTTACGGTGAGTGTAATTATAACCACCCCACATAGATTGTGTGTTGAACAATATCCTTTATTTTGGTGTGTGAGCAAAAACTAAAGGTGTTCCTCCTATCTACGAAAACCGTAGTTTTTCAATGTATTTGCAGATATTGTAAAGTGTAAAAGATCGGATAAGAAGTAGCACTAAAGAAATAGGCAGCTAATGTGTGCCATAGTACGCTACAACGTGTTTTAAGGAATTATTCTTTGTTCCCTTACCATGTTTAACGATTTTAACAGTTAACTGACGTTGATTACTACAGTTTTCCCGCATATCGAAAGTGATCGAGAGTGTATAACGAACTTAATACAACGTAAGTAGAGGGGAGGGATGTAGCTTGACGATCACAGCCACAGCGAGAAGTCGCTGCTTTTGTTTGTTCGCGGGTTTTAATTTTCAAACGCGAGTCCGTTACTTCACAACGTTTACACAAATCACTTAGCATCAAGTAAAGAAATCCGTTAAAAAATCGAGGCAGAAATGAATCAGGTTGTCCAACTCAGTTCTTATTAACAATTAATTTTGTAGATGATGGAAAATTAAAGAAAACAGTAATTAATACAATACATCAAAACGTTTCACGGAATTTACTGCATTTACTCACATAATTCATCGCATAGTTACAATCAACAAACAATTTCCATTTGTTTAAATACTCAGGACCGGCCTGAAAACTTTAATTGCAAATATCTCAAAACTGGACCACTTTAGACCAAATCTTTAAAGGAAACATTTTCATTTAACGTCACAAGAAAACTACTCCTTGAGTTTATAGTCGTATTTCAGATCAGAAATTGATAACATAAGCCGAAATTATGATTACTATAAACGGTGTTTTTTCTATGTAGTAGCATACGTCCGGCCTGTTCTTTAATAAAGTGATAATATTACTCGATTGATAACATTATCCGTTATTCTAATAAGCGGCGTGCAAGGTAAAATTGAAAAAAAGTCGTCTTACAAAATTGGACCTACATATGACATCATGGAGTGACAGATTAGGTGAGGTTTTGGCAGACGCGTCGAATACAATCTGAGTTTTGTAGTTACACTGCTTTGCTTAATTACGCCATGATGAGGCAATTAAACAATGTTTTCTGTATCTATCTGATCGAAATTTAACTTTGACGTGTGACCCAATTACTCGTATTTTTGCGTGAGTTTTGATTATGATTCGAATAAATTTGGATCGCGTTGCAATTTTTGCTTACTCAATTGAAAAAACGGTTCGTTATTACTATACATATTAAATCGCGTTGGTATTTCCTCAATACTCCACAATTGCTAACATGACGTTTTTGATTTGACCTATGCATAAAATTTCAAAAAAAAACGGAAGCACCTAACAACATGTCTATTTTTTCTGATTTGTAAAATCCGCAAGGTTAGTTTTATTTTTTTAAATAATTTATTTGACTCGGCAAAAATAATTGTAACGGAATATTTGCTGTTATATTTTAACACTAAAAATGACTCCAACTATTTATGATCGATTTTATTTTAGCTGCTACCATTACTGACATATTTATTTTGTTTATGTTGTTTGAACTAAAAGACAATTCACAATCAAGGCCGATTGTATTGTTTGAATTTCCTGGAATATTTAAATTTGTTTGTCCGTTATCAATAAGGGATTTGTGCTTCGGAAACTACATTAAAATACTATGATTCAAAATGCAACATTCGTTCGTTAGTATAGCTACGCAATGACGGAAACAAAGCTCTCGCGTGGCAAAATGAAAACTAGAAATCCACATAAAAATATGTTTTAAAAGTCAGTTATTAGAACGATTATGCGACAGGTAGAAAAGTCATTTAAAAATCTTGATATTTAGGTACAATTGAAAAAAAAAAAGATGTTAAAGTTAAGTCAAATTTGACAGTTTTAGTAATAAATGTAGTACCAACATTATATTTTTAGTGATTTTAAAGTTGTTTTTCTATTTTTTTAACAAAGAATGTAACATTTAAAATGAAACACAAAAAATAATGTACGTTTCTTCCGTTAAAAGTTTCATAGCATAACTCACTCACAAGCAACGCTCGGACGAGCGGCCTCGAGTCGCTTTAACGTTCATATGCTATGCTTTACTTTTGATACTTCTTGCGTAAATTACTATTTATGGTGTTCTTATCGCAAACATCAATATTCGTTCGTTAGTGTAGTTACGTAATGAAAAAACTCTAAAGCCGCAAAGTAATAAATCAAAATCTACGTAAAATTATTGATTTCAAAGTCTTAAGAATTTATAAACTCAAATACTAGAATGTTAGATATATCGTAGTTGGTAGCAGTAGTTACAGGGATGCTATGTATAGTTGCTTACCCTTACATTTTTTATATATACTGGATAACTAATTAATCCATTAAAAATGAAGCCAAAACCGACCATTTGCAGGGTAGGCAAAATATTGTTATGATTACCATTTTGTGAGTAGTTAATGTTTTTTTTTAATTGTAGTGTAAGAGGTACCCATAAGATGGTAGTCACCATTATACGTGTTACCATTGATTGTGTTACATTCAAACTGATAATAATAACATTTTGCGTACCTTACAAATGGTCGATTTTGGCTTCATTTTTTTATATGCAGCTGATTTTTGGGTTAGTGATACAAATAACTATTTCCGATCCTATATCTTAAAAAACAAAACATGATATTTTCTAACAAAAGAATATGTGAGAGTGGTATCATTCTTAAACACTCGGTATATACAAAACATAATAGTGTTTTTTATAATGATAAAATACTGATGATTTATATATACAATACATAATTCGTTGATTTAATTAATCTAATAAATTTAAAAATATTGAGCCGTATAAATGCTCGTGCTCCATAGGTCATTTTAACATATAAAATTGTTTCAAGGTCATTTTGATTTGAATTATCTATTTCAATTTCTAAATAAATTTTATGTAACTAATCAGAAATATATCGATAAACGTAAATTTATAACGTACAAGAGAAGCAAGACAGAGTACGGACCTGATAAAGAACAAAGTTTAATGCCACCGTAATTATCATTACAAAACTGACGAATTGACGAATAGTAATGGTTCGACGGATTTGATAATAAAACGATTGAATACCTACGATTAGATTTACATTACATAAATCAATTAGCACCATTGGCAACATGGTAAGAGTATTTAAAAATTTCTTTAACAAGTTCTGTGTACTTGCTATATCTAGTAACCCAACAAGTTTTTTTAATTGCAAGTGCATAAAGTTATAGTTTTAATTGGTACTAAGATGATTATGTTCTAAATTAACCGTTACTGCGTCCTACCCGTCCTACCTTCTCTATGTTACAAATAATGTAATGAGACGTAACTGCAACGTGACTGATCGTGACTGTCATTTTACTTTGTGTTTTGTTTAAACCAATAACGGTCTTTAAAATTCGAGCGCCAAAATTTTCAAATTTTTAATTCTCCAACCACTAAATTTAAATGTTATAATTAATTTATTGCTTTTTCTAGGAAAGCTGATTTTTGAGAGTGTATATTCGGTACCAGCAGTTAAGATGGCAGTGTCGTACAGTAAATATTTAACACGAAATAATGTTTATGCAGCAAGCGGGGTTGCTATTGCTTTGTGGATTATTTACCGAAAGCAAAAAAGGACTAGTGCTGTTCGTGGTAACTCTAGAAAAAAGCAAAACAACGAAGAAATTCACTACATGATAACTCAAAAAACTAACAAAAAGAAAAAACCTCAAATTGATGCAAAATTCTTCAAGCAACTGAGACAGTTACTGCGGATAGGTGTACCGAAATGGATTTCAACCGAAATGGGATATATGCTATTGGTGGCTTTAAGTCTTATTGGTCGATCAGTATGCGATTTATGGATGATACATTGTTTTTCGCAAATAGAAAGGTAAATATTTTTTAAAAATAAAGACCAGGATATGAATAAAATAAAACAGAATAAACATAGAACTATAATCAGACTACAAAAGTTTGTCTATTTTTTGTCACATTTTGGTAAGTTATTAACCTGTTGCTGAGGTATGCTTAGGTAAGTCTAGTATACCTATTCTGTAAAATTAAAACAAATTTGTTTGACGAATTATTTTTTAACATGCGTATTTGGCATCAGTATACTACAGAGAATGATAAATATATATAAATAATAGTAAATAAACGTTTTTCAATTCATTTCATGTTTACTGCATATGCTTTCATGCACTTCTTCATATGTTATGCATAGCGAATGGTTATTGGAAGGGCTTATTTGCTATTACTTTTGGGTCTATGTACTAAGCTTTATAACTAGCGTCTACAAGAGCTGGACATTTGCATAATATAGAAAGAGGTGTTTCCTCAACCATTGTGAGGTATGTTTTTGTCTTAATCTGTTTCTTATCTATCCCTTGATGGTTTTATATGTTAGACTAGACTTCTAGACGAATTTCATTGCCAATAGATCTGCTTTGTTCTTCATCGTATTGATGTCCTTTTGTTCATTGTAGGGTAACACTGTTGTGTTCGGTTAGAAAGACTTTCTAGACCGTACTGTTACTGAGTCAAAAGCTCTTGATGCTGCTTGGAATCCGGTTTATAGACCCCAGGTAAAAGTTGGTCTTTGATCTGCTATCAGCGATTCCCGGTCCAGTGACTCCTTTCCATTTGTCACTATAACTACCCAATAAGGTTGTGAAATGTAGTTTTTGTTAACGAATCCAAAATGTTTGAATGGTATCCCACCACGAGTATACCCCGATCCGTTAGATTTTGACCGGTACGTTGCTGCCAAAGCTTCTGATCCTACTACTAAATTTAGAGGTTGACAGTCTAATAAAGTTTCCATAGCTGTATGGACGTCGTTGATATTATTCTAGACACGTAAGTCTCTGTAATTTTCTAAGAATATTCTAGATAAACATGACTAATTTAAACACATTATTATATAGACACGAGTTCTAACGAATTCTTACAATCAGTGACCGTTTCTCCATTAGGTCATTTAGTCAATGATCATCCAAAAAAAATACTAAAAAGCGTCTTATTATTCATTTACAATTGTAAATATGTAAGTAAAGTAAAGTTGCAGTAGTTGCGTATCATTTGGGCTGATGTGTCGTGCTGCCAATTCGTTTTTGTCGTTTCTTGATTATATGGTGCCGTTTGCCGTTCACGAGGAAAAAGCTTTTGTAGTTCGACTGAGTTCGGCTAGTTTCGTTACGTCGGTAACCAATAGAAAATCTGAACATAATATGAACATACAAAAGAATACCTCAAAAAATGTCTGCTTTAAGGTTTTCGAGGTTTCTGATTTCGAATATGTCAAAAATTAAAAATTTAAAACAGTGGGTCTAATATGGCTGATCAAATAAAAAATCGCGAATAAATTGCTAACATAAGGGTTTTCGAGGTCACTGATTTGATGTCCAAAATGTTAAATCAAAAATAGCGAATTGAGTATGAAGGATTAATTGTGTTATAAACATTTTAAAAATCGAAAGTGCTATCGGATGGATTTTCATCCGAAACCTCGACAACGCTTTCGATGCTTCGCTCGATACTTTCTGGTAAAGGCGGTATGATTAATACGTTCGCAACTTCAGGTGGAAGTGGTTGACCATCATCAGCTTTTCGAGGTTGTAATGATGAAATTTGCGGATCCGAGGATACCAGGAGATGATTAAAACATCTTGCATTGTATTTACGCGGGAACATTTTCTGGATAAGTTTTCACGCATTCTCGGATAGCTGACCAATTGGCAACGATGCAGCTTTGATGATGTCGTTTCCATGAATTAAGACAATGCGTACCGAAGTCGGCTTCGAATACCATGAATACAATTCAACATAAAACTTCGCAAGATTAAGACTATAGATTTTAAGTTTCTCTTTGCTATAATGTCTTCATCGATATCCAAAATTTCTACAATTCACAGGACGTTTTCAAAAAAACATTTGGTCTTATTACTATCATTCGTTGAATCCAGGTTTTGGTGCGTCAAATAAACCAAGGTTTGGACAGAAATTCTGGGTATCTGTTTTACGCGTTGCATCTATAGTTCCTTCTGCTCTGCGGAGCGATCTTACAATTTTTTATCTTTGTCATTACCGGCACCGATAGCTACATCCAAGAACCACTTCATGAATCTGGTCCATGCATGAATGACGATGTTCCGAAACATAAGTACGATTCATTAATTTTTTACTAGCTAGTAAGTCGATACTATTTATTCTTTTGATGCTGCATTGCAAATTTAACATCGCTGAGCCGATGTAGTTTCCGTAACAGCATTTTCAACTTTACCGTATATCATACCGAAACCCAATTCGTGTTTAGATGATTTTGGGTTTATCCAAATGTCAGCTTCAACATCATTACAATATATAGCACTAAGCTTTACTGGAGCCGGCGCAGCGAAGTAAAAAATCAGTTTTGTTCTCCTTGGCAAATTTTTGTTTGTACTTTTTATCCAAAAATCTGTAGAATCTCCACTTAGCAATTAATGCACAATTTTGAACTGCAGGCGGGTTTAATGCATTGATTTCTTTTTGCACCACCTCTATCAGACGCTCACAAGTGTGATCAAGCAGTCCTTGCAATTCAACCTTCGCGGTGATTTTAGACAATGGCGGAAGTAAGGTCGTTTAGCCGCCAATACTTTAACGCACGTTCCGGTGGTTTAGTTGTTACTGCTATTACCACGATTACCACAGTTGAGGCTTGTGAGGCACCGGATGTAGACTCATATCGCTGAGTGATGTGTTGCCCCCAAGGGTCCGTATTCAAATATATTATTTCGTGTATAACATATTAAACGGAATGGTGAATACATAGATTATTAACATTGTATGATAAAATTCAATAAAATAAAAAACTTAGAAAATTATAATAATATACGCAGCAAACAAAATTCTTTGTCGAATAAGATTGACACTAATCCTCTCACTGTCTAGCAGCACTTAGTCAAGCTCTAGGTAAAAGTTCTGTTTTGTACTCATACATTGTTTTTTGACCGCATCTTCGCAGATACGATTACTTGAAAGACTTACATATTTTTAGATAGGTTCTCGTATGTAGTATACCTGGTTTAGCCTAACGCATATGTGTGAACTGTTTTGTTTTTGTTTGTACCATTATAATAAAAATGTCGTCATTTTGTTACTTTGTACATATTCTATATGAATTTATCTTTTTAGCGCGATTGTGCTTATGGATCAAAAAAGTTTCTACAAATCGATTTTTGATTATGGAATAGCCATGCCATTGGTCTCCATCATCAACAATATGTTAAAATTCGCAGTTGGTGAATTAAAAATTCAACTGAGAAGCAACGTGACAACTCATTTATACGACTATTATCTAAAGAAATATACGTACTACCATATGTCCAATTTAGACAATAGAATTGCAAATCCGGATCAATTGTTAACAACGGATATCGATAAATTTTGTGAATGCGTTACTGAATTGTACTGTAATGTAACAAAGCCTTTGTTAGATATCATAATTTACGTATCGAAACTAAATACAAACATGGGAATCAATTCTGTGGGCCTCATGACTGGTTATTTGATTTTAGCCGGTTTTGTTTTAACTTACATCAGGAAACCAATTGCTCACTTGACCGCAAATGAACAAAAACTCGAAGGCGAATTCAGGCATGTAAACGGACGAATAATTACATATTCAGAAGAAATAGCTTTTTACCATGGCAATGTAAAAGAAAAGATGACCGTATTAGCTAGTTTTAACAAATTAATCACGCACATTAGAAAATTTTTGAGATTTAAAACGATTATTGGATTTTTCGATAATATTATAGCGAAATATTTTGCATTGTCGGTTGGATTTATAGCTATGTCACTACCCTTCTTGTCGGATAATCACGAATTAACTAAACTCGATGTTGCGGAAAGGTCAAAGTTATATTATCAAAATGGATCGATGATGGTTCGACTCGGTCAGGCAATAGGACGTTTGATTTTAGCCGGTCGCGATTTAACGAAATTAGCCGGGTACACTGTGCGTGTGACTGAATTACAAAATGTACTTATTGATTTAAACGACGGCCGATATCAAAAAGATATGGTGCCCGGATCTGAACATTTAAGGCCCAATAGTGGAAGATTAATTTTCAAAAATAATATAATTAAATTTGACAAAGTACCTGTAGTAACACCTAATGGTGACGTTCTTATTAAAGAGCTATCTGTAGAAATATATTCGGGTATGAATGTTCTTGTTTGCGGACCAAATGGCGCTGGTAAAAGCTCAATCTTTAGAATCCTAGGAGAACTGTGGCCTCTTTTTGGCGGAGTCTTAACTAAACCACCACGCGGTAAATTGTTTTATGTGCCTCAGAAGCCTTACATGTCGTTGGGTAATCTACGTGATCAAATAATTTACCCTCATTCAGGCAGCGAAGCGCTTCGAAGAGGTTATACTGATTCGCGATTGGAAGGATATCTTAAGAATGTACATTTAGAATATTTGCTTGAAAGGGAAGGTGGTTTCGACGCAGTAGAAGATTGGCTCGAAGTTTTGAGCGGTGGCGAAAAACAACGAATTGCCATGGCTCGATTATTTTACCACGCACCAGAATTTGCAATTTTGGATGAATGTACAAGCGCAGTAGCTTTGGACGTTGAAGAAAGTATGTATAAGTATTGCAAAGAAGTTGGAATTACTCTTCTAACAGTGTCGCATCGAAAATCGTTATGGCAACACCACGAGTACGCATTATATTTAGATGGTCGAGGTGATTACAGTTTTAAACCCATCGAAGAAGGTACCGAAAAATTCGGTTCTTAACGTGATATATTAATACCAAAACGTGCAATATTTAAGACTGAGATTTTCTAATTATTATAAATTTAGTGTGTGTCAATTATATTTGGGTATAGTTTATGATTTGTTATACATTTTACAATTTAATTGTAAAAAATTAAATATAACTTAATATTGGTTTTTATAGTTTTGTCTTTCGAGCTGTTTTAGATGGTGCTATTGTTATACAACTGATACATTCCCAAACTTTGAGAATATTCGAAGCGATTTAAGAAACGAACAGAATATTCTAGAACAAGGTAAGCCATAAATATAAAAGGTAATCGTGGAAAATTATGATGAGTACGAATTTATTACTTTTCTAAACTCAATTTACTGTTGATCAGAGATTATTAATGTACTTTCTAACATTTAAGCAACTTTTTACGAATAAATTATTAAAGCTCGTGTAATGATGAACAAATGATATCTCTTGAAAATACCAAAGTCCAAATGCGGTTCATTTACTGTACATACAGTTTTCTTATGCTTTTTTACGCTTACGTCGCATATTAGAAATTACTACATCATATAAGTTACTTCTAGTGTTACTCTAAAGTCTACGAGTAAAACGAAAACGACTCTAAATTTCGAAACTTTGAACATTGAAAAACTTAATCAGATTTAGATAAAATTAGTATTGCATAGAGACTGCAACAATTTTTTTTCTTAGTAAGTATATCTATCTATGACAACGTTTTCTTCGGGCAAGCAAAGGACGCGTTTAATATCTTAAAATCGTTGTTTCTGAAGAAATTAACGTATTAAGTCAAAATCACATGAAAGTTATGTATAAGTATCCGACATGACTATCCATACGATGCGCCGCGGGGACTGGTTTGGAAAGACCAAAACTACGGGTATTCTCTTGATTGGCTTAGTTTGATTTGACAGTTATTCACTATTTTGTTTTCGAAACTGTTGTACTCGTTAACTAGTTTTGTTTTGCTCCTGGCCACTTTTGAGCTCAATTTAATACATGTGAACGAGGTCAAATCGTTTTCTGTAGATCTTTCTAAGGAATTTTCCCACGTTAAAGTTCATGACCGGTTTGAGCAATGCTGGCAAGTTTTCGACCGCAGTTAGTCGCCTGATGCCTGATTTCCTTTCAATCAGAACTAGATAACAATAGATAAATAACTAGAAAATAACTGAAACGAACCTAAGATTCTGCAAAACCAGTAATAAATGAGAAAGCACACGACAGAAAATAAAGACGTAAAATCCTTCTAGACTATTGAAACAATTTGTTGCTCGATGCATCCATTACTCGCCATCTCTGTTTTGTCGCACTCTTACCATTTTCCGCCGTTGCGTCATTCACTTTGTGTTCGTTTCTGGCTCTTACGTTTGGTTATCACTTTTTCGGCCATGCCTGTTTAATTCATACCATCATATAGTAAGGGTTTGTTGTTGAGTCTGCGATGGCTGGTCTGCTGCTTATATGCTTAGAGTCAACCGGTGTTTGATGTTTTCTGTCTCTCGTTTTACGTCGATTTGGCTTAGCGGAACTTTTAAGCCTGTTTTTTTATTTAGTTTGTCGTACTAGAGCTCAGGTCTTGAAGCTAGCTCAGTCGGTCTGTTTAGGTTAACTAGTACTAGCGCATCCTTACGCTCGACTGTGAGTTTGTGGTTTCGACGAAATGTCGTAGCTCTCTATTAAACTTTCATTCATTGCGATTTCTTCATTTCCGTTTAGTAGACGTTGTTCGAAGCACACTACACTGTAGTAATATAAGGTAAGATTCTCTTTTTCTTCCAATTGAAACCGGAAAGATATCACAATTCGACGAATACTATCCTATTCTAGATTTTTGTATTCGATAAGTCCGCTCTCTTCTATTTCGGTCTACTCTCCGATGCCGATTTTCTGCAAAAATAAATGAAGCTGCATTATGTTGCTTATAATGCTGTATGCTTGCGTGGCTTTTACCGTTAGTATACGGTGGGCGCTTAAGTAGTTTTCTTTCCGTTAAATTTCGTAATCGTACTGTTATTTTTGCTGATAACAATATCTATTGCAGCACTGGTTGTTCCATTACTTATTGATGTTTTTTTTATCTATGTTATTATTTGGCTTGTTTTTTGAGTCAGATTACTTCGACTATTAGAAAGATAAATACTATGTTTTCCTTGTGTTCACAAAAAGTGGCTAACAGTTGAGCAACTTACTTACCAATCATTAAACAAAAACTATAGAAAGTTCAATTTGATATTCAGAACAACACTGAGAATAGATCAAGAATACAAAATAATAAGATCACTGAAAATACAGTATTATGTAACACAGATACAGTTTAGTACAGTTTCTTAAAACAAGTTCGATTTTCAGCAAAGTATCTAAACTAAACAGAAATTTTGAGAGCTGGGATAAGTAAGTAAGTATAATGGTATAAGTTATAGCCTTGTGTTATAGTTTCTTGAACTATCACAGATTTACTACTTACTCAGTTCCTACTGAAATTGGTTCTAGAAAGAAAATAAGAAAGACGCACAAGCAGTAGTGCTTTGCAAAAATTTGATTTTATAATTTATTTGGGTCATACGTTCAACAGTGTCAATAATATTAATTTATCGTAAACTTATATAATTTTAAAACAAGCAAAACAATAAATCAAGTTAAAATTAAATTCTATCTATAATTAATTTGGGTTTTATTGTAAATTAGAAGTAATTAGCTTCTTCGCTTTGTTTTTTTTTTGTATTTAATTAAGTACCTTACCTTATATATATCTATCTTTAAACGATTAATTAATCTTAACAGAACATGTAACAAACCATATACTATCACATTACAAATGAATATCAAAATTTTTAACTCAAAACTTAAAATACCTACCGAATACTGAAGGAACTAAAATTTTTATCACAAGTACAATATTAGTAAAATCTTAATACAAAGTAGGTACACTAGTAATGTATCGGTAACACATTTTTCTTGCCATTAGTTGTTTTGCTAATGTTTAGAATGGCAAATCGTATTAGGAACATAATACTACTTAAAGCTAATTTTATCGACATTTAAAAAGAAAAATTAAAATCGAGATCATTTTATGAATGTCCCCAACCTTTTGTTAATCGTTTCCAAAGACTAGGTTTATCTATACTTGCAGGAGGTGGTTGATCGGTTCGTATTTGTTCTAGGAATCCTTCGTTTTGATTTGTGTTATCACTCGAAGAATCACCAATTTCTTTAAGGTCTCTCATCATCTTTCTTCGAATGGTTTTTTTCATACTAAGATGTCGTTCTAAAGTTTTATACTTCTGCTTGTTATGACCGTCTTGGTAAAGATTGTTATCATTGGATATTTTAGAGTTCTCTTTATCTTCCTTCGTTCCCCATATATCTCGAACATCTTTTATTTGCCTATCACCCGAAGTAGACATGTCTCTGGAAGATTGTTAAACTATCACTTACACATCACCTATTTAAAATGAACTTTGTATTTTGATTTCATATCTAAATTTAAGTACTTTTGAAAAACTGTTATAGTAAGAAACCACAAAAGGTTTATTTGAATCATTTTATTGGTGCTGCAAGCTCAAGGTAAACAGGTTCTTAGCTGATATATTTTTTTTTTAATTCGTAAAACGTTGGCCAAGTAAAAGTGGAATCAATTATTATAATATAATTACCTATAACGACTTCTTGTATTTATAGATGATTCTACATCATAAGTACTTAAAAGCTAACACGGATTTTCCGCCGCACTTTTACTTTCAAATGTAGGCGAGCAAGTTTCTTTGTATTCAGAATTTTTGTACTTTCTTTGTTATCTAAGCGGGAAACTTAAAATCAGATCATTTTATCAGCTTATCAATATCTGTTTTTAAAAATTGTGAATTTTTTTATTATAGACAAAAATTAGTTTTTTTTTAAAGTTTTATGGAAGTAATAATAAAGTTTTGAAATTTAAAATCTAAATAAAAATTTATGTTAATGTTGAAATACTGTTTACCTGTTGCTTACAATTGCTTATCTTATCTCAAGGTAAAATTTAAATACACCCGCCACGAAATACGCGCTTATAGGTTGACCAATAACACGCCTCCATCTGTACATGCTGTGACGCAAGAAATCTTAATACCGGTAAATGAAAGTACGGTTCAGACGTATGCGTATGAAAAGGACGGGTGCTTTGTGCATGTGGTGACAGTTGCACGTTAAATTTTTAGCAACCAATGAAATCTTTCCATCTGTCGCGCGTTGTAATAAGCAATCACAAATAAACATATTTCCATCTCTTTTTAACTAATACAAGCAATGGCAAAAACAAATCGGGGGTAATTCCGAGATTTGAAGTTACTTCATATATACTTAACGTGCAAGTCAATTATTTTAGATATTTCTGTAGCATTCGTGGCGTTTAAAGCTGAAGGGAAAGTGTTTAATTTAAAATATTAAAATGAAGTTCTGTATATTATTTAGTGTAATAGTGAGTTTTTTATATACCTGTTCAGCTGAAGTTTATTTAGATGAAAATTTCGGAGACGGTAAGCGACAATTAACAAGCGCACGTAAAGCCGGTACAAATTATTAATTTGCTTTTTAGATTCGTGGGAAAAAAATTGGGTGTACAGTGAACATCCTGGCAAAGAATTTGGTAAATTTGTATTAACATCCGGAAAGTTCTACGGCGATGAAGAAAAATGTAAAGGCTTACAAACGTCACAAGATGCAAGATTTTACGCCCTTAGTCGAAAGTTCAAGCCTTTTAACACCGATGGTAAAGATTTAGTCATTCAATTTTCTGTTAAGCACGAACAAAACATCGATTGCGGTGGTGGATACTTGAAAATTTTCGACTGTAACTTAAACCAAAAAGACATGCACGGAGAATCTCCCTACCAAGTTATGTTTGGCCCTGACATTTGTGGTCCGGGTACCAAAAAAGTACACGTAATTTTAAATTATAAAGAGAAAAACGTACTTATTAATAAAGATATACGTTGTAAAGATGATGTATACACGCATGTCTACACATTGATAATCAAACCAGATAACACCTACGAAGTACAAATTGATGGAGAAAAAGTAGAGAGTGGTGAATTAGAAGAAGATTGGGACCTTTTACCTCCCAAGAAAATTAAAGATCCTGAAGCTAAGAAACCTGAAGATTGGGACGATCAGCCAACTATTGCTGATCCCGATGACAAGAAACCCGAAGATTGGGATAAGCCTGAACACATTGCAGATCCTGATGCCACCAAACCTGATGATTGGGATGATGAAATGGACGGTGAATGGGAACCACCACAAATCGATAATCCTGAATTCAAAGGAGAATGGTCGCCAAAACAAATCGATAATCCTAACTACAAAGGGCAATGGGTTCATCCTCTCATCGACAATCCTGATTACACTCCTGATCCACATCTATACAAACGTGGAGAAATTTGCCACGTTGGTCTTGATTTATGGCAAGTCAAGTCTGGTACCATTTTTGATGACATCTTAATTACTGACGATATCGAATATGCTAAGTCAGCTGTTGCGAACATAAAAACATTGCAAGAAAAAGAAAAAGCCATGAAAGAGGAACAAGATAAAGCTGAAAGAGATGCAGCGGCCGCAGATGAAAAGAAAGATGATAATGAGGATGAGGATGATGACGATGATGAATCGGAACAAGAAGACCGTGTACCACAAGTAGAGGTATGATACACTCGATTTAATTAATTTAATATATTACAAAAAAATTTTTTTTAGGAACCAGATCACGATGAATTATAGAGTTACGTGAGGGACAATTTTTATATGATAGTGTGCAGTGTTTTGTTACTAGTGTATATGGTTTCTTTGACTGATTATGTTAAGACTTGTGCATAACAGATAATTTCCATTTCTAATAAAATGAACAAAGTAAACGCTTTGTAATTAAACAAATTAATCAGTAAAAACATTTTTACGTACTGTATAAATAAATTATTGCAATAAATAATCTTCCCATTTACAAAAGTTGAAGGTTTATGAAATTAATAGTAATTACTTTGAGCAGATGTAATTAAGTATCCAGTCAGTGCAATTGTAAATGTGAAAAGGTTTTGTAAATACTTGAACGCCATTAAAGGCATTTTATGTTTAAATAAATTTTTCAAAAAGGTAACAAAATATAATTTGAAGTTTTTTTTTTCATCAAAATAACTTGCTATAAGCATTTAATGTATTTAATTTTTAACTATTTATGTATTAAGTATACGGCTGAAGTTGTTGATGTCAATTATTTGTGTTCACAATTTGTTGATGGGTTTCCGTATATATTTTCTACAGTTCTTCTATAATGAACTGTTTCTGATTCTTGAATATTTCTCAAATGACATGAGCATTTCTAAGAAGTTACTTTTAAGGGTGCGCTGCTCCTATGTTTCTATGTATACTAATCATTCGTATTTTGATTGTTTTAATAACTAGGGGCAACGATGACATCAAAGGCAGACAGTTTGAATACTGTGATTGAATAACCAAAATCTTATCACGTCACTGGTATGCGGACCCACTGGATTAAAACATTGGTAACCAAAAGTTCTTCTTTTTCACTTAACTCAATTGGTTGTATTAGTTAGTGTTTAGTAATTATCCAAATTTCTTTCTATTGGATAGATTTATCTTGGTATTGATAGTTATTAATAGTACTGATTGTTTTTTTGTCGACCAGGTACTTAAAGAGTTTTAGGATCCAAGTGCTTTGTGAGATATGTATGCTCCAGAAGAACCTCCGTCTTCCGTACCTGCCAATTCTAATACTTGTGTTCACTAGCGTCCTAAGGGTTCTTTTCGTGTTCTTTCTGACGTGTCTTTATTTTTTAAGATTATCGCTTTTACTAAGGATCAGCGTACAAATCAATTAGTGTCTGCGCCTCGTCGTTTTTCTCGTTAGTTTGTGGTCCACGGTCTACTTTGTAACCAAGTCCGAGGAAGTTTATCTGTTCTTTATTTTATTATCTAACGTTTTTTGGGTGTTTTAGTGCATAAACAAATTTATTTGGTACCTTGTATTTAATTATAATGTATAAAAATCATTTATAATTATTATTTTGAATTACTAAAAATTAATAAAAGTTTATTGAAATTAAAAGATCACAATTATTAATAATGGTGATTTAAAACCCCATCTCGCGCGCATACCTATGCGGTGAATTGAAAATATTTGTTATGTAAAAAAAAATTTTTTTACTCAAAAAATTATTTAAAAAATGTTCTCTTTGTATTAAAGGTTTAAAAGTGTGACGTTATCTCACGACTTTTATCATCGCGATTCACAATAAGTCATCCAAAAATGTCAACATGACCGATAAGGCACAAAATCGCTAATCTAACTAAGAAACTATAACGTTATCGCGTTCTTGGTATTCATAGTTATGATTAGCGTGCGTATTCTCGTATTGTATTACTATTTCCACAATAATTAGTTAGGTAGTTAAGAATACGTCTAGAAATAATTTTGTTTTTATCACATTCCTCTGATGAAATGTAAATGCGAAACGTATAAATATTCTTAATGAATTTGCAAAACTGACGCGTTTACAAAATCTTTTTTAAAAAACGATTTAAACAATTTTTAACTAGTTATAATCAATCATCTCTTATAATTTAATCAATAATAGAATCGTCACAAAGATCAATCAATAATTCTACAAAAGAAGTATCACTTTATCAATTCTTTAATTTAGAAAAATGTAAATTCTGATTACATAGAAATACCAAAATAAGCGTTTTGTATTAACTTTTTTATCGACTCTACATGACGATTACCATCGATTATGTAGTTGCATTGTTTCAGGCGCCACTTAAAAAAATCGGGAAGAAAGTATAAAAAACTCGCTAAGGAGGGCCAAAGAACGCCGGGATCGAGAAGATAAAAAAATGAAATAATCTAAATTTATTTTAATTGAATATAATTTGGATTATTATTTAAAAATATAGTTTTATGTAATAATAATTTGTATTTTATTTGATAAAGTTATTTTTATTCATTACGTCAAGTCGCAGAGGAGTACGTTAAGTCTCCTTACTGAATAAAAAAAACAATAGAAAAAACTACAAAGTAGATGTACTTTAACTTGAAATGGTACTTTTCTTGATAAAAACATAATATACATATATAGTACATATCCTACAGTCATCTAAAAGGGACGTCCCGTTGCGGATACGCAAGGATATGTCCTATAAGGACATCGTAGGGATGCACACACTTGTGACAAAAGAACTTCCCATGAATGTCCCTAGGACGTACACAGAACCAAAATGGGATGACTTTGGGACATTCAGAGCTCCGCGACATCATGTCCCCGGGACATCCTTAGGACATCCTTGTGTTTGTTGGGAATTATTTACGACCACCACGTTCACTCTTTTCATCGGCGTCACAAATGTTGTAAATGTTCTCTTGGTTTTCGTTTTTTGATTCTGTTAGTATTTCGTCGGTATTCTTTGGTCGTAGTTTGGACGTTACTCAATTGTTTTACCATTTTGTTGTTACAGATATTCATTATTTGGAGTTTACTTTGGTACACTGAGGTATAGTGTTTAAGTTTTTGGACTTTGTTGTTGTGACTTTTGGAATACTGATTGGTTTTAGATAGCCTGACTTTCAATCAGAATTATTTTGTTTGAGATTTCTTTGTTGGTTTTTTCTTTTCTTAAATCTTTAGGATCTGGGGGGTTATTCTACACTTTCGCAATTTGAATGCGCATTCGCATTCAATGCGATTCGTATTTGAATGCGAACACGTGGTCTAGTGTTCGCATTCAAATACGAATGTATTCTACACTTTCGTTTGTGTTGGCCCGGTTGGTCGCATTTGAAACAGATTCGTTTTAAAATTTGAGAAGATACATTTGGCGACGTCGCGTTAATATCCTTTGCGCATGCTCGGTACGTAATTTGTAGTAGAAAGTGCACTTAAATTTAAATTTTTTTTTAAATTCTACAAAAAAAATTAATTCACATCCAAAAAAACTATAGTATTTTTGCACTCATTACGTTATTGCATAGAAGAACTTGACAAGTTGAACTATTTTGATTATAACATTACAAAAAAAAAATGTACCTCTATTTTCCAATAAACAATTGGTTTGGTGTTTGAACTGATTTTTTTTAAGAACCCATGACAATTTTGACCATTGCTGTTGAGTCGAATAGAAAAAAAATAATTCATTTAGTTAACTGCAGTCAGTCTGATATAGCCTCTATATATTTATCTATTGCTGTAATAATTAATTTTAAAGTGAATAACAATAGTAATAATAAATAGTATAAAATAATATAATAAAATATAAACAATCAGATGATTCATAATAAATTTCATTGCAAACTGATGAAATTAAATTTTTCAAATACGCACGTAAATACGAAAGCGAGCACTCTTTACCGTTTGTATTGTTAACTATTAAATCACTTACACGGGTTCGTTTTCTAGATTTTTAATGATAGAATAAACACCTTACAGACAATGGTTAAATAACGTAATCAAATAATAAACACTCTGCGAATAATTCGCGACACTCTTCTCTCAACACTTCTTCACGCGCACCGCTCGCTACCAACTCCCCTCTCTTCTCTCACCTTCGTCTTCCTTTCACGCTTCTTCTTTTCCGCGAAATCGGCTTTTCCGTCACTCGACCTTTCCTGACTACCATGAACGTCCTCGTTCATCCGATCTGTTAGATAATCACTTAAATAACCTGGCGGTTGCCGTCTTCGTCTCGGTTTACTGCGAGATTCTAGCTCGACTTTCACTTTTGTCTCTGGTTGATAATCTTCGTCGTCTAAAAATTCGGTTTCTTCCTTTTCACTTTCAGACTCTTCTGTGTTGGGTAAGGTCTCTTCATGCGTTCCTACTTCGTTTTCTTCTTCTTGGCTATCATCTTGTTCTCCCATTCGACTTTCACTTTCTTCACAGTCGTCTTCGTTTTTAACTGACTAACGTGAGCTGTTGTAACATAAGGCTGCGCGTCGTCTCCACGGAGTCTTTCAATTTTGTAAATATCTGAACTTACTTTTTCTAACACTATCCATGGGCCAACATACTTAGGTTGTAGTTTTGTCGGTTCACCTGTTCCTATATGGGGTCTTCTCATCACTACCACGTCTCCAATGTTCAAACTATAACCTCTATATCTCTTTTGATCATATCTAATCTTGGTTTTGTCTTGTTCCTTCTTGACACGTTCTCTAATACTGTCTCTAATAATTTTCGGGTTTTGGTATTCTTCGGTCGGTAACACACGTGCAAGTTTCGCATCTTCAAAGTTGGGGTTATATCCATATAAAAGCTCGAAGGGCGTTCGTCCTGTGGTTTTGTTTTCTGCATTGTTCAGGTTTCTTTCAATTTTTCGAATCTTCTTATCCCATGATCTATCGTCGTTTGTCATCGCCATAACCATAGGTACAATCGTTCTGTTCACTCTTTCTACCTGGCCATTTGCCTGAGGTCTATGACTCGCGTTCAACGTATGATGGATACCATGTCGCGCACACATGTCTTCAAATTGTTTCGACGTAAAGCTAGTTCCTCGGTCACTAACGATAATACTTGGCACTCCAAAATCCAGAATAAAACCTTCCAGTGCTCTTACACAATGTTGAGCTTTCGTGCTTTCCATCGGATACAGTTTTACAAACTTGGTCAGTCCATCCACCACAACTAGAATGTATACATTTCCTCTTTCACTTTTTACAAAAGGCCCTAAGTGGTCGATGTGGATTCGCTCGAATGGTCGACTCGGCAACGGTATCGGGTTGAGCAATCCCGGTCTTTTGCCTCCTGGTATTTTACTAATCAGACATTCAAAACAGCTGTTTATGTGGTTTTTCACGTAATTTCTCATTCGCCGGAACCAATATTTTCTTAAAATAAGAGATACTGTTCTATCCACTGAGAAATGTCCCCTTAGATTGTGAAACTGAACTACTGTTCCCTTTCTCATGGAATCTGGTAATACGTAAAGTAACCTTTTTTCCTTATTCACTTCTACTTTTCTCATTAAGCGTCCGTCTATTAACACGTACTGGTCAACTCGATCTTTCTCTTCTTTACACCGTTCTTCCTCATCTTTTTGTAAAGTTTCTATCAACCCTCTTAACCTGTCATCTGTTCTCTGGATCATTAACATCTTATCTTCCTCCGTTAACTGAATTAAAACTTCTCCTCGTTCACTTATTTCGCTCAAGGCATCTTCTTTGCACTCAGTAGGAGCGCGACTAAGTGCGTCCACATGACCCATTTTCTCTCCGGATCGGTGTGTTGTATGGCTTACTACGCACCGGCACATTTGCATCGTTAATTTCCATCTTTATATCCCACTTCTGAATTTTGTTAACTATTAAATCACTTACACGGGTTCGTTTTCTAGATTTTTAATGATAGAATAAACACCTTACAGACAATGGTTAAATAATGTAATCAAATAATAAACACTCGGCGAATAATTCGCCACACTCTTCTCTCAACACTTCTTCACGCGCACTGCTCGCTACTAACTCCCCTCTCTTCTCTCACCTTCCTCTTCCTTTCACGCTTCTTCTTTTCCGCGAAATCGGCTTTTCCGTCACGTCTTTCTGATTCCGTTTATCAAAAGTCAACATCCGATGTATACATTGTTATTCGTTTTCTAATGGTTATTAGTTTTTGGGAATTATGTTTGGTAGGAGTTGAGGTTTCATTTGGTTTTTAAAGCTCATGGCCTTTAGCGTTAGCTTAAACTTCTTGCTACTTGCTCAATCGTCGTAAGTTGGATGTATGATAGATGTTCTCTGAGAAAGACTCTTTTTTTTTGTTTTCTGGTTCTTAAGCATCTCCGCTATATGCGACTGTTAGAAAGAACGTCCACTTCTTAGAAGTATTTTTTTCTTTCTTTGATGACTTGGTTGTGTTCTACAGGTCTTCTAGGCGCGTTGGCAACTTTTTTCTCAAAGATGATTGGGTTTTCTATGAAAGTGGGTTGGTTTCTAGAATTTGATTCTTGGCCTATGCCTAAACTTTAGTCTTCTTTTAAGTTTTTTTCGTCGTTCTCCAAGTTTTAATTTTGCTGGGGAAGATTTGTTACGTGTTGTTGGTAATAACGTTTCACATTTTTGTATTTTAATTATATTCTTATTGCCACGTAACGGACTGATTAGATTAAAAAACTGGTAACAAAATGCTGAGAAAAGTTTACAAATAGTAACTGCTGGAAGTAAAAAGAGAAATTATTTTATTGGGAAAAGTTTTAAAGTGGCTAAACCACAAATCTTACAATTTCAAAGAAAATCCCGTCTTTACAACCTTATAATGTAGATATCTGCAGTGAAAGTCTCTCCTAAAGAAACTAAAGCCGTTTCTGGACATTAGAAATGATACGAAACCCAGCAAACACGCATATAAATTATCTATAAATTATACGTAAAATTTAAAGAAAAAAATATATATAATATTTTTTACGTTTAATTGATGTGAATCCTCCCTCTAAGTTGATGTAAATTTTATATATAAATTTTTATATTCACATTATGTAAATTTATGTAAGTATACATAAAATCGATGTTGAGAAATGCATATTAAAATCACATAAAGTATTTTACATAAAACCTATATATTAAATTTTCGGTATAATATATGTACTTCAATATATGTATTTGAAATATAAAAACACGAATATAGCTAATATGTAATAATTTTTATGTATATTTCAAATGCATACTGCGTATTAGGGGTCAATGTTTTAGCAGTTTTAGCACACTTGATGTTACACTATACACTGTACCTATACTAGTATATTATTTTGTGTATGTTTTAAGTGCGTTATACAGTTTGTACAAAAGTGTATATGTTTTATCCAAGCAATTTATTATCGCAATCCAAGGACGACAAGTGTGATTTTTGGCGCCTAACGGCCTAACCTACTAAGTGCACCTGTTGTGTTCACTTGTACACAAGATTTGTATTTAATACTGTAACAAGTAAGTTTGGGTGTTTTTTAACTATGTAATTATTATACTGTTTAGTTTTAATTCAAGCTTATAATACAATGTTGTCTCGAAAGAAAGAATTTACTGATCTTTCACAAAGACAAAAGAGAAAACATGTACCTAGTCAAATCCACATCTTCTGTTAAAATTTCTCGAAAGATTATTTCCTTGAATTACAAATCAATTGGCCATTAAGTGCTCCTGGTTGGGATTATGAGGAAACCATCGTATTGCTAATTTATCATTTATTGAAATGATGAAAAGTAAGTTGAGATGTTATATTGATTGACAGGTAAAACTAATTGTAAACACTTTACAGATGTAATCAGGGAATCATATCCAAACACCACTGATAAGGAGTTTGAAGTTATTGGAAGTGAGTGGTTCAGATTAGCAAAGCTGAGACTGAGATCAGAAAAGCAAGTTTCTCAAAACTAAATTTTGATTTATCGTTGTTTTTCATCTAATAAATTTTTGCATTTTACATTTCCTTTAATTTCTAAACCTAAATTTAAGTGAATACCTATACCTCAAATTTATATTAAATTAAGGGATGCCTGCTTATGTATTTTATACGTGAAAAAAGTTGAGAAGTTTTATGTAAGGCATACATTAGATTTATGTTAAAAATTTTATATATACTATACATGGATTTTCTATCTTAAATTGCTGACTTCCTGACATTGTGTATACTAAAAATATCTCTCCCATTTATATAAATTTGCTAAGTACAGATGTAGTTTTTATGTATATTTTAAGTAACTGTGTTTGTTGGGAAATTGTTTGGCAATCTAGAAATTGTGTATACTGACCGGTATTGAAAAAAATTGATGAATCTTTTATTCTTTTATGTTTTTGTACATCGCAGGAGTAAACAATATTCAAATTCTGAAATTTGGAGTACTGGTAATGGTACGCCACAGAAATGTTTAGCAACTGCAGTAATGTCGATCAGAATAAAGATGTAATTATTCTGAAAAACCCATCTACAAGACCTTCAACATTAACCTCCAAAACTCTATAAACATTAACTCTAACAAATACAATCGTTGGTAGATTCAGATGTAAAGGATGCAAAGCTAATCAAGGTAAATACCCACACAGCACGCGAGATGCAATGGATATACATATTTATCCATGTAATATCCATTGATGTACATCCGTAGTTTAATATCCACTGTATATGCACCTTATATACATTCATGGATATCTGTGAAATAAGATTATCTTAAGTGTTATAAGTGTTATGTTCAGAAACATTTTTTTTATGTATCATGTTACATAATCTTGTGAGTTGCTATTTTTTATCAAAATTATTTAGAAATAATTAAATTCTCTAAAATTTAACATTTGTAGTAAATATTTAATATGCAACAACAAATTAAATGAAAAATTGAAAAAGTAAAAAAAAAACACTTGGCGTGTTTTAATTTAAACTTTCTTCGTTGTTCGTTTGTTTTCGCCAAGGTTTTCGCGTATTGCACACTGTTGCACACGCAAACTTTTTGGCTTTTTGTTTAGCTTGTATTTATCGTATGCAAACCATTTTGTGCTTTAAAATTTCGAAAAAATGTGTTTGTTTTTCATCATTTAGGATGGATTAACAAAATAAGTAAGTATTAAATTCAAATATAAATTATTTCTTAATAATAAGTATATAACCTAAAAACTAACACGTTTTCGCACAAATATAAAATGACTTTGGAATTTGTAATCTAAGAGCCAGTTTGTAAGTTATCTACAATTTCTGAATTCATTATTCTTATTGCTGAGTTGTATTTAATTGAAATTTTTTTTTAGATCGATTCAATCTACTTTGTTGGATGAAAAGATACAGCAAGCGAGACATGTTTGAACCAAGTAATTGGTCTGGATCAAGCAAAACAAATTTGTAAAAATATTTTAAATTTCATTTATGGTAAGAGGCTTCAAAGTATTTTATAGTTTATAGGTTAAAACTTAAAACATTAACTTTATATGTATATTAACGTAATGTGATTTCAAGTGCATTACTGCCAAACTTGACTTTCATGTTGTATTTTATTTCACGACTTTTTACAAAGCAATTCTTTATAATTACTTCAAAAACTTCAAAATTTAGTTTAGAAATTGCTAAAAAAGTGCATAAGTTATTTGAGTAGCATTACAATGTAATTTTTATTTTACAGTATCCATAAGAAAAAATTCAAATTGTGGTGCAGTTTTACAACACGCAATAAACACCAGGAGTAGTTGGTACGAAAGACGCCAATAAACATAAGCACAGAATGAATGTAAATAGGTTTTTTATATTTTTTAAATTTTTTTCAGTACATATATGGACATTGTATGTTAAGTTTCCAAATTGTTTTATTAAGTAAATTAAAAATGATAATACCATTGTATGCATTTAATTTGTGTTAAGTTGCTAACATTGCCAATGCTTTTAAAATTGCGCACTATTTATGTGATGGCAAAGTACATATTATATTGCACAGATTTCACTGGCATTCTGCATTTAACTTGTATTAATATACATAACTTGCCGATATTGGTTCGATGCAATTTCTGCATTGGCAAGATTCATTCGGCAATATATCGGCCGGTGTGTCACCTGGTTACCGGCAGTGTACTTCATTTTAGTACATTGCCAGCATTCTGAGTGCCGGCTAAGGAGTACATTGCCAGTACAGACCCATTGATTTGTGTTTATTGAGTAAAGACAAGGTATTTTTGCATATTTGAATTTACTTTTGCTGTACATTAATCTAGTAAGTACTTGGATTCCTATAATATAAATAATGGATAAAAGCTCTAGAAAAATTAGAGAATGTGTAAATAAAAAAGTTCGATTGTGTTTGAGTGAAAATGAACAAATGGTCATATTTTCTGTGGACCAACCGGAGTTGTTGCATCTGCAAAATATCACTATTGGCATTTTGTATTGACTTTATTTGACGTGTGGCCATATTTTTTGTTAATATATAGATATGCACATATATTTTACCTACATATGAAGGTTCTATAAAAAAATGAATGTTTATTATACTTTAATTAAATGTTCATTGAACCTCCATATGTAGGTATTTTGTACGTTCATATGACTGTTCAATATATCTCCATATGGATGTAAAATGTTTATCCACCTGGAGGTCCTATGGACATACTATGAAGATCTTTCCGTGACGGAATGATATATCCAATGGACCTCCATCCTTGCTCCATAATGTTAAATATGGATGTTCGATGCACCTCCGGTATCCATGGTTGGTGTGTACATTTCATATCCATTGGATATGCTTGTGCTGTGTGGGTAGTACTATATATAATAAAAAAATTTCTATTTACTAAAGTCATTAATAATATTTCTTTATAGGACTCATTCGAGAACTAGTGTCTACATGTACAATGATATCAAGAAATGTTAATTATTTGGGTAACCCAATTATTTGATGCTTTTGAATTAACAATATACAGAGCAAGATTTTCGTAATAACTGGCAGTTCATAGATTTGACTGAAGATTTTTTATAAATTAAACAAAAATTTAGCAGGCAAAGGTAACGTTTCATAAGTAGTAAAATTTGTAGCAAATAATGAGTACATTTTGCAAAATTGTTTGTTGTTGTAGGTGGCATCATTTCAAAATGTGAGTACAAGGATAAAACAATATTGCATAAGACTGATCGGAATGATAAAACATTCAGCAATTTCACATTTTAATATAATTAATTGAATACTTGGGTAAGTTATGTATTTTTGAACAACAAATATTTATCCTTTAACAGTAGCTGTGAGAAACAATGATAATTTAAGTACTGCAACATTAGCAAATATTCAAATGTCATCAAGACATAGTTCAGAAATGCACCAGGCGAGAAGGAGGTCGTACAAAGAGACAAAGTAAAAGTTTGTAGAAAATGATAAATTCTAAACTTTATTAGTACTAGCTTGTTTTTTCTTTGTTATTTTTGCAAATATTTTTTATTCTTATTTTAAAATTTTATTCAATTAAGTAAATAAAGCATTTATAGATATATTTAAATCCATTTAGTTTTAGGTTTGATATGTTTACTTCTATATTTTTAATCAATTATTTAACATGTTTGTTCTTATGCTTATTTTTTTCTATATATCCAATTAAAGAATACTGAATTTTTAATTTTTTTCAAAATATATAAATAAAAATGTACATATAAAATATATTGTATTATTTCCAGTACCAAACCAGTACGTACCTTCAATGGGTCATGAACCATCATGAACGGTATATTTAATGGGCCAGTAAAGTTCTCATTGCATCCCAGAATGTTTTATTAATGGCGTGATACAATCTGGTGATTAACGGCTGAATAGACACCGGGGAATTGGGACTGTAACGGTTAACGATGATGGCCCAATAAGTACTTACCGGCTAAACGTCGCATTGCCAGTACTAGCACAATATATTTGTGTTTGCTTGGCGCTCTAGGCTCTACATTATAGTAATAATTAGTAAACTTTAAGTTAAATAATTTCATTGTATACTAATAGACCAACAAAAAACGCAAAAGCATTCTATCCACACAACAGCCAAACGCCTCAAAGCAGTTTTGAGCTTACGCACTTAAACAATTGGAAACAAAAATTAAACGTAGAACACTATTATTTATATTACACGTAGGTATAGGTTGTTGCTGAAATATACACACACTTTTTCTTAAATACATAATGAAGTGCAAATAGAAAACTATTATTAGATATAAAAGCAATACATTTTTTTTCAAACGCGTATTTACATTTTCAAAATCTAGGGAAACCGTGATTTAAATTTACACGCGGTATCGTAACGACCATGCGTTGTGTTGTCATACCAACACAACAAGAAAAAAGTAAATCTCTTTGAATTTAATTTTATAGATCAAACAAAAAGCTTTAATCGCAAAATGAAAGTCGAAGAAGTGAAAAGCACCGTAAAAACTCAAAGAATTAGTGCACACAGTCACGTCAAAGGCTTAGGATTAGACGAAAATGGAATTCCAATACAAATGGCAGCCGGTTTAGTCGGCCAAGAACAGGCACGAGAGGTTAGAATTTGGTTTTGTTTAAATTTACGATTTTGCATTGATGTTTTTGTAAATTTAAGGCTGCTGGGATCGTCGTTGATATGATTAAAAGTAAAAAAATGGCTGGAAGAGCAATATTATTAGCTGGACCACCTGGTACTGGAAAAACCGCAATTGCTTTGGCAATTGCACAGGATCTTGGTACTAAAGTACCGTTTTGTCCTATGGTTGGATCAGAAGTTTACAGTTCTGAGATTAAAAAAACTGAAGTATTGATGGAGAATTTTCGTAGAGCTATTGGATTACGAATACGTGAAACGAAAGAAGTTTACGAAGGAGAAGTTACAGAATTAACACCAGTTGAAACTGAAAATCCTGCAGGAGGTAATCCAAATTAGAATCTTGTTATACTGTTTTGCTTTGTTGTTTTTATACACTTGTAGAATAATTAATGAGATCAAAATAGTTTGTTCTTGTATTGCACAATAATGCTACTGTTGATTCAAAATAGTTTGTTCTTGTATTGCTCAATAATGCTACTGTTGAGTAGGGCGACATTAACTTTTTATTTATTTTATTAGTGTTAGATATGATAGAACATTATCTTGGAATGAGTTTTGTACGTAGTAATGTTTTTGTTAGCTATAAAGCAAGCAAGATTTTTGTGTTGTTGTATCAAGGAGGTAAAATATCAATTCGTTTTTCATGCTCATTTATGAGAAGGTAATCTGTAACTGCCTATTTCTATTATTGATTTTAACTATCTGGGATTGATATTTACTACTAAGTCATAACACACATCTACTGTATTTCTTAAGGTGTTTGCAATGTTATTTGATGGGAGTTTGCAAGCCCGGAAACAAAAAGGCTGGGTAAGGTACGTCAGGATTGTAGAACGGATATGGAACCATGGGCATCTTTTAATTGGCTAGGATCTCAAGGAAGGCGATGTGGGCTGCCGCGTTGCCTCTAGTAGAGTCTGCACTTCTACGTAGAATTTTGCGTCGAGATCCGAACGGCTGCTACAAATTTACGGCGTCATTTCAGCGCGGGTTTTATCACAGATCTTTTTACAGCCTTCTAAAAGGATGTAGGCTTGACGCTGTGACAAAAAATAATCGCCAAAGACTGTCTTTATCATAGGAAAAGTTTGCGCACAAAGTTTGATGACAAGCTTTAGTCTACGGATAGTAGGTGATAACGCGTTCGTAGCTGACTTCTCCCTCTGTCGTGTCAACCAGTCCGATCGTGCTGCGACGTATAGTCACTTTACAATAAATCACTGACTTACTTTTCAAACAAACCATGTAGCTCAAACATTAACACGCAGTTAACAGTTTCTAAAAACTTAAAAGCAAGCGGTTCGTACTTTTCTTCTATTCTTCGTGATTTTTATAGGTATTATATTAGTTTCTTAATTGAGGGTTATCCACATAGTGCACTGACAGCAATTCCCCGATTTTAGTTCTTTTGGTCTTAAATCTCACCCCGCTTACTAGTTTAATTGAGAGTTTGAAAATTCGATTTCACAATCGTTTAGATCTCTTAATTTACTTCATATATATGATATTACTTACAACAGTTAAATTATGTATTTCATAGCATTATATAATACAAATTTCAATAGTTTTAACACTAACAGTAGCTGTTGGCTTTGTGATTTTAGGGTACGGAAAAACCGTCAACCATGTCATAATAGGCCTAAGAACCGCTAAAGGAAGTAAACAACTAAAATTAGATCCTAGCATTTATGAAGCTCTTCAGAAGGAAAAGGTAGAAGTTGGTGACGTTATTTATATTGAAGCTAACAGTGGAGCTGTTAAACGTCAAGGTAGATCTGATGCGTTTGCGACAGAATTTGATTTAGAAGCGGAGGAGTACGTACCACTACCTAAAGGAGATGTTCATAAAAAGAAAGAAGTTGTGCAGGTATTTTTTTTCCTATCGTAAAGAGCCACATTTAACGCTAATTTTTATTGTAAGGACGTGACATTGCACGATTTAGACGCAGCGAACGCTAAACCCCAAGGAGGTCAAGATGTATTATCTATGATGGGACAACTGTTGAAGCCAAAGAAAACCGAAATTACTGACAAATTGCGCCGCGAGATTAATAAAGTTGTAGACAAATATATAGACCAAGGTATTGCCGAACTGGTACCGGGAGTTCTCTTTATTGATGAAGTTCACATGTTAGACATTGAAACTTTTACATATTTGCACAGAGCTCTTGAAAGTGCAATTGCACCAATAGTAATATTTGCTACAAATCGCGGTCGATGTGTCATTCGAGGCACAGATGACATCGTTTCACCTCATGGAATACCACTCGACCTTTTGGATCGCTTAGTTATAATTCGTACACTTCCTTATACTAAACCGGAATTAGAACAAATATTAGCACTTAGAGTAACTACCGAAGGTCTCGAAATCGACCCAGATGCTTTGAGATGTTTAGGAGATGTTGGTGGTAGATCCACTCTACGTTATGCTGTACAACTACTTACTCCTGCATCTTTGACAGCAAAAACAAACGGTAGAAAAAATATTAACAAACAAGATATTGAAGAAGTAAGCACGCTTTTCCTAGACGCTAAATCGTCGGCAAAAATTTTAACGCAAAATAAGGATAAGTATATGTTGTAGGATTATTTTCTAATTTTCATTATAGATATTTAGTTTGTATTGTATTACACATTATTTTACATAATGGACGTTATTTTTTATTAATACTTTTTTTTTCTAATTTATTTTTTTTTTATTATACGCGATACACAAATTACAATGACAAAGAAATACGAATACAACCGAGTTTATAGCTTGACTATATGCACCTATATGAATCGGTTCCAAAAATTCTTTTATCGTTAGGCATAAAAATTACTTTTGCGTATTTTTTTGTAGTAAAATCAAAAATAAAAGAAGGGGGACTATTTGCCTCTAGTTTAATTTGAAAAGGACTAAATAGTTATTGTCGGTGTATGTCCTGCATCAAGTGACGTACGTTATAATAAAGGTCTTGACGGAACTAATAGAAGAAATTAGTGATCCAAAAGCAATAACATTTAAATGCAAACGTTAAAAAGATAACGTCAACACGGTGGGAAAGTGTAACGAATGATATTGAAAGTATTGCTATAAAGACACTTGAATTTCTAAATGCTTGTTTTTCATAAGTTTGCAGTTTCTTGTAAAAGCTTCAGGGAATAGTAACCGGCATTTACTTCTAAAATATTCACAATTTAACAGTTCTTCAAATCAACAAAAAAGATCATGCTTATGTCATATGGAAAGGATAAAAAACAAGTAGTTTATACAAGTGTACAAAAAACTACGCGTTCATTTGATGTTGATATAGAATAAAAATTTCAAATCAGTAATATTGTTTGTAGTTTTCGGCTCTCTACTTTCACACCAAAATGTTAGTTCAGCTGAATGTTTTGCATTCCGTTAGAAGAAGCAGTAATAAATTCAGTATTATCTGTTTTATACTAAAGAAGGTTCAACAAATTTGAAGCATTGTACAAGAGTCCTGGTTTGTTTTTTTTAATTAGCTTAATTGTTTACAGGTGTGATAGGTAAAATGTGATGTTGCTGGCTCAAATACCTTTTGTTTGAAATTTTTTAATTTTTAGGTAATCGCCGTTCTTCTCTTTCAAACCTAAACTTAAAGTCTTTATTTACTTAAGTAACCGTGAATCTTGACAAACGTTTTCAGATACAGTATACCATTTAACAGTCGCTCCGCTAACGCTTTTTGTATATGGCACAAGTACAGAGTGTCCTAAATTGTATGATTTGATAGGGAAACTCGGTAACTATAATTGATACAAGAAAATGGATCGCATATCTTCGATCTTTTTTTTTCAATGGCGTATAATTTTGAATAACTATAGTATTTATAGCTGTGTTTTTTTAAATGCAATTCATAGTAGGCTATTAGATAGTTAAAATTGTTTGGTTTTTTTTTCTTTTTAATGATGTGGAGTCTATGATTTCATATTTTACTCATTTAATCAAAAAATCGATACTTTTTAACAAACACGTATTCTGTTGTAGTTTTCTCATAGTAGGCTTGTCATTGAAAAGTTATGAAAAATACGATATGATAGAATGCTTTAATCAAAGTGATAACCATTCGGACACTGAAGCCAATTACATTTCGATCGTTACCCAGAAAGAAGACCTCGTAAATCAATTTTTATGAGATTGAAACAAAATCTGAGGAATCATGAATTATTTGACAGACCGAGAATAAGAAATTACAATTAATAGAATGAATTATAAGATTTAACACCTAATTAATAATTAAACATTCAAAGTAAATTTTCAAAATTTTGTCCGTTCCTAGCAACATAGAAATTACACCTCTTTGTAACACCATTAAACTGCGTTGTGAATATGAATATTTGAGATAGAATTAAGACAGTCAACGAAATTTTCTCTTAGTTTGTTTATGTTATTAAAATTCTTTTGTATAAGGTGTGTTTAATGTGTCTCCAAAAAAAGAAGTGGTGTTAAATCAGGGGACCATGGTGGCCACCTTACTGATCCATTATTACCTATCTAATTATTTTTAGAATGTGTATTTAACAGCTCTAAAATGATTGCACTGTTACGGGGTGGTGCACGATCTTGTGGAAAGAATCACTTTCTTCTCTCTTCTAATGGCATGTCATTCAAAAATTCATCAACAAGTTCGATCAGAATTTCATAATATCGTTGACTGTCGTAAGTCAGAATTCGATTTCCAATTAGGGAACACCACACGCTAAAACCAAATCTTCCCTGCTGTCGGACAACGGTAGTGCGATGAGGATTAACATCCGACCACCAGTGTTCGTTATGCCTATTAAAAATTCCTGCACTACTAATATAGGCTTCATCGGACCAAATTTTTCGATAAAATAATTGATTTTGCCGAATATTTTGTAGGTACCAATTACAAAATTGTAATCTACGCTCAGGATCAGTAAGTTGCAAATATTGCTGTTTTTTAAATACAAATGACCGAAATTTGTTTTTTTTTCAATATATTGTAGACTCGACTTTAAAATTCCAACTTCTGCTTTAATTTGGCGACACGACATTGAAGGATATGCTACTACAGCTTCTACTACATGGATAGAAGCTTCTTCCATATCTTGAATAATGTAATTTCTTGTTTTTGGTTTGTCAAATGATTCATGATTCCTCAGATTTTGTTTCAATCTCATAAAAATGGATTTATGAGGTTCTCTTCTTTCTGGGTAACGAACGAAATATAATTTGGATTTGAAAAGTCAATGCACTTTATACCAAACTTACTTTCAATACTTACTAAATGATTTAATTTGTTCACATTTTCAATGACGGAATCCTACTATGAGAAAACTACAACGGAATACGTGTTTGTTAAAGCATATCGATTTTTTTTATGAAATGAGTAAAAGATGAAATCATAGACCCCACATGTTATATATCATTGAAAAGAGAAAAAAGAAACAATATTAACTGTCTAATAGTCTACTATGATTTGCATTAAAAAAAAACTATATGTCATAACTGAAATATAATGAAGTGAAAGTGAAAAAGTGCCTTAAGGTCACCTAAACCGTTTTTCTCTATTTTGAAAAATAAGCGAAATATCACCATGTATCGAAAATTGAGAACATCAAACTTTACCTCGAAAACAAAAAATAATCGTTCAATTTGGTTTTTACCATCAAGTTTTTCTCGAAAAAAGAGATCGAGGATACGCGGTCCATTTTCTCGTATTTATTATAGTTACTGAGTTTCCCTATCAAAATATTTAATTTAGGACACCTTTTACATTCAATTGATACTGTTTTGTATATAATATGTACTTAAACAAAAAAAATTTGACATGACTAGGATTTGAACTATGCCACTGCGACTTTACTACTTTACATGTCATATAAGTGACTTTTATTGTTGATTGTAGTATTTACTGGAAGATGCTCAACTACGTGCTAATAAGTGTGAAACATGGCTTTCTTAACCGCGCGCCCCTCTATAAATTATCTGCACCGACTATAGTGTCGTCACAGATGGTCAGCACAATATTTTACAAATACTTACTGGCTCATTTTACAAGCGAGGTTGCCATGATATATCGAGTCTGATTTAAATTTATTCCAGTTTCTAATCTAATCGTGTTCACTTATTTTTTTCAAATGTAACTTGATTTTAAATTTTTTTTGTTTTGATTACCTTTTTAAATATACTAATGTTTTTTCTTTAGCAGTACGAACGTTTTCAGATTAGTACACTTCTATATCACCGTTAAGAGATTTATTTCTATTATTATAAACCGAAATTACTGATGATGAGCTTTTGTTATATTATTTCCATACCACTAAAGAAATAGCCTTTTTAACAAGTTTTGAAAAAAAATGGATTATTCAAGTATGTATTTAAATTTTTTAATTATGTTTCTAATCTTTATGTTTGATATGCTGACAAAGTAAATATGTAAATTGTTAATAAATTAATTTTAAGCCTAATTTAACTACAAACCTTGATCACGCAACGAGACGTATAAGCACAGATTATCAGGTCAAAATATTTAAAATTTTGATCAATCCCTCTTTATATTTCTCATTTTAATTTGTTGAAAGTAAACAAATTTATATTTAATAATGTTTATTATGTAAGGCAATTTCCAATGACATTATTATAAATCGGTTAGTTAACAGCTCAGGTTATTGGAGAAACAAACGTGACATCACTACTAAACTATCACAGTAAAGTTGTGATTGGCCAAGGTTTTAGATGTCAAGAAATCTCAAAGATTACGGATTTATGAAAACATCGCTTCTTAATTACTCTTCTGTTATAATAATTTTATTACTTTCATCTAACTATATTAAATAAATGAGTACATAGCAAAAGTTGTTAATTCGTTTTGAATAAACGAAACCTTGGACTTTATAGTAATTCAAGTGCTGCATGACAACATCGTAATCTACAACAATTTGCAAAGTGGTTAGTAAATATGCTAACCAACAGATGAATCGATCTAAATTTCCTAGCGGCGAGCATACTTTTTGGTCACGAAATACGTTGCAAGGTAGGTTATCCTCCAGTAAATACTACAATCCACGCTTTTATCTTTTGATAAGCTAGTGATAGGCTATTATTCGTGGCCATTTGCGATGTTATTCAAGAAATTTTAATTATTAGAGAAATAATAAATATTGCCAATACCAGAAGATCAAATCCTTTATCCGCATAAAACAAAAAAAAATACTATAGTTTTATTTTTGAACGATTTGGAACAATAAACTGCATTTTATTTTTATACGAAATATTTTCGTTTGTAAATAAAAGTTCCATATTGAAACAGTGCATTATAAACCTTATTAAGGTTATTTTTTTAACACATTTTATGTTACACCCATGTACCAACTTATTAATAACATTGTTAATATAAGACTATTGGTCTCCTGTTGTTCCCGGTTAACACAAACAACTTGACCCCAAACGTTTTTTATTATATTAAA
The DNA here is from genome assembly GCA_035610365.1 of Aquatica leii. Classification (NCBI taxonomy): domain Eukaryota; kingdom Metazoa; phylum Arthropoda; class Insecta; order Coleoptera; family Lampyridae; genus Aquatica; species Aquatica leii. The sequence continues at coordinate 54,868,234 of CM069436.1, forward strand.
ATCGGGGCTTTTTGTTGGTCATGGTAACACGCCTTTAGGTTGTTTTGTTGTACCCAGTTTTACACCAACCTGGATGTATGTATAGGAGCATTATCCTTAAAGAACAAAGAAAATTAATAATGACAGTTAAAAAGGCTGACTAGCCTATATTCATAGTAACTGTTGGATTATTGTTCGACGTGAATATTGTAATAGTAGAGGAATTAAGACTTTAGTATTAAGAAGCTCAGCTGTTGGAAGATGTAATCGTTTTCCGGATATAAAATTTGGACAGTAGCCTGCATAACGTTTAACATACCTAAGTAGCCTTCTTCACCTTCAATCACCCAACAAACGTGAGAAGTAACCCAACCATATAAATTTACTGAAAAGTGCACGCTACACTTTTTGGAGTTTGTGAAATTAACTCCATAACGACTTTTTGGAGATTGAAACAGTTTTATAGGTGCGTCAATTAAATTTTTAAAAGTTGTTTTGTTGATAAAAACAACACGATTGACGTAATGTCTTGCAAATTCCCGACGACTACTTTTATGGTTCTCGCTATTATAGTAAAACAGGATATGGGTTACAGGGGAAATACACTTTTTTGTTTATCGTACTAGTTCTGGTGCCTCCTTTGTCCCTAAACATTCAAATAAATCTTACTAGTGTCGCATAAAAATTGTATTAAGATTATCTGGATTCAGCTCCTGTGATTTGTGTTGGTGAACAAATAAAATAGGTTCTGGTAATAATGTTTATTTAATGAAAGAAAAATACTAGTTAACTTTGCTAAAATAATTGACACGATTGTCGTTCTTTTACATATGCTATCATGCACACGACTCTGCCGACTCTCTTTTCAATCGCGCGCGCCTTAAGTCTACAAAACTACTCCCCCCAAGTCGTCATGCGCTCTTTTATTTCCTTACAGAAACGCGCTTGAATGCTATCAATTTAATGTTTTAACAAATTGACTGTATTAACGTTATCTAAAAAGACTGTTAAACTTAACTAAGAAATTCCGTTTTTTGTTTAGTTAAGTGTACATGGTGCAAAGGTACGTAAGTAGATGTACTACAAATGTACGTAGAATAGACAGTGTGCTATATAGGTTTTTTTTATCGAGATTCGTACAAAGTTTTGGATTCTACGACGAAACAAATAAAATTTAAGTAATCCTTAAACTTTAAAAATTAGAGAAGTTTAGCAGAAGAGTGACACGTGTTGCATGTTAAGGCATTGTTATTTTGTGGAATTGTGGTGTGGAGACAATTGAAATTTGTATTAGTAATGTTCTCTTCTTCTAATAGTCAAAAAAGTTCCTACCTAAACACATGAAAGAATTTAAAACTATAAACTATAACAGTTAAAAAAAAACTAAAAAAACACGCTTTTATAAATAACCGAACTAAAAAGAAGAAAATAATTTATAATTACAAACAAAATTATTAAATTCAGAGCAATAATATATAATTATAAACAAAATCACTAAATTCAGAGTTAAAAGCGTGGGGTGCATCCGGATACACGGTAGTCTTTCGCGCCAAGTATCTGTTATTTCTTTTTTTTTGTAATTAATTATATCAGTCATTGTTTTAACATGTATTCAGTTCGACTATTGCTGTCAATTTGTCATTTGACTGATATACATAATACTGTCACTAAACACGACGTTTGAATACATACGTGACGAGATATTCTACAGCTGCACTGTTTTTGTTAAATCTAATAATTTTTTGTAAAGATCAGAGGTTTTTTTTTATATTTTGTGTTCACAGAAATAAATTTATCATTGTTTGTAACAATAGTTTAACGTGTACTTGGCGAGACATTATACAGTGAAACTGTTATTTGTAGGATTTTTCTATATTTTCATAACTCTCCCCTTATTGATAGCTGCCTTTAGAATAATTGTAACAATGATTATAGATGCACCTCACGCTTTTAACTCTGAATTTAGTGATTTTGTTTATAATTATATATTATTGCTCTGAATTTAATAATTTTGTTTGTAATTATAAATTATTTTCTTCTTTTTAGTTCGGTTATTTATAAAAGCGTGTTTTTTTAGTTTTTTTAAACTATTATTTATTTTCTATTTTTTAGTTCGGGTACCTATAAAAGCGTGTTTTTTCAATATTCTAAGCTATCAGTTATTTTCCGTATTTTAATTCGATTTATCAATAATCAATTTTTGCGAACATGTGATTATGAAATATCTTACGAACTAAAAACGTATTGGAAACAGTAGTTATCGACAGTAAGACCTTATTTCTCGGGGAGGGAACAAACAGCTATCACATCCAAGGCAGGCAGCGGGCGCGCAAATTACCTGCTCCGACACGAAGTGGTAATAGTGAAATACACTGGAACGATTTAAACGCGATAGGCTTTGTCGAGATACACGTTTGCGCAGTTCACGCGCTCTGTCTTTGTCACTATCATGCAGAGGATCCCTAAAGAAATCAATTAATCCTGACGACCCTAATTAGGATAATAAAAACTTTTTAATGAATTTATTGCATTGTCATCGGTCCGTGAAACGCATGCAAAGTTTCAAGTTAAGCAAACACCTGGAAACCGACGAAAATTAAGCTCAAAGATTCCGTTACATACATACATACATCCCGAACTAATAAAAGCGTGTTAAAAAAGTAACAAGTTAAATAAAGGGTTTCTAAGATTAGACCATGTTCATGTTATTACCAATGTTTCCAACGGTTTGTCCACGTTGATAAAGTGCATTCAGAAATAATAACGTAATTTCTAATAAGATCATTAAGCTATATCAAATTATAGAACATTTAAAACTTATCGAACAGCGCTTTCTATTTAATAATAATAAGCTTCAGTGATTTGATGTACAGGCATTGCAACAGAACACTGAGGTAACAGGTAGTAAATTACGTTTTAGTGTAGTAACAATATGAGAATCTCAATAAAAAATAAATATTTAGTATGTCGAAATGATATTATATTAATGATTTTTATTGTCCGCATTTTGAAAGAATTTCATTCGTTGACACTATTATTTTAAAGTTACTAACCGTTCTAATAGAACAGAAATTTAAATAGGACCCATTCAATGAAAAAACATTTTTTTTATATTTATTCAAAGGTTTGAAAAGATATGTTTATATGTGTCAAAATTTCGTTGCAACAGCAACAATGTTTTCTATGCTACTAAAAAATGTTTTAGGAAATATATTTAAACTATACTTTAATATCAATGTTTAAATGAAATACTTTTATGTCGTAACAAAAACATTTAAATAATATCTTGCTGATTGCGAAGGAGTAATTTTAAATGAAAATATATTCTATTTTTGCATAAAAAAACAAATATTGAATGTTATGATATTATCTGATATTACTACAACAGTATAATCAAATTATAGCATGCTTTATATGCATTTCCCATATATAAAGTGAGTAATATATACCTACTATATTAACTTAATATCGTAATTCCATAATATAATTGAATGTAGTACAATGAAACTTTGTTAGCGGTATAATCAGCAACCTCAAACTGCTAATGTAATGTAAAACGTGTTGATTCAATTGATTTTTATACATTTTAGGTTTTAAACAACAACTTTATAGTTAAAATTTTAATCCGATTAAAATTTAAATTACCCGCAAAATTACTTGAATGTACACGTGAGCTGGACCAATTAGCGTTGGCCATTTGTATGTGCGGTGTGTTGGTGAAATCCTATTGGCTAGTCGACATTACATATTAAAGCTTTTCCAGAATTTCATGTTTTCGGTTTCAATCCATGAAGGAATAAAATAAGAATTAACAGTATTTTCTAAATAAACGTGATATATTCAATTAGTGGTTACATGAACGATTTAAAGTTATAATAAAATGAAGCAGCTTATATTTATTACAATAGGAATTTTTTTCCTAATAGGTAAGTTGTCATTTTTTCAAAACTTATAAATTTATATTTGTCGTTATTAATGAATTAATTATTACAGGATGTGCTTGTGCTGATGAACCGTCAGTTGAGAAGGTCGATATTGATCTTGGTGCTAGTCGAGAAGGCTCACGTACAGGTAAGCGACTCATTCTCTGATTTTTGCATAATTCATCAGGTGCTCTTTTATCAATTGATGCGTGTTTTTTGCAAAATTCACATACGAGTCTTGTTTAGTAATTAAAGGTCGATACCAACCATACCTGTTAAACAAAACTTACATTAACAGGAACATTTTAAGCACTCGGGTATATTGTTTTATTATACAGGGTGATTCAGGAGGATAGTGAAATATATGATGGTATGGTCATGGTAGATACAAATTGTTTGGTATTTTGTGATGTACATTGTACTTAGTAACAGGTTGTCATGACTCCATTTTGAAACATGATAGTGCCCAAAATACCGACTACAGTATGTTTTAACTATTCTCTTCTTCAAACTTTAAAATTGTAAATGGGCTTAAAATATTTTGACTAGAAGATGACTAGTCGAAACATGTTACCTATTTTGATTAAAACAAATATTATACAGTGGTGAAGGTTTGTGTTTTTGAAAATACAGTTTACTGAATACATAGACTTTTTATGATAAACGTGTTTACTTAACTACAAATTAATTGATGTAACAATGGTGAAGTTCTGGGCGCTTTAATCTTATCAGACAGTGCAGGTCAATGACACAAAAGGAGAAGAACATTTTGTGTATGAATTTACTATGACTACATAATAAATTTGTATGAAGTCCTGGTGGCCTAAAGATAAGAGTTTAAGTACCCACAGAAGGCTCTGTAATGTCAGTTTTTCTGTGAAATAATTAGTCATTTTGTAAGTTTTGGATATGGTTTCTTGGGTATAGTGTAATACCACTAACACGCTACCTATCTGATGACCGTTCTAGAGATTTATGCGAAAATCAGAAAACAACAGTTTTTCAAAGAAATTAATTCAGTGGATTGGTTGTATTTTGTATACAGTAAACGTAACATATGAAACAAATATAATGAATGGCAAATCGTCAATGGATAATTTGAAAATAAAAGAATCATGCATACAGTAGTTTTAGTCCAAGATTAATGAGATTTGCAACGCCAAATTGCTGACGAGTACTTACGCAATATTGTTTTTACTGATAAAGCTATCTTTTATCTCGACGGTACAATTAATTGGCCAAACTTTAAATATTGATCTCACAGGAAACTCAACGTACAAATGAATTTTTTTTAATACATTTGGGTGCTGTGCGCAAACGACGTTCTGCATCTGAACGATAACACGACGTATTACCAGCAAAACTGAATGCTCTACTCTGTTTTTTTTGTGATTGTTGCAAGCAATTTACTACCTACAGAATTGATAGAAAAAATATCAATAGACTTCATGAACTTGGGATATCACTTACTGTTTATGAGTTATACTGAATTGCTGAGGTTATAAATTTATAGTGTTGTGGAGTTATGCATTTGATGAATCATGAAAGAATATGTGCACTCTGTGGATATAATGTATTTAATGATAAAATCGCATGACTGTAGTATCAGTGTAGATCCTTGACGACGCGACGGTTGCTTGAATAAATAGGTAAACTTTTCTTGAAAATATTGCCAAAAGTTGTTTGTTTATTTCGCGATGTAATTCTCTAACTACCTGTGCAGTTGCTTTCTGTTTGGAATTACAAAATTCGATTTTTCTTTATTCTGAAGGAACTCAAAATATATTATGATTTGAAACAAATTTTCTCTGCTCCAAACCAGAAACCTGCCTCCGAAAATAGCTGTCAAACGAGAAATTTTTGACAGCTCAAAGTATTCAAACTTTTTACTATTTGAGTAGTACTTATGAAAATATTAAAAATATAGTGTTTTTTGTAATAAAAACAAATGAACAGATCTGGATAAGGTCCTGGAATGGATTTTCCTCTCTTAATAAATTTAAGAGATTTGTTGGTGCCGTTATTAGCTCGGCTTTAGAAAAGGGTGCATCCCGGGATGTAATGAAAAGAGGGAAGAGCTGTGCAGGTTGGATACTAGAGGTCCTAAAATCCAAGACTAAGACTGCCATTAAAGAACAACAATCTGAAAAAGTCTGACGGTATTCACACAGACTATCAGAAAACCGGATGTTATGCTAAGATACGACGACGCCCGAGGATTAACGATACATACAGCTGTTCCAAAAGTGTTTGTATTTGACATTTCGTTCCGCCAGCTGTCGAAAATATTATAATGTACAAACGAGAACAAATACAAGTCTCCTTATAATCATAAAAATTTCGTTATAGAGTTAAAAAAGCCTTTTGTCTGTTTAATATGTCAAGTGAGAGTTAAAGGATTATTGGGCATCTTAAATTACTGAGACTGATAATATTTCAAAGTATTTCTGCTATTATACTTATTTTTCTTTAACTCGTATCAAGGCAAAATGTTTTACAATGGGCAGTTTGGGTTTTAATGAGTCATTGTAATATATACTTTTTATCGAGTAATTAAAAGTACAGTTTTAAAAGCGATTGTTTATGATAATTTATAAATTCAGTTTACTTATCAAGTTTTGTTATAAACTATTTATTACGTACAATAATAACCTTTCTATAATCAAACAATTTTTTCTTTATGAATTTCCTCTACATGATTTGCAGTTCAAAAATAATTATTTAAATTATAAAACAAAAACCATTTTATTCAAAAAAAAAAATGTTCAGTGGATATTTAATGAAATTATACAAAATAGTTTAAATTCATCTTTACGTTTGATATCTAAATTGACAATTTTTTGATTTTGGAACATAATCTCACTCTTAATTTTTAGAGTGTCTCAATGTACTCAGCTTCTATCCACTTCTCTCTCGTATGCATATTGATATAAAGTATGTTCTTCGATCTTCTGTATTTTCAACAAATTTACAAATTGTTACACATTATGAAAGTATTTCTGGTGGTTTTTCTTTATTTGTTCTTTCTGATTTTTGTTTACAAGTTTCTCTTGTATGTCTTGTTTTTAGCGTTTTTGGTTTTCCTGTCAGACATCATTTCTATGAAAATTTCTTTGCTTTATTTTCATCGTCCTTTTTAATTTTATTCTTTTCTTTACATTTTTCAATATATTCATAGAATCTTCAACGAAAAGTACTTTTCTTGAAGTAGTATCTAGAGGTCTATATACTTTTAAACATTTTTGGTATCTAACTTTGCTTTTGCATTTAATTTCTTATTTCTTCTGATTTGGTTTGGAAATATAAATAAAATCTTACAATCATATATTCGTAGCTAGCTAAAGTTGGATTCTCTTCCACAGTTTATATAGTATAGTGTTGTTCCTTTAGTTAGCAAACCCGCATTAATCAGCAGGCATTGTGCCAGGTTGATAAGAGATATGTTCTTTCAAAAATTCATTTTTTTATATTAAACATTGATGTATTCCTTATTTCTACTTGATCTAAATAAATGGTGTCCGGATAGTAGAGACGAAATTGAATTAAGTGGCATTTTTTACATGACGGTTGGTAGCCGTGGTTTTATCATCATTCCGATTACTAGTCGAATAGTGTTTTTGTGGCGATTATTGTTGTTTTTTATTAATTTTTGTCATGGAATACTTCCACCTCAGTAGATATGAACATCAGATGCATTTACTACGCACGACTGTATTATGTTGGTTTTAGGTAGGAGAGGTTACGGAAACATATTTTATGACTGGTTTTATCCAGCTTTGGAAGGTATGGGAAATGGCGATTTTTGGTTTCAGCAAGATGGTGCGACCTGTTACATATCCCGCGAAACGATGAATAAAAAACTTTTTCAAAAGTAGTCTCTTTACGTGGTAACCAAGATTCTGTCAAATTCTGCGGACAACAAACCACAAACAATACCCCAATTGAAAAGGTTATTAACGACATCTCGCCAGATGTTTGTGAAGGCGTCATCTCGAATTTCAAAGCGCTCAATACTTAATGCTGCGCCTTCTGGGGTTTTATATGGCGGATGTAATTTTTCATAGTTACAGAGACGTTACTTGATATGTTTTATTGTATCTCAAAATTTCTCCCTACTTTCTGAACACCCATTACTTAAGGTTTAATTTAAAATTTGCTTTTCATTTCTTCTTCGTAGGTCTTAATTTTGTCTTTCAATTTAGAAAATTCAAATTCAAGGAAACACGTACCATGTGATCGAATTCCATATAAGCGTATTTAGTTTTTGCTGGGGGTTTCAAACAGAACACGCTCTGTGATCTTACTTCTACTGAAGTAAGGTCAAAATTTAAGTAGGCATTATTGTATTTACGATGTTTCCGATGTTTCCGTTTTTCTGCAACTCCACTACTGGTCGTTGCTTGATTAATAACTATCGACTTGCTTATTTAATAAAATGTATATGTATGTATACTAGCCGCTCCACTTTCTTAGAAGTTTTGTGCTGTATAAGTCGAGAAAGATCTGTAAACTTCATGAAATTTCAATACCTTTCTGTGCTCGCAGAAGTGTCTCGCGATGCTTTTGTTTACCTTCTACGGTAACTTGGGACGTATACTAGGAAACAACGGGGTTCCATTTGTTACGAGAATTATCTCGTAACTTAAATGGCAGCGACTAACTCAGTTTGATTTGGTGATTGGGTCGTAAATTTCGATGTGCTAAATTATAAAGAAAGTTAGAAGGGCGTCAAAACGGTGGAAGAATAGGTTGACAAATACCGTTTAAAATCTAAAGAGAACCAATGACAAAAACACAGGTCGTAACAACGAGTACTATTTATTTTATCACAGAAAGATAGGTTAGAAAAGAGAAACGTGGTAACTTTACATAAATGGAATCGACGCTAGAACGTAGGTCGGTAAATCACAGACAATAATTGTTGGAGCACGTCGTACAAAGAATTAAACCTGTCGGCCTAACTTTTATATTCCAAAAGCAAATGAATTTACATTTATAAATTATAACACGAAAATACAAATCTCGATAATTCAGAGAACCAAATATAAATAATATATAATATATAACTGTGGCAACAACCTGATTGGTACGTACAGTCGTGCGCGTGCGTGCAAACGACTGACGACGACAAGAATTAAATATATAAATATAATACTTTCAGTTCAGCTTTCCTTTAAAGAATGCGACTAGCTAGTGGCACTGTTCGGTGCATACGGTGTTATTACAAGTAAATTTTCATGAACTTATAGGATTAATGAAAAAAATCAAATGCGCCGAGTGTCCCTCAAATTAATTATATTATTTCGTTAAGTGGGCCCTCTACTACGGTTAGAATTTTATTCAATACTCGAAGCTTTCAATATCTTCAACGAAAGTGACGTGACGTCATCATGGAAATGTTCCCAATATATGAACCAGTTTTGCTATCTCCACATTCATGGAAAACTTGTGGATGATCAGAATACTACGCACAGTACTTGCATGGATGCGTGTGAATAATTAGAAATAAAAACCTCGTTGGCCGCGCACATAACGTTAGATGATGTCCTACCTATTTCACCGGACACATGATTTTTCTTCAATCGAACTTCGATGTCAAACCTTGTCGAATTGACAGTAATTTTCCCCAATGTAGCGGGAAGTGGGCGTGTCGGGAATAAATCTTATACGGTACAAACGTTATATCAAAACACTTTTAACATAAATTGATGTTGCACTATATCCAACTTTATTTTCCTAGTAGAAAATTAACGTTGTATAGACCAGCGTTTCCGAAACTTTAAAATTTTTGTACCACTAAACATAATCCTAAAAACTTGGCGTGCCACGACCTAAATCTGCATCTGGTAGAGCAACAAACAAATGCTCACGAAAAATAACGAAATTACTACTTACTAAACCTATTTCAACAAAAGCAAACCCTTGGTTCTAGAAACCATTGATTATACGTAGTTACTTAATGAGTTGTTAGGTCCTGATTAATGTATATCGGTTTTACGGTATATTTAGTTTTTGAGCATAAATTTGAATGACGCACAATGATTTTTATCTTACGGATAAATAAACTATGATAAATTAAAAGTAACCGCAAGTGATAGAGATAATTTTACCAACGCTTCCTGCTATTTATTTTGTTGTAATGTACGATTGCTTCAAACAGCCAATCTTTGTGATTTTTAATACAATAAATAATAATTATGCACTGGCATTTCTTGAAACCGGGAATTACTTGGCAGCAATATTTTTTTATTGATTATACTCAGAAAAAAAATTGGATTGACTATAGTATCTAATCTACTATCTCAACTGACAACTATAGATAGAGCTAACCTCGGGTATATTTTCAGTTGAATAGCTCGCATCGATTACCTAAATTTACAACATTTTAGAAACTGTTCGTTCGTCAGATACGTCTAACGTACCAGTCATAAATATATAAATAAGTAACCACATATATAGCAAACCATATTATGGTCGTTCTAATTAAACTGTTTTTTAATCGTAGTAATAAAATCCAAAATGATTTACCTTTGATTTTCAGTCTTGGGTAATTTGTATTTTTGTTTAGGACTGCTGAACTTTAACTTATTGATGTAATTTTGCAATTGTTGTTGATCACAACTCGTTGCATATTCTCTGGAGTAAAACTTTGAAGTAACTACCGAAACTAAATAAAATAAAAAATAATAAAAACCAATTGATTTGATTCATTTACAATACCTTTGTTTGAGTAATTGCCTGTTGCGTACCCTAGTTTTTGTTTAATAGGAAAATATAATTTGAAAGAGGGTTTTTTCCTTACATTTTCTATATTACTTTTACTGGAATTTCCAATGCAAGGAATTGATTCCATTTTTACTAGTTGAAAGTTTTATCAATATCTTATTTTATTCTCCGTTGACATTGTTTGATTGACGAATTTTTGTTTATTTTTCAGATGACGAAGTTGTCAAACGGGAGGAGGAAGCTATCAAGTTGGATGGACTTAATGTTGCACAACTTAGGGAGTTACGAGAAAAATCTGAGAAATTCACATTCCAAACTGAAGTTAATCGTATGATGAAACTTATTATTAATTCTCTTTACCGAAATAAAGAGATTTTCTTGAGAGAATTGATTTCAAATGCTTCTGACGCATTGGATAAGATTCGATTACTATCGCTAACAGATAAAAACGTGCTGGATTCGACGTCGGAATTGAACATTAGGATAAAAGCTGATAAAGAAGCTGGAATGTTGCATATAACAGATACTGGCATTGGAATGACTAAACTGGATTTAATTAATAATTTAGGTACTATAGCCAAGTCTGGTACTGCTGAATTTCTTAATAAAATGCAAGATGCTGATTCGGCGCAAGATTTAAACGACATGATTGGTCAATTTGGAGTAGGTTTTTATTCAGCTTTCTTAGTTGCTGATAGAGTAATCGTAACGACCAAACATAATGACGATAAACAATATATTTGGGAATCTGATGCTTCTAGCTTTAGTATTGTCGATGATCCCCGTGGCAATACATTACCCAGAGGTAATTAGTGAAAGGTTTATTAAAAAAAAAATTAACTAATAACACTTACGTTATAGGAACAACTGTTAGTCTCGAACTTAAACCCGAATCTAAAGACTTCTTAGAACACGACACTGTAAAAGCTTTAATCAAAAAATACTCGCAGTTTATTAACTTCCCCATTTATTTGTGGACTAGTCATATTGAAAAAGTTGAAGAACCTATTGAGGATGAAGATGAAGTTTCGAAAGCAGCTAAAGATGACGTTGAAAAAGATGAAGCCGAAGCAGAAGTTGAAGAGGAAAAAGAAGAAGAAAAACCGAAAACTAAAAAGGTAAGGTTACCATAATGCACCAACTTTTTAGAAGTGAACACATTTTACACTTCAGGTAGAAAAAACCGTCTGGGATTGGGAAGTTCTCAACGATAGCAAGCCAATCTGGACAAGAAAACCATCTGAAGTAGATGAAAAGGAATATAATGAATTTTATAAAGCGTTAACTAAAGATAGTAACGATCCACTCGCTAAAGTACATTTCGTAGCTGAAGGTGAAGTCACCTTTAAATCCCTCTTGTATGTACCTGCTAGTCAACCATCCGAAAGTTTTAATAAATATGGAACTAAGACTGATAATATTAAATTATACGTAAGACGCGTTTTTATCACCGACGAATTCAACGATATGATGCCGTCGTACTTAAGCTTTATTCAAGGCATTGTAGATTCAGACGATTTACCTTTAAATGTTTCTCGAGAAACGCTTCAGCAACACAAACTCATTAAGGTTATTAAGAAGAAACTTATACGTAAAGTACTAGATATGTTAAAGAAAATACCGGAAGCTGATTACGAAAAGTTCTGGAAAGAATACTCAACCAATATCAAACTTGGCATTATTGAAGATCCTAGCAACCGCACTAGACTGGCTAAACTCTTACATTTCTTTACATCAAACGGAGATAAAATGACTTCACTATCTGATTACGTAAAGAGAATGAAGCCTAAACAAGAACGCATTTATTACATGTGCGGTTCCAGCAAAGCTGAGGTAAAGAATTCTCCCTTCGTTGAAAGACTCTTACGCAAAGGTTACGAAGTTCTCTATTTAGTTGAAGCCGTAGATGAATACGCGATTTCTGCAATTCCCGAATTCGATGGAAAGAAATTCCAAAATGTAGCCAAGGAAGGATTTTCTTTGGCCGAAGCCGAAGGCACCAAACAACAATTTGATCAATTAAAAACTTCATTTGAACCTCTCACAAAATGGTTAGGTGATAATGCCCTTAAAGATCACATTGCAAGAGCAACAGTTTCGGAAAGATTAACAGACTCACCTTGCGCCTTAGTAGCCGGAATGTTCGGATGGACCGGTAATATGGAAAGACTTGCAACTTCAAATGCACATCAAAAGTCTGACGATCCACAACGATCTTATTATCTTAATCAAAAGAAGACTATGGAAATTAATCCTAGACATCCTTTAATGCGTGAATTATTGAGACGCGTTAATGACGATCCCGCGGATCCCACTGCCAAAGATATGGCCCTGATGTTATTCAGAACTGCCACACTTCGATCGGGTTATATGCTTAAAGAAACTTCCGATTTTGCGCAGTCTATTGAGGTAATGATGAGAAAAACGTTAGGAATATCTCCCGATGAGCAAGTCGAAGAAGAAGAAGATTTACCCGAAGATGGAATTCCAGAAGATGAAGGCGAAACGCCCGATGTTGATGCAGAAGAACATGATGAATTGTGAACGCGTGTGTGATTTAGTGTTGATATGTTAATAAGACTGGAACTTTTTTGTACAATGTAATTAAGTTGATTAAATAAAGGTAATTGTTTAATCGGACGTTTAGAATTTCCGAAACGGGAAAAGAACCAATACACAAATACACTTAATTTTGAATCTGAGGAATATATAAGTCGATTAGTCAAACTATAAATCGTTTGTTGTAAATTATTTTTAAATTATAAATAATTATAGAGGTCAAATACATTATTGAATCGTGTTGTTTCTTATTTTTTTAGTAATGTATTTACATTCTTTTGATTCCATATTTGGAGTTGAGATACAAATAATCGAAGGATCGTTGCAAATAAAATTGTGAAGTTCATATAAAAATCCGCATAAAACAAAACTGTCTAGCCATTGGTATAACAAAACTTTTAAGACTGACAGCATTCTTGTTTGTGATAAAAACTGTACTAAACCTGACAAAAATCTTTGGAGTTGTTTAACGTGAGAAAAATTTTCAACGTGAATTCGTAATTTATTCAGTGTTCTTTCCTTACGATATGTCACCGAAGCTGAGTAAAACTGGAGGAGACTACAAAAGATCATACCGCCATGTAAAATCGGGCTTCTTCTACCAAATGTAGGTACTCGGAGAAAAAGCAGAATAAACTGAATGCAGTTAATACAGGATACCCAGGTCATTATCGAATTTGTTACAAGCGAGAATTTGATGCGCCGGAGTACTACAGTGCGATATGATTGTGGAAGTGGACGATCAAATGTCCCACATATGTTGCCCTTCCTCTAAAAACGTGACCTTAAGATTACTACAATTCTCGGTCTAAAAAGACCCTCTCAAATATTTTCATGCAGTAAAATTACTACAGAAGAATGTTTGATTATTACGCTTAATGCATATCGACAGGAATGGGTGATTAGCTCTTACGAAATTTTGAAGGAAATTGAAAGAAACTAGCTGACTTGCGAATGTCTGTCTCATACACCAAATATCGCTGTCATAAGCTAGGATTGAGATGACTACTATTGAAAATTATTGTTTATGTGGGTTCCATTTGCAACGCAAAAACTTTGAAAGCAAGTGCTTTGCGAATTGAGATCTAGTAGACGTATTTGGATTCAAAAACTTTTTGAACTTATGATCCAGCTTAAATTCAATTAAAGAGGTCAAATCTACGCCATCTCTTATGTACAATGGCGCAAGTTGCCTCCATGGTATGGTACCTTGCACATGTGTGTTCATGATAGTCACGAGAGGTTGCTTCCATCGTATGTACCCTACGTTTTCGTTCACTTGTATTATATATAATTTATAGTGTAACGTGAATTTAAAATCCTTTGTTAGAAACTAAGGGCTAAATACAATTAACAAATAAACGAAATAAAATGAGTAATTGTACATTAAAATGAATGAATATGAATTAAAAACTAAAACGAACTTGCGGCAAAGGATTACACCAATTAGAAACACCAATAGCTAATATTTCCAAACTAACAATAAGTCACTGGTAATTGATTTATTTCGACACTATTTATTTTTTACTATCACGCATACGATAACGTAAAGGTTATTAAACAGCACTGGCGCTGGTTGCACAATTAATCCCCTCGTTGTTACAAGTTCTATTTATATCCGAAACGTTATCTTCTTATCGCTTCTAGAAGCTTCGTTCATTTTCTTTAACCTTCGAACACTTTTCGGAAACAGAATGTAAGACTGGCATCTGTAAAAAGGGGTCATGACGATAAGCACAATTCTGTCCAATACTGCATCGTCCTTGTTGATAGAAATAACAGTCCACGGTCTTGTTGTTCGCGGCCGTGTTTCTCAAGTTATAGCTGCAAACCAACACTTGAGCTCGTGTACTCCGGAATATGACTTCTACCATATTCCGCACCATCCTCCAATCTAGTTGGTCTAAGCCGCAGCCAAGCTTAACGACCGTCAGTTTTTTGATGTTGTTTCGCAGACGTGGTCTCTCAGGTCCAGTAAAGCGTTCATAAGTCTCTGTATTCGGGGTTCTGATGAGACCACTTCTTGGTAACCATGTAGTAGATAAACCGTTGTTGATCTTGAATCTTCAAAATTCTTCAAAGTTTATCTAAGCGTCCAAACTTCCTTTTCAATACCACGACAATCCCTCTTGACATACGCAAGTCTTGGGCAACACAATGTGCAAGAGAGTAGTCCTTCGGTGCGTCAGACAAATCTTGTACTTCTGTAGCCACTCCATACCTTGCTTTCGCGGTTCCATTATAGGTGAACATGAACCACTCGAAGTCTTTCGCATCGTTCTTATCTGTCACTCTGTTGACCACTCTCGTGTCTTCATCGTCGTCCGTCGGCCTAACCATTGTCTCTGTAACTTTGGAGACAACCCTCGTTTTCGTTGTGGATTGTACAACCAAACAAGGTCGCCAGATTGAAACTCTCCTTCTCTGGCCCTTACGTCATATCGGTCTTTTATTTGGTCACTGACGATTTGGGTGTTCTTTCGGACGGGGACGTTATCGTGGAGGATCTGCATTCTCTTCTTGAGTTGGCTGACGTAGTCATCTCCAACAACTTCTTCTCCAGGCTTGGATCTAAACCGAAGATCGCACTGTAACCTTATCTCGCGTCCAAACATCACACAAGTAGGAGTTTGCCGGTAGTCTGTGAACGGATGATCGATACGCCATTAGAAACAAATGTAGATATTGGTCCCAATCTCTTTGTTGTTCGGAGACTACTTTGGCGAGATACATCTCCATCGTTCTATTCAACCGTTCCAGTATGCAATCTGATTGAGGATGGGGAGGTGTAGTCCTGGTCTTCTAAGTTCCCAGCACTCGACAAACGTTTTGGAACAAGGCATATTCGAAGTTACGCCCGTGATCTGAATGAAGCTCCATCAAAACCCTAAAGCAGCAGAAAAGCCCAACACATCCGCAACAGTTGTGGCTTCTTGATTCGGTATCGTGTACGTTTCCGTCCATTTGGTGAAATAATAATCCATGACCACGAAAATGTACTTGTTGCACTGTTCCGTTTCTGGGAATGGACCTGCCATGTCAATTGCTGCCCTTTCGAATGGATTTCCGACGTTGTATTGTCTCATAGGAGTTTTGCGCTTTCCAATTGGTCCGTTTCCACAAGCGCACAAATTACATTTGCGATACCTTTACATCTTCTTTGTAGTTCATCCAATAGATCCTTTCCGTGACCTTTTCAAGAGTCCTCTTCACACCGAAAGGTCCTCCAGACCAGAAGTTCCGTCATGCAAATGCTCCAATATTTCTGACACTCGGCTTCTCAGCACCACTTGCTGTAGTTTCGTCTCGCTCTCCAGGGAGCGCTTCAAAAGACCATTTTCTACTTTCAAGGAGTCCCACTGTGCTCAATATGCTTTCACTGTTCTACTTTGCGCGCTGATTTCTTTCCAAGTTGGTCTTTGTCCATTGGTTTTGTAATTTATTATCAACGGGTCATTCCCTTGTTCTCGACGTAGTTGAGCTGGTTGACAATTATCGTCAATCGCCGTTGTTCTGCGAAGCATGTTAGTTTTCTCTCTAGCCGAGAACAATGACAACAGTTAACCGGGTATAGTCGTCTAGATAGGGTGTTTGCGTTCAATGACTAGGTCCAACACGATGTTCTATATCAAAATCGTACTCCTAGAATCGTTCAATCCATCTCGCAACTTGTCCTTCCGGGTATCAAAATTGAAGAAGCCATTTCAGAGTAGCATGGTCAGTTGGCAGAAGAAATTTACGTCCATATAAGTATTTTGGAAACGTTTAACGGACTTGACAACAGTTCTCTTCTAGTTGCACAATAATTCCTTTCAGGCTTCGACAGGACTTTATTGAAGTATCCGATCACTCTCTCTTCTCCATTCTGAATTTGAGCAAGTGCATCTCCTATTGCAAAGTTGCTAGCATTAGGGGCGCGTTCGAATGCGACATTCCAAATACGTAGTGAGAGTTAATAGAAGTAATAATATAAAATATTTAAAACAGATGTCAGCTTAGTTATAAAGTAGAAAACTGTTCGTATGGCGCATAAAGAAAATTAGAGATGGGTAGAAGTTGTTATTAGAATCTTCTCAATAGTTGCTTCCAAGAAATAATAAAGGAATTAGAAAATTAATGCATACATTAAATTTCGTTTTAAGAACCAATTGTTTTAAATATATTACAAAATGAGTTAATACGAGTAATAAGACGTATAGTGACTACACCCAACTCTACACTAAAAGTTGTTTCAAGTTTCATTCAAGGTTTTATTTTTATCTTTGAATGTACCAATGTAAGCAAATTTAAAAATAGCAGTCAAATTGCTGATTCGAATTTCAACAGCAATAGTTGTAACAAGTTGTAATTTGAATGAACACGAATGAAATAATTATGTATGAAAATAAGATAAATAAAATTACAAGCATATAGCGGAGGTTCATTCTAAATTATTTCTCATTGTATCATTTAAAAATTCTTTATTACGAATTTCAACTAATAAACAGAACTACAGTAGTTTCCCGATTATCTGAAAGTCGGGACCGAAGCCTTTTCGGATAACAGAAATTTTGGTTAATATGAAGTTTTTACTAAAAGAGGTAAAAACGTAAAATAATTATGTAGGTACATAAATATGTATTTATTCAAAAAACAAAAAAAATATATTTGAAGTAAAATACATAGTAGTTTCTATTTAAAAAAATGTACTACAATATAGGGTACATTGGTATATTATTCTGGTGGTGTGAAAAAAAATAAATCTTTGTTTAAATTTTGCATCCAAGCGTTTTTTTTTTGAAGCAATGTGTTTTCACCTTGCTAAAAGTAAAGATGTTACTTGGTGTTGTATTAAGCCGTTGCTTTACATATAAAAATACTGTGTTTAACCAGTTTAATGCATCAAAAGCTTAAAAGTGCAAAATTTTCTTCTCGCTTTCTTCATTACCTTCTGATTCATTATCACTAGTATTTTCACGATCCCTTTCATTAACAAGTTCAATAAAGTCAACGTCAGTTAGTTCTTGTTCTTTTTTGTCAAATGTTATCCACTCGGGCCAAGTTCTTCTTGGTGTATTATCTTTGCCTAAAGTTTTTGTAACGTTGTACTTTTCACTTTATTCCATGCAAATAAATTACCTCTTTATATTTATTATTTTTAAACAATCCATGAGTCTTTTACCAATGTCTACGCTTTTGGTCTTGGCTTTGCGGATTTACTAATGCACATTAAACAGGCAAGAATTGTTACCCGGTCCTTATTTTTTTTGTAGCCGGCCGCAACGCGTTCATTTCTTCCAGCTAAAGTTTGCTTTTTTTTTACCGCAAATATTTAGTTAACGTACGTCGTGGCGGTTTTTCTATCTCGATAACCAGCCGTCGCTTGCTATAAATGTATCATCAGAAGCTTCGGTTACAAGAAGATTTTCACCGACTTCAATTGCTTCTTGCTGTAATATAAGGCCTGAGATTGAAATACCACGGTCGCGTTGTTGAGTAAACCATAAACACAATGTCTCGTCAATTTTATTGTATTCGCGCTGTTTCATAGAATTCTGGCTTTGATGTTGAGGATGCTAGTACACTACACCATTGTTTACTTTTCTGTCGATTTTTTTTCTATTTGGAAACCGTGCTTATACCTACACCATAATCATTGGCAACACTTTTCAAGGATTTTCCTTTATGAAACCGTTTAATTGCAGTTAATTTTTTTTGCACAGTAACAACAACACGTTTCCGCTTTTTTATTATGTTACTCATGTTGACAGTGGCGTATTTAGAACTAAATGTTTTGTTCTAAATGTTGAGAAAAGTAATAATAATTAACCATTTACAAAGACCTTTTGTATAAAATCCGAAAACAACATTTAATGAAAAGAGATGACTCATGTTTGTAGACTGGAAGTATAATTGACTCTCATAAGCAGTCAAGTTTTTATTAAATATTTTTGGGTTTCCCGACGTTTTCAACGAAATGACCGACCAGATGTTTCGTCTAAATTTGTTTCGCTTCGGTTTCGGCGGGTTCAAAAGTTCAGTTTGTTTCGGATAATCCGACGATTCGGCTAGTCGGGATCCGGATAATCGGGAGGCTACTGTACTACATTTACTCTCTAATTTCTTCTAACTTCAAATCAATAAACCCAATTTTATTGATAACTAATAATATTGTAGTTTTTCTTGAAAAAGATCGGTTTTGCGATTCGTTTATAATCGATGCGTCAAAAATCAATCTAGAGAAAAATTGATAGCACAATAATCGATTTTTTTTAAATTTATTTTTTCTGAAACTTATATATACCTACTAAACTTAGAAATAATCATTTAGTCAAAATGAATCTACAAAATTTGAATGAGAAATGGAAATGGTTATTTATTTTACGTGTTCCGTGTGTAAATTGAACGTTTTTTTTTCACGAGTAGGCATTTTTAAACCCGAGTGAAACGGGGGTTTTAAAAGTCCACGAGGAAAAAAAGCCCAACTTACACAAGAACGAATTGAATATAATATTTTATTGCTCGAACAAAAACAGTTTAACGTTTATGTTGACAACTGCGCAAAAACTGTCAAAACGGATTATGAAAGCGAAAATAGTATATTAAATAACAAATGTCACAATGAGACTTTTTGCCCCACGAAGACTTCATTTGCAGACCGACTGAAAGGAAATAAAACTATTGTTGTTTTTAGCAATGGTAAGATATAAGCAAATTTGTTATAGTTATGTGTTTAAAAAAGTTTTGTTAGTGTTATTCCAAATGATAACATAGATTATGGTGTTTGTTAATAAATCTGACAGATGACGTTTAATTAATTAAAGATTGTTACTGCCAACTTCGATCTAGTTATAAAATTCTACTACACCTTACCGGCCTAGGCCGGAAAAGTAAAATTCCCGGACGATTATGATGCCTGCAAAATACATCAAAGCGGACGGAAGTACAAAGAAGAATATTTATATGTGCACTAACGAATTCTTTTACAATTAATTTATGTTCTTTAATATTATGCTAGATATTTGTACAGTGTTCACGATTCTCGGTCGATTTCTTTAAATTTATTAATCGATTAGAAAAAATTAATGTATAATGAAAAATCGATTGTAACAATTATTTGTCACCACAAAAAAATCGTGAGACCTTAGAAATTGGAGCAAATAAAATTTAAATTTTATGCTTTTTTTGGTTATTTATAGTCAAATTCCGACTGCAATGCAGCTGAAATATTTTTTTGGCTGTTACTGAAACTAAATAAATTTAAAAAAAACCTAACTTTTATTACAATTATTTTATATCTTGACACCTCCTTGATCGTCCAAATTGTACATTTGAATTGTAATTTTCTTTAATAAATCTAGGATAATTTTTCCATTGTAACAATTGCCACTTTTGGAACCACCAAAGTTTTATTAGAAGAAATTATTCTAGGCAGTTCCTATTTTTTTTTAAATTTATTTGAGAAAAAAATTTTTCAACATTAGCACTGGAGTGTGGGACTAAAATAAATATTAAAGAAGTAAGATTAACAAATTTTGCTTCTCCACTGTCCAGCTGAATTTTAGAAATTTTACTCCTAATTCAATTAAAAAAATGCAAAGCGTAGGTTAGTATTATTTTCAGGAAAATACTGATTTCATTGTAAGCAATTCAAAAATTTCCTCACTCGAAAAAACGCACAATTTACTTATTATTATTACACGGCAAAGAAGATAACCTATGTAAAAACCAAAAGACGAAATAGGTCTTTTTTTCAAATCGTTGCGTTAGCGTGATTATCTTTGTTTTGTTGTTGCAAGCTTGCAAGCATATTGTGCAATATTGTGTTTCGTAAAACAATAAAGATAATAAGAAGTAATGACGTAATGCGCGCATGTTAAAGGTCGACCACCTATTGGATAAGTGATGAACTAAAAAATTATCATTTCCTGTAATTTAGACGCGTTTTACATTAGGTAAATGGAGTTAAATCCGTTTTATAGCTTTTTCGAAAAATAGACAACATTTTCGAAAATTAAAAGTATGTACTATTATTTGATGTATTACTTCATCGTACTGAGCTATTATAATTACGATGATCGTTTTATAAATATTATAAAACCACATTATAACACTGTCATTTCTTGACTAACTTTCAGTATCAATAACTTTTAAGTCTTACCTTATTTTAAGAAATAAATTAGCTTACGCGATGGCCTAACATGTTTTTTAGAGTTTTCATTAATAAATACATAAATATTCGTTTTCAATTTTGAAAAAGCTATAAAACGGTGACTGCATAAAAATGCTATATTTTAGGCAACCCACTATACTTGAAACGCACTCTTAGTGTCTAAAACAAACTTGCTTTCCGCTCGAAAATAGCTTAATATCGTTGCCGTAAGACTGCTTTTGAAAGGCTTCATTACAGTCGGCGTTCCAAGTAAAATTGCGTCCTTATTCGATAAGTCTTGTAAGCGGTTTCGCAATGTTGACAAATCCCAGCACGAATCTGCGATCTTCCAACCACTATCACGTCGTCCAAATGCACTAGGCACGTCTTCCAAGACAGTTCTCGCAAGATCATCTCCATCAAGCGCTCGAAAGTCGCAGGAACGTTGCACAATCCAAAGGGCATAACCGTAAAGTGCCATAAACCGGTTCCAATCGTATACACAGTTTTTTAGCGGTTCTTTGGTTCCAAGTCCACCTGCCACTTTTCAAATCCAAGGTGGAAAACCATTGCGAACCAGATAAGGTACCAAAAGTGTCGTCAATTCGGGGTAACTATCTTTCTTGGTGACCTCATTGCGTTGTCTATAATCAACACACAATTTCGTTAATCCATCCTTTTTCTTCATCGCTACCACTGGAGATGCCCACGGACTGTTAGATGGTTCGATCACACCCCGAGTTCCTATTTCGGCGATTCTTCTTCTCAGCTTTTGCTCGCTTGGCCGCCTCGAAGGTTGTCGGATTAGTTGAGCGTCACCAGTATTGATTTTGTGTTTCACGACGTCGCCGTCGGTTCTTCCTTTAGAGTTATCATTCATTGCAAACACGTCGTGATACTGCCGGATTAGTTTCTTGACTTCACTGCGCTTGCGCTGGTTAAGATCTTGACACGCTAGTCACAATTTCTACTAACAGTTGAGGACATTTCTTCAATGATGGGTTTTCAACAATGTTTGCACATTTCACAATGTGACGCATCAACGTAGAATGTCTTATCACAGCATTCTTCCTCCAAAGTTACCCGGTTTAGATTGGTATTCATGATTCTAACTGGTATTTCATTTTTGGTTGGTTCGATGCTACGAATGGGACCTTCCCGGAGATCTCCACCCAGACGTTCCATCACAACGCTCTCTGTAGGGAATTTTTAGTTTTTAAAGAGTAAAATGCAAAGAAGGCTGTTCGCGTACCGTTTATTAATTTATTAAGTAAGTACAATGACTACAACTATTATTTATTTAAGTTTTACAGCCGTCTATCATACGGCCTATATTACTATAAGTATTATTATTTATTACTATACACATTTCTATTACTGGGGCGCCCTCCCTTCCATTTAGATTTCTTATACATTAAACTTACGCTATCTAGCGATGTTTCATTTAATCTTTCTTAACATTCATAGTTCGTCCAGGTAAAACGACGTCCGTTACTAGAACAATTCTCACCTTTTCATCTTTCGACGAATAAAAAGGGATTTTCTTCGTTCTCTAGTTTGAGGACATCATTTTCCATTCCCAAGATCATTTCTTTGGTTATGCTAGTTGTGTTGTGTAAATGTTATTCTTCCATATTCTCATACTACATCTGGGCGCACTATTGTTCTCGTCGCTCCTGTGTCAACCAATAATTTAACTCCTCGTCCATTGATAGTGCCATCAACAGATGCTGTTTACGGACTTAGTTGGCGATGCAGCGTGGATGGTGATCTCCGGGGCATGGTTGTTAGAGGTCGATTTTTACCCTTTTCGGACGACCTTCATTAGTTTTCCAATGGCTCTGGTGTTCTTGGTTTGGGACAACGGCATCGTATGTGACCCAGTTCACCGCAGTTCCAGTATGTAGGGCCTCAACGTACTTGACTTGTTTGGTCACGTAATACTCGTCGAAGTAGCTCTTCAATGTTTTTGTGCCTTTTTTCTTAATCCTCTACCATACCACAAAAACGATGATTACCTCGATGAGACGCCTGCTTTAAACTCTAACGCATGTGCCAGCGCGTCGTCGAGCGTTTTAGGTCGAGCTAGTCGCAGCATTTGCTATGTATTGCTGTCCCTTAAACCATCGACAAAAGTTTGTACCGCCTGTTGTTCCAGAAAACTAAATGGGGCTGTAAGGTAAGCTAGTTTCACCATACTCCCAATATCCGCTTCAAACTCTTCAAGGCCTTCTGTTGACTTTCGACGATTTTTTACCTGCGCGTGGTACACCTGTTGAAGATGGGCGTCTCCATATCGCATCTCCAGACGGGAGGTCAGCACCTAATAATCTATTTGTTGGCAATTAGAGATGGTCTGCAAGATGTTTATCGCTTATCCTCGGAGGGCAACAATAAACGCAGTGGCTTTCTCTTGGTTGTTTTATCCATTGGCCATTGCAGCAGCTTCAAATTGTTTGTAGTACGTCGATCAAGGTGTCTTGCCATCATTTTCGGACATTACGATCGTTCTTGGGAGTCACGTCTTTCACCTTGTAGTCTTTCTTTCATTAGTTTATATCTTTCTTCTATCTTCCTCTAACCTCCCGGAATTTTCTAATAATTTTCCTTTCATAATCATGGAAATTTCCATCAGTTTCTCTTCCATTACCTAAATGTTTCTACTAGTTTCTCTTCAACTTTCATCTTTAAATTAATGGAATATTCTTGTAGTTGTTTTATCAGAAAGATTTTCAAGCGGCGTCTTCCATTCCTACAAAAAATCCTACACTAGAACCGTCTAGATTATGGTCGCTTGAACTTATGTTTTTATCCATCCATCCTGTTGTTCAAGTTTAACAAGTAGTGATAGTAGAATTAGTCGTCAATTTTACAAGGCCGCTCTTCATCGCGACAAATTAAAAACTCAAGGATTTTTTAAAATTTAGCTCCTTGGAGGGATTCGTTGAGAGTAATTTGGCAGCAAATCACTGCGATGTATACAATTTTCCACCCGAAACAAGGAAAAGCTCTAAAATTTCTCGATAACCAACAGTTCAACAACCGATACCAACTGCAAATTGTTGTAGTTATAAAATTGGTAGATTTATAAAATAGTTATTTTTCTAGTAATTGTTTCGTTCCCGACAGATCAACTAAATCTGTGCGTAAATTCAAAGTACAAACAGATAAATATACAAACTGACAATTCAGACATTTCTGGTGTATGCCTGCCAACAACACTTAAGTGACGAAAAATTATTTAACAAAAAAAACGGCATCCGGGTTTGGTTTTATTCAGTTAAGGCTCCTTTACATTTATTATAATTACATAGCAATTATAAGGAACAAAAGTGTAAACGGATCTTAACTACACCATAACAACTTTCTGATGTAACATAGATTCGAACCATTGGAACTGTTAGTTCTATCTAAAGTTACGAGGCCTTAAGAAGACTAAACGCGCTTATAAATAGTTTGTGCTAGAAGTAATCGCTTAAACGAATTTATCGAAATTTAAAGATATGAGCTACATTTGTACTAAGAATTTTATAGTTGTGTGCAACTGCTCTAAATTTTTATATTAGGTATTGCCACCTTTTAATCTGTTGATTATATTAACTATAAAAATATATTTTACTAATATCCGACTAGTGGTTACAAGTAGACGAGAAAAAGTGTATACACATTTTATGTTATGTAGTATCTGATTAACTTTGTTTTACTATTTAGTCTTCTTTTAGCTTTAAACTGCCTATTGTACCTAGCAAATGTTTTGTTTTGAATTTGTATTAATACTTTCTATTTATAACTTGTGAAAAACGAGCAAAAACAAGAGTATACATAAGATGCAGTTTTGTGGTTCCGATTTATTGTACTTTAGTGGTTCCTCGGTTATTAACTTGTATTGATGTAATATTTGCTACATCGGATAAAGGTTTAGGTGTGTTACTAGAACCGTTATTAGATTTCATACGTCCTCCTCTCCTACCTCTTCCTCTTTTATTACCACCGCTTGGTCTTATTAAAATGTTCTCTTGTGTTGCACTTTCCTTAACTCCTTCTAAGTCTTTGTTACCATCATCATGAAAACCCTAACAATTAAGAACATAATTATTGTAACTATATCAATCTTGGAAATACCTTTTGCGGAGAGTTTGTTAGACTCGAACCAGACGTCGACTGCATCTGACGTTGTTGTTGCTTCACCGGTTTTAACTTATTTCCGGGAGCAGATAAAGGAGCTTGAGTAAGTATCCGTAAAACGTTACCGACCGCTTTCGTACGACCTTCTCTAAAGACCATTCTTTGTCCCGGAATAATGTATTCTGGGTGTTTAATAAAACGAAAATGAACAATTGCTTTATCCCCCGTACGTAAACAGTCTTGTGACATGCTTAGAATGCTAGCCGTTTGTCTTATACTACCACAATGAACTAAAGTTTATAAAATAAGTTAGTCATAAGTCCACAACTTTAAATACCATACCCATAGCTTGATAACGTGAACTTATCGTTGTGGGATGATGGAGAACTAAAATTTCGCCTTCGAACTCCCAACATGCCTGAGGGTTTAATGCTGGGGATACCATTACCATACCTTTCCGAATTTGCGATCTTTTGATCTGAAACAATAGTTATGTGTAATTTGGTTTTCGTCGTTCCAAACTGCTCCACAATCGCTCGTCCATTTGGTCAAGCGACCATATCCAGACAATTTTCATACTATGCGTTTTTTATTCTTTTCTTTGCGAAAATTTAGAATAAAACGCAAAAAGATAGTAATAGTAACAAATAAAAATATTAACGCCGAATTAATATTTCATAAATGTTTATTCATTTTAAGAATAAATTTAATAAATAATCTAAAAACGACAAAACTACTTTTAACTTATCTGGTACTAAGTCGTAATGCATGTGCATATCCGAACAGAGTAGTTTTAGATTTTAATAAACGCACATATGCTGGTAACACAATGTATAAAACAAACCATGAGAACGTGATCCAAACATAAATAAAAACATACTTCAATTGATAATATGGAAAATTATCTTAAGATGTTTTAAGTCTGCACTATTTATTTATTACTAGGGATAAATTAATGACACTTGACAACGCTGTATACTAAAATATAAAAGATATCTATCCGAATTAGTAAATATAGAAGTGAAGTAGTTTTGTTAGGAGGCCACCAGATCAGGCGCGGCTTCAGAGGGGGGGCCGGGGAGGCCTTAACTTTAACATTACATTAGACAATTTAAATTCCTAAACGACGGATAAAACAAAAGCAACCAAATACCTTTTTCAAAGCAAAACTTGCAGTTTGTCCGGCACGAACTTCACGAACCGCCATTCTTTTCCTATGAATACTTTTAACGGCAATGGCTTGAAAATGGCCTAAAGGATCAGGTCCCAGAACTAATGTATCATTTAGCTTAATAACACCTTTCAAAGTAGTTCCAGAAACCACTGTTCCAACACCCTGCAACAAATAGTAATAAGTGAAAAACTATATCTGCACAGTTAATAACTCACAGGTACAGAGTAGGTATCGTCAATTTGAAACTCCGCCGGCTCGTTTTCATGATACTCCATTCGAGTAGTTAGAAGATTTAGGAAAGTCTTTAACAGTCCCAGATTTTCACCCGTTACATTCGAAACTTGAAAAATGGGACATAGCCTAAATATAAGAATTGTACTGGCGCGATTTAGGTTTAATTCAGCTTACCTTTCGGAAACAAAATTAGTTGCACTTAAAACAACGTCGTCGGTTGTTTTTACCATGACGGGAACTTTGCGACAACCAGGTGATTTTAAAATACGTAGTAGTAATTTTATATTATCTTGTAGAACATTCGTAGGACACATATCTATTTTGGTAATTACAACAAAGACTGGTACCGAAAGAGCCAGCGCTAAACCTAAATGTTCTTTTGTCATGCCAACAATACCCGCATTTGCTCCTATCTGTAAGACACTTATTGTAAGTTACTCATTATTAACACAAATGTATTTTGTACCATAAGCATTCCGAAATCAGGCGCATGTCCAGTCATTCCAAACACTGTTGTTTTTAAGTACCGTTCGTGACCAGCAAGATCAATAAAAGTAATAACCTTCGAACTTTTTTCACAAATCTTGACCCAATCCAACGATCCATGTTCTGGTTTGTTAACCACGTTACCTTCGCTGTCAAAACCTAAAATATCATTTCCGACCGAACTGGTTCTGCCAGATTCCATTTCGTGTTTATGTCTAAATAATTTTAGCCGAGCATGTCCTCTACCATTATCTAGTTCACCATGAGTTAAAACTCCCAACAGCGTTGACTTTCCTGCGTCTACGTTACCGACGACTGCTACACGTATTTCCAGAAAGTCTGAAAAATCAAAAATAGAGGAATATAGGAGGTTTATTTATGTAATGATCTGGTTTAATTCCTTATATTCAAAGGTTTAATTTGTTTTTTTAATGTACTCTGTACATTCAGTTTCAGTTCGATGCTAAATGTATTTTTCTTCAAAATTAGTTTCCTATACCTAGAACACGGTTTATTATCACGGACAAACTCACACCATTGCAGAAGAGCTTATTTACCGGTTGCTTTTGATATGGTTCATGTTATGCTGGAAGAATCGACAAACAAACTAATTTCAAAGGTACCTGTGTTCAACATCAGGATCTCAACCAATAGAAAAAATAAAAGGTGACGTATTTATACTAAAGATAAGCGGTTAACAATTTTAGTTTGAGATTTTTTGCGACTCAATTATATTATGCGAAAAACTTAGCTTTAAAATTGTTTTTATAGGCTTTATGTCATTGGCGACATATTTTGACAAAGGTGCCGAGACAAAACACAAAAACAAAATGTGCGCCGTAGACCGGTTCAATTTGAAAACCACTGAATTAAGATACTCTCAGTTGCGTTAGCACTTGTTTAAAACTGGATAATGCTTACAGGAAGTCAAATAAGGACTATATTGAAAACTATGCAGAGCCTTCAAGTTCGATCTATGCGGGCACAAGGAAATACTTATAAGATATTCTAGAAGATTTCATAGACTGCTAATTTTTTCTCAGAATTGAATTCAATGTTTATTATATGTTCTGTTCTAATTGGCACAGGTTTCAGAGATGCCTGGTTATTGATCTCTATATAATTGGATAACTGATACTTATGAAAAAAAATTTAAAATATAATTAGACGAAATTAGCGCCTCACAATATTGCGATCAGAACCAAATTGAACAAAACAGCGCACGAGTTAAGGGAAGTAAAACATGTGTACACTATGACAATGTGAGTTTTCACACTGGCCGACACAACGACACAATAACGACATGACAACGATTCCGACACGATATCCGGTAGGTGGTTTACACATTCAACGACACGGCACATGCAGTTTGCGTGTGTCGTTATTGTATTTACTATACCACCCGAAGAAATACTGGCAGTTATTTGTAACTCAACGTATTTATACAAAAAAACTTCTGATGAGAAATTAGCTTAAAAAAAAAGAATTAAAAAAACTATTCCGCCAGCACACCGATACATTGTTCATTGGCTCGTGCGATTTAAAATGACGCGATTTGGCCATTTTCATAATATTCGTTACTATTATACTACCTACTTAATTATAAATGTAGGAAAACATAAAATTAAACAGACAAGAAATAAATAATTTATTATCAAAATAAACGAATAACACCAACATCACACATATCTAAATACAAAAATTAACATTTATTGTAATATAAAAACATAATGGAACTATGGAAACAAAAATAAAACTCTTAATGCACATGTAATAGCGGTGGCTTCAACGGCCGGAATCTATACTAATATAAGAATGTCTTCCGGGTTTGGACCGTGTCATTGTATTGTAACCGAACATGGCAAGGACTTGAGTTTGGTTCCTCTTATTGATAAGTGTCTATCCTCTACTTACTTCCAATTTGATAACAAGTTTTACGAACAGGTTTCTGGTGCTGCTATGGGTTCTCCTCCATCACCTGTTGTAGCTAACATTTTTATGGAATCCTTTGAAACGGTTGCTTTAGAGTCATCAATATTAAAACCTAAAGTGTGGTTTAGGTAGGTTGACGACACGTTTATTGTTTGGTCTCATGGTCATCTTGAATTGTCTAAGTTTCTTGATCATCTTAACAATCAACGCTTAGATATCAAATTTATTATGGAAATCGAAAGTAATGGTTCTCTTCCATTTCTTGACGTTCTTGTGACTCGTAAGCCCGACGAACTTCTGGGCCATTCTGTTTATCGCAAACCCACCGATACGGACAGATACCTTCATGCTTCGTCTCATCATCATCCTGCACATAAACGTTCTGTTATTGAATCTTTGGTTCATCGTGCCTTTTCTATTTGCCAACCTGAGAATCTAGACTCGGAACTCCGTCATCTTAATAGAACCTTAGTGAACAATGGTTATGTAAAGCGAGATATTCATAGAGTTATTAATCGTCGTCTACATCCACGTATTCGATTACCTAAGGACATTTCTACTCCCGAATCCAACCCAAAATTGGCCTTTTTACCCTACATTCACAAGGTTACAGATCAAATAGGGAAACTTCTTCGTAAGAATGGTATTAAACCCACATTCAACTCAACAGGCAAAATCTCTCAGATTCTTTCTTCTCCCAAAGACAAATTTCCTACACTTTCATCTCAAGGTGTATACCAAATTCCTTGTTCATGTGGTTTAGTTTACATTGGTGAAACCGGTCGTTCAGTCATTAATCGCATTTCAGAACATAATCGTTGTATAAGAAAAAGGTATATTTCCAAGTCTGCGGTTGCTGAACATCATTTTACTACAGGTCACAAGATAGATTTTGATAATGTTTCGTTGATTGCCAAATCTCCATTCTTTTTCAACAGTACGCAGTGCTTGTCAAACGACAGTTTTGTTTGTTTACTTTTACATATTCCTACTACAAGCTAAAGATACATTGTATTTATATTCCATGTTTAACGTTTGATTCAATTAATTTCAATATCTACGTACTTCAAATAATGCTGCTAGAAACCGATTATATTTGAGGTTATAAGATGTCAACATAAATTGACAAGTAGTGCGTACCGTAAACATAAACAAATGTACTTCCTTTTTTACAAGTTTGAGACAAACAAACACGTTGCGAAAGTATAGATTATTCGTCCATAGAGAAGCGTAGCTTTCCGATGTTGCCAGGTCGATAGTTCTCCCATTGCTGAAGAACCCCAAAAGGGCGAAAGGGCCGTTTAGTGCTTCACTCAGGTGGTATTTTCACATTTGCAATGACATTGTTACCTTACAATGTTTATATATTGTGATTTTAGCCTGCGGTTTATTCAAACCTTATTTGAATTACGCGGGAATAAAATCAGCTTTCAACGTTTCCATCTCTATAGTCATTTACATACTATTATTCCTACATAGTAAATTTACACTATGAGATGGCTCTGCCCTCGTATTTCACTCATGTTAAATTATGATATATGTACGTTAGTTTTTCAGTACTGAATCTAGTTAGCCCATTCCTTTTCTTACCTATGACCTACCTACCTATGCAAATACCCTTCCAAAAATCAAGATGTAATATTTTTGTTGTTCACAGAGTCCTTAAACTTATATGAAAAAAATCCGCTGTTATTCCTTAAGGACAGCATCAACTTCCTCTTCCACTTCAAATATGTTGCAAAGTCGTGAATGTATCGTAGACCTTCATTGCACTGAGCACCGTTATGGTGTTTGCCCCTGAAAGAAGGGTCAAGGAGATTCGCTGCAAAATGCACCGGAGTAAGACACATTTTTTCTCGTTTTGTCAATGCATCAAGCGCCTTTTCTTCATCCGATTTTAAAAGTGGCAAAGTAGAGATTTCTTTTTCCAACTGTTGCCTTATTTCCCAAAAAGCTTCTACAACCTGGCTACTTGGAGTGTCTGCCGGCAACTTTATAATCCACCTCTTGATGGGTTGTAACAGTAAAGTGAATTTTTGAACCTTTACCCAAAATATATCTGTTTAAAATATGTCGTCAGACGTTGGCGTCAAGTTCAGTTTGGCCATGATTATTAATCGCCAACGTCTAATTGCAAGCTTTCCAAGCATAATATTTTAGATTCCCACCTCGTCGCCACAGGTAATTTTAGAGATTGCTTTCTTTTTGCTGCTAACATTTCTGCTTGTAATTCTACAAAGGGGGCATTTAAAATAAGTTTACTTTCAATCGCTTTTACAATTGATTTCGCAGCATTGACAACTAAAGCAACCGAATTTAAATTAAGTAAATTAACATAAAGCAAATTCAAAATGTGCGCAGCACATCCATAGTAACCGATTCGGGGATTTTTCCTTAAGTATTTCCCACGCACGAACAATATTAGTGGCGTTATCCGTTACACACGCAACGACTCGACCTATTCTTCATATACCTCAAAAATCTGAGTAGCCATAAATTCACCAGTGTATCGAAAAGTCTTCGTAGTAAGTGTAAAACACTGGCTTTGGAGTAGTGACTACGAAATTTATAATACTATCTCTTCTTAAATTTGACCAACCATCAGTCTGCACACCTAGAAACCTCCACATTTTCGCTTTAACTTTGCATTCTACAACCTTAAATGTTTCATCTAGCAAGATGTTTGATAAAATATATCGGCCGAATATATTTGAAAGCTTCATTCCAGTATATATTCTTACTAATGGTTTAACGGGGTACCAGTTGCATATATGGCTTTCAATAATAGTTTCCATATTAGTGATGTTTCCTCGACAGAAATACTATCTATAAAAGTTCTCAGCTCGTGTGATTTACTGGACGTGGATGCAGATCTGAAAATTTTATTTTCCGATGCTGTTTTTGAAAGACTAGATCTTTGCCAATTTTGTCAGATTTATTTGTAGGACGAGGGGAAACACTTTTCTGGTTTTTCTTTAGTTTTAATATCGCTCTAATGTTTTCTGGACATCGTTGGCATTTCAATAAACGTTTAAGCATTTTAGTCGCATGTAATGAACTGAAAACAAAATGCATTCTAAGACCAATGAATTCCAAAGAAGACCCAATTTTCCTCAGTGCCTTGGAGCTATTGATGGAAAACACATCCAAATGGAAAAGCTTCCTAATGCTGGATCGATGAATTTCTACTACAATAAATACTACTCTGTAGTCATTTTGACAATTGCTGATGCAGATTAGTTTCTTATTTGTGGATATTACAGGATACGAAAGGGTTGTGCTTCCTCCATTTTTCAAAGCACTGCGTTTTGGAGAAGACTAACAAACGGTAAATTAGCACACCAGAAGCAAGAAACCACAAATAAACCTAAGAGTTCTTTGTTTATGTAGCCTATAATCCGTTTCCAATGAATGAGCATGTCTTGAAAAAGATTTCTCAAATGTATCAAACAACCTGTTTTCAACTACGGATTGCATAGAGCGGAATTTTAAGCAGACAAATGGTGAATATTATACAATCCCTCAACGCTTGTGTTGTACTATAAAATACAATACCCAAAAAGATGGATATAAGATTTGATTATTACTTCTGGTTCTAAATTACCAACTACTAAAACAAAGACAACAACGGTTACGCACTTGTTTGGCAAATTATTTTGTTAGTGAAGTTGAACAATTTCCGTAGCAGTTGTCAAAAATATAAATTTTATTAAATAAAGGATATTACCTACCTGTCTTCTTTCTGCTTGTAATAGTTCCTCATATCGACCCTCGAAATATCGAAATATTTCCTGCCAACTCTTCTCACTGAGTATTTTGTTTTTATTATGTTGATGGGATTTGTTCCAAACGCAGAGCTTACATTCCATTAATTCAATCAATGTAACAATGTCGTATTTGAAACTGGCCATTTTTCCTTAGTTAAATAAATTCAAATAAATGCCAATTATTCTACCACAATACACACCACTCAAACGCACGAAAATAATCGAAACGGCACGACAAAATTACTTAGTCTTCAACGACACGAGACCGACATGTCGGCGAGTCTGAAAGCATTCCCATTTAATTATATTAGATACTGTGTCCACCGACATCGCTGTCGTGTCGGTCAGTTTGAAAACGCCCAGACAGAAAAAAGTTGTTTATTCGAACAACGGGTTTTACTGATTGTTACGGGAAACGGGGAAAGGACTAAGTTTTAGTTCCTGTTTCAGTGTCATTGATGACTGCTATAAAGGCGTCAATAGCAGACTACAGTGTCAGTTATCCATATTACATACAGAAATCCAGTTACTATAGCCCAAAAATTAACCATGACTATTGTTAAAGTTAAAAATTTTAAAAATAATTAATAATGCAAAAAAATAGTCGCACAGAAATGAGCAACCAACAAAAGCTTTAAAAAAAAATAAAGCAATTTTAAAAATAAACTTTAAAAAAGTAGCAGCAATGTTATTCCACAGATAAGACAACATCTTTTATTTCACAAGCTTGAGGATTGAAAATACAAATTCAGATTTTGTATCCCATGTCAAATTTGGTTCTATAACAAGTGAAGATCTAGAGCTGCCCGTTTCCTTATGTAAACAAATATTGTAAAATTAGATTAGAAATTTCTAATTAATTGTTATGAAGTAATTCATTATTGATAATAAAAGTAATTTTACAATTTTTTAGTTCAATTAAATCTGGTCCTAATATTTGGAATGTGCTTTTTACAATCTTAATGCTTAAACAAATGTGACAAGTTGCATCATCAATACAAAGAAAAATGTACCAATTACAAATGAAGCTTATAGTTAATAACGTAAAAAAAAATCATAAAAGAGTACCTGTTTGGTCCAGTAGCCTCCTAATTAGGTATTGCAAAATAATACCACAATTTTCTTTCCGCTCTCGAAGTAGTACACAGCTACACTCAAGACTAGCTGCGAGCGACTGCAACGTTGCAACCGCGGCTTCTTTTTCGTCATCGTTTAACCCACTGTCAGTACCATCTTCTATGCCACCAATCTACAAACACAATCATAGAAAAAAAATTAATTTAAACAAAATTTACCTCAATTATAACTTCTCCTCTTCCCTCATCCAGTTGTTGTTTCAACCTTTTCAAAAGTAAATCATACTGTTGTTCGTTAGGACTAACCAGCACAGATTTACTTAATATTTTATTAAATTCCGAGTTCTTGTGAGGCTTCTCCTCCATTAAATCACCGCTAATGCCTTTGTCTTCGTTCATTTTATGCAGCTTTATGTCAATGTTTAATGTGTTACTCCAAAGCACTTACATCTCAAAATGGATTTTGAAGTTGTTCGCATTGTCATATAAATCTGAAACGTAAGATGTAAATTTTTTTGAATGTGGTGCAATATTAGAGGGTGACACTCTTGATATTGGTATCTACCGAATGGAAACAAAAGTTCAAAACAAAGCCTTACATAACCACAAATACGAGAATAATAAACAATCAATTATTGTTGTCAACTCAAACACAATTGAATTCTTATTCATCAAAGCTTTTTGGAAGCGATTCAATTATAGAAAAAAATTGATGACTTCATCAAGAGCAAAAGTCAAGACATATGGAGCATAACTTTCTAAATTTTCTACTAAAATTAATTGGCGTAAAATTAAGAAATTTCAAGCGTTTCTCTATTCGATTAGGCAGTTAATTAAAAATTTATTTAAAAAAAACTCACCCCTAGATTTGGCATAAACACGGCACTGTCGCTAGAATTATTTGACCTTTTTTGTCAAATGACAGAGTTGTCAAAAAATAGTAGTAGTTGGAATGTGTATAAACATTTTTTTTTAATAATTAAAGTTATATATTAATCGACAATATGAACGAAATAGAAAAGTTAGAACATTTATCGCTGGTTTCGAAAGTTTGCACCGAATTGGAAAATCATTTAGGAATAAATGATAAAGATTTAGGTGAGTTTTGAGGTTAGACGTTTATAAAACGATCGTGTACGTTTAAATATCTATAAAATGTTATGAATTAAAAATATGTACGTTACAATTTTAGAATTACTAAGAATCTCAGTTTTTGTATATTGCTTTGAGCTTCCTGCAAAATTTAGTTCGTGATATCCTAGAAACAATTTTTTACGCTCTATGGTAGATTTGATTAAAGAAACAGCATGTTCGACATATTAACATGTTTTGAACGCTATGCTGGTTTCAACATAAGTTGTATGCTGTATGATATGATGGGTTGTCTCGTATTACAACATTTTGTGTTATTCATAAGGTTAAATTACAGATTAACATGAATAAATTGAATATTCAGGACGTCAATCACTATCTACATCCATATATTGGTATGTGTTGTTGAGAACAGTTTCTGTTTATGCAGTGGACTTTGAAGATTGTGTCTTTGTTTAGGATTCCTTAGGGTTAGGCTCATACCTTATAAACAACAGTTGTTTGTGCCTCATAGATATTCAATACTTATTGATTCCATTTCTGTAATTTTTTGTTTTAACTTCTCTTCTGTGTACAAATTTGGTCCATTGTTTCTTGTTTTTTGTCATATTTTTGGATTTGTCTAGGGATATCTGTTTTTTCTTAGAATTTACTCTATGGCATCATTTAATGTTTTTTTGCAGTCTTCCTCTCTTTCTCTTTGTTATTGTTAATTCTTTTCATGTTTTAAACATTGAATTATTTTTTTTTCTACCAGTTTAGCACATACTTCATATTTTATCCTCACTCTTGGGTACTTTACCATTATTGATTGTCATTTATTCTTCTACTTAATTGTTATCAGTTTTATAATATCAAAATTGTATATTAGATAGTTTTTGGTTTTATGTATTGTGATTTTATTTCTAGAAATGCACTCGTATTTTCTAGTATTTTATTTATTTCTGTTACTTCTTGACAACTCAGAGGTATCATTACCCCAACGTATTCAAATTCTTCAGTTAGCATTATTTTGGTGTTTTCAGTTTTTATATCTGTGGCTTAGTACAAGAAGAGCCAATGCCGAAAAGTGAACTTTTCACCAAATCATGAAAACAAATATTTGTTCCTTTCCAAATTTAATTATTCCTGTTCTGCCCTGAACAGGCATTACTATATAAATTTACTTCTTTTACTCCAGGATTTTACGTATTGAAAAATGCAAGCACCAATTTTATGTCCACCTCTTTTCGCTATCGTTTCATCCCATATATAGCAATAACATGATGTTGAGCCATTTTTTCTGTTTCATAAATCGTCAAGTTTAAGATCTATAATTGACGGTTGTAGAACACTTTTCCACTTGTAAGGCGTGGGAAGACATTCAAATGAAGCAGTAACTATGGACTCGTCACCTTTACTCCTTTTTATATCAATTTATTCGTAGGAAATTTTCGATACATTTTAATAGCAATTCAAATTTGTCACACTTTCCACATGTGATTTGTGGAATGAAAAATTGAATTTTTCTATGAAAATTTTCGTTTAGACTGATTCTTTTCGAACTGACAAACAATTGCTTTTTGGCAGTATTGAACGTATAGGTGATACATTCTGGCTAATAATTTGACAGGTTTTTTTCTTTTCTTTGTATTTTCTGCGCTTTTCTTTCTTTCGCCTCTCTTGCTTAATGATTTGGAAACCAAGTCTCTAGTATTCAACTGTGCCTTGGCAAGCTTTTTTTGGGGGCATTTGAAGGTCTTTCTTTATAGGAACTACTATATCTTCAAGTGATGATTCGCTGTCTGATTCTGCATTGAGAATACTTGTCTGATTCTAATACTAAAATCACTACCACTACATACAATAGCATTGTCTAAAAGATTTGCTGCTTGCTGATTGTCCGCTTCAATATTTGTAAGTGTAATTGGTAATACTGCAGATTCTACTCTGTCTAAGTTGCTAGTATACTTTAATTCTTGAATTGAACTTGAATTATAGAAAGCATATTATATACTTTCACTAATAGTAGGCGCAGAAGAGCTGTGTACTACACTCTCATCGTCTTTGGCCAACATAAGATCTGTAGTTAAAAATATTTCTGCTGAATTTTGAACATACAGTCGGACCTCCATTCAATGAACTCCTATTTAATGATTTTTTCTATTTAGTGATGTTTTTTTTAGGATATTGACCTTCGGGTTAAAATGCATGTAAAAACACCTCTAAAATATGATGTTCAAATTCTATATTATGATCTTTTTCAATGAAAATGTTACCCAACTACTTAAAGTTTTCTTGGAATCACGTACAATTTACTTTACCTTTACAATACCGCATTGTTAAACGGATAAGCGGATTATGATACTCTTAATTTACAATACAAAAAGGCTATTACTATAATGGTGCTAACAATTCTGTACATTTGTAAATGACATAAATGCATGAATTGTTTAGAGGATTATAGAATTTCCTTCGAGTTTTAAAATGCATTGTCATGTTATTGAACACGTTTCATTTGCAATTTTTTCGTTTCAAGTTGTTTAAGCGTAAAGTTGTGTTTTATTTTTTAAGCATAAATTCTATACAATGAAGTTTCTATATAATGATGTTTTTGAAGGGAATTTTGAACATCACTATATAGGAGTTCGACTGTATTTTATGTAACATAACCTCAAAGTTGCACGTGTTAATAAACATAAGATTCTAATAGTAAATAGACCATGATTTACTCACTCTGTGTATAGTTTGAACACATTTCTAATATCTTTTTAGTTGTGGACTTCATTTTGATCAAATTTCACCAGTACGACCTATGTCTCACTTTGACAACCAAGAAACGTTTTAAGATTTGTAACGTAGAAGGGCCAAAGTCAACCTTTATAAGTCTACTTTGGCTCTTTTTACATAAAGCAACCAAAATTTTCCTGGCTATACAGATTAAGTTACCGGCATTTTTATAGCTTTTTTGACAATGGACATTCTTGCAATAAGAAGTATATATTCAGTGAATTCACATACACTATCAAACT
Organism: Aquatica leii; assembly: GCA_035610365.1. Lineage (NCBI taxonomy): Eukaryota > Metazoa > Arthropoda > Insecta > Coleoptera > Lampyridae > Aquatica > Aquatica leii. The sequence goes on from CM069436.1 coordinate 54,906,449, forward strand.
CGTTTTGGCAACAAACTAACATTATCTCTTCTTGTACGAAGTCACAGATATTTATTTTACTTCTCGTTTAGATATTACTATCACTGTAGTTTTCTAGTTTTTCATTAAATGAATGTTATCCTTATTACGTTTTTTAAGTTTTTAGTAATTATTTATGTTTTTGTGCAATTATTACTACATCTGCATATGTACATTCTATATCACTGTGTCCACTTTTTACAATCGCGTATAGCTAGAATAATGGGTAAAGTTACCTTAATCTATTGTATGCATATTACAGAATCATTTTGATTGCGCATGTGTTATTTATGTAATTTTGATTATTGCGTAAGCTTTTAATTCCTATTCTACGCTTTTTTTAATACAAAATTTTCTGCATTTTTTCTTTTGGTATCTGAATAGAATGCTTTTTCAAATCAAGGAAAACCACATAAGCTTCTTTGTTTTTCCTATAATTACTTTTAGACAATATGTGATATTGAATACTGTCACATATTCTGCAAATGCTCCGTGCTTTTGTTGTTCTATTTTTTTTGCTTTTGTTGTTTTTAACAGGCCGTTCTTTTTATTCTTGCGATTTGTTGAAAATAGAACTTAAATCTCTCGAGGACTTTGCTTTCTTTAGTAATTACTTTTGATACTTTCTCTAATCAAAAATTTTTAAATATAACAATAATAGTAATTTATGTCACTAGCGTTGAAAGTGAAGCATAGCACAAATAATGTTGATGCAACGCAAGGCCGATCGCTGCATGGGAGTCAGTTATGCTATGAGACTTTTGACGAGACTTTTTTTTAATTAAAAATATTACAGAGACTTTCAAGTAAGTATTCATTTATTTCTTCTTCTGTGAGGTTTAGCAATTCTTCTCTACGCAGAGTTCACAGAATCCTGGAATCAAATCGGATCAGGAAATCGTGTATCTTAACAAAAACCAGGGAATTAATATGCTATACCTGGAAAATACAAAACTATCAAAATAATTAATTCTGAACTTGAGTAGGTAGTAAAGTTTTTATCTGTATCTTTATATTATGTAAATTTTCTTAAGTTTTAACAGTGTAGTTTATGTTCTATTAATTCTTACACTTATCGATGCGTATCTTGCTTAGTATGTTAATGACGGGATTATAATTTTAAAATTGTGAGTCTAATTATAAGTTTTGCATGGATCTAAAGTTTATGTTGAAAGTTACTTAAGGATTTTAAAATAATATAATAATGATAACAAATAACATTTTGGCCCTTTTATTTGAGTAACTAAAGATAGGGCCAAAATTATTGGGAAAAAATGCATATCCTCTTTAGCTGTAGAGTTTGTTGTCACACTACTGTAAAGTATTGTATATTTCATCTAATTGTACAATGCCTTTTTTATTTTTGTTTTCCATACTCTTAACGTTAGCTATTTTTGACCGGGGGATGTTATCTATAACTTTTTGGTCATAGATTTTGCAAACTTTAACACCAGAATGCTACATAACTTTTCTTTTAATAACTATTTAGCGAATTCAGAAAATACATTTGAACATACAGATTTCGAAATAAAATGAAAAATCAGAAGGAAGTTCTATCAGTTTTTAAGTTAGACAATCGTACAGGATCTGTACGGTTTTTCTCAACTGTTTATTTCATATTATATAATTTTACGGCATTACTAAAAAAGGATATTTATCAATTGTTTTCTAAATGTCTTAATTAATAATATTTGTTTAAATATGAATATACAAGAAATTCTATTATTCTGAATATTAACTTTTAACCTTATAAGGTCATTAAAATAGGTAACATAAATGATGATTACGACGTTGACTATTTTCACGTTTTAAAATGTTTTTTGTTATGTGATAATGACGAGATTGAAGTGACACGACATATATGATCTTTTTGTTTCAGCCGAGTTTATCATCCATCTGTCGGCAAAACACAGTACTTTGGAAAGTTTCAGAAAAGTACTACTCGAAAATGGGGCCGAATTTTCAGATTCGTTCGCTTCAAATTTACTTCGCATCATTCAACACATGAAACCAGACAAAAATAATTCAAACGGACCTTCTACTTCTAACTCACATTCAGACGATCTATCAAGAAAATTTCCCGGTTTAGCTTTACCAAATCAAGCACCAAACGAGTTAACGCCTGAAAAGGACATTAAAGATATTAAGGATGAGAAAACAAGCGATAGTGAAATTGTAGACGATTTAATGGCACAATTCGAAGCTCAAGCTCCATCGAAATCGTATACACCAATGACGGAAAAAGTCATTAAGCAGGATAAAGTTAAAGAGCGTAGAAGTCGTAGTAGAGATCGTGGAAAACGGAGCCGACGGAGTAGGAGTAAAGAAAGAGATAGACACCGACGAAGAAGTAGGAGTCGTAGTAAACAACGAGAGCGCAATAAAGATAATCGGAATAGATCTCGAGACAGAGGTAGATCTAGAGACAGAGATAGATCTAGAGATCGAGGCAGAGATAGATCCAGAGACAGATCTAAAGATCGAGACAGATCAAATTATCACCGAAATAGATCGAGAGATAGGCACACAAGAGATCGTAGTGGGTCGAGGGAACGTTACAGTGGAAAACACTTTGATAAAAAAATTAAAAGGGAAAGTCCAGATATTGAAGATGATCCAACTCCTGGAAATGTAAGCCGATGAAGCTTTAAATACAATGGTGTTAATTTATTTTGATTTAGATCTACAATGGAAAAGTTGCCAATATCGTCCCATTTGGTTGTTTCGTTCAGTTAGAAGGTCTAAAAAGGAGATGGGAAGGTTTAGTTCACATATCACAACTTAGAGCTGAAGGAAGAGTTACAAATGTGTCGGAAGTTGTATCAAGAGGAAATAAAGTTAAGGTAAACGCTTATTAAAGTTATTAATTTGGAACTTGTATTGTGTATTTTTGCTAGGTGAAAGTTTTATCAGTTACCGGTCAAAAGGTTTCATTATCGATGAAAGAGGTTTGTCAGTTTTCTGGAAAAGATTTAAATCCACTTTCGCATGCTACCCAAGAACGCGAAGATAAAGATCGGAACCCAGATCGACCCATGTACAACACTACTTCAGTATTAAGGTTACCTGCAGGTATCGAGGAAGACGATGAGACTTCTAGGAAAAGAGTTACTCGTATATCGAGTCCTGAACGGTGGGAGATTAAGCAAATGATTTCATCGGGTTGCATTGATAAAAGCGAGTTGCCCGATTTTGACGACGAAACTGGTTTATTGCCAAAGGAAGAAGATGGAGAAGCCGATATAGAAATTGAGTTAGTTGAAGATGAACCACCTTTTCTTCAAGGCCATGGGCGGGCATTACACGATCTCAGTCCGGTTAGAATAGTAAAAAATCCCGATGGTTCTTTAGCTCAATCGGCAATGATGCAGTCAGCTTTAGCGAAAGAAAGGCGTGAACAAAAAATGATTCAACGCGAACAGGAGATGGAGTCTTTACCATCGGGACTTAACAAAAATTGGATCGATCCCCTGCCTGAAGGTAACTTTAAAGTGTAGATTAAAAACGCGTTTTCTAATTAAATTTTTAGCTGATAGAGCTTTGGTGGCCAATATGCGAGGAATTGGGCTTCAATCACAGGATTTACCCGAGTGGAAGAAACATGTTATTGGTGGTAAAAAGTCATCATTCGGTAAAAAAACTAATTTAACCATCATTGAACAAAGACAATCACTTCCAATTTACAAACTTCGCGAAGAGTTAATAAAGGTATGTACTTTTAACCTGCTTTCAATAGCGCTTATTATATAGTTTTGTATACCAGGCTGTTACCGATAACCAAATTTTAATTGTTATTGGAGAAACTGGAAGTGGTAAAACTACACAAATAACGCAATATTTGGCAGAGTCTGGCTTTACAGCTAGAGGAAAAATAGGCTGTACACAACCACGTCGTGTTGCCGCAATGTCTGTAGCTAAACGTGTAGCTGAGGAATTTGGTTGTCGGTTAGGACAAGAGGTTGGTTATACTATCCGTTTTGAAGACTGCACCAGTCCTGAAACTGTTATTAAGTATGTATAGTAAATTAAGTGTAATTGATAATGAAATACTGATTGCAGGTACATGACAGACGGTATGTTGCTTCGTGAATGCTTAATGGACTTAGATCTCAAAAGTTACTCGGTTATCATGTTGGACGAGGCCCACGAACGTACGATTCACACAGATGTTCTGTTTGGACTGTTAAAGCAAGCTGTAACTAAACGACCGGAACTTAAATTAATTGTAACTTCGGCAACTTTAGACGCCGTTAAGTTTTCTCAATATTTTTTTGAAGCTCCTATTTTCACTATCCCAGGGCGTACTTTTCCAGTCGAAGTTTTGTATACAAAAGAACCAGAAACTGATTATTTGGATGCTAGTTTAATTACAGTGATGCAAATCCATTTGAGGGAACCTCCAGGTGATATATTACTGTTCTTAACGGGTCAAGAAGAAATCGACACTGCTTGTGAAATTTTATACGAGCGAATGAAGTCTTTAGGTATAATATGGGTTGCAACTTACAGAATAATGCGAACTAATTTTTTACTTTAGGTCCCGACGTACCCGAATTAATAATTTTGCCGGTGTATTCTGCTCTTCCGTCTGAAATGCAAACTAGGATTTTTGAACCAGCACCACCTGGCAGCCGAAAAGTAGTTATTGCAACAAATATTGCCGAAACATCTTTAACTATTGATGGAATATTTTATGTAGTTGATCCTGGCTTCGTCAAGCAAAAAGTCTATAATTCTAAAACCGGTATGGATTCTCTTGTGGTTACACCAATTTCACAGGTAAATAAATAAATTTGATGAAATGGCTATTTTTAAGCGTAGATTACATTTTTTTTGCTTTTTTTATTATATTTTACATGTTAATAGTATTTGTCCCCAGGGGTCAATGACCCTCCAAAGAAAAGTTATTTAATTAACTTTAAAATTACAGAGAATTTAAATTAAATTCTCAGCGTTTGAATTTCATGCGTTTAAATAATTGTCAATCTAAATCAACAGAAACGAAAGCTTGCGAATTTACCCGAAGCTGACACGTACGGGTGTCCCAGAGAGGTGCCCGTATGTATACTATCTTGAAGCCGAATCGTAAATGATAGTTATTGCAGTCAAGAGTGAGACACACATAATACAATTTTACGTGAATTAAAAAAGAAGATAAGTACGTTTAAATGCTTTCGTGCGGTCTCCAGCCGGGGCCGCCTACTCAGTGCAACATAAACCGATGTTGGAATGCACATTTTTTATTACATTGTCAAACATTACAGTAAATTTTCTTAGTTGATCGATAATATTCATTTGTAAGGGACGACTTATCGTTTTTGTTTCATAACGACGGTGGTACAAGACATAAAAAAATTAATAGAATTTAAATGTAATGCTTGTCCGCAGCCTTTACTTCAAATTCGACAGATTAATAAATATAAAAATAAAGAATAGTAATTTTAAAGAATCTATAAATGATTCGTTAGATTGGATTTGAAATAAAGAATAGATTTTACTGTTGTGTATGTTTACTGTTTTTACATGATTCATTAATATTTATGGTGTAAAACTTTACGGATTTATAGCATTTAAAAAAATAAAAAATTGTATGAATTATGCTACTCTGAGTAGCGTCAATATTCGCTTACAATTGGATAGCGCTTGCCGAAAGTCAATTAAAGACGACAATGAAAATGTTTGGAAAAATAGATACATCTTTAAATAAATACAATTTATTAATTGACTTTACATATGACTACCGTAGAAAGTGAGCGATGTTTCTCTACAAGAATTAAAACATTTTTACGCAATCGGCAATACTATGGGACAAGAAAGATTGTGTGCATTTTTATGCTAAACATTGAAAAATTTTGCATTAAAATTTAATGAGCTTGTTCTTGATCATTTTGGCAATTGTAAAGATAGACGACTTGAATATAATTGATCTTAAATATAAATCGCGTTACTACAAGAATGTTTTTTGACTTGCGATAATTGCGTTTTTTTCAATAACACTTGTATGTTTGACCATCAGCTGCCACTGTTTGTCCCAAATATTAATAAAATACTGGTACACAAGGAAAGGGTTGTTTTGTCTTCATCGATACGCTTTTGGTGGAAAGATTTTTATTTCTCAGAATTGGTCAGGTTTGAAGATTTTTTTAATCTGGTATTAACAATTTCTCTCAAATATTTTTACCATGATAAAAGTTATTTCGTCTTCTAATTACGGTTTGTGCATAATTCCACTGGTACCTATTGTACACTCGAAAATTAATGTCTGCAGATAACTTCTGTTTCTAAACCGGTATTTGTTTATATTAAAAACATGTACACTTACAACGCCGTATTTATTTTTCGCTAGCACGTGCACTTTATTTATCTTAGCACACACGTTAACCACTTGTTTATTTAAATCAACACAGTCTTAACTTTTTTTCCGATTAAATACGAAAAAACTGACCCTTACTTCTTGCAAATACTTTTTATATTCTTCCGTTATCTGCATCCAGAATGTTCCACTTTTATCGATCGTCTCGAAGTTTCCAATTACTTTGAAAACTTTTCGCTATATTCAGTTTGATAAATTACAAATATTTGCTGAAAATTTAAAACATTCATTTTATAGGCACAAGCGAAACAAAGAGCAGGAAGAGCAGGTCGTACTGGTCCAGGTAAATGTTATCGTTTATATACAGAACGTGCGTATCGAGACGAAATGTTACCAACTCCTGTGCCCGAAATTCAACGTACTAATTTAGCGACGACCGTACTTCAATTAAAAACAATGGGTATTAACGATCTCTTGCACTTCGACTTCATGGATGCCCCACCTGTAGAATCTCTTATTATGGCTTTAGAACAATTACATTCCTTATCAGCGTTAGATGATGAAGGGTTATTAACTCGATTAGGACGAAGAGTAAGTAATCAAAACTATAAGTATATTATATTTAAACACTTATTTTAGATGGCTGAATTTCCATTAGATCCAAATCTGTCCAAAATGTTAATCATGTCTGTAGCTCTACAGTGTTCCGATGAAATCCTCACAATTGTCAGTATGTTATCTGTCCAAAACGTATTTTACAGGCCGAAAGACAAACAAGCATTAGCAGATCAAAAGAAAGCTAAATTTAATCAACCAGAAGGTGACCATTTGACACTCTTAGCCGTATATAACAGCTGGAAAAACAATAAATTTTCAAACGCTTGGTGTTACGAAAATTTTGTGCAAATTAGGACTTTAAAAAGAGCGCAAGATGTTAGAAAACAATTGTTAGGGATCATGGATAGGTATTTATTATATTTCTTTTTACATTTCTCTAACTGGACCTGATTGTAGGCATAAATTAGACGTTGTTTCTTGTGAAAAAAACACAGTCAGAGTTCAAAAAGCAGTGTGTTCGGGATTTTTCAGAAACGCGGCTAAAAAAGATCCTCAAGAAGGGTACCGAACTTTAGTTGATAGTCAAGTTGTTTATATTCATCCTTCGAGTGCACTCTTCAACAGGCAGCCAGAATGGGTTATATACCACGAATTAGTACAAACTACTAAAGAATATATGAGAGAGGTAACTACGATTGATCCCAAATGGCTTGTAGAATTTGCACCTGCATTTTTCAAATTTTCTGATCCCACAAAACTTAGCAAATTTAAGAAAAATCAAAGATTGGAACCATTATATAATAAATATGAAGAACCAAATGCGTGGAGAATATCAAGAGTTAGAAGACGTAGGAATTAAGTGTATTTAATTTGCAATAAAACAAAGATTAAAAACAGTATTTATTTGTTTAATATTTTCTATTATACCTGCTTGGAATTCTATTATTAAGAATAGACTCCGTAGTACTTTTATTGTAATTATACTTAAGGCGGGATGTTACACTATTTTGGTTATACCTATTGAATTTGTTAGGCAAATTATTGTCAGTCTTTCCTGAAAAGAATTCCATTAATTTTCTTCTTGGCACATGCCTTAAAGCGTATTTCCAGTCGCCTGTATTCTTAATATCGAGAAGTATCGATGTAACTTGGTTAATTGTAAGGGATTTGCCTGATCCAGAACCCCATTCCAAATAATAGTCTAAAGGTAATTTTGCCATACGTATTCCTTCTTTTTTTGCTTTTGCCAGTGATAATGGTTCATTATTAACCTAAAACATTAACACAGTAGTATTCTTATCTAAGGTAGTATTGGCTTGAGGACATGGATGCAAGATAACTTGCATTCTCAATATAATAGCAATAGATTTCAGATTGAACTATAAATAGATCTGCATTGGGTCTTCATGAATTACTTTGGATATGAAGTATTTTCTTGGATTAAGTTAATATACGAACTGGCGGCCAACCTCAATTGGGTTTTACTTTCTGGATATTTTTAAAGTCAAACATGTTTAACAATGTATCTGTTTGAAATTTTTGGTTACAAAATTAAGACTATAGTTCAGAGGAAGCAATAAAATGAGAACTTTAACATACAAATGAACAACTTTACCTTATCTACAATTGCTCCTAAAATATAGACATCATCATGGCTAAACTCTTTGAGCACGTCCCGACAGTGTGGGGTAAGATAAACTAATTTATCCTTTGGAACTAAATCTAAATATGACTTTTCATGTAAATTAAGAGGAAACCAGGGTTCGTACATTGTTCTAATTGATTTATGTAATCGTTTCATAAGTTCACTCTCCTTAGAAATGTTACAGTAATGTAAATCAAAAGGTTCTGCAAAATAGAAGTATATACAGTTGTTTGTCTATAAATAATGCCAATACCATCATTCATTCGATTTTCAGCAAACAGAAGCATCAATTGCTTAGCACAATTTGTATTTTCCCGTGTCGTCATTTCATTGTAAAAACCACAATCAACAACGAGCTTCTGACCAAACTGCATGGCTTGTATCAAACGATTATTATACATTTGATTCATAGTTGTTTCATAAATTCTTAAAAGAATATTATTCCCACCAAGTTCGTAATTATGAGCATCAGCAGAATCTCTTATAGGTTTTTGAGATTCATCCCAAGCTGCCCTTTTTTCTTCCTTTTTTTTCTACAAAACTTACATTATTTTTTTATCTATTATTCACTATATACAAACCAAACGGTTTTCTTTCTTCTTCTCAAGTTTGAACAAATACTCTAAATACTTTCGTCTACCTGATTTCGAAGGTAGACGTAATAGTTCCCTCCAATGATCTGGTTTTAGAAAGGCATTACTAGGTATACCTTTACCCTCTTGTCGTAGAACATCTGCTTCCAGAATCAGCACCTTCAATTTATGCTCTAACTCTTTATTTTCTCCAATTATTTCTGCTATGTTCGGTTCATCATTACATTCTTAAAATCAAATAAATAACTTAATGTGTTATTAGGTTTTATTCAATACCTTCTGAACTAGGTGATATAATAACAGTACTGTAAAATTGTTTATGAATGATTTCGATTGAACAAAATTTCGAAAGAATCTTTTGATTACTATTATAATGTCTTACATTTCTTATACAATCTTTCTTCATAGGAACAGCGCTTAAAGTTAAACGTCTTAATATTCGTAACATTATAAAAAAAATTTTAAACTCATGTATTTAGTGTACAATTTAAATGAGGTTATTTCATTTTGTTGTCAAGCGTTGTTGCCACATCTAATATATTACTGTTTAATTGCTGTTTAATATGACACTAATGCTACGATTGCATGATGTTACGTTCTATTTTGTCAATATAAATTTTAAGTAAACCTTTTAAAATGTATTCTATTTTAAATGATATACCGTCAATTCCGACAATTCCTTCTACAGAACATTTAAATTTTGGAATTACTACAAGAGTAATGGCGAAAAGACATGAACTTCAAAGAGAACGAGACAAACAAGATGGATATCAGGTGACACTTTAACGTCTTGTTTCGACTTGTTTTTTCGTGTTATATAATTTATAGGTCTTAGAACACTATATAGACTTTGCGATTTGTATCTTATTATAAAAAACCAAAAAAGTGGGACGTGAAGGTTTTAAATGTTTTTTATTATCTCTCTTTCTCTTTTGTTCGATTGCAAGAGTTTTGCAAATCACGTTGTCTATATTGTGCAATTTTTGCAAACATACTTTGGTGCAATGACAGGCGATGATCGCAGTTTAGCATGTTATTATTTTCCGTTTTATTTCTGGTATAGTTATAGTTACATAAATACTCTAATAACGTAAATGTGATGTAAGAAAAACGCGATTTATTTGACTGGATAAGTGGTGCCTTCTTTGCGCGTTTGTATTTTTAGTGCAAATTCTTACACAGATCCAGAAACCTTACTAACAGGTTTTCACAACCTTTAAAGAGGTTTCATAACTTTTTGATGAAGAATGTGATTTTTATAAGTCTATACTACTTTGCAGCTTTTGGATGCACGTAGATGTGCAAATGGTAGCACTATATGGAAGACCAGTAAAATACAATAAGCTTGATAAAACACTTGCATCTTGATGTTTTTGCCGCATGCGCTTGATTACTGTTAAGTTATAAGCACGTAGTTCTTGTTTATGCAAACATTGTCGTGGCGTATGTGGTTTAGCAATGAAAGCTTCGCTTTCCATTATCGTTATTATTGTTCTGCAATCTCTGCCTTTACTTCGAACAGCATTTATTTGGGCGTCTTGAGGTTTTGGGGGTTGCGTCTGCGTTACTAACGCTGTCGATTATGCATTTTGATCATTTCTAGACAGCGGAGTAATAATCGTTATTAATAAATTGCTCTTACGGTTGGGCTTCATAATCACTATGTTTATTACGGCTCGATCAATTTATCTAAAACAGTAGTAGTTTAGGCTAAACTTAATTAAACAACTTTTTACTATTTGCGTTAGTGCGTAAACTGTTCCACCATGGATGGTTTTACTTTGAATTTTAAGATCTCTGCTGACGATCATTGTGTTGTTTGTATCAAAAAATAACGCCAAAGTGAGTTATTTAAATCTACTCGGCGAGCTGAGAGAACGGCTGAATATACTGTATCGATTTTTTTACTAATTATGTATACATCGCACTTATTACTATCACTCGAAAAACCCGCGGATACCTTCTGTTATCTGTTTATATTAAAAACACGTACACTTACAACGTATTTATTTTTTACTAGCAGGTGCACTTTATTTATTTATCTTAGTACATACGTTAATCACTTATTTATTTAAACTGACAAAGTCTTCTTGCGCTTTAATTCGAAAGCCTGACCTCAGCGTTCTTTAAAAACTTTTTATACATTTTTGTTATCTGGCTCGAGAATGTTTCACATCCTTCGGTTATTGTCTCGAATTTCACAATAACTTCGTGAGCGTTTCACTGCTCAGGTTCCCACTCATGAACCACAGCGGTTCTTCGGATATATGTGATCTTTTCTTCAAGTCGCGAATAATTGATACTGTGTGACAGGGTGTCTAACGTATCGTTTATTCTCACACCTTCTCTCTTCATATCCGTAATTATTTGTTTGGCTTCTTTTTTGCTAAAGGAAGTGAGCGTGGATGTTGTGGTATTGGTGGAGCGTCTCCGATATTAATTTTATGCTTCACCACGTTAGTTCTTCTTTTGGAATTACTCTCTAGCGCGAACACTTTTTGATACTGTTGGATCCTTACTGGCATCTTTTTTTTCACTCCTACTAATGTTTTGCCAACTAGTAGACCTTTTTCAACGAAGTTCCCTTTTATTGGTTCTATAGCGCAAATGCAGCTTTTCCGAAGATTTCCACCCAGGCGTGCCAGCATCACACTTTCAGTTCTCAGTTTTCACTCAATAAGATTCGCACGGTTGCTTTCTCTGACGAATCAAAAGGGATTTCTTTATCGTCGATCTTCATGACGTAGTTCTTTATATCTTAATGGAACTCATACTTCCTTATAACGTCTATTCCCAGAATAACTTCTTCCGTTATGACGGCTACCAGTACTTGATGATCAAGCACTCCATTTTCCAAACGAAGGGTGATTTTTACTTATCCGTGAGTAGGTATTTCTTCGCCCGTCGCAGTTTGAAGTCGCACTGCTACTGGTGATGTCATCTCATTTTCCAGTAATATGTCAAGACGAATGATGGTTTTTGTCGCTCCCGTGTCAACCAGTAATTGAACACTTTGTTCATTCATTTTGCCGTTAAAATAAATGCTAATTTTCTTCTAACTTTAGTTCTAGTTTGTCTTCTACTTCTTCTATTTTGTCTTCTACAGCTTCTCTTAAATTTAAAATGCCGCGTTTTTCTTTTTGAACAGTTTTAATCTGGTTTTTTGCATTAATCTGTATTTATTCTGTTTATTTGATTTCTAATGCTAGTATGCATTTCGCCAATTTTTTCTTCCATTTTTCTAAAATTCTCTTCCATATTCTTATTCATCGATTCTTGACCATTTTTTATTGATTCGAGAAATTCAAATAGTTTCGCATATATTTTCACTTGTAAACGAGTTAGCGGCATAAATTATAACACGAATAACAAATTTTAATAACACTTAATTTTAATAACGGGAGATTCTCTATAGAACTGGAACAACTATAATTACACTCTATAAACAAACACACGCGAATCGCGAACTAAATAGGTGTTCATTTACATAATATCAACGCTTTATAAAGGGTTTTCAATTTCCACTCGCCTTACAACGTCGTATTTATTTTTCGCTAGCACGCATTTTATTTATTTATTTTAGCACACACGTTATTCACTTATTTATTTACACCGACAAAACCTTCTTCCGATTTAATTCAAAATACTGACCTCAACTTTCTTTGAATACTTTTTATATTTATATGTTTATATTATCTGTTATATGGGCCGAGGATGTTTCACATCCTTCGGTTATTGTCTCGAAGTTGACAATTACTTCCAGAACGTTTCAATATTATACAGCACACTTTGTCTATTATACGTACATTTGTGGTACATATCTTACGTATATACGGCGTAAACTGCAAGAACTTATATATAACATGTAAAGTAGTGAAGTCGCCTTGAGGTATTTACTTGTTACAGTGACAACGACAGTTCAAACTCTAGTTTCGTCAAAATATATAGTATTTTTTTTAAAAGTACATATGTACAAAAAAGTGCCAATTGAATGTACTATGTACGTATATTGAGCGTACCTACATACGTATTTTAATGTACGTACACTCTGTACATACATACTACCATTGTTTATACTACGTAATTGTGCTATATGGGATACTTGAAACTGCTGCATACAAAATGATTCTTACGTTGCACTACACGAGCAGATGTGTATAATCGCCACATACATATTATAAGATTCTTTAATAAAGGGACTGTTTTAACTACTAACTAACTAAATGGAGATTTAAACCTTTACGGTAATGAACTTACAATTAGATATTCGACGAATTGAACATAAAAGATTTTTACGAAGTATATAAAAAACAAAAATTATTCATGTGATTTTTAATGATTAAATTATTCATGTGATTTTAATATGTTGACAATGTTTTTAACAGTACAAATACGGAATTTAAATAAAACTTCTAAATTTAATAAATACTTTAATATGTAACTGTGTCAGCTTTGTTTTTTTTTACTCATTTTTTTGTCGTTCTTCTATTTAAAAAAAATGTTGATAATATTCTGTCTGTGTATCGGATTATATTTCCGGTAAGAAAATTTTGTGTTTGTCTTTTCTACTTCGAATCATAAAGAGTACGAGATGTTTTAACTGCTTGCAATTCAATTTCACACCGAATATGACACTTTTAATGTTGCTGCAAAATTTTTAATGAAGAGACTACGTCTTTTGATTTATAATGACTACAGCAAAAATACAGCCGTATACTAAAATGCTTATAGTTTTTTTTAAGTTTAAGTTTATAGCACACAGTTCTGCTTGTAGAATATATTTTTGTATTATTTGGTTTTAAAAATAAATTATAGTATAAAGATGACATTGAAAGAAGACGGCGCACATCGAAGTTTCTTACTGGAGCTAGAATACCCAACTCAATTATCAAATTAGATGCACTTAACTCATCTATTCAAGATAAAGGGATAAAAGATACTATGTTAGAACACGAAGATTTTGTTAACAGAGTAACATTTAAGAAAATAATGGTACTTTTATGTTTACTGTGTCTATTCTAGCTGATTAAACGTTTACAACCACTGTCTCAATCTAATAGTAATGAATTTGAAGATGGAAGAGAAAATTTAAACATTATCAAAAGAGAACTACAAAAACGTTCAATGGTAGTACTTACCTAAAGATACTAAGATATTATTAAATAATTCTTTGTTGTAAGCACTCTGCACTAAAAGATTCAACACGCGATTCTTTAGAAGAAAAAAAACACGTATCGATAAACATTACAGCTCAAGAGTTTGACAAAACGTCAAAATCTAGCGTTAAAGGTAAAATACAATGTTACTAAAGTATAGTCTCGAAATGCTTGTTTTAGATCGCTGGCAAGAACTAAAAGAAAAACGAAGAATAACCCGAAGAACATCAATACTTGGTCCGGTAATGTATTTAAAAATGACTGATATTCTTAGTTTACGTTCATAATGCAGTTAAATGGCGAAAAACTTTCTACTTATGAGTCGATAAGAAACGCAATTGAAAATTCGAAAGTAATTCAGCAGCTTTTAAACGTTGATCATATTGAAGAGGAGAAAATGAAAGAAATACAAACGAGTAAATCGTTACTAATGTTAGCTGTTTCTAAAAAAGACGTGACTAATAAGATATTTGAAAATAACGAAATCAAGACAAAAGAAGATGCTAAAACAAGTTCTCCAACAACCGATTATAGATCTTCGAATCAAAAAACAAGCAACAAACGGAAATATTCTTCTAAATCGGATCGATCGAATAGGTTAACACCAAAAAAATCTGCTGTACCACAAAAAAATATTGATTATAAAAAACATAGTAAATAAATATGTTTTTACAGGTGGTAAAAACGAAACGTTGTTTTCTTAAACATAATCTTGTTTATCTTTTTAACGATGAATGGTGACATTCTATAAACTGTTTTTATTCTGATACTTGTTTATGTTAACAACACGTACGTGACGTATTTACGTTTTACTAGCACCAGCACGTTATTATTTATCTTAACACGCGTTAATCACTTATTCATTTTAAACAGACAAAATCTTTTTGATTCAATTCCAAAAACCTGCCTATGCTCTCTTTAAACCGTTTTTATATATTTCTGTTATCTGTTTCTAGAAAGTTCAACATTATTCGGTCATTGTCCCGAATTTGAAAATAACTTTGCGAATGTTTCACTGCTCCCTACTTCATACTGTCCCAGAACAGGAAACTGGATGCGATACCGGTAGAAAGGATCGTGGCAACTTTCTTGAGCATAAAAGCAGCAGTCAATGAACTTTTTCTGATTTGATATTCTACTTGGTTTGTAACTGCAGATCAACACTTGAACGCGTGTTCTTCGGAAGACGACCTCCAACATATTTTGAACTGTCCTCCAATTTAGTTGATCTAAGGCACAACCAAACTCCCAAGCTGCCAATTTCTTAATATTCTGGAACTCCATTTCTCTCTTGAGATTCCATAATGCTCGCTACAGATTTTTTGATGACCAGATAGAAAACGAAGCGTCGGTCATCACGTAGTTTTAAAATTCTTCTGACCGCCGGTTGCTGTCTTCGTAATTCATCTAGCCATCCAAACTTCTTTTTAAATACGACTACATGTCAAGATCCTCGGTCACGCTATGTGCGATGGCGTAATCTTTTAGTGTTTGGAACAGGTCTTGTTGTTCCTCTGGGTGGTTTTCGGATGCGATATATGACGTCATTAATACGCTGCACGACATCATAAGGACCTTCCCATTGCCTCTGCAGCTTGGGCGACAAACCACGTCTTCTTTAGGAATTATACTACACCATTTTATGTCTTGACGTCAGATCTGGTTTTCATTCTGTCGGTCGCTGGCCATTTGTGTATTTTTACGGAATGATTTATGTTCTTCATCTAGTCTCTTGATCGGCTTGCTGACGTAGTCCTCTCTAGCAACTTCTTCTTCCAGTTTTCATCCAAATTGAAGATGGCATGGCAGTCGTATTTCACAACCCAGCTTGAAACAGGATGGCGTTTGGTCCGTGCTTTCTTGAACGGATGATCGGTATGCGGTTAGCAAAAAGTGCAAGCACTGACCCCAGTCTCTTTAGTGTTTGGACACTACTTTGGGTAAGTATTTTCCCATTTTCGATTTATCTGCTCAACTATGCAGATTGAGGATGGAGAGGTGTCGTCCTAGTTTTTTAAATTCCAAATAATTCTTGAAACAGCCTAGACTCAAAGTTGCGGCCTTGGTCGGAGTCTAATTACAACGAAACTGCAAACCGGCAAAAAAATCTGCGACTGTAGCTGCTTCTTGATTGGGTATGTCGTAAGCCTCCGTCCATTTCGTGAAATAATACATTGCCACCACGATGTATTTGTTTTTCGAATCAAATTCTGGGAACGGCACTGCGATGTCAATCGCTACTCTTCTAAAGGGCTTCCCACGTTATACTGCTTCATCGGTGCTTTGCACTTTCTCGTTGGACCAACCCTTAATGCGCTTACGGCACCATTTTATGACGTCCTCTTTGCAGTTCACCCGGTATTATCACTTTAAATTTCTTTAAATTTGTGATAATTTTTTGTGAAGTCGGATCTCATAGTTAAGATCGTTTCTTCACGCAGCACGTAGTATATACCCGGCTTGTTTTTCCCGGTAATTGACGCGTGTTCATTAATGTGCAGCCTGCACACTGCTTGTCTTGCTTCCATCATTACAACGAGGTGTAATGGTGGAAGTGAAAGTATTGCTTTCATGGCTGCTGTGGGCGTAGTTCTCATCGCTCATGGTATCAGTAGATATGCCATTCTCTGTACTTTGCTTAGCTTTGCAGCTGTGCTTTTCAGATTGGTTGTCTCACCCCACACAAGCGCGCTGATGGGTTTTGTTACCACAGTATCTAGCCATTTAGTCATTGTGGGTTTCAATCCCCATGTGTGCCCGACCATCCGTTTGGTTGTATTAAGAACCCTGATAACCTTAGTTATGACTTTTTCTAGATAAGCATTAAAAGTCAGTCTGGTATCAAGAGTAAGTTCCAGATATTTTACTTTTTTTGTCATGAGAGTGTAACTCCGTATATCGTAGGTAGTTTTATGTCATCATGTCATCATCATTGCGTCTTAGTTCGGTTCACTGATAGTCCATCTTTTTTGCACCATTTTTCGACGGTGTTTAGTGCACTTTGCATTATGTTCGATACAGTTGGCCCAAACTTCCCGTTTGTGATAATGGTGAAATCGTCGGCGTATCCTAAAGCAAATACCCCGCCAGCTTCTAGTTCTTGTAGTAGGCCGTCCATGATGAGGCACGACAGTAGGGGTGATAGCACCCCGCCTTGTGGGCATCCGCCAGCTACTACCGTACAAAGTAGCTGTTACCGTCCGATTCCTAAGCATTGAGTTGACCCAGTTTTGGACTAGAGGTGTGATTCCTTTTTTTCCATTGCCCTTGCAATTGAGGTGAAGGTAGTATTGTCAAATGCTCCTTCAATATCTAAAAAAGCACTCAATGTAATATCATTGTATTGGATTGCATTTTCGCATCTGCTTGTTGGTGAATTGCTAGCTCGCAAGATTTTCGGTGCAGAGACGAAGCCTTTAGTGCTCCGTCCCGTATATACCTGTCGACTACTTTTTCAAGTAGTTTGAAGATGAAAGAAGTTAAGCTGATCGATCTGTAGGATTTTGCCTGGGTGTACGTAGATCTTACTGGCTTTGGTATAAATACCACCTTGATAATCCTCCAGCTGTTTAGTATGTGCGAAAGTGTTAAGCTGGCTCTAAGAATTTAGCATACAGCGCTTCGAAGAGCAGCAAATCCTTTTTGCAGCATGATGGGATAAATTCCATCGGCTCCTGGAGACTGAAAGGGTTTTACCGTATTGATTCCCCATTCTAGGTTTTCAGGATTGATTATTTTTCTCGCTAAGTTCCAGTTCCTTTTAGGTGCCCGTCTGTTTGGTACCTCTAGGTCCTGGTGCTTACGAACTTCAGTTAACGCCGAACCTGGGAAGTGTTTTTGCAGTAGTTCTTGCAAAGTACCTTCAACCGAGTCTGTAAACTTTCCGTTTTCGGTCAGCAAAGAACCAATGTTTCCAGTGCGGTCTTTGCTCACAGCTTTTTGGAGTCGAGAACTTGTAGGTTCGTTTTCTACGTCCCTACAGTACCTTCTCCATGAGTCTCTTTTTGGTTTTTTTATGGCATTGTTGTATGTTGTGAAGCTGGTTTTGTATTCATCCCAGTCTCCGCTTTTTTGGCTGTATTAAATAGCCTTCTGGTGCGTGCCCTTGCTTTGTCAAGCTCCCTGTTCTACTAAATTTTTTAAAGAAGTTTTTATTTCAATGCTCTAAAAAGAAGAAAATAAACTTAAAAAAAAATCGATCCCATAAATTGATTACATTACAATCATAAAAACACGTTGCAAAATTTTTCTGTGAAAATAAACAAGAATACATTATTAAAATGAGAACGTTTTCCGGGTTTGTACCTTGTCATTGTTGTAACCGAAGTTGCCAACGATTCCTCCAGATTCTAAACTCCATACTCCGTATATAAAAAAGAAGTATCGTCCCAGTTGGTTAAGCTCGACTATGATTGGGTTGCGGTAAAAAATGAGCGCGTTTTTGATAAAGGGAGTGATGACCGAGAACCAAAATGGAGTTAGCTCGAAACCATGATCACGATTAAAGTTATTGGAGTCAAAATCTATATTGTGATCTGTAGTAAAATAATGTTCAGCAAGCGCAGACTTAGAAATATGCCTTTTCTTTTTTATTGTTCTGAAATGCGTGTAATGACGGAACGAGCAGTTTCACTAATGCAGACTAAACCACACATGACCAAAGAATTTGGTATACACCTTGAATTTAAAGTGTAGAAAATTTGTTTTTGTAGAATCTGAGAAATTTTGCCTGTTTAGTTGACATATGGGTTTAATGCCATTCTTACAAAGAAGTTACTCTATTTTATCTGTAATCTTGTGAATGTAGGGTAAAAATGACAATTTCGGATTGCACTCGGAAGTAGAAATGTCTTTAGGTAATCGAACACGTGAATGTAGACGACGATTAATAACCGTTTGAATATATCGCTTCATGTACCATTGTTCACCAAGGTTCTAGTAAGATGACAGAGTTTCAAGTCTAGATTCTCAGGTAAGGTAACTTGATCTTAACACCATAAGTTATATTCTAATAAACAAATGAAAAACATGTATTTCGCGACAAGCTTTTATATCATATTAAAACGTTCGAGAAGTTATTTACAAATTCAAGAGCTTTCTAGAAGCTGTTATCCATCTTCTAGAAGATATACCGAAAGATAGGGAACACTCGAGAAGGATTTCCAAATGTGTATATATACCGACGAAACAAATCGTAGGTCAGTTATTGCAGTAATGCGAATACAGCAGTGTTAAGAAGATTATTCAAGGTGAAATAAATAAGACGCGCGTGTGTACATAAATATACAGAGAATAATCTCGTACGTGATTTTTAGTGTAAACAAGTGTGTGAAGCTATCCGCGGACTTTATCTTATCTTAATTAGAGTAAGTGGTTTTATTAAATATTATTAGATTTAATTAGTTCGGTTAATTTACAAGTGTACATATTTCTAGTATAAGTAACACATATTTTTAGTCGTTTAAATAAATTAGTTTTTAATAGTAAAAATCGTTACAATATAAATAGTATATACATAACAAACTCGGGTTTGATTTAATATTATTTTTAAAAACTTTTATTGAACTTGCAATGTATCTTCGTTTGTTGTTTGTTTAAGTTAAATATTGCAAGCTGAATTAGAACCACTTCCTCTTATTCTACGGATAGACACATTTAGTGTACTCATGTAATTATGATAGCCGGTTTTACATAATGAAGTTACAGACTTAGAAACTTGTTCAGCAAAAACTAAAAAATAAGCTAAAATAAAAAAAACATTAAAACAAGCTTTTATTTAAGGTTTTTCTATAAAGAAGAACTTGATCTTGACATACGTTATTCTAAGAAATGAAAAAACTTATGTATTTCACAAGCTTTTGTATCACATAAATTGTAAAATGTAATAAGTTTACGAGTTTCGTTTAATTTAAAGTGTATTTTATAATTTTTATGACATTTAAATAAAAGTTTGTTTTTAGAAATGTTTTTTTTGCACTGTAGCCTGCTTTTGCACTTAACGATATTTGAGAAACGAAAAATTATTCCAACCGCATGATAAGTTAGCAGACTTTGATACACTTAATTAACAAACGGAAATATTATTTATTACTTAAATGTAAATATCTTCTTATCTAAGAAAAAACAAATTAATAATTATATATAATTCTTGCGATTATAGAAAACGCAGATAAATATATATATAGCGTTGACGCAAAAAAATAATATTTGCATTTATAATTATTACAGTGAATTCTCTATAATTAAATGTATTTTTTGGTATTATAATATAAATCTGTCCAAATTTATTATTGTTTTACGTTGCGCGGAATAAAAATGGTTTGAATAAAAAATTCGCAAAAACCGCCTGACGCCATAGCTGATAGCGCATGCGCCCAACACTCATAATTTAGTAGATGATGTAGTTTTGTAAGATTTGTCGAAGATGTGGTCTTGTCCGTGTTGTCTTCGATTTAGATTTAGTCCGGAAGAATTAGAACAACGATATAAAAGTCAAGAAATTGATAAAATGTTAGAGAAAGACAAACAAGCGCTTAAACGACAAGTGAAGTTACTATTGTTAGGAGCTGGGGAGAGTGGGAAGTCAACTTTCCTGAAGCAGATGAGGATTATTCATGGAATTAAGTTTGAATATGAATTAGTCAAGGAATATCAACAAGATATCTATCAAAATGTTATACGTGGTATGAAAGTGTTAGTCGACGCTCGTGACAAGCTCGGGATACCCTGGGAAGAAACTAATAACAACGACTCGGGAAGAAAATTATTGGAGTACAATAACTCGATGGCAATCGATTCAAGAACTTTTACCAATTATGCACCCTTTGTTGCAAGATTATGGAAAGATGCTGGAATACGAAGGGCGTTTGATCGAAGAAGGGAGTTTCAGTTGGTTAGTAGATTGGTTAATAACCTATAATTAGGTGCTTGTGCAATTTTAGTACCTAATTTTGTTGATGATTCATATTTTGATTATTATTGTAATTCGCTGTACAACTTATTACTTCCTCGTATCAATCTTTATGACTTAATGTTTCTTTGACTAATAGGTATAGACATTTTAGGAATCTCATCTAGCCTTATTGTGTACTTGAAACTTATGTTTTTATGTTAACTATTACTATTCCGTTTAATCTGTTATGTTTTAGGGCTTCTTCAACATTCTACATTATAAAAACCAGAATTATTGTACCAATGTTGCGTTGCTGGCAGTTATTTTTTGGCATAACAAATATTTACATTATCCGTAATGTATTTGGTATATTGGTTTATTCTGCTTATAAGTGTACACTTTGTGGTTATGTCGGTAAATTAAACAATCTCAATGGTAGCCTGCTTCTTTGTTGTACCGATTTGTTTACTTTAAAACTTTATGATGTGTTTTTTTTGGCTTCTTATTTGATACTTTGTGTCTTAAATGTCGTCTTTGCCAGGTATTTTTAAAAATTTGTTAGTGCTTATAACTTGGCAATTTTTCTTATGCTGACATTTGTTTTTTTTTTTCAAAATTGTTTTATTTCGTGGCTATTTGGTTCAAAACCCAATTCTTCACTTCATCTTTGTATAATTCTTGATAATAATACTGTACTTTACATCTTACCGTTGGCTAGTCTGTGTTTGATTGTCTTTCTATTGTCATCTTAATAATTAGTGCTGAGACAAACACAAAAGTGCACTTTGTTAATTTGTGTCGGCTTAGCTTGGTTATTCTATAATTTTTTCTTATGGCATTTGTTTTTTCAGTTCTCTATTGTCATTGTTTTTAGATTAACCAAGGCATATTCCATCCATCTCTTACTATGAATTTTGCTTTTTTTTACTTGTTTCTTGTATTGTCTTTTACCTCTAACATATCTAATTTTCTAATTGCTGCTGCTAAACAACGTTCTTGATGGGGCGTCTGCATGTCGAATCCGATTTAAATTCTTGTGGTGTTCCCATCGGTGTTTTTACATTGTCTTTGGTGTTATTTAGTTCTTTTTGAAGCAATTTCTTAGGCATTTCTAATCCTCTCATAACACTCATGTATTTTTTCTTTTCGAATTCATCATTTATTTATGGAATTATGTATATTGACTTTTTCATAATTCTAACTTTTTGTGTATCATAGGTGACAGCATTTTTTAGGCTCTGTTCAGCACTGTTATTCTTTTATAGTAACTGCAGTCATATCTCTCCTCTTTCTTGTGAAATATTTACATTATATCAAATTTCCTAAGTTATATATCTGATACCGTTTTTTGTTTTCTAATTATTGTTATCAGATGGTAGATGTTTTTTTTTTGATTTAATTAATTTTTTTCTGAATAGTTCTGTTTTGTTACCTTCAGGTGTTTGTTGTTTTCATTTCTTGTTAATTGTTTCTTCTTGATTTCTTTGTTACTTTATTTGCTTCTTTATAAGTTTTAACATCTATTACATGTGCTGTCTTTTTTCTTCATTATCATCATTTATTTGAGTTAATTATTTATTTCTTAGGCTCATTTATGTTATCTTTTGTATTGATACATTTTGAACCACTAGGCTAGAACTGCAAAAGGCTTATTACTTTTTGCTATCGGTCTTTTATTTATTTAAACGTGGTTTTGATTTCTTTTTAATCTGGTCTTCGGTTTTTTAAGATTCTATTTATTAGTAATGACTTTGGATAGTTATGAACGAAAAACGCTCAAAGTATGCACTTAAATATGCATTTAAAATATGTGTCTTATAAATTTTATTATTTATTTACTATTTAATACATTACTAAATAAACGTTATATAGTAAAACTAATAAATACTAAAAAAATACAAATCTTGATTACATTTATGACATCCGTTGGCGAACAATGTTTTTCAGCTGTTGATAACCCGTATTTTTTAATAACACTTAATTTATTGATAAATTCTTTTTTTTTTTGGTTTGCTTAAACGAATTACTACTTTTCTTATTGAAATAGTTTCTTCTAAAGAAAGTCTTTTTTCTTAAAGTTTGGTTATTGCATCTGCTATACATGACAAAATTTTTGGATAAATATCAAACCTTCTCGAATTCTTTTTTTTTCTAAAATGATTTGAGTTTCTTTACTGCTCTGTGCTTTCTTGATAATTTCAAAATTTTGCATTGTTGCTTCTAACCTTTCTCTTTTATAAATTGTTTAATCAATTTGGCACTCTCTTATTTTCTATCTTAAGGAATGACGTTCATTAATATGTTTTAATTTGGCATGGTATGCATGCGTTGTGACAAAATTTATATTGTCATAATATTATAATATATTTTGTTACCTTCTGATGTGAGTTCATCTTCAAGTTGTGTCAGCCAGATAACCTTTTAAAAAAAGATTCATTCAGAGGCTGGCTGTAGTCAATGATGTTACTTGACGTCGGCTGCTTCAGGATGTTTTTCCCATTTATCATAACTGTGTTTTATCGATATCATTGTTGTCTTTACCGCATCACCTATTTTAGGCTTTGTTCTTTGGGAAATGAAAACCCACTATAACCTCTTGAGATAAAATTTAGTTCATTTGCTCTACTTGTTTTATTTTTTGAACACATAGTTTTCATTAGCTTTTCCTGTTGGAAGCTGCAGTCAGACATGTTGCATTTTAAGCAAACATTTTATGTATTGTTGATCTATTTTGTCGATCTTTGCTAATTATCAATATTGCAATCTTGCTTCATTTAAATTCTTTATTTTTAATTGTGCACATATACAACGGAGTAAAATTTATGCAGATTTAGGTTTAGTATTATAACCAATTTTTTATTCTATTTTTAACTTCTCTGTAAATTCTAAAGGTTGAAGCATACACACCTGGTTTTTCAGGTTGTTTTGTACAATAGAGTTTCTGTACAGACAGAGTACCACAATTGACGCCGTTTTTACTCCAGAAAAGGGCGGGAAATTTGAATTAAAGAAAAGCTATTGGTGTCAGATAGTAGTGTAATACTTAGCATTGCTTATATACATATTATTCATACATAATCAATGGGATTATACTCAAAATCTCAGGCAAAGAAATCCATGCTGGTTCAATATAAAGTCCTTTTTCCGACTTTCAAAACGAGTTGTATAAATAATTATTAAAATACAAAGTCAAGTCGTTAGAGGCATTCCATTATGTCGTGAACTGTGACATTGAGTCAAAAATCGGAATGAATATACTAAAAGTCAAAAATTTGACAAGTCTATCTGAATTCCAAAAACGTTAATCTATTTAACAGGCACTCACTTCAATAAAAATTAAAAATAATCAGATATTTATTTATTAAATAAAAATTAATTTATTTATAATAATACCTAAAGACTTATTAACAACAAATACAACGATAAAAGCAAAGATAGGGTTAGAAAAAATGTACCAGCGATGTTTGTAAGACGGATAATAACAGTATTTTGACATATACAGACTACAGCGCCACAGTTCACGAGATCTTAAAAGACGTCTACTTTTTATTTCAAAAATACAAGCTACTTATTTAATATTCTTTACAAGTGCACGTATAGCAACGTTTGCTACTTCTAAGAAACTCGATAGATTTAATTATTTTAACATCTTCCTTGTTATATATTTTTAATGAAAAAAAACCTGACTTCAAAAAATAAATTTACAAGTTTTTCTCCAGTATTAGTATGACAAATACCTGTATTAAAAGCACAGTGCATAAGAAATAATTTTGAAATGTCTTCATAATGAATCTTATAACTTAATAAGTCTAATTTCAATTTTTTAAAATATTCTTTGGCACTCGAGAAATAATGGAATACTTTTAACTTGGGATAAATTAAAACATTCTCATTATAAGTTTTCAAAGTTGTTAATTCTGAAAATTAATTCAGATTATCGGACGGATATGTCATGGTTGCGATACAATTGACGCATGCGGATTTTTTCAAAGAAAACATATTTCCTAACATATAGTATAGAGACTGCTTCAAAGCTTCTGCCTAAGTAGGGTGCGTTCGTTTGTCTAGCATGATACCCCTAAAATCAAAGATATCTCCATCGGTACACGGAGTTTGGTTCCGCTTACAGTACTGAACCAAGTGGGCATGGCTGTCATTATAATAAAAACCATGTAAGATTTGACACTCATACTGGGATAGCGTTATCAACCGCAAAGCCACTTCAAAATCTCGTGGTTCTGGTACTGCATCTTCTGCGGACGTCAGTTTTTAAGAGCATCTTGCGTGATCCGTCCCAGCAAAATAAAGTTGAAGTCATATTTTTCTAAATACTCTTCTTGTAGATCTAGTGCCGTTTGAGTTGATAATAACATACTGCGTTGAAAAGGTTTCTAGTCTCCATTAACAACTTTCAGATGATAAATAATGTTCATAAATTCTTTTAAGAATGCAATCGTTTCGTTATACTTCACCAAATTGTATTTAGAATGTTCTAATTTTGAAGAACGTGACGCGATTAAATAATTTCGCAGAACTATGTAGTTTCGTATTGTTTATTAAGTTTTCCTCTTGAAATGTAATATCTAATACCAGCAGCAGTATCATGATGTAAAAGTGCATACGCTGTGTTAAAATTCATTTTCTCAAAGTGTCCGGGTTGAACCACGTATTCTTTTAGCCGGTGTGCAACTTTTACTTCTTCGTTTCTCTCAAGTGTATGCACTTTTCTGCTGTCATCTTTAAGTTAGTTTTTTGAATAATTTAGTTTTGATATTGCTTACGCAAATAATCGTATTTTTTAGTTTTTTTGTTAATTTGCTGTTTTCTAAATAGAGTTAAGTAACAAATCAATGTATACTCTATAAAACGCGTGTACCAAATCTTTGTAAAATATTTGCGAAGAAGATATTGGTTTTTTAATTAATTATACTTAGTACACCATGTAGAGGAAAGGGGCGCAACACAAAGTAAATCTTAATCTCAATGTGTATTACAGAATACTAAATGCTTACTTTTGCCATTGCTATAGTAAATAGCGTGTATTCTGTGGTATATCAATTAGTGGCGACTGGTCCATAAGAACTCGAGGGCGCGAGCCCCCCAGACGTTCATTAAAACAAAAAACTGTACAAATTATTATGAATTCAAATATTTAAACATAATTATAGAATTAAGTATCATATGCTTTTTATTACTCGAAAACATTGAATTAATATGGTCGTCATTCAAAACAACGTATATTAAATAGGTATTTCTTGATGTTAGGGCTACAATTATTGGAGCCCATACCTGTCTATATAGTGAGCATTGTAACGTGACGTAGCAATCGCCGCTACGAGATTTTTATATGCAGTTTTAACGTGAGAAAGGGCTCGCGCGTTTGTAGCCCGCGATGATTTCAATCGTGGTTTCAATCTTTGAATTCAGTAATCATGAAGTGGCAGAACTTGTACAACGTGTTCTAAATAAAACGGTATATTAGTCGTATATAATTTTCGAAAAATTCAAAAAAGTACTGTACTGGTTTTTGATAGGGGCTGTCATTTGTAAAATCACGGAACTAGAACAAATAGGTTTCAAAACCCGAATTTTTACTATTATATGTCAAAAAATTTTCTTAAACACACAGTTAAAAAGTGTGTATGTATGTGTTTATTATTTTTGTATTCATTATTAACAATACACAAATGTAGCTCATCTTAAGCCTGACCTCACGAGCCGCCACTGATGTCAATATACCATATTATCGAATATAGTGTAGATATATAGCTTCGAGTTAACTGTCGATGTATTATTTGTTGTCTGGTATTGATCTATAGCTGTTTTTGTTGCTAGCCTTTGTCGCTCAATGATTTTCTTTGCATTGACGTTGGTGCAATTAATACTATTACTTATTGCCATAGGTTATCAGTGGACTGTTTCTAGTTACAAAATGCAGAATTTGTTATTTATTTAATGGGATATCTATTTGACACTTTCAGTTTATCAAATCTTTCTTTTACTAAATGTAAATGTTATTGAGGTTTAACCTTCTGAATTAGAATATGAGGACGAAGGAAACTAGTCTTGGCTGCCCAAGTTTGTGATGTTTAATAGGTTGTCACTTCCGTTGATAACATATAAGCTATATGTAAATATAGCTTTGAATGAACTACGACTCGGTAGGATGTATAAAAAACATTTTGGAAGCATTTATTCTCAAACTAAGTAGAGATGTCTTGATAGCCTAAGCTCGGATAGCAATGTGCTTTTTCTTGTTTAAAGTGTGAAGTTATAAATCTGTATTGTACACTAATGAATGTTTGTGTACCAACTTTTTTATAAAAATATCTTAAATGAGGAATGTTTAGTGTGTTTAGTAAGGCTGCTAGAGTAATCGTTGCGATACTGTGCATGGTAGTTGTAATTGCGAATCATGTTAAAAATTGCACATGCTTAATTTGTTGCGTCGCTTTTACTTTTTTGGTACTTTTCCGTCAAAGAATGCCCTCACAAAGTAATTGTAGGGGCAATCCCGAAGTTTTATAGCGTCTACATTATCATGCTATGTAATCTTTGTCAATTATATTATTGACATGTTTGCTGCATTTTAATAATATGTTCAGATATATAACTTTGCTAGATAACTTAATCAGATTTATTTTAGTTGTGTTTACTGAGAGATGTTGCTCATCACACCAAGGTTCAACTACTTTGGGTGCAGATTGCACAAGACTACAAAGTTATCAGTGGACTGGATAGTAAAGCTTTTTTTGTTCATATCTTTCTTTACTACGTTTAATGCAGTATCAACTTGCTCTGGCAGTGACACATCTAAAGTTGAGGTTTGTCTTGCTTATATATTTCTCCAGGAACCAGTGGCGGAACATAAAAACTGGTAGCGTGGGGAGTAATAGCAATAAAGTAATAACATCTGTAAAACTTCTTTATATTTTGATTGAAGCTTTTCAGTCGACTTTAAAATGTCAGTTTATTTTATTCCTGCTAATTTTGCAAGTACCATAAACGCAAATAAGTTTGAAACCTCATAAATTTGTTGTCTACTTAAAACTACATGTAAAGCTTTAATAAATACATTGACGCGAAAGTCATGTTCCTGTCGGTGATCACTGGATAATTCATCAACATTTTTTACTAATTTTTGTCTTTTCCATGAAAAACCTTGTATTAACTTTCCATTTGTGGTGCAATTTTATTTGCTTCTTCTTTTGCCAAATTATACATTTATCTGAGAAACAAATTCGAATGTGTTCATATGTTTCTGAATTCTTGACGCTTCTTCATGTGGCATGTTGAAAACTTGTTTCACGATATATTATTAACTTTTGTCTCTTCAACTCGTTCTAAGCTTTCGAGCGCTCTTCTTGTCTGGTTTAGTACGGTGTCGTCGTACTTCTCGTTACCGAAGTATCGTTATCTCCTCGATGCTTTCTAGTGTCTGTGCGGGTACTTCCGCAGCATAGCGGAGTTTATGACCGTCTCGGTGCTATGCTTGTTTTGCTGCTTCAAACTCCAAGGCGTGCACTAGATCGAGCTAACTAGAGTTTCCTGCGTTATGTCGTCTCGGAGGCCGTTCACGCAGGTTTGAATCGCTTTTAATTTTTGCTTTAGTTTGTCTTCTATTTTGTCTTCTACAGCTTCTCTTAAATTTAAAATACCGTTTTGCATTTCTTCTTGAACACTTTTAATCTGGTTTTCTACACTAATCTGTATTTGTTCTTCTATAGTTTTTATTTGATTTCCAATACTAGTAGGCATGTCATCCATTTTCTGAGAATTTTCTCCAATTTTTTCTTCGATTTTTCTAGAATTTGTTTCCATATTTTAATTTATCGATTCTTCGTCATTTTTTATTGATTCGAGAAATGTTTTCGCATCTATTTTCACTGCTTGTAAACGCGTTAGCGGCATAAATTATAACACGAATAAAAAGTTTAATAACACTAAATTTAAATAACTGCCGATTCATTATTATTAATGCACTTGTTTAACGAACAGGAACAACTATAATTACACTCTATAAACGAACACATGCGAATTGCAAAGTAAACAGTTGTTTATTTACACAATGTTAAAGTTTTATCAAGGGCCTGACACCAGTGTAACAATTTTTTTAATCTAGATTTACTTTAAACACCGTATTTATTTTTCACTAGCACGTGCACTTTATTTATTTATCTTAGCGCACACGTTAATCATTTATTTATTTAAACCGGCAAAGTCTTCTTAAAATTTCTTCCGACTCAATTCGAAAAACTGACTTCTTCCTTTGAGGACTTTTTATATATTTATGTTATCTGTGTAAAATGTTCAACATTCTTCGGTTATTCTTTGGAAGTTGACAATTACTTCAAAAACCGTTCAATATGTTCAATCATTGAACTAAATATAATCTGTTAGTTTTTTTTGTATTGTTTATATTATTAAAAGTAACACAATGATAAAATCATTTTTTAGATTAATTTTGTTAGTTTCTAGCATAACAACAAACATAAATTGTAGTTGAACTCACCTTTTATGACTACTAGATTTTTACAACTCAAAACACTACAAATCTATATAACTATAGTAACACTCGAAATGAAAAAAAATACGACTCGAAAACAGAACGTACGGTTTTCAAATAAAGACCAAAAACATGTCTGAAATACGCTCGATCTTACCAGCTTCTTGATATTTCATTTCCATTATTTCGTCGCCATAACTACAAACTGCAACATCTGTTGCTGATCAACATATCAATTTCGACCAGGCTTAGGAAGCAGTCTCTATCTCACGAAAAATTTAACCAAGCGATAACTTGAAACATAATTGGGTTTGCTAATAGCATGTTGTTTCGGTATAAGGTATTAGTTTTGATATGTACCAAAAAAGCGGATTTGGAAATGCTTCTATGTCAAGAATACTGATGCCATACAAACAGGTTTGTGGGTGTTGCGATATGAGAACGTGATCATGTTTTAGTTGCAGTAAAAGTAGAAACAAAATTTATTATTGAGACTCGTTTGTTAGTTTTGTTAGATATCGATTATAGGTTTTTGGCTTAACTTACTTTTAACTGGGCGAAATTATTGTTAGAGAATTGAACTATTCTTATACTTATGTCGAACAGAAGTGCTCAAAAGGTTAGCGTGAGCTTTAAAATCGATATATGTTCACATTCCTTTAAGAAATTAAAAAATTACCGTCTTGCGTCAGTCTCTAGTACGGCGTCACTGTTATAATAATAAATAAAAAACTTCTTTCTTTAAAAACTTATGCGCGATTTTTAACTCAATTTATTGCGCGATGATAGATTATATTAATACGATGCTATTACACTACACGTCGCTTATTGGAATCACGGATAATGTTAACACTTTATTAAAGAACGGGTCGTTTATAGTAATCATTGTGGTTTATGTTATTAATTTTCATTTCAGATTTGTTTCTATACATGAATAATAACTTCCACTACTAATTATAAAGGCTTTCATTATTACGTATAATAGTAGGTTGTGAGTTGCACTGTTTAAGCGCAGGTAAATAATCTTTCATTATTAAGCACTGGTTGATAATGAACATATTTACATTTTCTGATAATTCTATAAAAGTTTTAAGTAAAGAAAGTTTACAAAATTGTTTACCAGGGGCAAGAGATTTGATTTAATACTATTTTAAGATTTTAAATCGTTCATTAAAGAAATTAATTTGATTTAAAAAATGTAAGTGAATTGAAATTCGCGCTTAGCTAAATGTGAATTTTGACTGAATCAAATATAATTTAGACGATTTTGGTAAGTTTAATACAAAAAAACTTACGTTAACTATTTATTTCTGTTATAAATCACAATTACGACTTACGTCAAAATTAATTCTATTAAACTAATGACAACTGTCACAATCACTCACTTGATTTTTAATTTGAAATGAATACCTTAAATTTTAAATTTGATTTAGTAACGGGAAAAAAATGTTTTAATAGTTCTAGTAGTTATAGACCACGCTTTGCGTCTCGCAATATAATCTGTCCTTTAAGTTATAATCATACACTTCTCAATCTTGGTATATAATATACAATTGCATGAATTTTATCATCATTATACCCTAAAAATAATTGTTTTGCATATTTAGCTTTATTTTTGAAGTATTATTTATTTAAGTATTTTGACTGAACTACGTAACATTATCTCATTTATATATCTGTAAACACATTATCTTCGAGTTACTTTGCATTTTCAATACACATGCTTGGTAAGAATATGCAGTCTTTAGAATAACAGCTTAATTTAAGTTTTATGTGATATTATTTTGAATTTATTGTTAGTGTCAGCAAATTACTGAGAAGGAATGTGTTCTTAGAACAATGAATTAAACCATATAATATTATTTTTGAATTCCTTTTTGTTAACGGTGTGAAATATATTTTATTTATGCGACTCAAAATTTTTATTTTTTTAAATGTTTTATTAGAACTCTTATTATAGCATTGCTTGTATTGTATTGATGATATAATTTCACCCAATAAATTAACAATATTTTAATCAGATGCGTGCTGTTGTATTTACTGCTTTCTAACCAATAAACATTTATTTGCTTTTTTATGAATATCGGATTTTGTTATAATTTAGTTATTGTTATCAAAAATCTTGAGTCGCAATATGATTCCATTAAGCGGCGTGCACTGCATAATTAAGTGTCGAATAACGTCGATATCGTGTATTTGTATTTTTTTGTGTTTGAACTTAATTCTACTTTGCATTCTTACTTATTCTGAAGATCGCTTGCCGCGTTTTTTTTGCGGTAGATCTCTGATAATACAAGCCTGAGCACTTCTGATTAATATATTAATCAAATCAGTTGCTTCTACGAATAAATATACGGGAGTTATTAATATACATTTTCTTTTCCAGAGTGACTCCGTAGAATACTTTTTCAACAATTTGGATAGAATCTGTAGGTTAGATTATATTCCCACCCATCAAGATATTCTACATTGCCGTAAA
Source organism: Aquatica leii (assembly GCA_035610365.1). NCBI lineage: Eukaryota > Metazoa > Arthropoda > Insecta > Coleoptera > Lampyridae > Aquatica > Aquatica leii. The sequence goes on from CM069436.1 coordinate 54,938,609, forward strand.
GCGACAAAAGGCATTACGGAATTTATCATTCCCATAAATAAAGTCCCATTCCTATTTGTCGATGTTGGCGGACAACGTTCACAACGACAAAAATGGTTTCAATGTTTTGATTCGGTAACTTCGATATTATTTTTAGTATCATCATCGGAGTTTGATCAAGTTTTATTAGAAGATCGCAAAACTAATCGTTTAGAAGAATCGAAAGATATTTTTGATACCATTATTAATAATAGAGTATTCGGGAATGTATCTATTATATTGTTTTTAAATAAGTACGATTTACTGGTAAAGAAAGTGGCCAATCCCGAAACCGATATTCGTTGGTATTTTCCACAATTTTCGGAAAATTCGCATTCGATTCAAGATGTGCAAGCATTTATTTTAACCATGTTTACTAGTGTTAAACGCGAGCCTAGAAAATCGTTGTATCATCATTATACCACAGCGGTGGATACCGAGAACATTAAAGTAGTGTTTAATTCGGTCAAAGATACGATATTAAATAGAAACCTGGAAATACTTATGTTGCAATAACGCAAAATGTGGTAGTTCATATAGGCTGTGTTTAACACAAATAAAGAGAATTTGTATATGTATGTAAGACTGATCGATTTAGTACATTATTTAATTTGACCATGTTTTATACTTTTTAGAGATTTTATTGATTATTGCATGTTAAACGATATTGTAAACAACATCTTTGTTGTGGATTCGAATATGCCAAGTTTGTTTTTTTAGTACAATTATATTTTTAAACGTGTATGTTGATTATATTCCAAAGATCATTGTTTTTTATAGGGTTTTAAGTTGCAACTATTGGCTTTTTAATTTTTTAATTGTAAGTACTCCGATTTATTCAATATATACGTAAGTATGAATGTACTTTAAAGTCTTTTCAACTGCCTCGGAATTTCAATATGTACTGCCTTTAATGAGCTTAAAGCAGATTTTTACCTTTGAATGTAAATACCATAAATATTAATTGTGATATATTTAAAAAAATTATGTTGGAACGCGTTAACAGCCTTCTCGAACATTTCTATGTATTATAATCGTTTGAGGCTATTTTACGTAATGGTTTCAAATTTTGTAGTAAATGTAAATATTTTATACGTCTTACCAATTTCACTAAGTTCAAATCGAACCTTGCTTTGTGCATACTTTGGCAGCTGAAATAAAGAGATATATTTTTGTATAATAAAGTGCTTGTGTAAGATAATCGATATTCATCTTGTTTCTATTTTGATAAGTGCATTTATATGAAGAAAGTATTATAACTATATGTTTATTAAACAGAAGTGCCTTAACCACATTTAAATACAAAGAGAACTTATGAATTGTACATATATTAAGCGCTACAATTTTCTGTAATTATATATACTGGTACTTGAGATGTTATTTATTAAAACTGTTACTCCAAATATTAATAAAGACTAAAGTATAAGATAACTGCATGTATGACTACGAGCTTCCATACTTTCAAATCAAACCCAATGAACTTTGTGGTCTTAATAAGTTATTACGTATAAGTTTAAATGATTGTGTAAAATATAGTATTCATTGTTAATAAATTATTTTAGTACATGCTTATAACTATTTTTGTAATTACTTGTTAATAAAACATTTCAGTACAAACGCTGATTGATTTTACAATTTTATATTAATTATTGTAGTAGTGTCTATGTTAAGTATCCAACACAATACGTTCTTGGCTATGCAATACAAATTTTGGGTTCGACGAAATCTATTTCCCACCAATTGGGTGAAAATTTCCAGTCTCGGATCAACTTCTACATGTTCTTCTAAAAATGCGGTAACTTGGTTGCTGATTTGGATATATTCTCCGATACATTTTACGAGCCTCTAGTGCATTAACGCCTTGTCTCTCCAAAAACATGTCAAGAAGTTCAGCGTTTCGATAATTATGCATTTTTATACACAAATTATGCAAAATTCGCACACAAATGATAACGTGATAGAAACTTTTCAAATCAACTTTGTTTCAACGTTTTGTTGCAGTTTGTTAAAAAGTCAATTTATATAAAAACTTTTTAAACAGATCGAAAAAAATGTTTCAGAAAAATGTTATCGTAGATAGTTTTATTTTCACAAATCGATCGAGTGGTTTTCAAAATCTATTGTTTTGAAATTTTTGATCTGTCGCCATTTTGTTATTTGATAAAATAGAAAATAATTATAAATACAGACGTTTTAGAGAACCTACAGCAAATGCTTAAAGTTTTTGTATTTTTAAATTTAAAACAAGTAAATATCACCCAATACAGACTTTGTGTAAACCTGTCGATCAATAAAAAGAACAAATTGATAAAACAACTTCTAACAATAATATATTTATCTCAAGAAGAGAGAAAATAATCGTTAAATCAGCAAAGAAAAAAGTAGACCAATATCACAACTATAATTTGTATTAATGTATGTCTTCTCTATCAGGCAACACACCATACAACTAATTATATTCAAGTTATAAGTAAATGATTTTAATTTAAATATAAATAGTACTCGATCAAACAAACTATGCAGTCGCAAACTAAGTCAACAATTGACAATGATAATAATGAATCGCAAAAAGAAGTAAAATATGAGTACAAAAACTTATCAAACCGATAATTCTTCGTCAATATTTATCTGATTTAAAACGAAAATTATGCGTGCTATATAAACTTATGTACTTACGACTGCGGTTAAATGATCGAAGAAACTTGACGGATAACACGTCAACGTACTCAACATAAGAATACTATAACGGTTATAGATGCTATTTAGTTTGCGACTGAAAGTAAATTTAAGTCAGTATGATCTAACGTTATTACATAAAATAAGTTAATAGGCTGAAGCTGACGAATAATGAATACAATTAAAACAAATTACATAAGCAAAATTCTACGTTACTAAGAAGTAGTACGTACAAGGCGGACATAAGTAAAGTAATAAATATAAAGACAAGAAGATATACGCTATATAAGTAATATAATACTAATACAGGAGTGTCTTGTCTCTAGATAGATATAAATCAAGCTTTATCTTTCTCTGTCGTTTTCTATATCTATCTTTCCTACTTTTTATTTCTTTTTTCTTTGATCTAGGGATTTTTTCTTTCGGTTTCTTTAAGGTTTGCCTCTTGAGCGGTTAGTTGGACATAGAAACATCCCCAGTAAGGAAAATTGCGCATCAGATGCGTAACCGATGCATTGAAATCTTGGCGGGAAACGTTTCTAAAACGTCATCCAATACGTTTCGGAAACCATGAAATGTCCTCCTACAATGCGCAACAGTGAAATATTACGCGGCTATGCATCAGATTCGCAACGGCGAAACGTTTCATAGGGGTAGCCATTATACAATGATGAAACGTTGCATGGTTACGCAACAGACCCGCAGCGACGAAACGTTTCATAGAAGTAGAAATTCTGCAACCATGATATGTTAGAATAGGTTGCATTATTTTAGTTTTTTTATAGAGAAACATGAGGGGAAAAGTCAACACAATAAAAATGTTTAATATATTTACATATATTTAACACATACAAAATAGGTACCAAAAGGAACCAATACAACTATAAACAAATATGAAAAAGGTGTATGTATATAATTCAATGCCATTAAGTTCCATTTTTCTTTAAATGTCGTTTCAAGCGTAATCCAGCACCACGAAACCAGTCGCTCACAGCACTTTTAAATACCTCATTTCGAAGATCCTCAAAATTAGATTGCACTGATTCTAGAAAGAATTCAACCAATATAGAATTTCTAGAAAAAATAAAAGCAAACGAGTTTACCTTTTATAGTAGAAAGCACGGCAGTGCCGTCTACCTTAAAATTATCCTCCTATCCTTTGTAGGAACACGTTGTTGCGAATTCGATACCAAACACCTCGGCCATTATTTGAAAGATTGTGTCCCTCTCGCTGTTGGAAACAAAATGGAAAGAAATGGTTTTGGTCACGTGTGGTCTATGCAGCAAATAGACTTATTTCACGATGGTCACGTGAAAGAAGTAGGGTGCTCGTCACAAATAGCAAGTACAAATGTTTCAACCTTGCATTAATTTTCGTAACTGATATATTATGCAGTCAGCACTCGGAAACGTTTCTATGTCACCTGCAAGACACTTTAAATGTAAAGTAATAACATCTCTGAACCTCTACAGATGCGAAGCCATGAATCGCATCATCGTTGCAAAAATTACACGTTATGAAACGTTTCGGAAACATTAGCACCTTACTGGGTCTTGTCTTATCATTCTGCGTCTATCTTACTTTTAATTTTTTTTTCTTTTTCTTTTCTCTTTTGCTCCTTAATTTCGCCTTTAGAGCAATTATTGTTTTGCTTTTTTATCTTTTGTGTCTTTGTTAGTTGTTTGAATATTTTCTTTCTTTTTCTTTTTAATAACTTTTTTTTCTTTAGCGTTCATTCAACTATGTTTCTTTTATTTTTCTTTTCTATTTCAGTTACTTCTCTTACGCGATTGGACCTATTTGATTTTTGTTTTGTTGTGTATGGCTTGAAACTTGGAAGTATGTCCGCTTGGTCGGCATTTTTGATGTTGTCAGTCATTGTTAGCTTAGATTGGTGTCAATTGGTGTTTTTATTTAATGTTTCACTGTTTGGAACTTTGTGGTTATGTTGATTTTTTTCTGCCTTTAGGTAGTCTAACTTTAGTCAACTTTAATCAGAATCTTCTTTTTGCGTTAGATTTCTTTGTCGGTTTTTCTTTTCTTAGATCTTTAGGACCTGTTTGGTTTTTTTGGTGGAAGAATCTCATACCGTCTATTGACGACGTTTTGGGCAAAACTATCTTAGTTTTTTTTTCTAAAAGCGCATATTACAACTTAAGGTCTGCTAAATAGTGATACTTGGTTTTTCTTTTTACTTCTTGAGTTTTGGGAATTATATTATATTCTTGGTTTGCTCTTGGTTTTTGCTCGGTAAAGGTCCATTTATAATCAATATAAACATAAAGTTGAAAACAAACTTTCCTAGGATGCTTGTCATAATACGTACGGATTGCGTTTATGTTTATGATTTGACCTTGGAAAGCATAAGCACAAATTTTTAGTTGAAAATAGTTTATCTTTTATATAAAAATTACGTAAAAATTGAAAGCGCGCAAACTCACTAATCTTTTTTCGTCAAGTTTGTTGACAAAATTTGTAAATAACTAAGGTTAAGACATCTTACATTACATACTAATTTGTATTAGTTGAGCTAACCGCGCAAACATGAATGTAGACATTATATGCACTGATCTCTATTATTATAGAGATAAAAAAAATTAAAACTACTAGATTTTATTCTAGTGTATGTAAAAAAACGAATAACATATCGTTATTTTGTATTCATCAAAATATGTATTCTAAATTCAAATTAACGGCTGCACTGTCTAAGGATGTTATTGATCAATTCATTTACGGGTAGGGATAAGCGCGTTACAGCAACTATAACGGCAATTCTACTCGGTCCTTACCACTGTTGAACGTTTGTGCACCTGGGTGTTATTTTAAGACATCTAAGTAGTTTTCTTTCTGTTGAATTTTGTCGGCACTGATTCTGTTACGCTTTTAACGGATGTGCTTGAGAAAACGTATTCCAGGTAGTGATGGGCACAATCGAGAGATATTAACAGTCAAATGAATAGTAATAATAACTATACAACAATCAAAAGAATCATTCGAATGATTCATTTGGATGTACGTTTTTTCAATTGCTTATGCGTTACAGTTTGTGGTTAGACGGCTAGACTGAATTGCCAGATTTTATTGCTACCATTATATTAGTAAAACTGATGACTTTAATTTTATTCTACATTTTTTACAATGATTTTAAAGAAATGAATAAATTCTATAAATTCAAATATCCACCCAACGGTATAGTTGTTTAATATCGTAGATTACGTTCGATTGTCAAGATTGAGAACTTCTACAATTACTTTACCTATTTTGATACAGGCTACTATTTTCATTCGACTGTAAAAATACTAACTTTGCAATTACTTTACTTTTCTTTCGTTCTGTTACTATTTTTTCATTCGAGAGAATCATAGCATAATTTCGAAACAATCGACGCTCGGCAACAATCGACTATTTCAAATGAATTCATTCGAATTGTGCACATCACTAATTCCAGGTATTGGTCGAATTCGGCGTTTGGTGTCAATTACGCGACGATCCTAGCGAGTTTCGGATTCGTATTAATTCGTTAAATTACTTTATGCACATTACTTAGCGTATATCTTCCTGCATTTATATTTATTACTTTACTTATGTCAACGTTCTACACGTTCTACTTCTTAGTAACGTAGAATTTTGGTTTATGTAATTTGTTTCAATTGTATTCACTAATCGTCAGCCAATAACTTATTTTATGTAATTATAACGTAGATCATACTGACTTAAATTTACTTTCATTCGCAAACTTTATATATGTAACCTTATGTATTGTCGTGGAGTACGTTGACGTGACATTCGTCAAGTTTCTGCGATAATTTGGACGCAATCATTGCCAAAGACAAAATTATCTTAACCGTCGTACATACCACTTTATATACCATAGTTTTCGTTTTAAGTCAGATAAATAGAAATAGTGTGTGCAACAGTGCCGCCTTCACGTCATTTTTTGCATATTGGACCTAACAAAGCCACCTTAACTCTCCTTTTTAAATTTTGGAAAACATTACAAACGAATTTTAATGTTTCGAATAGCATTAGTAATTGCATGTTCCAAATCTTCAATATTGCGCAGCTTATTCTTATATACTGTGTTTTTTAAATGTCCGTAAAGGTAAAAATCCAGTGGCATAACCTTTGGCTTATTATTCTTTCATTGTAAAATTGTTAAATAAAGTTAATTGTACCTTAAGTAATGTGAGCCGTTGGATTGTCTTGCTGAAAATACCCAAATTGAAGTTCGTTGTCATCTAGCTGCTCGAAAAAATGATTCAAAATATTATGATAACGTGCTGCGTTTATAGTATTGTAAAACAAAATATTGGACCAATTATCCTTTTTCGTGACATTGCAATCCATACACCAACTTTCAAAGGATGCAATGTTCTTTCCACAAAAATGTGTAAATTTTCGGTTACGATAATCTTGGGTATTTAGATATTCACTTAAATGAAACTATGCTTCGTCCGTAAAAAAGTTAAATCCAACAGATTATCGTTATTTAAATGTTCATTAAACCATTGACAAAATTGTATACGCTGCAAGAAGTCAGGAGCACGTAATTCTTGATAAATTGTAACTTTGTACAGAGTCATTGAAAAGTTTTTTTTAATGCTTTGTCTCAAGTTCCTACTGACAATCCTAAAAATTGATTGCTTGTAATTTAAAAATGGAACTGAAAATGACTTTATCAAAATTAAACAATGTTAAAATTACAACTGTTATTCAGTACTTACTCAGAAAAAACACAAATAGTGCTGAATCGTTACGATAATTTTTTTAAAATATAAAAATAGAGAATAAGAAAAACGAAACAAATCTTGCCTTTTTCATGTTCTTGATTATATTGTGATATAAATCTAAATTATGTAATTATTTTGTTATCTAGTTAGAAGACCGCAAGAGTTTCATTGTCTGCTATTTACCTCTAATTAAAGATTCTACCGAACATAGAAAATTTCGGTCAACTCTAATGACAGTATTTGAATAAAAACAACTATTTATTTTTGCTGTGTGTTTTATTTAAGTTATTACAGCTTTTCCACATATTGAGAGTAAACAGTAACCAAACTTATTACAACGTAAGTATAGATTACAGTCGTAGCAAACGTGGGGTATAGTTTTCAAATTACATCACAATGTATACTTTTCTTACAAAGTATTAAAGACTAGTATAATTAATTACTATAATTATGTCCTACGTTAATTCAAACACAAGATGCATTTTTCAAATCATTTAGGTGAAGTTTTTCAGATGTTACATAATAAGACATAATAAACTAATCTATGAATGTTGAATAAGTTTTAAAAAATATGTATAAAACTTACATATTACTGCATTACTAATATGTAACTTCTCATCGTAAGCTAATTATAGTAATCTTCCAAACAACCGATTGCATTATATAGATAATGTAATAATTACTGTATATGGTTACGACTAGAAAATCGCGTTGATATAACGTTATTTATATAATATGGTTGTATAGAAAATAATTAGTTTTTGGTTAGAATACTGAACATATTTGTTGATTTGTTTTAAGGCTTTTCTATCACTTGGGAAAAGTTCAGTCTTTAAGTGGGCGGACCACAGTTTTAGCAGTATGCATTGCTGCAGAACATACGTATTCAATGCACCTTAACGAATAACCCTTGTATTAGAAAAGAATGGAAAACAATTCAGAAGCCTGATGTTATATGCAACTAATTTACGACAAGTTTACCGCTGTGGTTGGTTCAATTTGTTCCGACATAAGTTGACAGTCCACGTGGACTAAATCTCGACCACATCTGGTTGTGATAATTCTTGAAATTACTGAGTATGCAAAAAAATAATCATGGGTGATAATACGAAAAAATACGAAACTCGTAGTATTTGTAAATGCCAACGGATTTTATTGTTTTACAACGAAGTCAGTAACTTCAAGGTTGGATGCGCAATAGAATACTAAGATAAGAATGTCTTCCGGGTTTCTTCTTCTTATCTTAGTATAGATCACTTATCTATTTTACAATAACTTAATACATAATTATTTATAAAACAACACACAACAAAAATTTAACAATATAAGCTGTTTTAAAGTTACTTAATATACATAAAGGTCGTAGCTGAGATAGGTCAAGATGGTTGTTTCAAACAGGAGCCCGGGGGTTGAATCTCACACAGTGAACACGAAAAAAAAATCGTGAAAATCCAATGCGCACCAAACGAATCAAAAATTACTTTTTTTCATTTATAAAAATTATGTGTGTTAAATCAAACAATTTATTTAAATCAAATAAACTATTTTGTAAAATTCTCAAAGTTCTTATTTAAACCATAAAAACATCCTCTTGACGCTATTGAAACAACATATTTATTTGAATAAAATAAATTTTCTTTAATTCAACAAAACACTTTTTTCTGTGTACAAGTATTAATTAGTTAATTAATTCAGTGGTACACATCATTTTTTAAAGATAGCAACGTTACGACAAAGATACTGAACTCAAAAATGCAGATGTAGCTGTTCGCATATGCATATCTTTATCGGCTTGAAGAAGAAATAAGGAGGGCGGAGCGATGACGCCGACCGTACCATATTTCAGAATAAAATGTTTGCGCAAAAATTAATTTACCGTCCCACTTTCAGCATATTTTTGTTCCTTATTTTTGAACAAATTGAAATAATTTTTTTTTAATAACAGTAAAACAATATTTCAAATGGATTTGTGGTTTTCAAATTTTTTTTTTCAAAAATTAATTTTTCTAACTTTTAAACAAATTTATTTTTCAAAAAATTAAAAACACAAATCGATTCAGATTGTTCTTAGTAGCATATGTTCTAAGTTTCAATAAGATTGGTTTCATGGTAGCTGAAAAAAATGTTCCGAAAGTTTTGCTAGTTGCCGATCACGCAATTTTTTTGTACATTCAGGTACAAATTTCTAAATTTTAATAACTCGAATGTTTTTTCAGTTTAAAAATATTATCCACTTCAATAATAAAAAAAAAAAAAACTACAAAATACTTCAAATTTATGCCTGTCAATGCGAAATGTAATAAAATAAACATATTGTATTTATAAAAAACTCAAATATATTATTCTAGTTTTTGCTATCTGTAAGAAAAAAATATGAGGCAGGTAATGTTGTAAACTTAAGTTCAATTCCTAGACAATCTAGCGGTAAGTACTTTTGGTTTAATAGTTAATACATCGTAAAAAGCACATATTTACTTAAAATTTGTTTTTGCGTACGCAAAATATTCTGTCGTTATTATAACAAACTATACAACTATAAAACACAGTCAGTAGCATAACTATAATTTGCCCGCGAATCTGTCTTTTAAGAATAACTTTTATTTTTATTTTTCATTATGTAGCTGCCATAAGGTATGATCTATGCATTTTTAAAAAATAAATAGTAGGTCTCACTGTATAAAAGAAAAAAAATCTGCTTTGTAAAATCGTTATTTATTGTTTAATTTTTAAGAAAGGATATGCAAATAAGTTTCAGTCTTACACGAAAGCGACTAATCACGTTTTCATGATAAAAACTGAATTATTTCCTTTTGAATTCTGCAATTTCTAAAATAGTCTTAACTTAAACAAAGTTTGTTTATTTTAAAAAAAAAATAATTATTGTTAAAGAAAAAGTATTACTATTTCTAAATCAAACCTAAACTGTCGAAGTTGTGTGCAAACTCGTTTGAATTGAAACATTTGAAGAATAACGTGTATCTGTATTGTGTGTTGCCTATAAAGTAGAATACTACTGTTGTTTTTAAGATAATTATAAACGGAACCTGCCAGTCGAAGTCGAGTAATTTAAATAATAATTACTTGTTTGAAGTTTGAAAATTCTGGTTTTGTACTTATGTGAAACTGAGTACTAATATTTAATTGTTTAGTTAATATTCAATTAAATTTATTCTCAAGTAATTAGGAAAATAATATTATATTGATTTTACAATGTTTAAAATCATTACTATTTTTATTCTATTTTTTATTCTCAGTTCTAATTTATGGGTATATTAAAATAACGCTAAAGTGAGCCAGAATGTAAACTATGTGATAAAAGTAGGTACCAATATTTGCATTGTTGTTAGGAATGGATTGCCTGTAACTAATAGCTATAAATTGTGTGATAATGTAGGGCAAATACAAAAAAAATATGAATAAAAAATTTAAATATGATATCAAGGAAGTGTGACTAATAAATAAATCATTATTTGCAAATACCCACTCTAACAAAAAACTCGAAACACATTGGTAAACATTTAGCACGAGTAAACCAGTGAACTAAACGAGATGTTTTCGAATAAACTGTCATAAATGTATAAAATATGTTTATTGTAAAAAATTAACAACTACAGTGCACGCTGCTTTATAGAATCACATTAGAATTCGGGGTTTTTTGATAATAATAACGGAATTATAACAAAATCCGATATTAAAAAAAAAAACATTAAATGGTTACCGGATGTAAAGCAGTAAATACATACAAGTTGTTAATTTAGAAGGTGAAATTATAGCATCAAGCAAAAAATTTCAAAATAAAAAGTCTAATATAATATTTAAATAATCAAAATTTTCAAGTAATAAATCCTAAATTTTGTTGACGCCTTTAATAAAAAGAAATAAAAAATAATGTTATGATTTTTAATTCATTTTCCTAGGAACTACACATTTTACATGTTATCACATAAAAATTAGTTAAATCAAATTGTTATTCTAAGGACTGTACATTATTTTTAAGTACATTGAAATACAAAGTAACTTAAAGATAACGTATTTACAAATGATTAAATAGGGTAATATTAGTAGTTCAGTCAAAATGCTTGAATAAATAAATAACTGCAAAAATACAAATAGTATTTTTATGGTACAATGATTAAATTTTTCACTCTGAACAAACGTATTTTAAAAATTCAGCAATATAACCGTTTCATTAAAATAATTAATTATAATTAGGTCCAATCATTGTAATATACAATCTTTGATACAATGAAAGTTCGTGTATATACGGGAAAATTTTTAATCGGGGCATTAGTCTCCTTTATAGATTAGTCGGAATTTACTGATTGTAATCAAGTTGTACGGTAACATCGTGATAGCGCTTGAGTACATAACCTGTGTAAAAAGCAAGTGAAAACGGTTGGTTGATGGTTACTTATTCCATAAAAATAAGAAAGTGGAATCAAAAACATACTGGATATGTAAAAATTATCAAAAGGTGAAATGCAATGTACGTATCACAACGGAGGATGGCACTATTCTTAAAAACAGTGGAACGCATAATCACGATCTTTGATTTCTGGCTCTGATCGAGTGACGATTGGTACGGTGACGATAGCTTCAAAACTATTACATCTGTTCTATCAATTATATACAGTTCATGGAGTAAAACACAATATCGCTATTCCTTTGATCTATGTCTGATAAACCCACAGAAACATATGTTAGATTTCTTCAGGTAGTAAAACAACTTTTTCCAAGAACTTCACTGTCAACAATTCTAACAAATTTTGAAAGTGGCACGATAAGCGCCCTCAATGAAGAATTTCCGTAAACACCGAGAATGTTTTTTCCATTTATCGTAAAGCATATTCCAAAAAATTGAATGAACGGGTCTTCAACAGAGGTTAAACAGATGCTGTCTTTGCATTAAAACTGCAGTAACACTTGTACCTACAGGAGAAGTTGTCAGTACATTTGAAACTCTGTTGGACGAAAACATGTTATTCCCAGAAGCACAAGGAGATGTAGATTACTTTGACGACACTCAGCGGCGCGTTATGACTTCATGAGGCCCCGGGCAAAAATTTAATTGTGGCCCCCCCCCCTCCTTTTGCAGTGTATTCTTTTATTGCATAAAATAATAAGCAATATAAATTAAAATAGTAAGAGTAATATTTAATATAACAAAGGAAACTTTCTATAATTAAAAAAAAATTAAAGAAATTATAAAAATATATAATACATAAAATTTGTATAAATAAAAAAATATGGTTATATGTGCACTTTCCTTGCTTTTTGAGCAGCAAAATCATTGATCAGCTGGTTGAAATCAACTTCGCTGGTTAAATTATTTTCAATGCATAGTATAGCCAAATTGCACAATTTCTCTTGTCCTAAAGAATTTCTAATATAATTTTCAATGATTTTAAGTACGTTAAACGACCTCTCTGCCGATGCATTACTTACTGGTATTGTTAAGTATATTTTTAAAATTATATCCACATTAGGAAATGTAGAGACTAAACCTTCTTGAATCGTTTTATACAAAATTGAAGGAGAATTTAAATTTTCATTTTTTGCAAAATAAACAAATTGGGCAAGTTCTTTCTTAAAAATGCCAATATCGATGTCTTTTGAATGTGTGTTTAATAAATTTAAAATACATTTATCATATTCATTGGGCGAAGTTTCTTTTAAATTGATGTTTATTAATATTGCAAAATAATTTAAAATATTTTTTGTGTTGCCAACATCGCAAACGTCAATATTCGTTCGTTAGTGTAGTTACGTAATGAACGAAAAAAGCTCTAGGGTGGCAAAATGAAAACTAGGAATCCACATAAAATTAAGTGCTCAAAGTCAATTAATATATTAGAACGAGTATGCGACAGGTTCAGTTAAAATTGAAGAAAAACGATGTTAAAGTTAATGTCAAATCTGACAGATTTAGTAATAAATGTAATACCAACATTATATTTCTGTTGATTTTTTTAAATTTTTTAAAAAAAGAATGTAATTTTATGAAAGGCAACACAAAAAATAATGTACATTACTCTCGTCGAAAGAATCATAGCATAACTCACTCACATGCAACGCTCGGCCGTGCGGCCTCGCGTCGCATTAACGTTCGTTATGCTATTTCTTACTTTCGACTCTTGTTACGTAAACTACTATTGGTAAGCCTCAATACGTTTTTTTCTATCCGATACCAACTGATCACATATAACGTTTAAATAATTTACTTTGAATTCTTCTTTCCCTTCTAATTGCACATCCTCATCTCCATCCGTTACTTCAAAATGTAAAGTTTCCTCTTTTTGTCTGATTTATAATTTTTATTGTTAGTTAGCGCAAAACATTCTGACTCGATAGAATCAAAAAAAAATTGTTACTTCGAATGTCTTCTGATATATACGTAGACAATGATTTTAAAAGATTTACGGCACTATACAAATCAAAATTTTTATTTTGAATGCTTTTACTGGTAGTATTCAGTCTTTGTAAAATTGTATTCCATATAAAAAGCAAAAGAGTTGTTTCAAAATCTTCAAAATTTTCATATAGCTTTTTTGCTTCTAATTTGGTTAAGGGTCATTAGATTCTTCAAACATTTTAAATAAGCATTCTTTTATGGCTAAAAAATTCATTTTTACAGCTAAAACTGCATCTGCTCTTGAGGACCATCTTGTTGAAAAAATATGCATTAGCAAGGGTGTCTCGTGTACGTTTAGTATTTTTCTTCGAAAATTAAAAAATAACATTACTTTCTTTTTTTTTGCTTCATATAAGTTTAATTTCCGATTTTTTTTTAATTTAAAAGTATATATCTAGTATTGGTTTAAAACCTCTCCGAGGCCCCTCTGACGTTGGAGGCCCCGGGCAAATGCCCAATTTGCCCATGTAATAACGCGCCACTGACGACACTTGGGTAGGACGTTTTCAAAGAGGACAGCGGTGTGGTTCACCCCGTTTTTTCGTGAGATGTGGAACTGTTTCGAAATGTCTCCATAGAAGGATTTGAGCTACAAATTGTCTCTGACTATTCTAATATTTGTAAATTTATAGAGGCCATTTAGAGGGAGCAACGGTTGCATGAAACCTAAGTTATAATATTGAAAATGTTTCCGACTTCTTACGTAGTGTAGCTCATAATTTAAGTTATTAAGATTTAAAAGATACATTTTTTTAAATTAGGTAATAGTAGTACAAAGAAAAAAAACAAGAAAAATCAAAAGACAAACAAATCAAAAAACTAGAAAATACAAAAAACCAAAATGACAAAGGAATTCGTTTCCGTCCGACATTTTAAACACGACAGCACTTTAACTGCCAGTCCTAAACCTTGGTAAAGTGTGAAGGGAAAGTTTGTATAAACATGTATATAACAGTGTATGTAATCAACACGTACCTTATATTTATAGCATTATAATATACTTTTCGGTAAATATTCCGGCCAATTGTAATTTGACGAATTGTTCCTTCGGTAAATTGAGCTTTTAGTGAATTGTTTTTTGCTAAACTATTTTCGGTAAAATGTGTTGTGTTGTAAACCGCCATTAGCACAATCTTAAAGGAGTTTTTATAATTATAAAACTCTGATCCAGTGTTGAGCGAGGCCTGTATGATAACATGTTTTCCATCTACTGCACCAATGCAGTGGGGTATATTCTATTTGTTTTCAAATTTTTCTACAACTTTTCTGCAGTTGTCTCTTGTAGGGTCTAGTAGCACATCATCTTTTAAAACATGCCAGATGGCTTAACACGTTTCACTTATTATCGAGAAAACAGTCGCTTTTCCAATTCTGAATGCGTATGATATAGAAATCAAGTAGTTATAAAAAACATGGTATTTCACACATTTAAACATGTTGAAGCGTTGAAGCATACATATACCGGAGAGTAAGTAGAAACCTTTTTAAGGTTTACGTCTATGGTTTACGTGTATATTTTTGTTTTTTAGTGTTGCTGCTATTTTACGCGTTAAAGCGTAAAAGTCATCACAATGCATTCTAAGATAATTGAAATATTTTTCTGCATTATGTAAGCTCGTTTCTGCCAATAAGTTATAAAAACCACCTTGTTTCTTTCTATTCTTAAAGATTTCACATATATCATATACCAGAGAGCTACTAGTTTTCGCCACTTCCATTCTCGATGAGCGCTTATGATGTTATTTTGTTCTATCACTTATATTCGAAAAATGATTAGAGAAACGGGGGGTGGTAATGACGACGATCTAAGCAAAATTTTTCGTAATTTCAAAATCTTCTTTACTTTACGTTTGCATGACGTGCATTTAATTCGTTAATATGTTTTCTTTCTATATTCGTCTATCAATAATATTAAAAGATTTAATTTTCTAAAATTAATTTAAAAAAAAATAAAAAATAAAATTTTGGTTAGGATTACCCGCATATGCGGGATAATTACGACCGTGGTGTAGGTAGTTACAATCACAATATAAATTCACTTAACTTAATGTTTTTTTATTAATAGGTATACGAAACCAAAATAAACATATTTAAAAAAATTAAAATTTAAACGTCGAACACTCGGTTTAGGCGATGAGCAGAAGTCACAGAAGTAGTTTGTTGGTGAGTTAGCACCACTACACTACTCTATCTGACCTAATACTATAAATGCTAACTACACGTTATATATGTTGAATACAAAATCGAGTAACGTATTCGTAATTTAATACTTTCAACGTGAACCATTAATATTTCACATGACAATCAGACTAATGATGAATCAGTCCTATATGTACATTTGCATCGCTACGTATTAATTATACTCTAGTTGTTTTTGTTATTCTGTAGTCAGCATCATTCGTGTCTTAGTTGCTTGAAGTGGTTTATATAATCCAAATATTTTTGGATACGGCAGGTACATAACTTTATACAATATTGATATTCGTGTATCACAAGTTATAATATTCACTTTTTTGTTTTATATTTATATTGCTTTACTGGATCCCACAGATTGACTTTTCAATATTAGTATTATCGTAAATTGTACGAAATCTTTTTAGTTGTTGATAATAATTCCCACTTTCCTTCTTTCGATAGATTCTTCAATCAATTGTTTCATAGCAGACCTAACTGTTTCGCAAATATAACGACTATTTTTAAAATAATTTAGTTTAACATTTATATAGCAACTCTATTACTACTGACTATTAATTTACTTTGCATTTTAACGGACATTCAATTACCACCAGTGGCGGCTTCTCTATTAGGTCATTCGGACAATGACCCTCCAAAATCAATTAGAAAATTATTTTATTTACTTTAAAATTACAAAAACTCGCGTTTAAATCAAATTATCAGCGTTTGAATTTCAATTTTAATTGTAAGCGCAAAAGATGCGAAAACTTACGAATTTACCCGAGGCTGTTGTGTTTTATAGTCCCTGTGTATTACATTGTATTATATAATGCAGCCGAATCGTAAATGATAGTTATTCTAGTCAAGAGTGCAACACACATAATACAATCTTATGCGAGTTAGAAAAAGACAACTAAATGATTTCTGCGGTTGTCAGCCGGGTCCCATTTCGCGTACTCAATGCAATGCTTACGTCATTTATTATTATCTCCGCAATACGTGTTTGTAAAACAAAAATGCTGGAATGCACATTTTTTATCTCATACGACAAACTTTGCACTCGATTTTTTAATTGCTTGATAATATTAATTTGTAACCAATGTCAATGACTTTCACAAGTTAAAAGAAAATTAATTGTGTTTAAGTACATATTACCGTTTTTGTTTGATAATGGCGGTAGTACAAGACATTAAAAAATTAATCGCCAATAATAGTTTAAATTTTGAAATACGTTTAAAATTTAAAACCAATGGTCGTCCTCGGCCTTTACTTCAAATTCGACAAACAAGTAAACATAAAAATAAAGAAGTACACCGTAATTTTAAAGAATCTAGATAGATCTTAAATATAAATCGCTTTAATGCAAAAAAGTTTTTTTGACTTTTTGTGATAATTGCGTTTTTTTGAATATTTTAAAATGACCCTCTGGTATGATTGACCACCAGCCGCCACTGATTACCATTAAACTCTCCAACCTAATTCTGGAATTACTACTAAGTTACTGAGTAAACTATTCAAGTTACCAATCATTACATTACTCCTAAATTACTTTTTAATTGCAGCGTAGTATAATGGTATCTCAATTACCGGTAAACTACAACGTTCAATTTTTTATTTACTCTTAAGTTACTGGTTAAACTATGCTTAAGCTACCGACCATTACATTACTCCTTAATTACTTTCTAATTACTGGGTGGTATAATGGTGACTTAATTACCATGAAACTACAACGTTCAATTTTTTATTTACTCTTAAGTTACTGCTTAAAGTATTCTTAAGCTACCCACCATTACATTACTCCTTAATTACTTTCTAATTACTAGGTGGTATAATGGTGACTCAATTACCATTAAACTATAAGGTTAAATTTTTTAATTACTCTTAAGTTTCTAATTAAATTACTTTTATGCTACCACAATACTGAAATACTCCTAAACTACTTCGTATACTACTTTTAAACTAATAACCATTTGAATTACTGCTAAACGTCACCTTAGACTACTCTTAAATTACGAAAAAAATAAAATTACTTATAAATGACTTTTCAATACCCAATAAACTACTAAATTAAGCTACCTTGTGTTTGCTGGGTAAGTATGTCAACATAAATTGACAAGTAGTGCGTTCCATAAACATAAACAAAATGTAGCTCCATTTCTACGTGTTTCAGACAAACAAACACATTGCGAAAGTATGCAGATTACTCGTCCAGAAGGAAGTGTAGCTTTCCGAAGTTGCCAGGTCGATGGAAAAATCACTAATGTTGCAGCTCTGCACTGTGACTACTTGGTTATACATGTGCCTACATTGTAGTTCTAAATCATGTCACCGATTGAAGCGACCAATTAAAATTATCAACTAACATTTTAATTCTATCATTTAAAACGTGAGTTGCTAAAAATTATTCTAGCATTTTAAATTAATTCATGAAAATTCGAAGATTTATAATGTTACTTACTTTAATTTTAACATATATTTTTATTCAAGTAACATTTTAAATTAACTTACAGTATAATACCCTAAAATGTTTCAAAGCAACATTTAAACTGTAACAAACATTTTTAACATGCACAAGAAGTTATTTTATAAGTTACATATAAAATCAGACAATAAAAGGTAAAACGGCGTATCCATAAAGATCAAGTATTTAAATTTGAACGTATAAACTAGAAAACACGTGCCCCAAGTTTGAAGTACGCGTTTATGATTCGATTTTTGTTTCATTGTTTAAAGGCAGCAATCCTACTTTCTTTTAAGTGATTGTTACGGTTTGTTAAAATTTATCCTGTAATTCAGTTTGAGTAAAACCTTGTTTTGGACAGATTCAAAAAATGTTCCAGCAAATGTTTTATTAGATGGTTGAAGAATTTTATAAATATTCATTTTCAAAAATCGATCGAGGGGTTTACAAAATATTTTTTTTGAAATTTTTGATCGATCGCCGTTTTGTTATTTAAGAAGACAAAAAATAATTGCAAATACAAATGTTTTAGAGAACCGCAATCAAATGCTGAACGTTTTTGTATTGCTTAAATATTTCTTAAAATAAAGGAGTATTTCGAAAAACAGAAAACCCCCAATATGAACTGGGGCTCCAAATCAAAAATTTGTTTCAATGAGTTCTAACTCCAATTTTCGCGTGTAACAACTTAGTATTAACACCTTTCTTACATTAAGATTTTTAAGTTGGTAATAGGCACAGGAAACTTATATTTTTGAGGAATAACTAATTTTAAAGAAATACAATAAAAATAACGAGCCCGAGTTCTAAAAGCAAAATAAACTATGCAATTATAAAAATTAATACTATAGAATTATTGAATTATTGACGTTGTCTTAACAATAGAATAGCTCTTCATGTAGAAAACAAACTACTACTGTCTGCTTTTTAATTATGTAGACCCGAGTATAAACGTTTGTATCGCGGCAATCCCTTACACAATTTAATTGGTAATGGCGTCACGTGTAGTTTCAATATGCGTACAATAGGTTTATGAGACTTTTTTTGACTTTTTTTAAGAACAACTTTTAAGCCGTAAACGTACGTGTTTTTCGCGCTGTGAAATGCGGTAATCCAGTTCGAGATCGTATATTTCTGCTCTCGTGCAACTTTTGATTTCATCTTTTAGTATATGTTAAAACCAACCTTTCTACGTTGTCAGTTTAAAGCTTTAAGTTCTTTTATTTTTTTGTTATTAATTATTTTTCAAACCTCTTGTAACTTTTTTATTAAAACAGCTACAAATGTCACCTTTACTTCATTACCCTCGCACTGCCTTAAAAAACGGCTAAATTCTTTAGAGCCATTCTACGCATATTGAAATAAGCTAGAGACATGAGCGTTCAAACTCTGGCCTACATAATCAAAAAATAGACATTAGTTTAGATATCGACATCGTTAAAAAAATAAGTAATTGATCTGACTAAGTTCATTTTACGTTTAATGTAGCACTAGAGATTTTTGGAGCAAACGAACCGGGCGATAGCACTTACAAAGGCAATGCTCTATTGATTAAGCTATAATTACGATATTAATAAAATATTTCATTGATTCTATACGCAGAAATCGATTGTCGTTGAACTTTATAACTAAAATTATCTTTCTAATCGTATTATTATATAAAGTGATCACAAAAAGTAAAACAAGATTTATTATCAGCTTACATAATTATTAATCATAACTTTTATAAGGTGTCTGCGTTTAATAAGTTGTATTACCTATTAGGTATTATTTTTACAGTTTAAAAAAACAACTACTTTTTTAGGTGTTTTGTATGATACACAGTAACTGACAAATTCCAGTTGCTTTAAATAGTTATTTCTAATAGAGTTCTAGTGCAGAAAACGCCCAATTTACATAGAAACGAGTTGAATACAACATTTTATTGCTCGAAGTGAGAATACGGAGCTTTGGGTGTCTCAAAATCTTTCAAAAAAAGTTTCAATATATGTTGAGAAGTGCGCAAACACTGTCAAAAGTTTACAAAAGCAAAAAATTGATATGTATGACAGTTAACAACAATAATTAGCATATTAGCAAACGAGTATAAAAGTTTACTACCAAGCCGAAGGCGAGGCTGAAAATCATATTAGTTGGAAATGCACATTTCTTACGACTTATAAATTATCCAAGTTAAACAGAATTTTTTTAAAATAAGTTACGCAGAAAATAAATAAGTTAAAAATTTCTGTTGATAATACTATCTAAAACATACGTCTATTTTATTTTTTTCTTATTATCCTACTTTTAATTGGTTACTTTAGATAATGATTAATTAATTTCCCATTTAAAGCAAGGTGTTTGATTCCTTCAATCAGAATTAAGAAATTATATATTTATATTACAAGTTGTGTTACTACTTAATTCTTGACTTTTAACTATTCATCTCTAACTAGAAAACGGTGGGTATAATTTACGTGTTTGAAATACATGCAATGCTAGTTAATCTCAAATCATTTACTACTTTAATTTCTTTAAATATTAATTTTAAGTAAAACGTAATATGAATAATAAATTATTTACAACCAGTAAGTCTATTCAGGCCCAAGCATGAATTATTGAAAATGCGGTCAAGTTCTTTTGATAAATACGATGTTGGCATGTAAAGGTTTGTAGAAGTCGGAATAGATTAACATGTATGTGGCTTATGAAGCAAATCAGTTAAATTTCTAATGTTTAAAAATAACTTGTAATTAATGGGTGTTTTTTTAGAAATAAAATTTAACGAACTGAGAAGGTAATGTAATGTTATATTTGTGGCGTAGTGTTACTCAGTTCTAAATAGTTAAAAAAATATTCAGATATTCATAAAATTTACAACAAAGACAAGTAACAAAGATGGGAAAATTTTTGATATATAATAACGCTATATAATTGGCTGTTCTCTAAAACTGTCACCGTCACAAATCATTCAGGCAGGTAAAACTCTGCGTTTAATAACCTAGGAGTGCATAAACTGCTTGTCTATCGGCTACCAAATATCCGTAGTGACACCATCCGTAATCAATCAACACAAGAGGTTCTAAAAAAACGCACCCAAAGTTTGCTGTCGCCCAGCGTATTGTTTTCAACAGTTCGCCAAATTTTTTTTTGAATTAGGAAAAAGCGTTGGGATTCAAAAAAGCTACAAATTATAGATTTACGGCTATCAACATCAAAGAAACAGTGGACAATTTCGTTCGTTCGCACCATTTTTTTATAAATGTACTGTAATAACATAATTACAGTTAGTCTGCACATTCTAAAAAAAAATTAAGTACGTGTAACCTTTACGCGCAATTGAAATAAAACTTCTTTGTCGCTTGTAACAGATATTACTGAAGAGATTAAACTTAAATTAAATATCATAAATATTATTTCCGATAGTTGATTTTTCTGATAAAGTTAAAAAAATGTTTTCGTATAACGTATGAACAACGTTCATCTCATTTCAGTGTAATCATTAATCACAATTATGATAACCAAAATTAATATGGCAAAGCAGAAAAGTGAAAACATACACATTTCGGTACATAAAGGAAAAAAAGATTTTTCAGTTTTCTGCTCGTCTTCATCTAAATCGTTATTATTCACTGTTAACGTCAAACTTTCTTCAACCTTAAAACTAAACCATTTGCTCTCCACATTTCTTAACAAAGATGCAACACATAACTGCTTTACTATTCTCAATCTTCTTTTGTTAAATCAGAATTTCGAACTACCTTTTTAATATAAAGATTTTTTTTTTAAGATATTTCATATGGATTCAATTGGATTAAGTTTACGCGTAATGAAATGCAAGTTTTAAAAAAACCCAAGGATTTTCTTGTTGCGGCAGCAGGAAGTTCAGAATTCATTACAATTATATTTGTTATTTATTGAAGAAATTAATGATATTACAAAAATTGTTTTGTGCTTTGGAATGAACAATTTTTTGGGTGCTGCTTTCCATGAATTGAAACTGTAATACAAAAAGTTACTTTAATTAATAATTAGTACTGGTTTTGTACTATAAATACAACAAATAAATTATTTTGTGTAGCAAATTAACTAGAAAAAATTACCTAAAAATATTTACAAAGTGTTGTATAAATAAATTGAAATATATTGTTCTAAAAGAACAGATGTGTACACAAGCAAGACAAAAATTATAAAAAACCAAAAAGCAATCTAAGAAGGAAATAAATCTTTAAAAAAAGAACCAATTTCAAAAAAATTCACTAAAAAGTAAAAAATAATGATTAAATTTAGTTAGTTAAACAACAAAATTTTTATTTACTTGAAATTACTTTTTGAAGTTGATTTTACTTCAAAAATTCAACAACATATTTATTGAGATAAGAGAAAAAGGCGTTAAATTTAACAGAAAAAGAGGTAAACCAATAACAATTATATATTAGTTGGCTAATATAGTAATATCACAGCTATAATATCGATGTAGGCCCTTTTGTCAACACACCATACAACTAATTATATTTAATTGCTAACGAAGGTTATAAGTGATTAATTTTAATTTAAATATAAATATTTCTCGATCAAACTTATCAAACCGACAATTCTTCGTTAACAGTAGTAACTTTTACTACTCCTTTTTATTTGATTTAAGAACGAAAATATGCGTGGTATATAAGCTTATGTACGATGGTTAATGTTTATTTTGGTTTTGGCTATACTGCGTTCAAATGACCAAAGACATTTGACGGATGTCACGTCAGCGTACTTAGCGACAATACATAAGGTTACAAAAAGTAAATTTGAGTTTGTATGACCTACGTTATGATTACATAAAATAAGTTATACGCTGAAACCTGACGGTTAGTGAATACAATTAAAAATAATTACATAAAAACAAAATTATACGATACCAAGAAGTAGTAGTATATACAAGATTGACATAACACTGGTCTGCATGAAAATCGGCTCTGATACCATTCTTGACGATTCTTATGTAAAATGACCTCCTGAATCCAAAAATGAGCTCTGTTTTTACCATCACCCACCTATTTTGGGGGGACCCCATTTTTATTTTATTTTTTGCATTTTTTTTTTAGAATTTTAACTTATAGCCGTTAAACATCCCAAAGCAGGTAATAAAATTTATACCAAAGTATATGGCAAAGGTTTTGCTATAAAATGTATATAGAAACAACAATAAAATACAAATATATAAGAACAGTAAAAAAATATCAATAAACAGTTAGGAAGATTCACTGCACGACGCTGGCGATCTCAATACCACATGCAAGTTTGAACAGGAATTTTCGACAGGCTTAAACTTGCATTACTCTTCTCATTATAGTTTACATTGTTTGCTTAACTGCTTCGATCAGTACATCTATAGCTGTTGCAGAGTTAACTTGTCGACGTTTTAAACGTGCTGGATTTTGTGTTCATGTAAAACAGTAAAACTACTTTTACTCCGGATTTTTTCAAGTGACTATGTGTGATTTGTGTTTAATGTCGGGCGTTGAATTACTGTTTAATTATGCCACGCGAGTGTAAAAATCATCCCGATAGCTTCTCCTATGTCTGCGGGGAATTAAATTTAAAAGCGCAACGAAAACCCCTTTCTCCGCTTGTTAAAGCAGCTTATAAATTGTACTTTGATTGTCAAGTTGGCGACCAGGACAAGACTTGGGCTCCATCAGTTTGCTGTACGTCTTGTTACAGTAGTTTGATCAAATGACTCAAAGGTACCCGTAAAGCAATGCCATTTGCTGTGCCCATGGTTTACTTTTGTATGACTTCCACCGTCGGGTTTTCGAGCAAAAGTAAGAATACAATTCAGTATCCCAATATTCCGTTAGCTCTAAGACCTGTTTCTCATAACGATACTTTGCTAATCCCAGAACCCCCAAACACTTATACTCTAGAGCCGGAAATTGATTTAAAAGACTCTGAGCCACAACCTGGGGCTTCGAATGATACGTTCAATGATGATGAAGAGTATTCCGCAAATTTAGTTTCTCGGCAACCTCACCTCCTCACTCAATCCGAATTAAATGATCTTGTCAGGGATTTGCAGTTACCCAAGACTAAATCTCAGCTCCTAGGATCGCGACTTCAACAGTGGAATTTTAGAAAAAAAAATATCTTCTTACAGGACCAGACAAGCAACCCTGAAATGTCTTTTCTCAGAAGATAAAGGTTTAGTGTTCTGCCCTAATGCAAATTTATTTATGACAGAGCTACACATGCCATGTGACCCAGACAAATTGAGACTGTTTATAGACTCATCAAAAACAAGCTTAAAAGTTGTCCTGTTGGCAAATGGGAATGACTTTCCATCAGTTCCAGTTGCATACTCTGTTGATATGAAGGAAACGTACGAAAACATCTTTAGAATCCTTAATAAAATTAGTTATCATTATTATAAGTGGAAACTTTGCGCTGACTTAAAAGTTGTTGCTCTACTCACGGGTCTGCAATTAGGATTCACAAAACATTGCTGCTTCCTTTGTGAATGGGATAGCCAAGCCCGAGATAATTACATCGTACGGGACTGGCCTCTGCGAGAAAATCTTATTCCTGGTCAGAAAAATGTCGCTCACAATCCTTTGGTTCCGAAAGAAAATATTTACTTACCACCTTTACACATCAAACTTAGATTGATCAAGCAGTTTGTGAAAGCAGTGGACAAGACAGGTGGCGCATTTCAATTTTTGAAAACTAAATTTCCTCGTCTTTTGTTGGTCCCCAGACAACTCTGCCAAGATTTGACGTTTATTGAACACGTAAATCGAAAAGAAAAACGAGCTTGGCTTGCATTTCAAAACGTTTGTAAGAACTTGCTGGGTAACCACAAAAGTGAAGATTATGTCGATCGCTCGCTTCTCGAGGAACTGCTTTTAGCGTACAAGGACATAGGATGTAATATGTCTCTTAAAGTTCACTTCCTTCACTCGCATCTGGACTGTTTCCCTGAAAATTTAGGAGCAGTTTCGGATGAACACGGGAAACGGTTCCATCAAGACATCGCTAAGCTGGATAAGAGATTTTCAGGGAAGTGGAATGCAAGCATGTTGGCGGAGTACTGCTGGTTTTTGAAACGAGAGAGCTATACCTCAGGGTATAAAAGGAAAGCAAGCACCAAGTAACGATAAATATCTTTTTATTTATTACTGTTTATAGCTAAAATAGTTCTTTTTCCCATTTAAATTAAATTCATGTCCATATATTTATTATTATAATAATTATTATAATTATTCTTATCGTTCGATAAATAAATTATAATTAATTTATCGAAAAGTGATAAAATTAGAGATTTGGGGCTCCCTCGAAAATGGTGAGTGATGGAAGAAAACGGAAGACATATTTGGATTCAGGACGTCATTTTACATAAGAATCACCCGGAATAATGTCAGGGCTCGATAAAACATATTTTTTGCAAACTAGTGATAATTAAAGTAATAAATATAAATGCAAGAAGGTATACGCTATACTAAGTAATGTGTACAAAGCTGATTGATTAGTTACAGAAGTAAATTAACGAAGTAATACAATACTAATATTTAAAAAACAGGTGAGAGGTTTTTCTTGTCCTTTCGGATTACATAAAACAAGGTGAACTCTACAGGTTACATATCCCGGAAACAGCTGAGTACAAAGCCAGAGTGGCAACTCCACGAAACTCGCTAGAAAAAGGCAAACATAACGACATCTAACATATGGCTTACAGGCAACATAAATAGCAGTATTTTATGTAAGCGATAGAGCTACACCGTTTGTGTTTTTGCCTACCGACAATAGTACGTGCTATGTGTGACGTCGGTTTAAAAACACGTTGCCGGTAAGTTACAACGCGAAACTCTTTTATTTTTGCATATTTTATTTTTGAAGATTATGAATACGCAAACGCTCTACTGTATATCTCGAAAAAGCAGAAAAATCCTGCGGTCTTAGATGCTGATTTTTCTGATAAAAGAAATGTAGGATATTCTAAGTGTACATCGCAGTTTTGAAGCCTATAAGGCATAGTTAGCTGAAAGGGGACATCATTTGCCTGTAGAACAATGTAGCAAATGAAATTATTAATGCGACCAACGCAGAAAACAGTGACTTTGGTTCAGAAGGTAAGTTACCTTCATCTGTAGAAAACAATAACCACCTACTATCTACACGGATCAATATTCTCTCATTCAAAGAGCCCACTTGGAGAAAGCGTGACATCGCAATTCTAAACAGATGCATACATGCAGACGCTTTAAATTTCAAAAATAAACAAATTATTTCACAGAATTTTTCCTAATTTTTTTGATCACTGAAAATCTTACTTGTACTCTGTAGAAGTCGCTAGTGCATCTGTCAATACCAACAAAAACAGTTTATGGGCATGCTAATAATGATGGGGGTGTTGAAGTACTACTGTAGTCAAGACCTGAGATACAAAAGATTGCTGATATTATAAGTCTCAAAAGGTTTCAGAAAGCGAATACATTTCGCTGACAATAACGCTCAAGCAGAAACTTTTAACAGACTGTTCAAAGTTCGACTTGTACTGAATACAACTTCTTGCTGTACCTTGGAGACGGTATGGAAGCTGTCTTGAATCACCAGGAAAAGTTATTTGGAATTGGTGGTCAAGTTTATTTCTTGGTGTCGAGCCTACTGGTCATGTCAAAAGGTGAAATTGAGAAGCGAAACGGAAAGTTGACGTGCCCTGTTCTAGAATAGTGCAAGAATATAATAAACATATGGAAGAATTTGATTTAGCGGGATGCTAACCGAATTATAAGTATTATATCTCCTACTTTAATTCTTTGCATCTACGTTGTCAGTCGGTTGCACATAAAACTGGACGTCAGATCAAATTGCTGTAACAATTAACTTTAAAACTTTTTTTGTAACATATTATTAGATGGTGCACTCTGGTTCTCTGAATTATCGAGATTTGTATATTCGTGTTATAATTTACAAATGTAAATTTATTTCTTTTCGAAATTCAAAAGTTAGACCGACAAGTTTAATTAGTTGTACGACCTGTTGCCCAACCGAAGAGGGCTTATTTCAACTGCTATTGTCTGTAATACTGACCTACGTTCTAGCGTTTTTTCACACCTATGTAAATTTATCTTTTTCACTTCGCGAACTTCTGTGTCGATGATAAAATAAATATACTCTTTTTTTCAATCTTTATTTTTTCATTTGTTCTCTTACAGCTTTGGATAGATGTAAACGGTATCTCCCATCTTAATCTTTTACCGATTTGGTGCCTTTTTAAATTCCTTTATAATTCGCACACCGAAACCTACGACCCATTCGCCGAGTTAGTCGCTAGCAATTAAGTTGCGTGAAAATTCTCGTAACACATTTTTTTTCAAAAACTATTTATCAAATACATACGTGTAATATGTAAGACAAAGAATGAAACAATCTTATGCTATCTTTTTCTAGTGAGCGTTAAGTCCGATATGTTTCAACTTAAATGGTAAAGAATATGTATTATAATTTTTTCTATTGAAATTATAATCTAATAGCAAAATAGTGTTTAGTAAAAAAGGGAGAAGCACAAACCAATTATTATACTACGTTTAAACCAAGTAATGATGAATTATGCTGAGAGTCTGATTAAGTATAGTTAAAAATAAAAAAAAAGCTCACAGAAATTGTAATTTTTTATTTAAATACTTTATAGGTAAATAATAATCTTGCCAAACCACGTTTTTATTTTTAGTATACTAGCCCAACTTGTTTGCACTTTCATATAGCACACGTAAAATGATTTATTTACATAAGATAATAACAAAAATATTTTTTTTTTATTTTACTTTAGGCACTGTGTTTATTTAACTATAAACCAATTTTTGTCTTCTAGCAACATAGTTAATTGTAAAAGCCATTAAACAAACGATAAAAAGTTTATTTTTAGAAGAGTTCCGTATCGTTTATAATTTTTATATGCTTTATTGTTGTTGACAATCATGAATATAATTGTTAGAAGTGTTTATATCATTCGCTTAAGTCAACTCGAATTTTAATCGGTTAGTACCAGTTCAATGCAATAACGCTAATGACTGAGTAAGTTCATATACGACATACGAGTATGTATGTGTAATAACGCGAATTAGTAAAATTATTACATAACCATTAAACGTTTTGTGAAAATCAAGGTAAATGTGTACTGCGTTACGAAACTGTCCTGAATGGAATAAGGTAATAAGAATAAAAGTTTCCTTGGCCTACTATTGTTTTTATCAAATTTTTCATCTTCGTGTAAAATATTTGGAAGAAAGATTTAATTGACGGGTACAACGTACTACGACGATTAATCACCACATCGTTAACGGCTTAATGTTTTACATGACGATTACTGCTAATTAACTAATATTTACTTGTTTACTGGACTGTAATTGTTTCGGTCATTTTCTTCCTCGGTAATCTGAGTATTAATAATATATGTACAACGCGATAAACCAATAACAATTAATGGTAACTGAGGATTGTGTATTTATAAAAGAAGCAATCGTTGAGTGGTACCAGATTGTGGCAATTAATTCCAGTTACTGCTGTTAGTGGAAGTTTTGTTCTATTATGCAATCGTGTAGTGTGTATAGGCGCAAGTTTTAGATAAGGTAAATGCATTAGTACTTATTGCATAAATTTGATTTAATAATTTGTTTACTTTTAAGGCAATTAACCGTTGTTTATTTAATTGTTATTTGTTTTTCATTGTTACATAAAATGCAAACCAATTAAGTACTGTACGTTATCAAAATGATTTATTTCTATGTATAGATAATATCTTTGAAAGAGCACATTTTTATAGATTTTTAACACAAATATTTAAAAAATGTAATTATCTACAGAACTATAATAATAACTAATAATAGTATGTCATACGAGTCTTTTAGTTCGTAGTTTTTGATGGAAATATTTTTATTTAATTATTTCTTAAATTAAATCCTACTCTATTAAAATTCCAGGTTAAGTAATTTTTAATACTTTTTTAAATACTTCATCTGCAGTAGGAGAAAATAACAGACAGATAAAATACGTATTGCTACTAAAATCTTAGTAAATGAATGAATGAAGCAAATGAACAGTTACAATATAGAATTTGAAAAATACAGTTTAAATTAAATTATGTAATAAAGCTCTTTACAGGGAATGTTATATGTTTAAATTTTGAGTAAAATGCTTCTACTAGCTATTGATCTAATGCATATATGCAATATTTTTTCTATAACTTTATTAACTCTTCAAATGCAAAGTTTGTTTTGAATTGCAAATGGCACGTTATAAGGCAATGGCGGACTGTGATTATGGGTTATAATAGAAATCGATACTGTTAAATCCGGCGGCATAGACAGCCAACGTACAGGTTCAACTTTCAAAAGCTTGTATACAAAAACTGACAAACTTTTCTGACATTATGTGGACAGCTACGGATAAATACGCGGGTGCAGGAGCTTTCCTATAATGGGTTTGACATATTTGGACACTTAATAACAACAAAAATGAATAGCTTTCATGCAGAACATGTAAAAGTTTACGTTGTAATATGAGTTTGGTAAGATCATCTTTATCACTTAAAAGTATCGGGAACTTCTTGTCTAAGGTACATTTGGAATTGGATATCTTGGTTGTTCAAAAATGAACTAACGACAACAAACAATGTTTTGGTTCAAGTGCTTTTCTTTGTTGAATTATTTCAATTTCTCCAGAGAAATGCCAACTCTACAAACGTTTAAGTAAAGCAAATCTCTTTCGGCAATGCAATACAGTTCTTTTTAAAACGAAAGTAATATGCAGCAACTTGTTTAAGAGTTAGAGTAGTTTTAAATAAGAAACTTGTCAACTTTACAACCTACAAGAGTAGAAATATAAGGTTTGATTTCAAGTAGTTGTACCCGAATTGTGTTTGAAATATGCCATAAAATAGTAGACTGGAATAACCAAAGAAAACAAGACAATAACCTAGAATCTTTAAACTTAGAAAGACACCCGCTTAACGACGTGTTTCCAAAAAGTGTTTTCAGTAAGCACCTAAATCTCGACAACCCTATCACATACCTACGTTTTCAATTAACATCGAGGAAGTCGAATTCATCCTGGAACAATTGTAATAATTGACCTGTAGAGCAATTCTTGCAGTTTTAAGGCGGCTAACAGATCTAGGCGTGGAACAGTACTTGGTTTTACGGATGCTACCTTGGACTGAGCAAATAAGTTGTCTAAGTATTTGTATTTGACCATGGGCGTTGACCGAATGCACATAAAAAAATATAAGCTCCCATCAGAAAATCAGTATTATATTTGGATAAGACAGCTACATAGAATTATTCTAAGAATTGCCAAGGAGTTGAATAATTTTTATAATTAGCCATTTAGAGAGAATGGAATCAGTGCCGCGCCAATACTTAGTGGCACTTGTGTGTAAAATTATAGTTAAAAAAATAAAAAGTTAAGTAAAAACAAACAAATACAGATGACAATAACACAAGAAATATAAAAATGGTAAAATCTGCAAAGACGTTATACAAGGTATGTTAATACATTTGTAAATGCAATGGTATAACTCTTAAAAATAACAATGTAATTCTCTTTTATTCACACTCAGTTAGTAACGTACAGTTTTCCGAACCTCTTAAAGGTTGGTAAGTGAGCGGTTTCCATGGTTAAAAAAAAAACGAGTATGTAATGAAACCTCACGGTCAGTAATGTACACTTTCCGAACCTGTAATTCGTGTGTGTTTTGTTTTAACTAATTTGATAAAATGACAATCATAAATTAAATACGTATATGTCAATTGTGAAGTGCCTACTACGTGTTAATATTTTACTGAAATAAACGATAATATTTTGAAAGTAGGTTTTCATTCATTTTTTATTAGTTTTATGTTAGTTATTTTATTTAATGGCTGATTGTGAATAAAATTGTATACAAACCTTGGCAAAAGTGTTCCATTTGTCTCGAGAACTAGTTCACCTCGAGGCTATGCCTCTCGGTAAACTATAGTTCTCTCGACAGAAATGGAATACTTTCCGCCTCGGTATGTAATCTACTATTACAAGCTACTTGTAACAAATAAATAATAAATTCTTTCTGTCAGAACTGTCAGGTAGACCTACCTAATATTACAATACAAAATAAATGATATTTTCACAAATTAAAAAATCGGCAATTCACAAAGAATTCACTTTTCGAGCCTTCATGTCGGCAAATTTTTTAATGATATGGTGAATATCTATTTCTTTTAATATAGATGATTCTATTGAGATTATAGATAAATATCATAACCGTTGTTGACTCATGGTCAACCTTAAATAATTTGTTATTAGCTTTAATTTGGAGAAGGATCTTTTTGCAGTGGCAACAGATACTGGTAAAGTGAGTAAAATTCGAATAGCAATTGCTAAGTTTGGATATACTGCAATTAAATCATTATAAAATATAAACTGTAAAATTTTGAATATATCATTTTTTAAATCTTTTAACATAAGTTGGATTTGTAGAATGTTTGTTCACGAAAGTCTTAGTTGCGATTTTTCAGGAATTTCGTCTAAATGCTAAAGAAATTGAAAAGCGTTTATGTGATTTTCTAACAAGGAAAATCTTTTATTGACTGAAATTAATGTTTGATCAAGAATGCAGTAAAAAAAGTCAATTCTGTATAATGTTTTAGGATCTCAAATTGGTTCATCTTTATGTTCGTAGTCGAACTGTTTAGTTTTTTGTCGACGCCGTAAAGAGGTGGCTGTTTGAAAATTCGGTTCCACATCTAACTATTTTGTAGTATCTTTTGCTGCTGTAATAACGCCACTAAGTTTCTCATCTGTACGGAATTCAAGCAAAAATAGTTTTAATTTTTGTAAAGCTTCTAGAACCAATTGTATATTTATAGTTTCTGATTGTAAAAGTTTACTAACAGAATTGACTGGCACTAAAACCTCATACCAGATGTTAACTGAATATATAAACGTACATGTTTTTTTATCCTTTAAACACTTGGCTTGATAATTTGATTCCTGATCAAATCTATCTGAATCTGTTATGTCGTATAATTCGTCATATATTTCTGGTAAATTTTTAAACAGTGGCTTTATTGCATCAATTCTGCTTGACCATTTTGTGTCAGAAATGATTTTAAAGTAAAATTAATTAAGTGTTGTGTGACGATATTCCAACATTTTGTAAACGCAGAAAAATATTTGTATAATTCTTGAACTAAACTGAAAAAACCAACTGTTTCGTGATTAACTTTTGCAGCATCATTAACTATTAAATTTAATGTGTGAGTGGCACAGGGCATATGAGACGCTCGTGGATTCAAATCTAAAAGATTCTTTCGTAAACCTTAATTTTTACCACACATATTGGAATCGTTATCATAACCCTGTCCCTTCACATTATTTATATCTAAATTTGATTTTTTTAATTCTTCTATTATAAAAGAACTTAAACCAATGCCCGTTGCTTCAAAAATATGACAAAAAGCTAAGAAATGTTAGTACTCAAAGTTGATGTAGATGGAACAGGAAAAAACGGTGTTATTTTTGTGGTGTTTTTGTCACGCTATTCGTTTCGTTTTCTTTTGTTTATTAAATTTTGGTAACCCGATGGTTTTTTCTTTCCTTTATAAGAGATCAGAAAAATAACTGTCAAAAGTTGAAATTAGTGTTTTTATATTTCACGTATTTTTTTATTGCCTACATGTACTTTGTGACTGAATCGTGAATTTTTTGTTGGATTTTTCGTCATCGTCACAACAGTATCTCATAACGTCAACAATAACTCAAATAACTCAAAACACATTTTCCTGAGCTTTCGGAAATCTGTCTCCGTTTTGACCGTTTTTGAATAAATGTGTGATAAACAATGTGCTAATTTTTTTTTTAAATAAACAAACTTCATAATTGCATTCAGAATAATTTATAATTTAATTCATGTTTTATAAGAGAAAAAAACCAGCAACGTCCTATCAAAGTCGCTGAAATTTCTACCACACATGTATCACTAATTATTTGCTAAAATACAAGCTGGTTCTTATTTTTTCTCGTATATTCTTGTAATTTAAAAATGCGGTAAGTCGCGAAAAACTGCACAAAAATTTGGCAAGTATATATTCTTTATTGCTAGTAAGGACGGTAAACTGCAAACTTAATAGTTTAGTTTCTAAATACTTCCGGAAAATTTCTGCAATAGTTGAATCTGTCTCCATTTCAATTTTGATTGTAAACTTTTGATTAATTAGTGAAGATCATCTGCCAAGCAGCAACAAATTTTAGTCCACTTGACGCAAAGAAGCAGTGTATGTATATTTAAAGTTACCATATGAAAATAAATACAAAAAGTGTAGCATAACAAATTAACAAATCGAATCGAAAAACCTACAAGTTGTGACAGATCTAGACCTGAATGAGATTGAGATATCTAAAAACGTTCACATTACTTAAAAATTGTAAAGAATCTAAAGATAGGAATATGACTTTCTGGTGTTGTAGTACTGCAAATGACCGGCTTGCTATTTATTGCAAAAATTACAAATTTATGTTGTTGTAGTTACACTTGTTTTTTTTATTTTGACGCTATGTTTGACGGACAAAAACACTATTTGACCGGCGAAAAACGAAAATTAAAAAAAAAGATCAAGAAAAGAATATAGCATACAAAATTAACACAAGCTTTTGTTCCAAATGAAGCTAATCTTCTCAGAGTTAATGAGCAAACCATTATTTCTACACAACAATATAAGATAAAGACAACGTGGAAAAAACAAGATGACAACCCAATACTTCACAAAAACTATAGACAAGAAAAATAATACAGACAGTTTGTTTTTCGAACGCACAAATTCTCATACTGTTAACAGAAATTTTGCTGAAGAATTCAGCGATGAATTAATTGGTGTTACTAATTTAGGTAAAAATGCAGAGAAGTATCAAGATCTAGCTTTATAGCCAGATTTTGTTGATAATGAAGTTATACGATTGTGTCTAGTCGAAGATTTTATGTTTTCAAAATTTTGGTTACAATAATAGTTATTCTCAGCCTGAAACAACACTTGGGAAGCAGAAAAGATGTTTTTCTAATAAATGCTTTGCAAAACCTAAAAAAAGAACAACACATAAAGAGAAAGTAGCTATATTGTTGCGTTTCTATCTATTAAAAACTAATTTATTTAAAACGACTAAGAATACGTTTACTTATTCTAGAAATATGTACACTTTTTAAATTAACCGAACTAATTAAATGTAGTAATATTTAATAAAAACACTTACACTATAATTTATATCACTTACAAGAAGATAAGATAACGTCCTCGGATAGCCTCACACTTGTCTACACTAATAATCACGTACACGATTATTCTCGGTATATATATGTAGACACACGCGTGCTAACGATTTATTTACACTTGATAATCTTCTTAACACATTCGCATTCCAGCAATAACTGACCTACGATCTGTCTCGTCGCTATATATAGACATACGGCAATCCTTCTCGATCGTTCCCTACTTTTCGCTATAACTTCTAGAAAATAGATAACAGCTTCTAGAAGGCTCTTGCATTTGCAAGTAATTTCTCGAACGTTTCACTGCCCCCTTCTTAGGACTGTTCTGTCCCAGAACAGGAGACTGGATGCGACACCGGTAAAAGGGATCGTGGCGATAGCGGCAGCTTCCTCCATTTCGGCAACTTCCTTGACCATAAAAGTAACAGTCAATGGACTTTTCCTGACCCAATACTCTCCTCGGTTGGTAACTACAGACCAACACTTGAATGCCTGTTTCTCGGAAGATGACCTCCAACATGTTTCGAACTGTCCTCCAATTCAGTTGATCTAAGCCACAACCAAGCTTGGGTACTGCCAGTTTTTTAACATGATGGAACTCCATTTGTCTCTTGAGACTCCATAATGTTTGCCACAGATCTTTGTATAACGGCTTGACACGTGAGTATTTCTTGGTGACCAGATAGAAAACGAAGCGTCCGTCACCACGTAGTCCTAAAACTTTTCCGACTGCAGGTTGCTGTCTTCGTAATTCATCTAGCTGCCCAAACTTCTTTTTAAACACGACTGCAACCCCTTTGGACATGTCAAGGTCTTCGCTCACGCAATGTGCGATGGCGTAATCTTTTTGTGTCTGGAACAGGCCTTGTTGTTCCTCGGTGGTAACTCCGAATCTAGCTTTTCCAGAACCTCCGTATAAGTTCATAAACTTTTCGAACTCCATTTATTCGATTGGATTTCTGGTTCTGCTACTTATTACTCTGGTTCGGACCTGAACTTGCGGATTGTGGTTATCGCCAGCAAACGGGGCTAGACGATCGACGTGGACCGCTTTTGGCTTGCCTCTGGGCGGTTTTCGGATGCGGTATATGACGTCGTTAATACGCTGCATGACTTCATAGGGGCCCTCCCATTGCCTTTGCAGCTTCGGCGACAAACCACGTCTCCTTTGAGGGTTATACAACCAGACCATATGGCCAGGTTGAAACCCACCATTTTGTGCCTTGACGTCATATCTTGTTTTCATCCTGTCGCTGGCAATTTGTGTGTTTTTACGGACCTCTTCATGTACTTCGTCTAACCTCTTGGCCAGCTTGCTGACGTAATCTTCTCCAGCAACTTCTTCTTCCGGTCTTCGCCCAAATTGAAGATCGCATGGTAATCTTATCTCACGACCGAGCATGACACAGGATGGTGTTTGGCCTGTGCTTTCGTGAACGGATGATCGGTATGCCATTAAGAAAAGGTGCAAGTACTGATCCCAGTCCCTTTGGTGTTCGGACACTACCTTGGCTAAGTA
This sequence comes from Aquatica leii, assembly GCA_035610365.1. Lineage (NCBI taxonomy): Eukaryota > Metazoa > Arthropoda > Insecta > Coleoptera > Lampyridae > Aquatica > Aquatica leii. Next base: position 54,974,856 of record CM069436.1, read on the forward strand.
CTTGCCCATTGTTCGATTCATCCGTTCAACCATGCCATCAGATTGAGGATGGAGAGGCGTTGTCCTAGTCTTTTTAATTCCTAACAGTCGACAAACTTCTTGAAACAGCCCAGACTCAAAATTGCGGCCAACTCCAAACCGGCAGAAAAACTCCTTTACTAATACGTCTGCGACTGTAGCTGCTTCCTGATTGGGTATGGCGTAAGCCTCCGTCCATTTCGTGAAATAATCCATCGCCACCAGGATGTATTTATTTCCCGAATCGGATTCTGGCAACGGCCCTGCGATGTCAATCGCTACTCTTTCCAAAGGGCTTTCTACGTTGTATTGTTTCATGGGTGCTTTGCGCTTTCTCGCTGGACCATTTCCTGAAGCGCAGACTATGCATTTACGGCACCATTTCATGACGTCCTCTTTGCAGTTCATCCAGTAGAATCGTTCTCGCACTTTACCCAACGTCTTCTTAATGTCAAAGTGTCCTCCTGATGTCCCATCGTGGAGATGCTTCAACACTTCTGTCACCCTGCTCTTCGGCACTACCAGCTGTAGTCTGTTTCCCGTGCCCTCGGCACTTTCTAGGGATCGCTTAAGAAGACCGTCTTCTACTATCAAGGAGTCCCACTGCGCCCAGTACGCTTTGATATTTCTGCCCAAAGCACTCACTTCTTCCCAGGTTATTCGTCGGCCGCTTTCTTTCCAGTCGAGGAGTTGTCTTATTTCAGGATCGTCTTCTTGTTCGCGACGTAACTGCTCAGGTTCCCACTCATCATCAACCATAGCAGTTCTCCGGGGACATTCGACTTTTTCTTCCAGTCGCGAACAATGGCTGCAGTCCGCCGGACATGGTCTTCTGGACAAGGCATCAGCGTTTCGATGACTGCTTCCGGCACGGTGTTCTGTGTCATAGTCATACTCTTGCAGTCTCTCGATCCATCTTGCCACTTGTCCTTCTGGGTTACGGAACTGCAGAAGCCATTTTAAAGCGGCGTGGTCTGTTCTCAGTAAAAATTTTCGTCCATACAAATACTTGTAGAAATGTTTGATGGACTTGACGACTGCTAACAGCTTCCTCCTAGTCACGCAATAATTTCTTTCTGGCCTGGACAAAATCTTGCTAAAATACGCGATAACTTTTCTTGTCCGTGTTGAACTTGCTAAAGGACTACGCCTATGGCCAGATTGCTTGCGTCTGTATCCAAAACAAATTTTCCATCTTCTCTTGGATAACTCAAAATCGGCGAAGTGACTAGGGCTTGTTTTAGTTGATTAAAAGAATTTTCGCAGTCTTCATTCCATCTAAATTCTGCTTTCTCTTCGGTTAATTTTGTCAATGGTTTGGAAATATTGGCAAATCCGGGTACAAATCTCCTATAATAAGTGCACAACCCAAGGAAACTTCGGACCTGATGTTTGTCGATCGGTCTTGGCCATGCTTGCACTGCTCGGATTTTGTCTGGGTCAGCCCTCCATCTCTAGATACGACGTGGCCAAGGTATTGGACTTCCTTCTTAAATACGTGGCACTTCTTTGGGCTCAGTTTGAGGTTAGCCCAACGTAATCGCTGGAACACTTCCTTCAAGTTGTTCAAGTTCTCTTCAAACGACCTTCCAACCACGATCACGTCGTCCAGGTAAACCAAGCACGTCTTCCAAGACAATCCACGCAAGATGGTCTCCATCAAACGCTCGAACGTTGCAGGAGCGTTACACAGGCCGACGGGCATTACAGTGAACTGCCACAAACCAGTTCCGATCGTAAAAGCTGTTTTTTCACGATCCTTGGGTTCTAATTCTACCAGTCAGTATCCACTCTTTAAATCTAACGTAGAAAACCACTGGGATCCTGACAGGGTGTCTAGCGTATCGTCAATTCTGGGTAAAGGGTAGCTGTCCTTTTTGGTCACGTCGTTTAGTTGCCTGTAGTCTACGCAAAACCTCGTTGATCCATCCTTCTTCTTTACGAGTACCACTGGGGATGCCCATGGGCTACTTGAAGGTTCAATCACGCCTTCTCTCTCCATATCCGTAATTATTTGTTCGGCTTCTTCTCTTTTCGCCAAAGGAAGTCTGCGTGGATGTTGTCGTATTGGCCGAGCGTCTCCGGTATTAATTTTATGTTTCACTACGTTAGTTCTTCCTTTGGAGCCACTCTCCAGCGCGAACACATCTTGGTACTCTTGGATCAACACTTTAACTTTAGCCAGCTGGTCTTGGCTGAGGTTTTCGTATTTGGTGGTAAGAATGTCCAATAGATGTTGTGGACACTTCTTCGGCGACGTATCTTCGTTCGACTTCACGCATCTCACAATTTGTGATACTGGCGTGCATTGGCCTACCACGGTCTTCTTTTTCAGCGTTACAGGATCTGAGTTCATGTTTAAGATCCTTACTGGCATCGTCTTCTTTACTCGTACTAAAGTTCTGCCAACGAGTAGTCCCTTTTCAACTAAGCCGCCCTCCATTGGTTCAATCGCGCGTATGTAGCCTTCCCGGAGACTTCCATCCAGGCGTGCCATCACTACACTTTCAGTCCTTGCAGGCAGAGTCACGTCTTCACTCAATAAGACTCGCACGGCTGCCTTCTCTGACGAATGAAATGGAATTTCTTCATTGTCGATCTTCAGGACATCGTTCTTCATATCCAAATGGAACCCATACTTCTTTATCACGTCCATTCCCAGGATAACTTCTTCCGTGATGTCGGCTACCAGTACTTGATGGTCGAGTACTCCATTTCCCAAACCAATGGTTACTTTGACTTGTCCGTGAGTAGGTATTTCGTCGCCCGTCGCCGTTCGAAGTCGTACTGTTACTGGTGATGTCTTCTCGTTTTCCAATAACATGTCAGGACGAATGATGGTCTTCGTCGCTCCCGTGTCAACCAGTAACTGGACGCTTCTCCCATTGATCTTGCCATCGAGATAAATGCTATGCAATTGCTCTTTAGGCGATGCCATTTGGATTGTAATCTCCGGAGTCTGACTAGATGAGATTACTTTTTGTTTCTTTTGCTCGCCTTGTTCCAAATTATCGAGCGCTCTTCTTGTCCTTTTTTTAGGTTTATTACGATGCCGTCGTACATGGCCTATTTCATCGCAGTTCAAAGCTGTCACTCCTCTTTCCCGAAGTATTCGTCGCGCTATCTCCTCGATGCTTTCCAGTGTCTGCGTGGGTACTTCTGTAGCACAGCAGAGTCTATGACCATCTCGTTGTGATGCTTGTTTTGCTGCTTCAAACTCCAAAGCATGCACCAAAGCGTCATCCAATGTCTTCGGTCGAGCTAACCGGAGAGTCTGCTGCGTTTCGTTGTCTCGTAGGCCATCTACAAAGGTTTGAATAGCCAATTGCTCCAAGAAGGTATCTGGCGCTGTAGGATACGCAAGCCGTGTTAGTCTGGCGATGTCAGCCTCAAACTCTTGAAGACTTTCGGCAGTTTTTTGAACCCGACTTTTAAATTGAGCCTGGTATACTTGTTGAAGATGAGCATCCCCATTTCTCATTTCTAATCGTGATATTAAGAGTTCGTAATTTTCTTGCAGGTGATCTGGAACAGTTTGTAAAATTCCAAGCGCTTCTCCACGTAAGGACATTATTAAAGACGTCGCTTTCTGCTTGTTGCTCCAACCATTACCAGTAGCTGCGGCTTCAAACTACTTGTAGTAGGTTGACCATGAAACTTTACCATCAAAATTCGGTGGTACAACTTTGAACTTGTGAGTGTTTTCTTCTCGATGATCCATTATTAAATCTTCACTCGTGACGCTTCCTTCACCGTGACAATTCATTTGGGTCATTCTTTCTTCAAGCAGTTGTATTCTTTCTCTCAATTTTTTCTCTAGCTTGTCTTCTATGGTTCTTGAATTTTCTTTTAACTTCTCTTCTATTATGTCATTCACAGAATCGCAAATTTCTTCTTTTAAGTTTAACATGTCTGCTTGGGTTTCCTCTTGAACAATTTTAATTTGATTTTTTATGCTCGTTCGTATTTCTTCTTTTAAACTTCTAGAATTTTCTTCCATTTTCTGAGAATGTTCGGAGAGTTTTTCTTCAATTTTCTGTGAATTTTCTTCCATTTTTCTATTCATCGATTCCTGACCATTTTTGATTGATTCAAGAAATTCAAATAGCTTTGCATCCATTTTAACTGCTTGCGAACGCGTCACCGGCATAAATTTTAATATAACACGAGTATAAAGTTTAAATACACTACTTTTTAAAATGCCGTTTTTATATAACACAAAATTTAAGAACTATCAACTTATTAATATTAAACCACTAGTGTACAGAAACGAATTTAATTTATATCGCGATCACGCACTTGTTAAAAGAAAAAGTTTAATAAACACTATATTATAAATAAACACGCGTATCGCGCAATCAATTACGGGAGCGATATTAGATTACTTAATGGTATTTACACTAATAAAAACCGCGAACTTCACACCGTGCCACCACTGTTGCGTTTCTATCTATTAAAAACTAATTTATTTAAAACGACTAAGAATACGTTTACTTATTCTAGAAATATGTACACTTTTAAATTAACCGAACTAATAAAATCTACTAATATATTTAATAAAAACACTTACACTATAATTTATATCACTTACCAGAAGATAAGATAACGTCCTCGGATAGCCTCACACTTGTTTACACTAATAATCACGTACACGATTATTCTCGGTATATTTATGTAGACACACGCGTGCTAACGATTTATTTACACTTGCTAATCTTCTTAACACTGCTGCGTTCACATTCCAGCAATAACTGACCTACGATCTGTCTCGTCGCTATATATAGACATACGGCAATCCTTCTCGATCGTTCCCTACTTTTCGCTATAACTTCTAGAAAATAGATAACAGCTTCTAGAAGGCTCTTGCATTTGCAAGTAATTTCTCGAACGTTTCAATATGTTACTCGCCAAGTAGTGGATTTGTTTATTGTATTGCATATAAATAGTTCTGATTGATAGATTCACGGTTTATAACCGGACTAAACAACTGGTCTAATATTTTGTGGTTGTTGGATATTCACTAAGAAAGTAAACGTCACAAACAGTCTATTTTGACATGGTTTGCAAGGAAAACTTTTAGCAAGCATTACAAAGAGTTGTAGCAGCTTTAAAATTTTTGTATCAAAGAAGTTTAGCGTTAAGAGGACATGGAGAAAAATGGGACACAGCAAGCAATATAAATGTTACGGGAATTATTGAGCTAAATTCAGAATTTAATCCATTTTTGCATTAATTGTAAATTCTACACCGGAATATTTATTCGAACAAATATGTTTATTTTTAAACGAAACTGGTCATTCTTTGCAAAACATTCAAGCATAGTCATACGACAACGCAGCTAATATGAGTAGTCGATAAAATGGAGTTCAAACGCATTTTAAGTCAATTAAGAGGTTTGCAGAGTTTATGCTTCCTTTGGCACATCTATTAAACCTTGCGGAAACAAAAGCTGTAAAGTTAATTCCAAAAGTCGTTGATTATTTTAAGATCCTCCAGTCCCTGTATGTGTTTTTCTGCTTTACCCCATATATGAGATATAATATCAACTATCACCAAGCTTCAATACGCCTTAAAATTTTTGAGTGTAGCTCATTATGAAGCTGATAGAGCGATGAAATTTCATTATTTATTGGAAAAGATAAATTTAAAATACTCAATAAACTTTTGGATGTTTTTATAGGCGACTTAAATCGTTGAAGCGCTATATATCTAGATATCACTGTTTTTAAACAATTATTGAATATTATAGCAAAGATGTTAAAAAAGCTATCATTAACACAGTGACACAGTTCAATCAATATGCAATATCTAACAATCTATAGTCTTAAAAAAACACGAGTTGTTCAGCAATGTTAAACATTATTTACAGTAATAGAATGATAGATGTATTTCCCAATTTATATACAGCCTTAAAGTTGTTTTTAATTCACCCAATTGCAAAGCATAGCGTTTATTTTAAAAATCGACAATAATTAAAAACAAATATAGGACTGTTATGAAATAGAAAAGATTACAATTTTTACGAATACTATCAATTGAAAACGATGTTGCCAACAGTGTAGATTATGATGATGCAAAAAGAACAGATATTAAAATAAGAAAAAAATTAATAGTAGGTAATAGGAAGTATGTGAGAAAAGACACACCTACACAAAAAATTCGGAGCGCAAAAAGTTATTAAGCTTAGGGCTCCACAACTCATAGATCCGCCACTGTCTTTTATAATTTATGCTACGACGGAGTCTGATGACTGGCACTTATAAGCAACTTCCTGGAGTGGTTGTATACCTTTAAAGGTTCATGGGAGATACCATTCCATAATATACATTTTTTTTATATCTGCAAAAAATATAATTAGAAATCTACAAAAGTTTAATAAAACAAAAAATATTTTTTCTTGAATTGTGAGTTCTATCATTTACAATGAGTATAAAGAGTACTTTGTTAAAGTTAGAGTAGAGCCGTTAAAAACCATCTTCACTTAGTTGTTGTACTGTTATTTTTTATCACACCATCTTGGGGAAAATAGTAAGTGGAAGCAGCAGACCCAAAGATGAAACATGTTGTTGGTTTCGAATTGACATTGGAGATCTAAAAATCGCTTCTTAACTACAGAATAAGACTGATCCAATAAAACGTGACTATTAACAATATATCTTCCGTCTTTGTCTATTTTGGTGATTCGTCTACAATGCTCCTCGCCCTTAATATCATCATCACAGAAGAATGTTTGAAAGTTGGTGTTTGTCCAACTACCCAAAATTGCTTAATTAATTTGACTAAGTTATGAATTTGAATTAAATGACAGTGAACGGGTAGCAACATTGTACTACTTATAAGTAGCATCTAATATTCAACCTAAGTGAGTTTGGTAGAACGTAGATAAACCAGGGCTTGTTATTTGACTATCCTGCAGCAGTCGATATCTATCATAATCTTCATATGTTGTGACCTAACAACCAATGTTAATGTGTGTTGAATGTAGATGATCGGGGTGATACTATTATAAGAGACAACAGGAGCAAAATAAAATTTGAAGCATTAACAAAGGTATCTATGTTAAGGAATTCTTATAAAATTGGCTTGGTGGTAAAAGATTTGTCAAGAATGAATGATTCTCAATATAAGCAAGGTGTCGAAGCTATTGAATATTGCTGGGAAAATGTATCGAGCTAATAGGCGACTATGTAGAACAATAAAAATATTTTTTACGAATTTATTGAGTTTTTATCGTTAGGTTGGGTCGTTTGAGACTACCCTTGTATATGTAAAATAATTTTAAAAGAAAGTGTTAATATTGACGTTAATTCAAAAGTTTTAAATTGCTTTAGAAAATGTATCAATCAAGACAAATAAAGTGAGTCAGTTTTGTAAACTGAATTCAAGGGCAAATATATATAAGAGTTATAGGTACATTTGTCTTTTAAGTCTTCAGTGAGTACAACCTAGCTTCATTTTTTTTTCAAGAAGCAGAAACAAACATTTTTCAACGTATTATAAAAAATATGAAGTTACGAAAATCTGTTAGAATTTTTAAACATACACATTAAGCTAGTTTAAAGAAGCTGGAAAATCCGTTATTAATATTCTCTATAGAGCGAGCTATGATAATTAATTTTTTTTTTACCACAAACCAAAAGGGCAGCACGACAGCATCAAGTTCAAAACTATTTTTCAAACAAACATCATGTAAATGTCAAGCAACCTGTAGTTTCAGAAAGACTACACTGCGTTGTTCGATAATTTTCAGAAACTGTCAATGCAAGTGTTGCACAGTACCTTTACATCAGGTCTTTTCTCTTCCTTCCTTGCCCCTACTAATTTCTTTGGTTTCCTTGTGGATGATTCATAATCTTGTTCTGTCTCTCCTTGCCATTCACTTTGCTTAGATCTAAACAAATATTTCAGTTTCTGTATAATTTCGCTTCACCATCTTCATCATTACACGTCAAGCCCACTTCATCTTGCCATGTGTACTTTTCTGACTCAATATACAATGTATCAAGTTTAATCGACATCTTAACATTATGATTCTGCTCTGTTACATGCTTCATGACCCTTCTTAATTTTGTATTCTAACCTCCCTTGTGAAGTCTCTATCAATGAAAATATCAGTAATTCTTGATTTATGAACATTCGGTAGTATTCTTGTTATATTCTCATCCTACGGAATGTGAGCTGTCACTGAGCCATTTACTCTCAACGGACCTAATGGATGATGAGCACGATTGACTCGAACCTCTTCCTGCATCCCCAGCACATACTTACAAAATGCTTTTATAACCGGCACACAAGGCTCACGACCAGAGTGTCTGAGATCTCTAAATACGAGAATATTTCTTTTAGCTCGTCCCTTCTGGTTCTCCTCTCCTTGGCTTCGTCCCTCTGTTGCAACTCTTCTACTTCTCCTAAGAAACCTCCAACCTATCCTTCCAGCGTTTCCACACGATCTTTCAAGACCAGATTCTGTTTCCTTAAGGTTTTTATATAACCACTCGGGCTCTGAATATCCTCTTTTGTTGCAACGTTGTCCAGTTTCTTCTTATTGAGGACATCCAATTTACTACTGAGGGATTCTTTTAGTATTATTTTCAAATCCTTTTCCTGATTTACTACATCGAGGCACATATAAAAGAAAGCGACAAAGAATCTGTTTAGTTACCCTGAAGACGCTGGCAGCATGAACAGCGAAACGTCGAAAGACAGTTTTGACATACGGCGAAGCCCGCAAAAAGATACTAGTAATAATTATCTAAATGATAAAAAAAAAAAGAATTTAATATTTACTAGTATACATTTGCTTTCTTTCTAATTTTATGTTAGTAAAGATAATTAGTACTTTATTAATCTGTGGTAAAACCAAGGCAAGGTCTGGCGCTAAAACTATGTTAAGTAAAATAATCAATGTCTATCTTAGCTGTTTATCAAAATTTTAGTGTTGACGAAATATAAATCAAATTCTGTAAATATGTAGGTAAATGCGGAGTATAAGTAGTGTTTCGAATTAAAAAAAGCCAAATGGTTTTTTTAAATGTATTTTTTTGAATTATCGTTTTTTTAAATGTTATTAATTTTTTTAGACGTAATTGAAATTAAGGCGATACGTTATTTATTTATCAAAAAACAAAAAAATTAGCCCTAGTATATTTTATCTACTATTTTGTCAATAAAACCGCAATTTAACAAAAGAAAACGTGGAAATATGTGAATAAGTGTATTTATACTATAAGTGATAAGATATAGTAAGCGTCTGAAAGCGGATTCTGTAATCGTACAAGTGCGATAACGTATGTTTATCCAACGTGCAATATATATCAAATTTTATCTACTGCCATTTGCCATTCAATATGTAGAACACGCACAACCGAAATTTACTCTGACCATGATTTACAAGTTTTTGTTTAAAATATATTTTACTTTTACTATCGCATTATTAACAATAACAACCTATAATTTACAAATTTTTTTGTTTATCTAATCATTTGATTGTAGAATGTTTTGGACTCTGCAACACAATTATTAGGATATCGGTAGTTTGATTTTAAAATTTGACATGTTAGGCACAACGTATATTATTTCCTATCAATTTATTATAAGGGTGTATTTGAAATACAACTACAAACGCAAGGAGTAGGATACTTCATAGTATTGAATTTAAATTTTTAAAATCATGTACAACATTAACACTGTTTTAATGTACGGTGAGTGTAATTATAACACACGTAGATTGTGGATTGAGCAGTATTCTAATAGACAATTGCCTCCAATAAACTTTATTTTTCCGTGTGTGCAAAGAATTGAAGAAACTGGAGGTGTTCTTCTTACCTACGAAGACCGTGGTATTAGCGACGGAAGAAAAATAAATCTTTTCCATAAAATCAAAACTTTAATATTTGTTTTTCTTTCATGTATGCGCAGTTATTGTAAATTGTAAAAGATCGGACACGAAGTAGCACTAGAGAAGTAGGCCACGCAGCCAACGTGTGTCATAGTACGTACAATACATCGTGTTTTAAGAAATTATTCTTTGTACCTTTACCATGTTTAACGAGTTAACCGACGTTGATTTTGAATCGCGACTTGAGTTTGTGAGCGATTGCAGCGACAAGAAACTTTAACCCTGATTTTAGTGCCAAAATACTATTTTTAGATGAGTGTAGTTTTACACGAAATGGAGTGCTGTATTTTCACAACACGCATGATTAAACTGTTTATTTTTTTGCGCTAAAATTTGATAACTTACCCCTTGAAGTTCGCAGAACAATGTGGTTTATGCACGATAGAGCTCTTCCGCATATAAGTCGCTGTTTGCGATTTCTTAAATATAATTTTACGGCTCGTTGGATTTGAAGAAACGGAACTAGACGCTTTAACTACAGTAATTTAACTACTCGTTATTCGATAACATTATTTTGTATTTATTTTTAATGTCAGCAAATCGCTGAGAAAAAATTTGCATTTCTTAGAACAGGTAATTTTTATTCGCGGTGTCAACAACCTTAGGAGACTACAGATCCGTAATTTACAATTTATTTTGCTAAATATTTTGATTTTTTTAAATGTGTAATGTTCTAACCCCATATTCTACGCTAACTTCACATTACAGTTACAAAAATTCAAATCAGAGCGGGGAAAACTTACAAATGGCGGCTAAAACCAACTTTCCCGCCAAAAACAAACCCGCCCCAAATTTAGAAAACGCGGTAAAGTTTAAAATTACCCGGCAAACCCCACACAAACGTGATCGTCTAGTAAGGCCTTCTGTTGTCTTAAGGAGACACGAATACACTTGCAGCGAACTGTAATCGGAAGGGAAGATCAAAACACACAGTAAACAAAAAGATATTTATTTAAAAGCTTCCTAAAATTTTGTAATTATTAATTTATTAATTAGCAACACAAGGCCAAAAAGGAGAATGGGCAGTTCAACGACGATTTGCGAGCAGAAAAGAACTCCCAAGAAAAACTACTCGCTAAAATACACAAATCACACAAAACTGTTGAAAAATATGAACATTTAACATAAGACAAGAAAATTTGAACAGGACTTCGATCAATCTCAAAGCCTGTCGTTAAAAATACACAAATTTAAATGACGATACCAAAACTTACATAAACAAAGAACCCAAACCAACCCTGTACCCCTGATTTGATCAAATATTCAAAACACAAATAATTACACAAATAAAACATGTCAAGTGATAAAATAGCAATTGGCAACACAAATTAAATCCAACAGAGAGACATAAAATCACGAAATAGATACATAAAACATGTTGTACAGTTATAATGTTATAAGCGCAAAAAAAAAGAACCAAAAAGTTGCAAAGGTCGACACCTGTTACCTGCTTAGGCAAAAGGGATGGAAAATAACTGTCGATCATGAATCGTTATACTAAACCATAGGTCTGTCTATTTGGCCCGTAAAACCAAAGAAAAAAAATGAACACAAGGGTTGATATCTGGCATCTCTAGCAATTAACACACATTTAACATCTCAAAACATATAAAATTAAAACAGAAGTAGTATTAGTCTTAGTACGGCCCCCCGCATAGGTACCAATATCACGCTCTTGTGCGAACGTGGGCTAGAGATGATTTGCTACCAAGCAATACGGACTTTAATTAAGTATATTTGGATAGTTACCACCGTATTGAAAGGTAGTCTTCAAGGCGGAAAATGTTAGTACAAAACATAACAGGTCAGTTCACACTTTGTTCATTGTTGGAAATGCCGCATTCAATCCCTAATTTAAAATCAAAGCAAACCGCAAATCGACAGACCTACAGCAAATAAGTAACAATATTAACGCGGTCAAACAAAAGCAGGTAACAACTGTTACACCCTATAAAGAAATTGCATGTACAACATATTTTAAAAATAAACAAATTAAGAATGAATTAAATAGTTTTAGCTAAATCAGATATGCATTAAAATAAAAACAGTACTACCTTGAAATAAAACACGTGGTGATATTACACACAAAGAGCAATAAAACAAGAATACTTAAAACAAAAAAATATGATGTGAACACTTCGCAGGTACGGACAAAAATCATCCTCTCGTCGAAAAAATGCATCCCGCGCAAAAATGTCGCAAGAGCGATGTTGCCACTTGTTGCAGAATCGTGTGGTATGTTGCCAAAGCTTGCAAAATTTCGTAAACAGCTACTCTTTGGTTACCTCAAATGTTTTAATGAAACTTTTATTCTGACATTTTTTGTTTGTATTTATGCTCTAATTTCACCTACTAAAATAACCTGTTAATCAGATACACCCGCATTTTTTCTTTTGTGAATGGTTATACAGTGCACGTCGCTTAATAGTATTACATCGAGACTTTGAAAAAGTAGTAAATATATAAAGCGTGTATCTGATTAATTTAAAAGCTTAAATTACAGTATCAATACACGCAAAAAATGTCAAAATACAAGTTCTGATAAAACATTTAAAAAAACAAAATTTTGAGACAAATAAATAAAAAAAAATTCAAAAATAATGTTATGATGTTTAATTTAATACATTTCTACCTAGTAATTTGCTGACACCATAAATAAAAATAAATACAAAATAAAACGTTATCACGATGTATTTAAACTAAGTTAATTTAAAAACGTACATTCTTTCCAAGTACACTAAAATACCAAGTAACTCGCAGATAATGTACAAATGTTTCAATGAGGTAATGTTACGTATGTAGGTCTGTCAAAATACGTACTTGAATAAATAAATACACAGCAAAAATAAAGCTAAATATATAAAATTGTTTTTAATTATTCTAATCATTGATAAACACGTAGTTAATTTTTAATTGCGCAGCAGCATTCCGTTGACTTATTTTTAGAAATTTATATTGTAAAATGCTTTTTTTCTTCGTACTAAGATCACGTATCGTGATTGCGTCGACTATTGCAAATTGTTAAAACAAAACTGATTCAATCAACTAAGATAAGTTAGTGAGTGGGTTTTTAAAAACTTGCAAATAAACAAAAATTATTCTCTTTTATTTAATGCAAATAGGTTATTCTTGATGTATAGAAACAAACTATAGAAGAAAATTGATAACATCAATTGAAATTATGATTACTATAATGGAAATTTACGTAACAATAAGGGTCAAAAGTAATGCATAAAATTACATTATTTTATGAAAACATAAAAAAAATTGAAATCATCAGAAATATAATATGAGTACTACATTTATTAAATTTGTCAAATTTGACATAGTTTTTTTTTCAATTTTCACTGAAATTCAAGATTTTTTAAACGAGTTTTCCACCTGTCACATACTCCTTCTAATATGATAATTGACTTTGACTAATTAGTCTTACGTAGATTTTAATTGACGTTTGCGATGTTGGCATGCGTTCGGCCCGTTCTTTAATAAAGTGATAACATTATCCGACTAACATCCGTGATTCAAATAAGCGGCGTGCACTGTATTATATAAAATTATATCGTCTTCAAATTTATTGTTTGCTGGATTCTAAATAAATTTGTTCTCGGAAATTTGTATTTCTATTTGCATTTCTTCGTGTTTTGTTTTTATTTGTACCTACCAATGGTACCTACACACTTGAATTTGCTTTTTAACAGTTTTTATTTGGTTTTCAATGTTGGCGTTAGTTTGTTCCTGAATAGTTTTTATTTGATTTTTAATGCTAGTTTGTATTGTAGATTTTTTAATCGTTAATTTGTTAACTACTTATTGTAAAATATTGTTTGTTTTTTATTAAATAAATACCTGTTAATTAAAAACAAACCAATTTATTAGTAGATAATTACTAACGCCTGAATCGTTTATGTATTGGCTAAAAAACAAACTACAATTTGGTTTGGTTGTCAGGTACTTAATTCTTTCATTTTATCATTACAGTTACGCAAAAAATACAAAAATAACCTTTTCTTAAATTTAAATAAGTTTCAGATTAACATGGTCTTTTTTAGTATTTTTCATTTATAATAGCAAAATGTATACATATATCATGAAGGTTGATTTAAAGTATTTGAACAATATTTAAAAAGTTAAAAAAATCTTTTTTACGTAATTAAAGGGCTAACAATTAAACTACCTGTGGTATTGTCTAAACGTATTGTGCAATCTTAGAAGAGCAATATACTATATATAATCATCGATGCAAGATGTTCTATCTTTCGTGTACCTAGAAAAATAAAAAAAGTTAAGATACAAATAATTTTTGTTTTTAAAGGGTGTTACAATAAGACCTATCAATTTTAAACGTTAATTAAAAATCACCGGTGTACAAAATTATTTTAATGAAACATTTTATGTCATCCATTACAATTAAGTGTCCGTCCAATGTCCGTAACTCCGGCAGCACATGTTGATCCGCTTACCAAATTTTTTTTAACATCTTGGCATAACTGCTCTTTAATATCATCAATGTGCCGTGACATATCGTCTTTGAGTTGGAAGATGGTGGTTGGCTTATTGGCATAGAGCTTTTTTTATTTAATTCAAGAGATGGTTCGTCTAATGCTTCTGCACTGCGGTCTACTTGGTCCTTTTGTGCACCTTTAATATATTACTTCTTCAGCAGTTCTGTTTTGTCATTGAAGTTCAGAATTTTATTTTAAGGGGCCTTTTTCAACTCATCATCGGTTAGTTTTGGTTTGCCGAGAATCGTTGTGCGTTGCTTTTCATATGCTTCGCATTTGCACAGAAGATGCTGTGGAGGCTTGTCGTCATCCGCGGAATAGATGGCTACTTTGGAGTCCCATTTTATGTTAATGTTTATTAAGGCCACAGTGCCCTGTTATTAGTTCTGCGAGTTTCTTTAACTTTTGTCGACTCGTGCTTAGTAGTGCAGTTTGAGTGTTTGATTGTGGCTCGGTATGGAAGAGTTTTGTGTGCCTCCTCTCTGAAGAGTCTCGTCATAGTTTTTTATCCTCCGCTGCAAGTTTGCTGCAAATTGTTTCTTTTTCGGACTTGTAAGCGTTTCCGAAATTGCGTTCAGGTTCCACATATGTCCTTATTGTGACCTTTTTAGGTTTCTCTTTACATTCTGGTCTTTTGGTATCCAGATGAGCTGCACTGGTTGGCGAGTTGCTAATATTTTCAGACTGTTTATGCAAGCTATAATCAGTTTGGATTTTATTACTGGCGATCTTAGCGCCAGTAGTGCTGCTTGGCTGTCAGACATGATCGATATCGGACCAGTTGCGTGTGATTTCAAGTAGATGTTTCTGACACACCAGTCAATAGCAGCAACTTCAGTTTGAAAAGCCGACGCATATTTACCCAAGGTCAGCGAAAATTGCTTCCTATGGTGTCTGCCTCCATATACTCCTGCTCGGGTACCTTTGCCATTTTTGGCTTCATCTGTGTACCAGATAGTTTCTTTAACCGCGGTAAATGTTTTTTGTTCACTCGTTTTGCGACGGTATTATCACTTTAAATTTCTTTAAGATGTGATAATTTTTTGTGAAGTTGGATCTCATAGTTAAGATTGTTTCTTCACATAGCACATTGTATACACCCTGTGTATTTTTCTCGGTAATTAATGTCTTCTCTTAATCTGCAGCCTGTATGCTGCTTGTCTTGTTTCCATCATTACAACGAGTCTGTAAACTTTCTGCTTTTGAACAGCAAAGAACCGATGTTTCCAGTGCATTTTTTGCTCAGAGCTTTTTGGAGTCGAGAACTTCGCTTTCTACGTCCCTACAGTACCTTCTCCATAAGTCTCTCTTTGCTTTTTTAATGGCATTGTTGTATGTTGTGAGGCTGGTTCTGTATTCATTCCAGTCTCCGCTTTTTTTGCTGCATTAAATAGCCTTCTGGTGCGTGCCCTTTGATTTGTCAAGCTCCCTGTTCCACCAAGTTATCCTGTTTGTTCGAAAATTTTATAGGCAGCTTGCTTCAAATGTGGATTTTAATGAACTAACAATATTGTCCGTCATTAGTTCTAGCTTGTCCGTCGATTTTGTAACTGTGAGACAGTTCCTGATTTGGCCTGCTAAGATTTTATTGAACAAATCCCAGTTGGTTTTCCTCGGGTTTCTGTATTCCATTACGAATTTCGCGTCTGATTTAAAGTTGAATCCAATGTATCTATGATCAGATAAAGAAGATTCATCACATACACGCCACATTTTTATCACTTTGTTTGCTTTTGGACTAGCAAGCGTAAGATCAATAACTTTACTGCGCGACACGTTTATAAACGTAGGCGCATCTTCGTTATTTATTATGTCAAAATTGCAATTTAGAATACATTCTAAAAGTTTTTTACCTCTTGGAGTTGTGGTGTGCATTGGCATTGCATCCAAGAATCAGCGGTTCGTTGGTCCCACTGTTAATCAGTCTGTGGAATTCCTTCAGCGGCGGTGGTTCTGTCTGGTCGCAGGGAAGGTAAGCGGATTTGATAATGAACTCCCTCCTGGTGCCTTCCTCTACTACAGATATTTTAGCAACGACTAGGTCTTTAGAACATAAATCCCACAATGGCATTAAATTCAGTGCATTTTTTACAATAATGTATGTGCGAGGGTTGTACACAACCTGCGCTGCAAGCCATCTACCTGGGCAGTTCAACCTTTTATTGTTCTCTAGTGGATTCATGTCTGCTGAACAAGGGCAACATCACTATTGCGTGTCACGATATAAGCTCTGAGAGCCGCTGAGGCTGCCCTACAGTGATGTATATTGCATAGACCTTACTCTTTAGATGGCTCCAAAAAAACAAGTCTAATGGTGTCAAATCGCAAGATTGTTTCAAGGACTGAAGAACAAAAAACTAATATATTCTTATAGGTATAGACGTGTTTGCTTAAGATTCATTTTTTTATGTGCTTTTTTGTTTGTTACTTTTTCTAGATGATAAAGTTTTAATATTGAAATGATCCTCTTGCAGCATTGACCACCAGCTACGACTAACTATACATATCTAAGTACAAACATAATTTCTCAAAGTAGTAATTACAAATTTTTCATATTTACTAAGAAAACTAATACTTATTAATTTAAATTGTGACTGTCAAAAAAAAATTCGAATAAGTTCTAATTACACAATTTAAAAAAAAATTACTGACGTCAGCCACGCGTTACGGTTTAGATAAAATATCTAATTTCTGGAACTTTGACATTGTGGGTATTAACGATGTACTTGACTAAAAATTTTGAAAGCAATTAAGAATTTAAAAAATGTATTGTTTAAAAATGTATACTATAGATAAACCTTTATCATCTATTGCCAGATGATACACGTTTTAATTTTTTTAATTTTATTCTAGATAGCTATTTTTTGTTGGTATATCAAATGTAGTCTTTTTACCTCTGAAACTCTTCGGTTTACACTATTGTTTACATCTCTTTGACTTGTTAATTTGATTTTTATAATTCTTAATTTGATTTAGGCAATTTTCTGATTTTTAAAGATCTTTTTCATCTTTGCGATATCGGAGAAAGCAAACTGGAATTCGTAAAAAGTGTATATGCAAAAAATTTCAAAAAGAAAAATTGCCTTGGATTGGTAACATAAACGAAGTAATTGCCGGAACTCAGTGAGTTAAGTTTAAAAATCCATCAATAATCTGGAAAGAAAAAAAAGTGAAAGTAAAAGTTAAAATTAAACGCGCAAGAAAGGTTTTTAGCCTAATAGGGGTTGCTAAACAAAAAAGCCTGATATCCTGTTGAATACACTCCAGTTGGAACTTACCGTATCAGAATGTATTACATTAAAATCTGCAATCAATAAATATACACAAACGCAAAAGCCGACGGGAAAAAAGCTTTGTTACAGTTTCATTATTTACAAATTATTAAAATTAATTAGCAAAAAAATCAAAGATGAAAATAAGCTAAATTAAATTGAATTAAGGAAACATACAAAACAAAATATGTAGATTATAAATGAATTAACACAATACTACAAATCGGGTTAGGTACCTTAAAATTAAATTAAAAGTTGCAAGGCCTTGTTCGCAAAAAAATACAAACTAAAAATTCCGTCAACTAGAATAATAAAACCACAAATTTTAATACTAATGTCCGGTAATATTAATTTGACAAATTTAACATCGTCGCTAATACCAAATCGTAAATAGATACATAATGTCATAACACATGACAAAGACAAAGTAATTGTTGTAAAATCTGAAGTTTACTTAATGGTGCGGTAAACAAGCAATAAACTTTATTTTGGTTAAAATCAAAGCTTTTAAAGAACTTAGGTTTACGGAAAATAAAATTACAATTGATTTTAAACGGTAAATATAAATACCTTAATTTGTTTACGCTTTTGATTAGTTGTTATACTAATAGCGATTAGCGTGATTAACGAACCTTATCTTTCCGTTACCGCTTGACCTACTTCGTTATCACTGGGAGTAAGTGTTTGTGTCCTTTCCAAGAAGGTTGATCTTTGTCTTAGAGGATATAATACTGGTAGCCAAAATTTGCTGAGTCTTAAACCGTCTTCTCGGTTCATATTACATGGATGTTTTTGTATTTCCACAACTTAGCGGATTAGTCTGGGAAAGTAGAAAGGAGTTCTAGCCAACACTTTAATTTGGTCAATAGTTTAGCGTGTGTCCTTGGTTCCACACGTGTTCTGCCGCTGCTGATTTAGTAACTCTGCGGTGTTTGCAATGAGCCATATGTTCTTTTACTCTAACTTCAATAGAGCGTCCCGTCTATCCTATATAGCTTGATGCACAGGAACAAGGAATTTTGTAAACTTCGGCATGTTTTAGAGCCTCTCGTTTGTCTCTACCAGATGTAAACCAGGTGTTCAGGGTATCCTTAGTCGTAAAGACAGTTTTAATATTATGTTTCTTTAGCACCCTGCTTATTTTGTCTGTCGAACCCATACAGTATGGTAAATAAGCGGTGCTAGTAGGAGGCGATAAGTCTTCTTTGACTTTTGGATTTATTGCTCTTTTCCATGCGTTTTGGATCTCTTTGAACCCGTATCCATTTTGTTGTAGGGACTCCAACAGGGCTTGTTTTTTCTTTTGTAGATTTTCATTATCTGACACACGTACTTCTTGTTTTGGCTCTCAAGAAGAGACTAGGACCAAGCCTAAGTCTGGGTGTTTAACTACGAGGCTGTCTAAGCCGAAATTCGCTTATAATCATAAACATAACAACCGCGAAAGCTTAAGATTTTATAAGCTCTACAATGCACAAAAGAGATGAAGTGTAAGTTAATAAATATAATAACGCTAAATACCGGGTTTTTCACGAAAGAATACGATTAAAATAAAACGACGGTTACAGACTAAACGTCTTGTTCTGCGTTAAGTAATTTTTTTATATTAAAAATTCGTTAAAATCTGTTTAACTTTTGTATACTATTTAATATGTGTTTTATACTATGTAATACCGATGCACAAATGTAGTGACTTTTCGTTGTTTAATTGATAGTAATTTATAAAAATTACACATGTTCATTGCACAGCAAAAGAAGTATCATATGACACTACTACATAATAAATTATAAATCTTTGAAAAATATAAGCAAGTAGCAAACACAAAGTACAGATACAGTCTGAGGACAGCTGGACCAACCAATATTATTTTGTTGGTTTAATAAAATTGTGCGTTTAGTTTGCAAAAATGCTATAGTTGTTCTAAAAGAATACTATTTAAAGAACTACTATAAAATTTTGCATTCGCTATTCTTAAATAACTACCCGAAAAACAACGTAATCACAAAATTCTTTGGAAATAATTATTGGAAAATTAGCGAGAAATTACAGAGAAAATTACAATCTTCTATTCTGGATAAATCTTGTGTGTTAAGTTGTTCTCAACCCGAGTTTTTGTCGCACGTCATAATGGACATTTTCAGAGAAAGGAATGAATTGATTGATTGATTGCGCCTTGAAATCTCGTTTTTTATAAACCGGCCCTGATTGATAAAATTGATTTCTAAACAACTGGTAGAAAAAACAATAGAGTTTAGGTCTAACGAAATAGAATAGTAAGATGGTGATGGGAATAATTTATGAGAGAAAGTTATTTTAGTTTATAAATTTATGTACGTATTATATGTATTGTATTGTTGTGTAAGGGGAGGGGATGTAGGGGTAACGTGACTCATTGTAAGGCCGAATGGCTTAGCAATTATCAATAAATAATAATAATAATAATAATAATAATAGTAACTATAGAGTTTTTAATAATATTAAAAAATTAATAAACATTTTAATAGACTACGTCATTTTTTGCTGATAATTATGAGAAACATTAGCCACAATAGTATTCAAACAAAATATGATTATTTATTTCCATCATGTGTTTCGCTGCTGCTGACTTAAAAGAAAAATTTTGCGGTTATTGACATCAGGGTTAATACAAATTTCTATGCTTCTATCAGCTTCTCCAATATAGATTTACCACCACAAACACAAGAAATTCTATAAGCGCCTTTGGACTGAAACGAAATAATGTCTTTCACAGAATTTAAAAATTAACCCAATTTAGAAGAATACAAAACCGAATAACAATGTTGTGTACTACTTTTAACATAGGGTAGATATGCGATAGACAACGACTGTGACTTAGATTCCAACGCTACTCTTACTTACGAAAAAGTAATCTTAACTTTTTTTTGTAGATTTTGAGTTTGACTTAGAGAAACAGCTCTGTGCATTAAAGAGGAGTGATGGTAAAAACCCATATAAATATTTGTTTGTATGAGTAGGTTTTTGATAAACTGAGTGTACTAATAAGCCATCTTCATTTTGAGCTATTAAAACGTTTCTAATTCTACTGTATAACGAATGTTTTGATGAATACAGTTTTGCAATTTTGTTGTAATAATTGATAAGATACTTTAAATATATTTAGTTTTTTTTTAATTGGTGAGGTGAGAGAGTGCACTGAGAAATTCATTTATTAAATGACAGATGATGACAATATTCTTATTTTTAATTTATAGCAAGATATCACCTCTCAATTATAAAAGTCTATTCTTTTCTTTGTGAATGTTCAAAATGCGTTCTAGGCTATAAGGAATAGTATTTATTAATTAGTGCTTGAATTGTTTTTGTTACTTGCTTAACAGCTTGTAAATGTCTAAAAACAAAACCCATTTTTTAAGTTCTTATACTTACAGGACAACACTGCCAGAGACGAGACACGATGTCCTTTACAATGTAGACAAAAATGTCTTGATTTGCTTTTTCTAAAAACTTTTTTCTCGCACCTCCCACATTCTATATTAAAAGAAAAAAAATTGTTATTACTATCATATAATATGCTATTGGCAAGCAAAGTTAATTTATACTTTTTATTTATTCTTAACCATTAATCTTTTAATTACTCAAAAATAACAAAGATTATAGTTTTTTATCTACTGTGTTTTGTATTTTTTTCTAAATTTAAATTAATTATGCAAACAAGAACAAACCTATGACTGTGTTAACTTTAATTGCTTTTGCTTCTCTAGCACTTGATAATATTTTATTTAAACAATTTTAAATTTTAAAAATTAATTATCATGATAAATTGAGTACTTTTTATCTAAATACTATGAAAAAGTGGCTAACAAAAATGCTTGTACAATTGTTGTTATTTCATCTGGTTCATAGATCACAAAAAGTACTTATGTAATTATGTAATAACGATGTTTACAAGCTGTTGAGAATACCATTTCAGTAGCATTACGGAAACGTTCTATCGATTATTTAGGTATGAGCTGAATGCAATGAGATAAAACAGTGAGTTTGAGTTATTTATATTGACACTTAAGTCATTTTTATTACGTTTTATTAACATTTATGTTTTATTATTTTTTGTTTCTACAATCACTGAAATTAAAAGTAATATATAAGATTTCTTTTTTGTAAATTTTTTATTAAGTGCCAGTATCGATAACAAAAATATGTTCAAATTTTATCTCATTACATTTAGTTCATACTTTTTTGAAAGTCTACAGTCTATTACTTGATTGGAACGAAAATTGAGACTCTTTTATTTTTCTCAGTGTCACTATTTTAGTACGCATTTAATCTAATTTAAACCATGCATTGCTACAAAAACTTAGCAATTTTTAAATATGTATAATTAGTTTCACACAATATTTTGTATCTATTTAGTAGATGATTCTTGTGTTTTAACATTTCTATTTTTTATACCTGTAGAAGTCTATAACACATTAACTAAAATGTATTTTTTATTGTATTTTTAATAACTACTTTGTAAGTACTTACATAAATTACTTACATTAAAATTAAATATTCTTAAAACTGTAATTTATGTTCTAAAACGTTTCGAAAGTTGTGCGGGTACGGAATTATGAAGCGGAAATTGTTTAAATAGATATTCGGTAACAATCAGAACATTTGATTTCTTTGTTACTTAATAATTAAACTTAAATAATTTCTAAATAAAAAATGTCAAGCAACAAATGAAAATGAAATTTACATTGATCAACAGCCAAAATTTGAAATATTTACATTAGAATACTTAGTTAAGAAGATTTATGTATTTCGAGAAAATAAGTTTTTAACGCAAGTAAAAGAAGTGGCTTTAGAAAAACTATAAAAAAATTGATATTTTAAAAACAGGATAATTGAATGTTAAGGTCGGGAGAGAAAGAATGGCCTGTAGACAAATCGTAGTTACTAATTGTTGAAATAGTATAGTATTTAAATAGTGATTATTAAAATGTTTTTTAATCAGGTTTCAAATCCTTTTCTAGTTTATTAAAAATAAAAAAAATGCAACAATTTTTTTAAATTGACAAATTTTAGATTTATGAAGAATGTTTTTGTATCATGAAAAAACTGGTTCTACATCTAATTGCGGCAAATTAGAATGTATGACATTCAGTGGAGACTGGTTCATAAGAGCCCCAGACGTTCATTAAAACAAAAAAAACCGTACAAATTATTATGAATTAAAATACTCAAACATATGTATAGGGTGCAGGTATCATCTACTTTTTATTACTCTAAAACATTAATTTATTATAAAGCAACGTATATTAAATATGCTTTCAGACACTTTTAATTTAGTATTAATTAAAATGTTGAATTTGTAGGATGTGTTCTAAGTGAAACGGTATATTTGTCACGTAATTTCTGAAAAATGCAAAAAATAATGTATTTATTTTAAAAAATAAATTTGTAATTATGTCGTTAGAAGAATAAGTTAAAACAAAACTTCTCGAAAGGCTATAAAAATACCGCATTATTGTTTTACTGAAAAGAAAACAATAAATCGAAGTTGATCCTAAATGTATCTCAACAGTCATCAATTATTTTATTTATTATTGTTAATCAGTAATGAATGTCCGAAAAAATCGTTTCTTTAGCAGCTTTAATATTAAGAAATCTCAATTCACACAAAACAGAAATCCGTGGTTTTGGATTGGATTGGAGTAGTAAATTAAAAAATATTATTATTGCTTTATTGGCAAAATTTCCCAATTATTTAAAAAAAAATTCAAAATGCATTTTCCGGTTTTTGATAGGGCTGCCATTTGTAAAATTATAAAACTAGACAAATAGATTTCAACACGGACAATTTTTAAAATTATTACTATAATGTAAATTCAATCACGGCAAATTTAAATTATTTAATACAATGCACTAATATTATACCTATGTCGTAAAAAAAATTATAAATAAACAGTTAAAAAGTGCATGTGTCATTATTTCTGTATTTATTATTAACAATACAAAAATGTATCATGTATGTACATACATATATTGTAGGTAACTTAAAGATAGTTTTAAAGTAAGAAATTTAATCCATTTAAAACAAATATTAAATTCTAGAAATCTTTTTAGAAACAATTTTCTATATTCAATGTATAAGTAAAGTATTATTATTATTATTTTTAGAGCATCTTTCTTGTCAAAAAAAAATATGTAAAAATCGGTACGACTAAAGTCCTTGTACCAAACACAATAACTAGCATTAGCAATAGTATTCTCTTGATAAAAAAGACTAAGTGTTAATGCACAATGAGCATAAGCATCAAAATATATATAAGATACGTAATTCATAAAATTGAGGTATAGTAAAAGCAATGTATGTGTTCACAATGTTTTTTAATAATTCTTTAGTCTATGTCGTGTTTATGCACCTCTTATGATCAAACGTAATAAATATATAATGATGGAATAGTTTCAACTTTATGTAGTTATTACGTATTTTTTATACTAAACTTAGTGGAATATAGTGTGTTTAAGTTTCATTCGGTATTGGGTTGATACGACGTAAGACACTTGTCACTTTTTTACCTAGCTTGTGACTTGTTTGATGTTTGTAAACTAGTTTTTGTTCATTTATTTTTATTTGAAAATTTTAGATAAGTACTAATTTAACTAAAGTCTAAGCTCTTCGGAAAGGAAATTTTAAAAATAGATATAGAACTATTAATCAACTTGGTAAGACATTATAAAGGAAAACGCTTGGAAATAAATTGCAGAAACGTCGAATGCTAAACGTGAGTGTACACAATTAACGTTTAAATATGATAGTGTTTTATTATGAAGCATTAGCGGTAAAAAAAAGAGAAAAAAGAGTTGTTCCTAATGGTAGTTCAGCGACGCAACGAAGAAATTGAGCAAGGTACGAAGACTTGTCTTTTCTAGACGAGTTTATTATAGAAAGAAAAACGGTATCTAATTTAAAACGCTCAACAAAAAAAAAGATTCTGTTTTTGAAGTATATAACAGCATGGCCGAAGAGACTAACAATTTTTTAGAAGCATTTGATAAGGATGACGAACAACTAGATAACGATTTTACTCAAAAAGATGTGGACTGGAAATAAGGAAAACAAGATCACTTGACAGCGTTATTACTTGCACTTCAGATGATATTTTTTAATTTGTGGTTCAACATTTAGATTTATTTTACGTTTTTGTAAAAGTAACAGATGTAAGAACATCAGAACACGTGGAAAAAATACCCTATGTAAAATACGACTGCCGGAACAAACACCGAAAAAAACTTAAAACAAAAAAATTGATGGAGGAGAACTTAAAGATTGTAATATCCATTCCAAAGTTGACTTGCAAATTATTCAAACCTTGCAACACTTAAAACCCACAAACCATTAGCTGAAACTTTGTTTAGTAAATTTATTGTACACAAGGTAGCACAAGTTGAAGTTGCAAGAAGAAGATCATTAAAAAGAAAAATATTAGAAGTTCTTTATTCAGAAAAGAATTATAAAATATTAAATAATAATAATAGATCTTTTTTAATGTCTACAATTACTGATTGTTTGCATATAACTTTTTTTACGTTAATTACCAATATAAAACTTATATAAAGTACTTTTTAGATATTTAACTTGCCTTTTTTATTTAAAACCAGTAGGTGTTAGAAAATATTTCGCCAAATTGTACCTCATTTGAACCGATGCAAACGTGGCATTATTAGTGATTAGTCTAGTACATGCCACCATAATAAAGTTTTTAACTTCCTGTCTCCATTTACCTAAAACGTCTTCATTGTCTACGTAATTTGGCGGAAAATAACGTCTGCGGGCTGAGCTTCTTATATAATTATGTGGCTTTTATTATATTGTCCAGAATAGATGGTGACCATTATGCCAAACGTATTCTCAATTACACGTCTAGCTCGGGATAATCGGTAGTTGAACACTGCTTTCAGAATGTTTAGCATTCTGCTCAAAAAAGAACACATTGAATTTTCATTTAATGGAAACGCTGCATCAAAACTGCGTGTCTATGCAAATCTAATCTTTCCTATGCTCTTATGTTTATGTAGGTGAAATTCTAATCAGCATTGCAGATGCCTATTAAAATTACGTTAAAAAAATCCTTATAATTGTAGAACTGTGGTGTATCGAGTGTAATTCGAAGGAATGTCAATGATGATAAATGAGATATTAAATATTTTATTAAACATGGAACAGCTACATGAGTTATATCGCCATTACATTTTGTCAACTAACTTTTTACCATAGGCGTCCTAACTTAAGTCTAAATTACAGTGGCGTCCTAACTTGCAATCTACTACAATCGTCCACCCTAAAGATTTAATCTATCAGGAGCCTTACAATTTCTTCGACCTCTATTTCTAGCTATACTACTTACATTGGTATCAATTTTAGCGGGACAACCTATGTTGCTACTATTACAATCAATATTTGACATTTCATCTTTCGATGATTCCCTTAATTCTTCTAACGTTTCAGTACTTACTTCTATACTATTTTCTAATCTACTCTTTCTACCAATAATCTCATTCTCTGACACTACTGTGCTTTCTATAACATCATGTTTATTACTATCGCTTTCTAATTTACCTTCATCCGATGATGATAATTCCGGTAATAGCATTTCACTCGAAGAACTAACTACTACAGGCTTCGCATTATCAGCATTTTTGTTATCATAAGGAACAAATTTTAATATTTGATCTAAATGTCTACGCCATATTAGATTTAAGGAAGGTACTAAGCAACTGTAAGTTCTATCACCTAAAACTTCAACTATCTCAGCCTTAATCCACGGACTAATAGCACCCGTTCTATAATCCTTCACATATACATTCTCCCCTACCAAAAATGTTTCAATACGTTTACCCTTATGCTGCTTTATTTGTCTTTGCATAGCTGCATCTCTACTATTCGGTAGTAACATAGAAAATTTATCATTAAGTTCCCTACCAAACATTACTTTTGCAGGAGTTTCGTTAGTTGTGCTATGAATTGATGTTCTATACCCAAATAAATATCGTGACACAATAGTATCTGACGGAACATTTATGTTTTTCTCATCATATAATGCTTTTCTAAACCCTAACTTGAAACTTTTTACAGAATTTTCGGCAGCTCCGTTCGATGCCGCGTGATATGGTATAACCTTAATATGTTTAATATTGTTTTTATTGCAGAATAACTCAAACTCTTTAGAAGTAAAAGCTGACCCATTATCACTAACTATACTATTAGGAATACCAA
Organism: Aquatica leii; assembly: GCA_035610365.1. Taxonomy (NCBI): domain Eukaryota; kingdom Metazoa; phylum Arthropoda; class Insecta; order Coleoptera; family Lampyridae; genus Aquatica; species Aquatica leii. The sequence continues at coordinate 55,001,791 of CM069436.1, forward strand.
ATCTACTAAAAATCTGACGCAATATCCTAATCGTAGCACTCGTGCTAATATCTTTCACTTCAAATACCTCCGGCCACTTGCTAAAAGCATCCGTTAACAAAAAATATGTTTTGCCGTTGAAAGGTCCAAGGTGATCGATATGAACTCTTTCGAACACTTGAGTCGCTTTTGTCCATGGTTTTAAAATTGCTTTTGATGGTTCTGAACGCGTCATCATACAAGCAGAACAACCTCTACTCATTGACTCAATATCAGCGTCTAACCCAGGCCACCAAAAAAACGATCTAGCTTTAGCCTTCATTTTTACCATTCCTTGGTGAACCCCGTGAAGTTCTTTCAAAAGTGTATCGCGAAGTTTTGTAGGAATTATAACGCGAAATCCCCACATTAAAATACCTTCTTCGATTGTTAGCTCGTTTCTCCGAATATAGTACGGTTTTAATTTTTCCGAATCCATGTAATTTTCCCAACCGGTCCTAACATAACTTATAATTTTAGAAACTTCAAGATCCGTTCTAGATGCTATCCTAATGGCGTTGGCATTAATTGGATAATTAGATTCAACAAAATTTAAATAAGTTTGTACCATTTCACCTTGTGTCGCATCTCCTAACGGTAAACGTGATAAAGTGTCCGCGCTAACATTTTTATCACCGTTTATGTGTACAATGTTATAATCAAAACTTGATAGATAAAGAGCCCATCTTTGTAACCTTCCCGCTGCCATTAACGGAATGCCTTTCTTTTGTCCAAAGATTGCTAATAAGGGCTTGTGATCAGTTACGAGATCAAACTTTCTTCCCATTAAATATTGATAAAATTTTGTAACCCCATAAAATATAGCTAACGCTTCCTTATCTACTACAGCATAATTCTTTTCAGCCGTTGACAATACACGGGAAACAAACCCTATCGGTCTCTCGTCCCCGTTAGGTAAAACGTGACTTAAAACAGCGCCAATGCCTTTTTGAGATGCATCGCACTTTAAACTTAATTTTAAATTTTGATCAAAGTGATGTAACACATTATTAGAAGCAATAGATTCTTTCGCCTTATTAAATGCTCTTTCACACTCTTTGGTCCATGCAAACGCAGTGTTTTGTTTTAAAAGATTGTATAAGGGTTGCATCATGGACGCTAAATTGTTTATAAATTTTCCATAATAATTGATCATCCCGGTAAAACTTTTGACTTCTGACGCGTTAACTGGACGTTTCATTTCTAAAATTGCCTTTATTTTTTCTTTGTCTTTTCTTAAACCTTCAGCAGTAATTACATAACCTAAATAACGAACTTCGTCCTTAAAAAATTGACTTTTCTCTTTCTTTAATTTAAAACCTGCATTTTTTAATCGTTCTAACACTTGATTTAAATTTTTTAAATGTTCTTCGCGGTCTCTGCCTGTAACTAAAATGTCATCTAAAAATGAAACTGTACCTTCGAGCCCTTGTAATGTCTTTTCAATGGCACTTTGAAATATCGAGCATGCTGGTTTTACCCCAAATGGTAAACGATTAATAACGTAAATACCCTTATGAGTACTCCACGCTAATAATTTCCCAGTGTCTTTATCAACTTCTAATTGGTTATATGCCTGACTCAGATCGAGTTTAGAAAACTGTTTCCCCCCTTGCAGAGCAGAAAACAAATCTTCTACACGTGGAATAGGATATTTAATATCCTCTAAATGCCTATTAACTGTGACTCTGTAGTCAGCACATAATCTAATAGTACCATCTTTTTTTAAAATAGGCACTAATGGCGTACCCCAATCACTTGAATCTGCTTTTGAAATTACCCCAATTTTCTCAAGCCTATCTAACTCAACAGAAACCTTATCTTTAAACGCGTAAGGCACATTTCTTGGCTTAAAAAATTTTGGTTCAACCTTAGGATCAATTCTCAATTTAATCTGGCCATGCCTATAACATCCTAGCTCAGCCCCAAACAAATCTTTATACTCGTTTAATAAACTATCTAAACCGGTTTCATTTTCAATCTTACACAATAATCCATCTCTATTAAAAGATATGTTAAACTTGTGAATCCAGTCCCTACCCAAAAGTGACGGACCACTGCTATTGATCACTAACAATTTACATATTTCAACTTGCTTATTTAACTGTACCTTAACCCTTAATTCACCTAATGGCGTGATACTAGTACCGTTATAACAATATAATTTTGCATTGCAAGGTTGTAATTCAAGTTTAGCAAATTTGCTTTTATAAGTATCAAATGAAATCACTGATAATCCAGCGCCTGTATCAACCTCCATAACAAGATCAATATCACTTACCCGGACTGTTACCATCAAAGGATCAAGGCGATTCACTTTATCTACTGTATTCCTTATCTTATAAAAATTTACAGTATCCTCTATATCTAAGTCCTCTGATTCTAAAAAATTTTGCTTAAATTTACAATTACTAGTCTTATGACCTATTTTTTTACATGTTTTACATTTAAACTTCTTGTACTTACAGAACTTAAAATTATGATTACCTTCCCCACATCGGAAACATTTTGCTTCTGTAGTTGTAGATGGTCCAGCTGCTGTTGCATTAAAATTTGGTTTTGCGACATTTCTGGTTTGAGCCGTGTGCTGAATTTTATTCAACTTTTCAGATTGTTGAATGCTGACTTCTATTCGTAATGCAGCTTCAAGAAGTTCAGCCATTTTGGCATCAGGATTTTCTTCACACAATCGGTCCAACACTTTACCTTTTTGCATCCCTGATAAAAATTTAAACGCTAGCATGAAATCCAACTTGTCACCAAATTTGCACTGCATCGAATGCTTCTTAATTTTGACATACCAGTCATTAACACACTCATTTGCATCTTGTCGTAGCTGAGCAAATTCAATACGCTTCCTACTAACAGATACCTTTTTTGCAAATTGCATTTTTAAAATATTAACAAGTTCCTCGTATGTTTTAGCATTTGGCGACACAGGGTGGCAAATGTCTCTCAATACTGAGTATGCTGTTGGTCCAATTAATGTAATTAGAGTAGGCACCATCTTATTTTCGCATACGTCATTTACTATAAAATATTGCTCCAACCTTTCTTGATACATATTCCAATCTTGATCAGGTTTATATTGTTCCATTGATCCAATAGTACCCATAATTTTAAATGTAGCATTTTCGCCTCCATTCGTACCAGAATTAGAATTATCTGTCGACATTTTTCTTCCTTTTTAACCAAAAAAACGTGGTTTGCCCTTTTTGTGTTTTGATTCAAATATTAAAAAAATATACGGACTTATAACACCTTCTTCAAATCCTCGTCGCCAAATTGTGGTGTATTGAGTGTAATTCGAAGGAATGTCAATGATGATAAATGAGATATTAAATATTTTATTAAACATGGAACAGCTACATGAGTTATATCGCCATTACATTTTGTCAACTAACTTTTTACCATAGGCGTCCTAACTTAAGTCTAAATTACAGTGGCGTCCTAACTTGCAATCTACTACAAGAACCTAGAACCGCTTTTTGTAAGAACCGTCATTCTTATACAATGCGCGCCAAAAGTATGAAATATTGTATTTGTCTTGGTCTCTACCAGAATTATCAAAAAATGCTTTGACACGCCAAATTATATTATTTTAAAACAAACATTTTGCAGTATTTTTAAATTTTGTTACCCCCACCCCTTCATTTTCGTAACAGTTTTGGATAGCTTATCAAATTCTGATTTCAGAAATGCTTTTCAGTTGAATAGTTTTGAAGATATTAAATATTTAAATTTAGGAAACAGGTAAAGGTTTCAATAATGTAATCATCAACTTAACACGTTTTATGGCCAAAAATAAGTAAGTATAAAACGGAATAAGTTTGCTTTAAACAACTATTATCGTAAATGTTCAAATTGGAAACCATTTGCTTCTTGACATTACGCCAATTGCGCCCGAAATTCGGAACAAACATTCTGTAAGGTTTCTGCTGCTAGTATTCTCATATCTTCTCGAACTCTATCTTTTAATACTTTTATTATTATTGTTTAATTGATTATCAATACAAACCTGACAATTTTACCGAAAAACATCGTGCACACTATCATCTCTAAGGAACAGAACCATTTTTAATTGATCTAAAAACTTGTTATCAACAATAGCGTATTTTACATAAAAGATAATTTATCGGTAGTAAAAATTTAATATTTTTGAAATTACTCAACTGAAGAGCATGTGTGTATAAATTTCTGAAATCAGAATTTGCTAAGCTATCCAAAACTGTAACGAAAATGGGTGGGTTGCTATTTACAGAAAAATTCATGACATTTTTGAACAAGTTATTAAATTAGGTTTTATGTTCATATTATGTGTTATGCATTTCTTACGCTTATTCTCATTGTGATTAGCACTAAGTGCTAAGTAGAAACTGGAAAATGCCATTAGAAAACGAGTCTTTTCAGTTTTACCGTGTATTTAAAAAAGTAAGTAAGGTTAGAAACGCATTCTTTCATACAAGCAAAGGAGGATTTTACGTGAATACGTACTACGTAAACAAAACGTATAAAAAAGATGTAAGTTGTGTATCGAATGTTTGCAATGTATAAATGCAGTACAAACAAATCATAGGTTAGTTATTTAAATAATTCGAAGTCGGCAGTGTTAAGAAGATTATTCAAGTTTAAATAAATAAGTGATTAACGCGTGTCGAATTAATATAACGGAGTATAATGTTTTACGTGATTTTAATGTAAACAAGTGTCAGTTTTTGTTAAACAGAAGTTATCCGCGGACATTATCTTTCGAGTGAGTACTACATAAATTAGTGTAAGCGGTTTTATTAAACATCCTTAGATTTAATTAGTTTCGGTTAGTTATAAACATGTAAAAATTTTAGTATAAATAAATTAGTTTTAATAATTGTTACATTATTAAAGAACATTTCTTACAGTCACACTTCACTTCAAATCTCGCCACATGTTTGCGATTGCTTGGGTCACCGAATATATTGCAACTGCAAACTGCTATGTGCTACTGAACAAACATGAACACGCAGTAAAATAGTACAAATGTGCACAACAAGACGGCACAATAAAAAAAAATTTGCTACATTTTTGGCAATGCTTCTGAAAATTTTGTCCTTTTTGATAACATTTCTATTTGCCAATCTTCCTTTTATGACAATATTACTAGACCCTGAGCACCTTTTTGAGAATATTCCCAATCGGCAAATTACCACGGTTTTTTGAATTTGGAGCCAGCGATGGTTTCTATTTACTGTTAAGAGCCCGTTAGAAAACATGTGTTTCTTAAAACTTGAATTTTTAAAGTATTCTAAACAATGTTAAAGAAATAATTTTTTAAAAATTTTTTAAATAATTATTGTAAATTAAAGGTCCACTTTTTTATTACATTATTTATTTATTTTTTATAAATAAAACGTTTAATACACATTTTAATTTTTTGTTTAGATGATGTTAATTAATTATTTTTGTGGCTTCAAATTCTTTGTAGTCGTGAAATTCATTTTACCTTTACTTTTTAATTTTTGTAACATTAAATCTATTCATTCATTTTTTTACCAATTTAGTTTTTTTTGTATCATTGATATTTTTTTTCGTTCTTTTGGATATAATTAGATATTGATTTTACGTATGATTTTATTTATTTTATCTTATGTTAAGTTTCTAACATGTAGAAATGTGTCTATAACATTTGTTTTTCATTTTTTTACTGAAAGCAAGTGCCAAAAGTTTATGTTGTATTCTCTCTATCCAAATGTAATTTAAATTTTATAGATAATAATATTTACGCTTTATGTTCATGAATTTACTAAAGCTCTTATTTGAATCAACAATTAGCAAATGTTTTACACGTCTTTTTAGAAAGAATATTCTTGTTAAAACTTTTTTAATGATATTAAAGCTTTCCCTACATTTGCACTACGATGCAAAACATACCGTAACGAATTTTAAAGCTAAAGCACTGCCATTTATGTGCACTTGATGCACTTTTATTTATCTCAGTACACGCATTAAACACTTTATTTATTTAAACCGACAAAATCTTAACACTTCTGACTCGATTCGAAAACTAACACGATTTTCATTCGAATACTTTTGATACTCTTACGTTATCTGCTTTGATAACAATACTGTTTTTTATAAAACTATTTTAGTCGGTGGAAATTTGCTATTATAGTTAATACAAAATCTTTTTCAAGTGGTTGCCTTTTACTTATTTTGCACAATCCATAAATTATTGTATAAAATAAGTCTTATACCAGTTTTAGAAAAATCTATAATTTTTTTCATTGGATAAACTGAAACAAAATTTGTCAGATTAAAAAAAAACAATTTTCGTTAACTACATTTTGTTCACAGGTGATTTTTTCTTTCATTTTTTTTAGTTTATTGTTTTTATATGATCTAAGATATTTTTTAATCTAAATTTAATTAAAATTTAGTGTATTTAACTACTTGTTATTTTGTTATTATTAATCCATCAGTGCATTAATATTAGTTGGATTTTTAGTTATTAGTGGCATTTGGTTTTAATTTATTATTTAATTTTGCTACTGAAGATGTTCGTATTCAACTAGTGAAACTAGTTTTTTTTTTAAATATATTTTCTTGTTATAAATACTACGTTTAGAAAAAATAATGATTAAAAGTAAATACGGCAATAAATAACAACTTTTAACTACAAAAGTTAAAAATACTTTATGTGGATAGCTCAAAAATAAAAAAGTTAAGGAAACTCTAATTTTCTTTTAACTTTTTCTTATTTACGTACCCAAAGAAACAAAATAATTTTTCATTTCCATTCAAAAATAAAATAACTTTACAAAGCTTTTTTAAATATGATTTATTAATCTCAAACAAAAATTAATAATTACCTAATTTTGATCATGAAGTTATTCTAATTAGTAAAACAATTAATTTTTGATAATTAAATGGATACTGAAATTACGCATCACAAACTTTAGCATAGGAAATAAAATTGAAAAAAAGTATACATACATAATATTTGCATTGCTGCCAAAATTTAAATTAGATTTTAAAGATTTTATTTTGGTTGTAAACGTTCAAATGTCATTGCCTTGTGTTTTTCAATGTTTTGTAATATGTTTACTACAAAAACTGTAACAATCAAACATTAAATTTTGTAAGCGTGTATCTATTCTAAGATATTTATTCTGTACTTATTTAAAGTTCTTACAATATTATATAGACTCTATAAACAACTTTCTTATCGTAATTTTATTTCATCTACCTTTGTTTTACATAATTTAGTACTAATAATAATTGTTTATAATTATAAAAAATTACAATCATAATAATTTTTTATAGTTATAAGCAATTACTAGTAAGTACTCTTTAAGACAAAACTAAGGGACCACGAGTAAATAAATTAAAAACGAAATTTAATGAAACAAATAAATAGATAAATCCAAGTGTTCCCTTACGGCTTAGTTAATTTAATAGTTATTAAAAGTCATAAACTTTATTTTTATGAACTCGAAGAGAAAAGCTAAAAATAAAAACTAAAATGCCAGTAGTCTTTTTAAAAAATTAACGCCTAATTCGTAACAAAAAGTAACATTAATGGTGTGTATGCCCTCGTCTTGCAGGAATACACGTTTCTACTTTTCTTAGCATGCTTGAGATTAATTTTCGTATCGTTTCTTGGGGTATCTGTTCCTATTCATGAACAAGCATGTTCGTCTAGTCGACAATTTCAAAAACGTGTTAATTCTTGAAGAAGGTCCTAAAAATATGAGCGGAATTACATTTAAAAAAATGTATTAATATGTTTTTTAGCAGATTAAAAAATTGCAAAATTTATAAACATTTTAAGATGAACAGAAAGACATTTAGTTTTTGGCGAATAACTCAGAAACTATAAGAAATAATTTTCAATTAAAAACTCCCAACTCCTGGAACTCATCTCCATTGCTAATATAATTTTGAATGAATGCTGAAAGTAGGCCTCCGCGTAACTATTTCGGGATGCGCGCGCGGCCTCTGTCACATAAAATAATTAGTATTAAATGTTAATTACAAAATTAAAAAAAATTATGGTGTATTCTCAACACTTGAGTAAACAAGTTTCCGTTTGAAAAAAAATCATCTTTTACAAACCTTTATAAAGTTACAAAAAGAAAAAAGTTTTTAACAACCATTTTATTGTTTATTTATGTAACAATTTGTTATAAACAAACTCTGACAATCACAATATTTTTTTATAAATCCTTAAAAAATTACAAGAAAAACTATATGCAACAATATACTGATAAAAATTATTTAAACATTAGAAATATAATAAAACGATTATAAATTATAAAAATTGATTTTAAGCAAAAAAAAATTTTTTTAATTTCATGACAAAATTGTAATAGAAAATATTTTTAAAATGTTAAAGTACTTTATAAACAATTTATAAACAAAATGTAAAAAAATTTTTTTTAACATTTTTTGGATTTTTCATTTTTTTGCAACTGAAAAAAAAATTTGTAAACAAAACAATTACCTTTTTTTAACATAATGTTCTTAAGTATGCATATAAAAAAGGCTCTGAGAAGCGAAAAATTTTTGTATTAATTATTTAAATAAAATTCATTGCTTGCAATGATGACGGAAGTTAACAATTATTCTTAATTAACAATCGCTAACTTGTTGAAAAATTAAGTTAGATCAATTATAAATAATATAATATAGATTATTAGCAATGGAGATAGAGTTCCGAGAGTTGGGACTTTTTCATTGAAAATTTTCCCCTCTTTACGAAGTCTAAATGCGTTTTTTTTTCATCTTAATTTGTTTATAATTTTTGGCAATTTTTTATCTGCTAAAAAAATTTTAATACATTTTTCTGGGCCTCATTCCGAATCCAATGAACTATTGCTCATAATTTTAAAAGCTATTTCAAGATTTAACACGTTTTTGAACTTGCCTACTAGGACTAGACTATGTTAGAGAGCTTATCAAGGGTTACTGGAGTTACTGGGTTACGGTGCGTTTTTAATTTTTTGACCCATTTGATCCCAGAGATGCTGAATAGAATTGAGATCAAGGCTTTTTGACGTCCATTCCAAACATTGGATATTTGCGTCTTTCAACGCATTATTATGGAGTTTTGCACTAAAAAATGATATTGCATGTCAGGATAAAGTGAAATTTTAATCAAACATTTTTGTTGAAACCTTGCGCGTGGGTGTTTACTACAAAAATTACTAAATTTTAAAAAAGAAACACACCCTGTATTCGGTAGAATTTTTTATCATAAATCAAACGATGTATCACACATTATGGTCTTAAACCCAAAAATAGAAAAAAATGAGCTATAATAATGTATTTATCTAGTAGGCGTTGGAACAATTGCAATAGTTCTATTTCATATGTGAGACTATTGTTAAAAACGTTGTAGCGTATTTTGGAGTTGTATTTACTGTCGTTATAAATTATTTAACGTGTGTTAAGTTTTCTCGTTATTAATATTGCTCACTCGTTAGTTTATTGTTTCGTGTTTTTGTTTAATTTATTTTTAAGTGTTACGATGTAAAAAGGAAATTTCACATACGAAGTAAAATTTGATATGTTGACTTGTTAACATCTTGTGCCACAAAAATTATGTAACTGCTCTACATTTCATTTTCCAAAGGAATACATTTCATTCTTATAAATTTAGAACTTGTCAAGATCTTAGACCCGGTGCAAGAGAAAGGGATCAATTTTTTGCGAATGGTTTACCAGAAATCAGTTTAAATTCCAAAATATATCTTGACCTGCTGCAAACTGAGCTGGACGATATCTTAGATTAATTACTTCTACCAAACTTTAACAACTGCTGGTTTCAACAAGATGATGCCCTAGCGCATAATTCAAAAAATATACGAGAGTATTTGTTGTAAAAGTTTTCTGAAAAATGAAATGGTACTCACAGTGAAGTAGCTTAGCCCGCCCGATCACCGGATTTAAGTCTATTGGATTTTTTCCTTTGGGGTTATGTAAAAAACCAAGTGTATGACGCAACTTTTGAAAATGAGTAACAGTTATTGACATCGGTTATACCCAAAGTCAATACAATCTTATCAGCAATGTTAGAACATGTTTTAAATTTTTTTCTGCAAAAAGAGCATACTTGTGCCTAGCAAATAATGACAACATATTTGAATACTATTTTTTTGACATTTGTTTCAACACCTACTAGATTAAAAAGTAAGAAAATATTTAAACTTATTTTTTCCTTATTTTTGGCTTAAGAACCACAACGTGTTATACATTGTTGAACTGTCATTAAAAAGTTCTACTGAATACAGAGTGATAGTTTGTTGTGACCATATAAAAAATTTAGTTGATAATGGTTTTTCGGGGATAGAACGTCGAATAAAAAATATGAAAACCCCAATTTTGTAATTTGTTAAAAAGTGTTAATGACAAAGTGGTGTTAGTTTTTTTTTTTTAAATACAAAAATTAGAAAAAAACAAAAGTTCAAATATTTAATTTTTTGGAAAACTTTGAAATCGATAAACTATAATGAATTTTTGCGACCGGCATGTAAACATACTTTGAATAACTCAAACTTTTCTTAATTTAAGCCACCTTGTATTTTTGTTACCGTTTACAAGATATTCATCCCAAACAGCTACAATGCATAATAGAGTTTGAAACAAAAAATTCAAAAAGCGCAAATTAAAAAAACCTAAGTATAGGAAAACTGAATAAAAATTTAATGTCTGAAGTACAATAATTGTATCACGTTATGTATTACGTGACCAAGCAATATATCGTCGTTTTTAGAGATTGAATTTAAAAGATAAGATTCAGCTTATCGGGAAAAAGTCAGAACAAGTAGAACCTGAAGTTTTCTATTTTTTAATAATAAAACTACATGTCAAACAGCATGTATCACCAAATCATTTTTGCATCACTAAATGCAAGCGAACTAAAAGTAAAAATTTAACTAAATTTGATTTTGCATAAAATAACTAACCAACATAACATTTCTTGAAACAAATGTTCGTAATTTTAACATTTTGTTTATATTTGCCAAAATGTTTTAAATTTTAGAAACAAATTTGCCGAGGGTAAGAAGCGGCACCAACATCTAGTCGCTCAAATGCCAACCTCATCTGCACGTGATACCGAACGTCCCGAGGTCATTAAGCTAATCACCCGGATTATGTATCATGGTTCAGAGATCAAATAAAATGAACGGATTAAAGAAAAGTAAAATAGGCGAGAACATATAATGAGAATGAGAACATAGAGTATAAGAGGAGTTAACAGAAAAGATGAGAACATAGAGTATAGGAGGATTGAACAGAAAAGAAGTGAAAATAATTGATGAGATGCTAAAATATGAAATAAGCGTCCTGGAGATAAATGAAATAAAAACAAACTGGAATGGCTAACTAATACTAACACAAGGATGTCAACTATTATTCTCAGGTTCAAAAGTTAGAGCAAAAGATGGCGTAGGAATTATACTTAACCATACACTGCAACGTATTAAATACAAGAATCATGTACTTAGAGATAAAAACACAAAAATCTATAGCATTCATTAAAGTTCAGACCAACAAGAAAGAGAGAACCTCTTAAATTAATTACAAATAGAGATTGATAAGGCAAGAGACAGAAGCAAACATGTGTTTATAACGCGGGATTAGAATGCATTTACAAGTAACGGACAAGATATTGACCATAGTACAATTCGAAAATAAAGCGGAGAAAAAGTAGTAAACAACAATAGAAGAGCGATGATAGAATTCTACATAAGAAATCAACTTTTAATTGGGAACAGCCATTTCAACCATAAGACAATACACGCTATATGTAGATTACATACAGCGGAGCTGGAAAAGCGGCAGGAAGCATAAACGACTACATCACATTCAATAGAGAAGCAAAATACGGACCATAAACTAGTTATCGCTGACACAAGATTCTATGCAGGAAAACTAAAAAGGGTGAGACAATATCATAAGATAAAGGTAAATATACTAAGAAAACGTATTAACCTAACCAAATGAAGCGTTAAAAGAATGGGAGCTGCTGAAAACCAAAAATGTAGTATAGAAAAGAGGTGGAAGATACTAAAAACAACAATGTGAAAAAGCACCAGATGATTGAGACAAAAACATAATAGTAGCCATACATAAAAAAGCGACACTAATGACTGCGTATAGGGCCATATGTCATCCGTAATACAAAAAATCTACACCCGGATATTGAAAAGAAGACTAAGGGAAGAAATAGAAGGAGAACTGATAGAAGAGCAAGTTGCTTTTTAGGCCGGAATGACAAACTCAACACAACGTATATGTACAAAGAACAACTATGGAGAAAAGGCTAGAAAGAGGAATTTAACTTTTATTGGCATACATGCTGCCTTTAACACGTTTTTCAAGCAGAGCTTATGGAGAGCACTAACCCAACTACATGTATCAAGCTAACTCCAACAAGTATAAAAAGACTATACGAACATACAAAAGAAAGAGTGTGCATAAAAGAGACTGAGTTGAAAAGTTTTAAAATTGAAAAAAGAATAAAACAAGGGGATTCTCTCAGTCCACTTTTATTTATAGTAGTAATGAATCTAACAATAAAAAAAATGTAAGGAGCCCAGATTTGGAGTAAAAATAGGAAGCTGGAATCTACAAGCAGTATCGATACAGTGCTTCGTATATGCAGATGAATCAACAGAAAAATTGCAACAAATAGTCAGTAAATAGTAGAAAATTATAGAAAGATGGGAAATGAAAATCAACAAAAATAAAACTAAAGTTTAAATGTTTATAACCGAGAAGGAAGTATTAAATAATACAGAAATATTGGAAATAATGGAAAACAACTAGAATGGGTTGAAAATTACAAATGCCTGGAAACAATAATAAATAAGACCGGGACAATAGAACAAAACATATTAAATCGAATGAACAAAGCCAGCAAGGTATATTAAGCACTAAATAGAACAGTAATTTTCAAAAAAGAAGTAAGCATACCGATAAAACTCAAAGTATATAATAGAATATACGTACTAACATTAACATACGCATCAGAGAGTTGAACAATACAAAATAAAATAAGAAACAAGATAACTGCCAAGGAAATGAAGTAATTAAGAGGAGTAGCATAAAGAACTAAAAGAGATCGAGTGAGAAATATGGTAACACGAAAAAAATTATGCATCGATCCAATAGTGCACCAAATAGACAACCAACTGTTAAAATGGTTCGGACATAAAGTACGGATGAGACTAGACAGATATCTAGACAGGCATTAGTGACAAGACCAGGAGGAAGACACGTGGAGAGAAAGCATAAAAAATACAGTAACACAAGAGAAAAATCTAAGATCAGTAAGGCAAATGGCCGAATATCGCAAGCTTTACCGGAAATTAATACAAGACCCGACGCTGTAAAGCATAAAAGAGAAGAAAAGGAGAAGAAAAGAAACAAATCTACGATGATTCACTGTTTTATCTGCCTCGCATTTAAAAAAAAATCAATAATGACCAGTTGCAAAAACAAATTTGTTTGACATAAAAATAAAATAATTGAACAACTAAAAAAACCTTTTAAAAAACTCCAGTCAAGTCCTTGAACTTATAAAACCAGGTGATCTTATACAGAGTTATGAGAACTAAAAATAAAACAAAAACAGACACTTTGACGGAAACAAAAATAGTACAAAAACATGAAAACTATCAAAACTAAATGAAACGTACGTTAGTAAAGGTTAGGTTTTAAAAATAAAAAAAAAACAACTTCATAAAAACAAACAAAACTTAGCGTGCATGAAAATAAAAAGAAATATGTTCTTTGTGCTTCTTTATGAACGAGAATGCGAGAAGTTTTACTGCGTATGTTTATAAGTTGCTCAAAAAACACTTTTGACCAAAGGTAAATGACTATTCCGTAAAAAAATATATAAATTTGTCAAAAAAAACAGATCAAGCCAGTATATGTACTTTACTACTGTACTAATGATGTCGTAATGTTTAAATCTTTCTCTCTCTCTCTCTCTCTCTCTCTCTCTCTCTCTCTCTCTCTCAGACGTTTGCAATATCAAGAAGTCGTGAAGTGACGACAATGCACCAATAAATCGTCAGCTATTTTTTTTTATATAAACTGGTAGCCAAGGTAAGAAAAACATACAAAAAAATAATGGTTTTAATAAAGTAAGCAAAATTTGTCTTAGCATCGTGAGTTACCCAAACGCTTGTAAAAAACGTAGTAAAATTTGTGTAATACGTAAATAATACGTAAAACAATCGTGTTACATTTTTCTGATACTGGGTAGTTTTATGTCTTTTATTTGCTATGTGTCTTTTTTTAGTTTTCTGACGACTTTATTATATATTTCAGATAAACTCTTATATCTTAGTTGTCTCCAAGTTGTACAAGAAAGTGTTATTTACACTTCTGTAGAATTTTTCAAGTAGAAAGTGATAATTTTTAATGTACCATCTGATAACTAGAGTAAATTGGGAGCCAAAAAAATAATTTCTAGAAATTATTTTTTTGGCTATGCTTTTTCCCTACGTTTCACGTGTCTTCCTTCTGGTCTTGCCTCTAATGCCTGTCTGGATATCTATCTAGTCTCATCCGTACTTTATGTCCGAATCATTTTAACAGTTGGTTTTCTATTTGGTGCACTATTGGATCGATGCATAATTTCTTTCGTGTTACCATATTTCTCACTCGATCTCTTTTAGTTCTTTATGCTACTCCTCTGAATTACTTCATTTCCTTGGCAGTTATCTTGTTTCTTATTTTATTTTGTATTGTTCAACTCTCTGGTGCGTATGTTAATGTTAGTACGTATATTCTATTATATACTTTGAGTTTTATCGGTATGCTTACTTCTTTTTTGAAAATTACTGTTCTATTTAGTGCTTAATATACCTTGCTGGCTTTGTTCATTCGATTTAATATGTTTTGTTCTATTGTCCCGGTCTTATTTATTATTGTTTCCAGGCATTTGTAATTTTCAACCCATTCTAGTTGTTTTCCATTATTTCCAATATTTTTGTATTAATTAATACTTCCTTCTCGGTTATAAATATTTAAACTTTAGTTTTATTTTGATTGATTGATTTTTATTCCCCATCTTTCTATAATTTTCTACTATTTACTGACTATTTGTTGTAATTTTTTTGTTGATTCAACCAGTAGCACTATGTCATCTGCTTATACGAGGCTCTGTATCGATACTGCTTGTAGATTCCAGCTTCCTATTTTTACTCCAAATCTGGGCTCTTTACAATTTTTTTATTATTAGGTTCATTACTACTATAAATAAAAGTGGACTGAGAGAATCCCCTTGTTTTATTCCTTTTTCAATTTTAAAACTTTTCAACTCAGTCTCTTTTATGCACACTCTTCCTTTTGTATGTTCGTATAGTCTTTTTATACTTGTTGGAGTTAGCTTGATACATGTAGTTGGGTTAGTGCTCTCTATAAACTCTGCATGGAAAACGTGTTAAAGGCTGCATGTATGTCAATCAAAGCTAAATTCCTCTTTCTAGTCTTTTCTTCATAGTTGTTCTTTGTACATATACGTGGTGTCGAGTTTGTCATTCCGGCATAAAAATCAACTTGCTCTTCCATCAGTTCTCCTTCTATTTCTTCTCTTAGTCTTCTTTCCAATATCCGGGTGTAGATCTTTTGTATTACGGATGACAAACATATGGCCCGTAGTCATTAGTGTCGCTTTTTTCTGTATGGCTACTATGATGTTTTTGTCTCAATCATCTGGTGCTTTTTCACATTGTTGTTTTTAGTATCTTCCACTTCTTTTCTATACTACATTTTTGGTTTTCAGCAGCTCCCATTCTTTTAACGCTTCATTTGGTTTAGTTTAATTTGTTTTCTTACTTTGTTTACCTTTATCTTATAATATTGTCTAACCCTTTTTAGTTTTCCTGCATAGAATCTTGTGTCAGCGATAACTAGTCTATGGTCCGTATTTTGCTTCTCTATTGAATGTGATGTAGTCGTTTATGCTTTCTGCCGCTTCTCCAGCTGCGCTGTATGTAATCTACATACAGCGTGTGTTGTCTTATGGTTGAAATGGCTGTTCCCAATTTTGATTTCTTATGTAGAATTCTATTATCGCTCTTCTATTGTTGTTTACTACTTTTTCTCCGCTTTGTTTTCCAATTGTAGTATGGTAAATATCTTGTCCGTTACTTGTGAATGCATTCTAATCCCGAGTTATAAACACATGCCTGCTTCTGTCTCTTGCCTTATCAATCTCTATTTGTAATTAATCTAAGAGGTCTCTTTCTTGTTGGTCTGAGCTTTAATGAATGCTATAGATTTTTGTGTTTTTATCTCTAAGTACATGATTCTTGTATTTAATACGTTGCAGTGTATGGTTGAGTATAATTCCTACGCCATCTTTTGCTCTAACTTTTGAACCTGAGAATAATAGTTGACATCCTTGTGTTAGTATTAGTTGGCCATTCCATTTTGTTTTTATTTCACTTATCTCCAGGACGCTTATTTCATATTTTAGCATCAATTGTTTCCACTTCTTTTCTGTTCACTCCTCTTATACTCTATGTTCTCATTCTCATTATAAGTTCTCGCCGATTTTATTTCTTTAATCCGTTCATTTCATTTGATCTCTGAACCATGATACATCATGTGGGTGTGATTAGCTTGATTACCTCTAGACGTTGGGTATCACGTGCAGGTGAGGTTGGCATTTAAGCGACTAGATGTTGGTGCCGTTTCTTATGCTTTGTAAATTTGTTTCTAAAATTTAAAACATTTTGGCAAATATAAACAAAATGTTAAAATTATGAACATTTGTTTCAAGAAATGTTATGTTGGTTAGTTATTTTATGCAAAATCAAATTTAGTTAAATTTTTACTTTTAGTTCGCTTGCATTTAGTGATGCAAAAATGATTTGGTGATACATGCTGTTTGACATGTAGTTTTATTATTAAAAAAATAGAAAACTTCAGGTTCTACTTGTTTTGACTTTTCTCGATAAGCTGAATCTTATCTTTTAAGTTCAATCTCTAAAAACAACGATATATTGCTTGGTCAAGTAATACATAACGTGATACAATTATTGTACTTCAGACATTAAATTTTTATTCAGTTTTCCTATACTTAGGTTTTTTTAATTTGCGCTTTTTGAATTTTTTGATTCAAACTCTATTATGCATTGTAGCTGTTTGGGATGGATATCTTGTAAACGGTAACAAAAATACAAGGTGGCTTAAATTAGGAAAAGTTTGAGTTATTCAAAGCATGTTTACAAGCCGGTCGCAAAAATTCATTATAGTTTATCGATTTCAAAGTTTTCCAAAAAATTAAATATTTGAACTTTTGTTTTTTTCTAATTTTTGTATTTAAAAAAAAAAAACTAACACCACTTTGTCATTAACACTTTTTAAGCTCTACAAAATTGGGGTTTTCATATTTTTTATTCGACGTTCTATCCCCGAGAAACCTTTATCAACTTAATTTTTTTATATGGTCACAACAAACTATCACTCTGTATTCAGTAGAACTTTTTATTGACAGTTTAACAATGTATAACACGTTATGATTCTTAAGCCAAAAATAAGGAAAAAATAAGTTTTAATATTTTCTTACTTTTTAATCTAGTAGGTGTTGAAACAAATGTCAGAAAAACAGTATTCAAATATGTTGCCATTATTTGCTAGACACAAATATGCTCTTTTTGCAGAAAAAAATTAAAACATGTTCTAACATTGCTGATAAGATTGGATTGACTTTGGGTATAACCGATGTCAATAACTGTTACTCATTTCCAAAAGTTGTGTCATACACTTGGTTTTTACATAACCCTAAAGGAAAAAATCCAATAGACTTAAATCCGGTGATCGGGCGGGCCAAGCTACTTCACTGTGAGTACCATTTCATTTTTCAGAAAACCTCTACAACAAATACTCTCGTATACTTTTTGAATTATGCGCTAGGGCATCATCTTGTTAAAACCAGCAGTTGTTAAAGTTTGGTAGAAGTAATTCATCTAAGATATCGTCCAGCTCAGTTTGCAGCAGGTCAAGATATATTTTGGAATTTAAACTGATTTCTGGTATAACATTCGCAAAAAACTGATCCCCTTCTCTTGCACTAGGTCTAAGATCTTGACAAGTTCTAAATTTATAGGAATGAAATGTATTCCTTTGTAAAATGAAATGTAGAGCAGTTACATAATTTTTGTGGCACAAGATGCTAACAAGTCAACATATCAAATTTTACTTCGTATGTGAAATTTACTTTTTACAGCGTAACACTTAAAAAAAATTAAACAAAAACACGAAACAATAATCTAACGAGTGAGCAATATTAATAACGACAAAACTTAACACACGTTAAATTTTTATAACTCCAAAATCCGCTACAACGTTTTTAACAATAATCTGACATATGAAATAGAACTATTGCAATTGTTCCAACGCCTACTAGATAGATACATTATTATAGCTCATTTTTCTCTATTTTTGGGCTTAAGACCATAATGTGTGATACATCGTTTGATTTATGATAGAAAATTCTACCGAATACAGGGTGTTTCTTTTTTTGTAGATATATATAAAAATTAAGGTAAAGATGGTTTCTCGAAGATAAAACGTCAGATAAAAAATTTAAAGACGCTATGTTGGAGTTTAAAAGTGGTAATAACAAGGTGCTGTTAGTTTTTTAAATCTTTTAAAACAAATATGAAAAAATCAGAAATTCAAAAAATTTTAATTTTTGAAAAATTTAAAAAATAATATTGAATTTTTGCGACTGGCATGTAGACATACTTTACATAACTTAACTTTTTCTTAATTTAAGCCACCCTGTATATATTAACGTTTACAAGATTCCAATCCCCAAGAGCTACCATGCATAATACAGTTTGTATTCAAAAGCTGTATTTGTATTATTACTTCGTGACACAATTGCTACTCGTATTCAACGATTATCAATCACATGTTGATTAACTGATTATTAATTACTTTTTGAAGTTACGATGTAAGTAAAATGCTTTTGATACCAATATTTAATTTCTAATTTAAAAATGAGTATAAAGTACAGTAAAATGTATAAAGAAGTTGACAACAGTTGATCCCTTTATCTACTAGCCATTTTACCGAAATACCACTAAAGTGGTTCAATTTGTATAGTGGCAGGTAAACTCTCAGGTAAAATTTTTTTGAAAGTGTCGTACCTGCTTCTACAGACTGCATGAAATGTATTTATGCAGAATTGTAAATAGACTACTTTTATATTGATTAATTCAAATCTTATTGCGTCGACTAAAAATAGGACATGTGTGTGTGTGTGCTGATTTTAGTTAGTTAATTCCAGATTAATGAGTAAAAGTCAAACCAGAAACGTTAATAGTGATTAAAAATAAATGTTTGTGCTACTTATTAAAAATACGTGATTATTGTTTTACGTAAAAAGAAAGTAAAATAAATGTTGGGGTTCCCATTTCTGAATAAACGTGGCGTCAGTTCCACTAATCAATATGGTTTTCGTAGACTGTACGTCAGTCACGTGAAGTATTTGAAGACAAAACGCGCTTACAACTTTTAGCAAAAAAAATAGTGTGTTTTGATAAGTAGTTAAAATTAAACGTAATAAAAACATCATAAGAAAATACGCATGCGTGCGTACGCGTATATGTTATAATCAAACTAAGGTTTTAGTTTATTTTGAAAGAAGACAATTGGTGAGTATTTTTATTTACATACGTTCGCACATGTATTTGCATGCCAAATTATCTGTTTTCGTCAAAAGCGATAATAATTTTCGACTATGTCAATGGCATTTTCCCAGAATAACATTTGCGTGTGTTTTGATAATTATTAGTAGGACAGTTCCGGTAGTTTTTGGTGAATTGGTGTTGTACACGTTTTTAAATTTTTGTAAAACCCGGTATTTATTAGCACATAGACTTTTCTGTTTTTGCGGTTTATTGTAGTGCAAAACTTGTAAACAATTGTGGCTGTCTTGTACAAAAATCAACTCTATTGCCTAATTGTATCGATAAATCTAATCATAACAGGAACTCGTTTAATGTTTTTATCTATCCGAACGTAATATGACCGTGAACAAGTAGTTTAACAAAATTAATCATACACGTACATAAGAGAAGTTTTATTGTGTTTGCTAAAAATATCGATTTTGCATTTAGGTTATGTAATGACTCATAGTATTCCTTTAAACAAGTTTAAATTATTGTGACTATTTTTATTTAAAAAAATAGAAAAATGCTTAAAATAAATAGTTTTGAAACAAGTTTTACTATATGAGGGCGATTCTATTAATTTTACGTTTTAAAACGATTTCAATTTATTTAATAACAGTTCGTTTAATAGATATCCTCTTCGATTGATTAATCTTTTTTTGCTGTATCTCAGAAAACCGATACGATTTTTCAGTCACGTGATTTTACGACTAGTAGGTTTTTGAAAACAAGCGTCAAGTTGTGATTATTGCTTTGATTACAAATTAGTCTTTGAGGTGTGGAAGTGTGAAAGTATTAGTAGCGACAAGTTGACGTTCAAAAGTATTTACATTTGTTTAATAGCAGAATTTGATTGGAACACGTTTAACTATCGATTATAAGCAAACACGTGATTCATCGTCACAGTTTTTTATTCTTAATTCTAATATTGCATAATGTATTTTCTCTATTTCGACATAAGAATTAGCGATTCTTACACTAAAATCCGTGTAAGAATAAGCAAATTCTTACACGAATTTTAGTAATGTTAGTTTTTTCAAAGTTGGTATCTCTGCATCGTAAGTTGACGTTACATGAAAAAAAAATCAAAATTATTGGAACTTAACAATTGCAATTCAAATTTTGATGCCAAGATCAAATAAAAACATCTTATTAATACAAAGTTATTTACTTATAAAGGTATAAAGAGATAAATTTTGTATGAGATTTTAGGTTAACATATAAATTTCAATATGTCAAAGTTTAAGTGTTGCCAATTCAATAAAATATAAGTTTCCCAATGTTGTTTTAAAATTAAAATTATACGAAAAATTTTAAATATTGTATCGAAATAGAGGAAATAGTATAAAGCACACGTCATAGAATACGTTTCAATCACTGAAACCCGGTCTCGTGCTTGAAGCACGTTGATTCTGTAACTTGTGTTTTAATATACTATTATGTTTAGAGTAGCTGTTACATTGTTTTTTTTTTTGAGAAAACCATGATTCTTGATTTTATACATTTTTTTTCTTTTTTTTTACTTCTGTTTGTTAAGTTTGATTTTTTTCGCACAACTCCAGTTACTAAATAATGATCTGTGTCAGGTGTCTGTGAAGTTAACATGACATTCTATAAATACAAAAAAATATAAGAGTTCCAATAGCACTTTTCATAGTTCTACAGTTCCCGATAAAAATTAAAAAAAGTTCCGTTTCATACCTTAAAAAACAAAATTGTAAAAATGCCGTGCTAACTTTGCTAATCTAGCACGACACCATCTTCTCTAAAGTACTAAAATGCATTGAAAATTACTATTTTTGACAAGAGTTCTGAATAGTTCCGGTCAAGTTAAGTGTATATGTGTAATTTTAGATGACTATTTTAACAATTAACAATTTTGAATAAATTTCTTATATTCACGCTGTGCACATTTTGTAAAAAAAAATTTCTTTTTAATTAATAAGAGTTTAAAAAAATTCGCATTTCTTACCTTAAAGAAACGAAATTGTAAAAATGTCGTGCTAACTTGGCAAATTTTGCACGACAACCTCCTCTCTAAAGTACTAAAACGCGTTGAATATTACTATTTTTGACAAAAGTTAAGTTAAGTTAAGTAAATATGTGTAATTTTAACAATTAACAATTTTTAATAAATATTTTATATTCAGGCACAGCACGACATTTTGTGAAGATGTGTCGTGCTGATGATTTTCTGCAGTTTTAATAGTAATTTTACACAGTTCTGTAAGAGTTCTTTGCTTTAGAGACATTTTAACGAAAAGTTCCAACTGATTACTATTTTTAAACAATTTTCAAAAAATTCGTCTGGCACGACATTTTGTGAAAATCTGTCGTGCTAATAATTTTCCGCAGTTTTAATAGTGATTTTACACAGTTCTGTAAGACTTCTATGCATTAGAAACGGTTTAAAGAAAAGTTTCAACTGATTACTATTGTTTTAAACATTTTTGAAAAATTACGTCTGGCATCACATTTTGTGAAAACGTGTCGTGCTGATGATTTATCATCAGTGCATTAGAAACGGTTTAAAGAAAAGTTTCAACTGATTACTATTGTTTTAAACAATTTTCAAATAGTATTAATCCACATCTTATTTTTTATGTTAGCTCAGAAATATAAATTTTATGACAACAGTTAAAATATTTTTTCTAACATTTACTAATATTTGTCTTACTGTTTAAGTATTATAAAATGTTTATTTTACTAATTTCTTTTTTTTTCCTACATTCACTCTCATTCATGTTTGTAAATACACTGCTTAAAATCGTACAGGGATATTGTTGAAAATAAGATTTAAAAGGAAAGTATCATATTGTATACAAATATTTTCGGCAAAATGAATATCTACTAAGATTTTATTGTATTATCTACTTATCAATGGCGCGATTGTGTTTTGTTTGCATCATCTGGTTATCAATTGTAATAACAGCGCAATTTGTTATTTTTGGTTTAACTTCATTATACCCTCACTTCTTACAACAGACAGCAAGTACACTTTAGATCCAGACGACCTCTTAGAGTTTTACCTCTATTCGCGGAGAACGGGATTTATGGACACAGCAACACCGGAATTGAACAAATGAATAATGGTCATACTCAAATGTACTATTCTCTGATGAGTCTTGAGTTTGGAGGCAGTCAGGATGCTTAAATCGTTTGAATGCATTCTAAGAAGTCAATTCTTTTAGAGGTCATACAATTATGGTATGGGCTGGCATAAGTTTTGGCCGAAAACCCGATCTCATTTTGCTTGGAAGTGATATGACAGTTCTAGTTTATGTGGAAGAGATCTTACCTGTCGTTGTGCTATATGCCGGAGTAGTCATGCCAGACGTGATTTTTGATATTAAAAAAAGTAATCAGTTAGAACTTTTCATTAAAATGTTTCTAATGCATAGAACTTTTATAGAACTGTGTAAAATTTCTATTAAAACTACGGAAAATCATCAGCACGACACATTTTCACAAAACAGACGTCATTTTTGAAAAATATTTTAAAAATAGTGTAAACCTTCTTATTATTATTATTAAAACTAAATTATTTTTACTTATACTAAAAATATGTACACATTTAAACTAACCAAACTAATTAAATCTAAGGTAATTTAATAAAAATACTAACACTATAATTTATGTATAACACTTACACGAAGATAAGTCCGCGGATAACTATTTAACACTTATTGTTTGTTTACACTAAAATCACGTACAAGGTTATACACCATAAATTTATCTCACACGCGTTAATTACTTATTTATTTAGACTTGAATAATCTTCTTAACACTGCCGTCCTCGAATTACAGAAAATAACTGACCTACAATTTGTTTGTACCGTATTTATACGTTTCTGCAAACATTCGAGAAGCCTCTACATTCTTTCGTGAACGTTCTAGACGTGGATAAAACGTACGGGAACGTTCTCGAAATTTACGAACACTTCGCGAATGTTTCAATAGTAATCAGTTGGAACTTTTTGTTGAAATGTCTTTAAAGCATAGAACTCTTATAGAACCGTGTAAAATTACTATTAAAACTGCGGAAAATCATCAGCACGACACATTTTTACAAAATGTCGTGCCAGACGTAATTTTTGAAAATTGTTTAAAAAATAGTAATCAGTTGGAACTTTTCTTTAAAATGTTTCTAATGCATAGAACTCTTTTAGAACTGTTCAAAATTACCATTAAAACTGCGGAAAATCATCAGCACGACACATTTTTACAATATTAGAAATTTATTAAAAATTATTAATTGTTAAAATAGCGATCTAAAATTACACATATATACTTAACTTGATTAGAATTATTCAGAACTCTTATCGAAAATAGTAATATTCAACGCGTTTTAGTACTTTAGAAAGGAGGGTGTCGTGCTATATTTGTGAAGTTAGCACGACATTTTGACAATTTCGTTTTTTCATCAGAAACTGTAGAACTCTTATTAAATTTAAAAAAAAATTTTTTTACAAAATATCGTACTGAGCGCGAATATTAGAAATGCATTCAAAATTGTTAATTGTTAAAATAGTGATCTAAAATTACACATATATACTTAACTTAACCGGAACTATTTAGAACTCTTGTCAAATATAGTAATTTTCAACGCGTTTTAGTACTTTAGAGAGAAAGGTGTCGTGATGAATTTGCGAAGCACATTTTTCCTATTTCGTTTTTTTAGTTAAGAAATGCGGAATTGTTTTTAATTATTATCAGGAACTGTAGAACTATGAAAAGTGCTATTGGAACTCTTAATATTTTTTTTGTATTTGAATGTCGTGCTAACTTCACAGACACCTGTGTCAGGACATTTGCTTTTGTATGTTTTATAACGTGATCTATTTGAGTTTTTTTGTTTGGCGGCGTCAATGCTATGCTTCAGCTGCTAGATAGCATGGTCTAAACCAGTGGTTCCCAAACTTTTTTGGCCCACGGACCCTTTTTAATAGTCAAAATTTGCCTACGGTACTCTGAGTGAAAAAACCATATAAATGCGTAACAGAAAAATTACCAATTTAACTTTGATGTATTGAATGGTAAATGGTGACGTAAAAATAAAATTTAAATAAAACATTTTGTTGAAGTGTTTATTCAGATTATAACTTTTGTTTCAAAATACAAAAAAAACTTTTTAATGACTTGGATGAACCTGATGAGATTTTATGAGTATATATACGTTCGGCTCAATGTTTGTAAGTAGAAACCGCAAATCCCCACGAGTACTAATTGGTAATCCGTTTCTTTTTTTTGTGATGAGGCTCATAACGGCACTGAATCTACGTTTTACTAAATAACAAGATGTAAAAACGATCAACAGTTTCTGTACAATAAAACATAATGCTGAATATAAAACTGGGATCTATTTTTACAACCAGAAGTTGTTGTATCCTTGTTTAAACATTGGTTTCAGATCCTCATTTGTGGATAATTTAATAAGTTGCTCCTGTATTAGTATGCATTTATCTATATTCTGAAATTTTGAAAGATTTGGAAACTGAGAACATTCTCCTTTTCTCAAGTTTTGTTTGTAAAACAAAAATTTTGCAACAAACGCAGATATTACACTTTTAACTTGGATTAAATTTAATGTGTCACCTTGTAGTTTTAAATTAGTCTCGTTAAATCTGGCAAATAAATCTCCAAGAATTTCAACACTAAATCAAAGAGCGAATACAAGCGAACCAAACATGCACTTTTAGATAACCAACGTACTTCTGTGTTAAGTAGTAAACGAGTATAGTCATCATCATTTTTCAAATAAAGTTCAGCAAACAATCTCTCATTTAAGACATTCCTTTTGATTATATTAACTGCTCTAATGACATTATGTAGTGATCCATGCAAACGTTCACTAAGGTTTTTGCGACCAAATGATGTCGATGAATGACACAATGTACCTATAATACATTCGGTATAGCTTATTTTAGGTATGTCAGAAAGCCTCGGTGTCGTCCTACCATTGCCTGAGCATTGTCAGTAGCAACGGAGATGAGATTAATCAAGGTTATTAATTTCTTTTAAATCAAAAACTTTTTTTAATTCATTAAATAATGTTTCACCTTTCGTATTAGTTTCCAAACATTTAGCAAATAACAATTCTTGGGAAAATGTTTCTTTTTTTACAAATCTCACGTTAAAAGTAAAGCTTAGTTTCCTAGTAATGGTGACTCGTCAAGCTATAGAGAATTCAGTGGTTTTTAAGTAGTCATATAAAGAGTTTTCTACATACTAAGCCGTTTCGTTCATCCTTCGTACAGTATTATTACTATTTTTTTTATAATATCGAAAGCTGGTGGTGCAACACAGTTGTATTATCTCACTTACGGCTGGTAGAATGAGTTCTTCACGAATCGTGTGCGGTTTTCCGAACTTTGCAATCATTAAAGAAATATTATAAGAAGCATGCAATTAATTGTCATCTCTCTTAGATGTTGTTTCTATGAGTTCTTACAATGTTAGTGTTGTCAAATACAGTGCACGCCGCTTAATCACGTTGGGGTTTAGGGTTTTTGATAACAATAACCGAATGCAAGCAATATCCGAAATTCAGAAAAAGTGAAATCATAGCATCACCAGCAAAAAAATGTTCATAAAACGTTTAAAAAAACGAAGTTTTGAGTCAAATAAATCAAAAATTACGGACTTGTAGCAGTAAATAGTTGTTGACACCGTTAATAAAAAAATAAAAAATAACGTTATGATGCTTAATTCACTGTTTTAATAATTACAAATTTTTTTTAGTAATTCGCTGACACACATACTATAACCGTTATAACTATTTACAGTAAACTTTAGTCACATAGTAAAATGACACTATGAGATGGCTCTGCCATCAAATACTTATTAATTGTTACCTTTGTTATACTTGAATATAAAGTCATAGGTGCGTCAATGCAATTGTGGGAATTACATTAGAGTGTATCTCCTACTGCTGATGAGCCCCGAAAAGGCGAAACGGCAATCCAGTGGTTCACTCTGGTGGCATTTGCACAATTGCATTGACATTGCTTTACCCCCAATGTCTTTTTACGTTGTGGTTTTATTTCGCAGAATTATTAAAAGTTGATTTTGAATTTCGCGGGTGTTAAATCAATTTCAACGTGTTACCGCCGTTATAACTATTTACAGTAAACTTTAGTCGCATAGTAAAATTACACTATGAGATGGCTCTGCCATCAAACACTTATTAATGTATTTATAACTTCTACGCCACACGAAGATTGTGGATTGAGCAATATTCTAATAGACAATTGGCTTTAATAAACTTTATTTTGGCGTGTGTGCAATGACATGGAGAAACTGGAGGTGTTCTTTCTACCTATGCAGGCCATGGTCGAGAAAGACCACCCCGTGTATTTGAAACGGAAGAAGAATAAATCTTTTCAATCAAATTAAAACTTTAATATTTGTTTTTCTTCAATGTATGTGCATATATTATAAATTGTAAAAGATCGGACACGCAGTAGCACTAGAGAAATAGACTGCGCAGCTAACGCGTCCAATAGTACGCTACATCGTGTTTTAAGAAATTATTCTTTGTACTCTTACTATGTTCAACGAGTTCAACAGTTAAAGGACGTTGATTTTGAAACGCGACTTTAGTTTTCTGAGTGGTTACAGCGACAAGAAGTTTTTGACTCTGATTTTAGTGCCAAAATATTATTTTCAGATGAGTGTTGTTTCACACGAAATGGAGTGCTAAGTTTGCACAACACGTATGTTTGGAATGAAGAAAACCATTATGAAATTTAACAAAGCAACTTTCAGTGGCAATTTTCTAATAATGTTTGTGCTGATATTTTAAGAAATAGTTTAATTAGACCGTTTGTTTTACTAGAAAGACTTAAAGGTGATTTGTATTTTTGCAAAAAACTTTTGCCCAAGAATTTGATGACTCACCCCTTGACGGTTGCACAACAATGTGGTTCATGCACGATACAGGTTCTACGCATGTAAGTCACCCCGTTTGCGATTTCTTAAATATAATTTTTACTTCTTGTTGGATTGTAAAAAAACGGCACTAGAGGCTGATCAATTCGTAGGCCAAATATTAACCCTTTAGACATTTTCTGGAGCTATGTGAAAAGTGAAGTATACAAAACCCCCGTAAATAATAGACAAGAAATGCAAAATTAATTTTTACAGCAGCAAATGTCATTGAATTAGACAACGTGCAATTATTTAGACGAGTAAGTTTAGACGTTTGTGTATTTTCCAATGAAGAGGGTATTATCTAATGTACTTGAAAATACTATGCAAGATAGCAACTCCATTCAACACAGTAATTTAACTACGCGTTATCCGATAACATTATTTCATATTTATTTTTATTTTTGGTGTCAGCAATTCGCTGAGAAGAAATTTGCAGTTTCTAGAACATTTTATTTTTATTCGTGGTGTCAACAACCATAGGAGACTACAGGTTCGTAATTTACGATTTATTTTGCCAAAAATTTTGGTTTTTTTAAATGTTTTAATGGAACTTTTTTTTTGCATTTTTTGCTTGTATTTATGCTCTGATTTCATCTGCTAAAATAACAACCCGTTAGTGAGATACACTCTGTATACCGGGCGAGTTAGTATACGTTTATACGTTCACGGGACCGCATCCAGTATAAATTTCGGTTGTACAAGTACAACACAAAGTATCACAAAGGAAGCATTTATGAAACATTGTGTATAACAATAACGAAGCTCTTAAACTGCTTTTCAAGTATTAAAACAGATAACGTGGTTTTCTAGGGAGGGCGTTTATTAGTTGCTGAACTAAATTAAAAAAAAAAAACGTTTTGGTTATTTTTATAGCAGGTTTATAAGATTTTTTTAAAGTCGTATTTTTAGAAAGCTTTTTAAAAACTAGATGTAGTAGTGTAGTGTAAATAAATTGCTTAACAGTAAGTTGTTTTTAAGCACATACATCTAATTTAGAACTGCTCTAGTTCTACTCGGCACATAAAACTATAATGCTTATCTGAGTGACGATCAGATAAGAACATTAATTTTACGTTTAACGTATATTTACAAAAGTAAATATTTAGTCATTACTAAATTAAAAAGAAAAAAACAAACGTGTTGATCACATTTTGTATCGTATGTGTGTATACGAGGAATAACAACTAAATTTGTAAAGTTTTTGAAAACATTATAAAACGACATTGCAACATTGGTAACTGGTTGTAATAAGTATTTATGCACCAAGGACGTTACTATGATGATTACGCCCGGAGAGCAACATAATACAACCCGAGGGCTGCTGGTCTGAGGGGATGTATGTTGCTCAATAAACGTAAATATCCAGCAACGCCAGTAGTGCATACAAAGTTTTATTTTTTATTTTATCTAATAAAAAACTAACAATGAACAATTATTTTAGTTTCTATTTTATTAAACCTAAATTTAAATGCAAAAAAAATATAGAAAATTTGTTATCTAAGTTTAAACAAAAATATGAAGAAAAATATCATGTTTGAAGGTGTAATAAGAAAGCGCAACGAAGCCATAATGGCCTTTCACTATGCCCCGATTGTTATGTTTTTTTTTACGTATCTCGTATCCTAGGCGTTATGAGTAAATTATAACGAAGTAAAAATAGTTATTTATTTAATGAGTTCCTGTGTTAATTTGGGTTTCTTCCAAGCAGGCATTTTTAAAAGTCCACGAGGGAAAAAACGCCTAATTTATATAAGTACGAGTTGAATACAACATTTTATTGTTCGAACAGAGACTACGAGGCCCGCAAAGTCTGAATACCTCTCAAAAATAGTTTGACGTTTATGTTGACAAGTACGCAAAAACTGTCAAAGACGGTTTACAATAGCGAAAAATTAGAATTTATGACAGTTAAGAACGATACATAAAATAATTAGAACTATAGTCCGTTTCAACGCTATTAACTAAAATGAAGCAGTTATATATAATAAATATATTTTAATCTAATGAAACAGTTGTTATAATGAAACGTGTCAGAAATTAAATTATCTGCAGTTAAAAGTAAGTTCTCTAAAAGATCAT